>CM076970.1:45405817-45475817 GCA_039105355.1 Benthosema pterotum
CTAGGTTCCCATGGTTGAGAGTCTGTGGTTGAGAACCACAGACATTGTTTGTGATCTGGAAAGGGGCAGGCCTTTTTACAGACAGGTAAAAGGGGGCAGGGTGCTACAAAGCCCCAGCAATCACTAACAAGCAGCACCCATGTAATAAAAGCAGTCCGACGACTACAGTAGTGATCTTTAATTTAAGCAAAGCTGTGATGCACGCCAGGGCCCTGCACACAGGGGGGGTGGGGGGGGGGGGGGGGGGGCACACGGGGGGACGCAGGTCCACACGGTGGCTCCTTAACGGCTGAGGTCCAGCGGATGTGAAGGTGTTAGTCTGCAGTGCAGGGTGATCAATCACTGAGCTGTTGGCCCAACACTGGGCCTGGTCCACCTCACACAGATGGTCTACCAACACCGTGCCACGTGCACGCATGCACGCACGCATACACACACACACACACACACACACACACACACGCACACACATGCACGCACGTACGTACGCAATACAGTATGGCGCAGGCACACAGAGAGAGGTTGACAGTGATTAATTAGCGGTAGCTGGAGAAAAATGTTTAGGAGTCTCCCGCTCTCCTCATCTGCATAATAAAACTGTCTGTCGCGTGGCTCTGGTGTCACGATGCTGCCCTGTTTCTCCTTTACTGTCCTATATGCCCTGTCTGCACATTTCACACACACGCACGCAGGCGCGCACGCACACGCACCAGGGGCGGATGTAACATGTCCCATTTGGGGGGGGGGGGGGGGGGGGGGGGGGGCAAGAGAACATGTTGGAGGGGCAAGAGAAAATGGTATGGGGGCGGCTTCATCCATACCATTTTCGGTTACAGGACTTTTATTAGTCAAGTAAAGCATCAATAATAACATCAGTTGTTGTTGAAGTTGCAACAGACACGCAGCATGCATAAAGCTACTGTAAAGGTCTGACTCAGAGAGTTTTCTGTTTTCAATGATGAAATGCTGTTGGTTTAGTGGTGACACAGCCTTAGTTAGTTAGTAGCAGTAGTAGTGTTTCAAATCATTTTAAATATAAGCACTTTAATTTTAAATATCTTGGGTTGTTTTGCATGGCATCGTGTTTGAGGGGGCAGACTGAGCATTTAGGGGGGCATTGCCCCCCCTATGCCCATGCCTAGATCCGCCCCTGACACGCACGCACACGCATGCACGCACACACACTTCAACTGTTTCTTTCTGTAAAGTATTTTTACTAGCTGTGTGATGTGTTTGTGTTGCCCTTTATATAACTGGTGAGTCACACACACACACACAGAGAAAAAACAATGGTCAAAAACAACCTAACTTTGGTCAAATTTCAACCAAACGTAGAGGTTGAATAAGGACCAACTGGGTCTTTGGTCAATCTGACCGAATAATGCGTGTTATTATATTTGACCGAATGCATTTGGTTACATTAATAACCCAATTATGAGGGTCAACATAACCTAAGTACCAGTTGATTTGACCGAACATATTAGCTTGCATTAATAACCTAATTTTGAGGGTCAAGATTACCCAACTGCCAGTTGAATTGATACAGAATATTCAGTTAACCCATTTGTTTTATTAAAGGGAAATTCCACCCATTTAAAGGGGAACTTCGCCACTTTTCAACACTCTTTGTGTGGTGTTGGTCATTAGCATACATGCTAATGGCCTCCTGATTAATAACATTGGGATTCTGTGGCTCCAGCACCGTGCTTCCCAAGTTGTCAGATTCTGACCCAGTGACGTCATTGGGTCAGAACGTCCCACTGACTTAAACTACAGCGAGTATGTGGACGGGTAAGGTTACCGTACCGGTCTGAGTAACGGTCTGAGTGCCGGTCTGAAGGAAAAGTCGTTGCAGTGTTGTGTTTACAGTGTTGGATGCATTCCTCGGCATTAGTATCCTATCTGTTCCTGTAAAAAGTATAAATAATTTCATTTTTCGTCATTTTGTCCGAGAAATTCTACAATACCCACAGTGCACCGCGGCATCAACCAAAGTCTGTGACCTAACAAATTGGTTACCGTACCGGTCTGAGTAACGGTCTGAGTGCCGGTCTGAAGGAAAAGTCGTTGCAGTGTTGTGTTTACAGTGTTGGATGCATTCCTCGGCATTAGTATCCTATCTGTTCCTGTAAAAAGTATAAATAATTTCATTTTTCGTCATTTTGTCCGAGAAATTCTACAATACCCACAGTGCACCGCGGCATCAACCAAAGTCTGTGACCTAACAAATTGGTTACCGTACCGGTCTGAGTAACGGTCTGAGTGCCGGTCTGAAGGAAAAGTCGTTGCAGTGTTGTGTTTACAGTGTTGGATGCATTCCTCGGCATTAGTATCCTATCTGTTCCTGTAAAAAGTATAAATAATTTCATTTTTCGTCATTTTGTCCGAGAAATTCTACAATACCCACAGTGCACCGCGGCATCAACCAAAGTCTGTGACCTAACAAATTGGTTATTCTCATTAAAACAACCCAAAACCAATAACCAAATAAAACAACCCATGAATTCGGTCAAAATAAAATCCCTGCAACCCAGGAAAAGGTTATGGCTTCAAGAAATAACCCAGGAAAGTGACCTAACACCATTGACTGAAGTGTTTAGTTGCAATTTTGACCGATTAGTTTTTTGTGTGCACGCACACGCACACGCACACACACACACACACACACGCACGCACGCGCGCGGTGTCAAAACATTGAGCTCTCTCGTTAACTCTGTCTGACTTTCCTCACCTCTGCCAGCTCTAAAGGAACCAGCTGTCTGCTGAGAAGGCCAAAAAAAAGGGAAAAAGAAAGGAAAAAATAAATAAAAATAAATTCAATCTGGCCACTGTGTGCATCATCATCCCACTAGGAAGTGACATCGCATTTGGCTCTGAGTGCGCAGTGACCTGAGTGGACTCTCTCACTACAATACCGGCATGGACCAGACTAATATCGTATGGCAGTGGTTTTCAACCTTGTATCATATCGATTTGCAATCCAAAGAATCGGTATAGAATCAGTACAGAATAGAACTGATACGAAGCATTTGTGAAATGTATTGCACAAATTAGAAGAAGAAAAACACATGTTCAAATGCAATGTCCATCTACTGTATATGCCATAGCCCACTTCAAATAGTGGGCTCTGGTGGTACATCACAAATTTGGGCTGAGGGAAATATAATTCAAACTGTGCAGCTGATTGGACAACAGCCCTGTCATTAAATAATAACAACGTTGTCTGCGTTCCCAATATTCTGATAGAGCGGGAGAGAGTGGTGTTGGTCACTACTAGGACACACACTACAAGCATCGTCTTGTCCAATGTTCTGTTTCATGTTGTTTGCTGAGTGACCATGTAGCGCAGCAGACGCACAAGGAACGAGGAAAACAAACTCCTTCATCAAGTCGATTCGGCTGCTAAGGACAGGGCACACGTCTGTGCGTCTGCTGATTTTATGTTGAACACCCGCTCCTGCTCGCAGAAATGTTAGCGCCGCCCACGCCAACAACAATTGTGTTGGGTCCCCCGATGCAGGCCTCTACTTAACAATATAAGACAAGTTGGTGTTTCCACAGTCGATGTTACTGTACAATACTCTACTTAACACAACATAAGCCCAGTTAGTGTTTCCTCAGTAGAAGGAACTGCATGGGGCACCTTGAAAATAATGAGCTCCCATTGGAGAGAACTCACCTCGCAGCATCCACTCAAGCATTCTTGACATCCAGCACATTCTAAAATAACTCAAGAGAGAACACAGAATTTGCACATATTTGCTCGACCGTGGTAGTGCACCCACGTAAGCAAGTTGTTGGAAAGAAAGTGCTCTTGTTGTGACCACACAACAGATATGGTTCCTGTGATACATACGGTGGTCCTCTCCGGGGGTTTAATGCAGTGGTTTTCAACTTTTTTCATACCAGGGCCCACTATTTATTCAGCAATTTGAGCCACAGACCACCATTTGATGACATTTCAGCCTCACAGACCCCCAAAACTAAAGATTTCTTTTGCTTTTGTCCACAATTCCAGGGTGGATTTCAGAGAAAACAAAACAGTCAAACATACAGATCAAAATTACCATTAATCTTCTACATTCTCACGTTGTGTAGACTTGGGCTAATTCACATGATGAATATTTTAACTCTTGAGAGTGTAATCATTTTTTTACGCTCTCAAAGAGTTACATCTGGTTAACCAACTTTCCATCATTTAGCCTGTGGACCACCTGGAATCCTCTCAGGGACCACAGGTGGTCCCCAGACCACTTGTTGAAAACCCCTGGTTTAATGTAAGTCAGGGAGAAAACAATCATCTGATGTTTGTAGACGTACTGGTATACAGAGTGGAAAGGCTTTTCCGACTCGGTAGTGCATTTTAGTATTTACTTAAACACCTTCAAAAAACGTTTACTTTAATTGCATTGGCTTGAGACGGTGAGAGTTGCTCAGAGTTTACCCTAGCTGGAGTAGGAACGCTGCATCAAGAGATAAATATGCCAATTTTTAAGGGAAGGGGTAAATCAGTTGTGCTGATTGGTAATTAGTCACTTTTAGCAGCGACAGTATTGGCTTAAGAACGGAAGAAAAGGCCCAGGCCAGGCCTGTGCTCCTGTATTTTAACAACACTTATACGGATGTACTTAGAGCGATAAATACTGACTTGGTACTTCAGTATAAAGCGGTGGGGAAGCAATGACCTATAACATACAGTATCTTTGCTCAACATACAACACAGATTATATTTGATATATGATACCTTAGTAATCATATATTTTTCCCTATCTGCCTCTGTAGTAGGACATTGTTGTTTTTAAGAACTATTTGATAAATTCACAACAGCAACCGTTGCAGTCATCGTCTAAAGTCAGAGAGTCAGACTTACTATTTACCAGCTCTGTTGAGCTGTGAGCAAAGAATCTCTCATAATACTGGAAGGTGTTCAGTAATGGAGTCATCCTGCCAGATTACCACATGACAGTCAGAATTTACTTTGGATTTCACTCCAGAATTTAATGCTAAATATTCCTCTGAACAAAGTGGAATGGCATCCACTGGAGATTTTCCTTTCTGTTTGTCAACAGCAAGTCCTTTGTGTGTTCTGTGTAGCATGCATAGCTGTGGGTGTGCAAAAGGGATTTTTATAGTAATGCATACTAAATTGAAAAGAAAACATGTTCCTTCCTCCTTGAAGTTTTTCAGAAACTTAGGTCAGGCCTATATGGGTAAGTAGTGCAAGACTCCAATAAGAGAAATGCAACTTTGTGTTCTACTGATTACTTGAAAGGAAGAAAAATAAAAATTGACAACTTGACTGTTTATTAACGAAAAAAAAAGTTAAGTTTGCATTTTATTCATTCATTCATTCATTCGTTTTTGTTCATTAAGATCCACCATATTCCCTGTTGGAAGGAGGAGAATCAAATAAAAAAATCTAAATCCAAATTGAGGTTTCAGAGGGAAAAAATGTTCTTTTAATGAAAAATAAATAATCCTGAGGACCTAGTGTGAACTGTTGACCTACTCTATATACATTGCGGTTCTTTCCACATCATCAGCATTTTTTTGTTTGCTTGTTTTGTTTATTCTATTTCTGATGCCGGTGCCTCTCTGCATTGTGTTTACTACAGTATGTGCACAGTGTCCTGTTTTAGCTTAGTTTGTATATGGAACAGGTACAGTTCCACTGAAATGATGAATAGTTTATTGTCCTTGTCAGACTAGACTAGAGAAACACTCTTCTTTCACCGGTTCTGACAGCTGTACAAAAACAAACAGTTCTCCCAGTAGAGAGTCATACAGTACAAGTACATGTAGTCACTGGCATCACCGCTCAACCCTGTACATGTTGGTGCTTGCAATATGACTAAATGTTGTTTGTAACACTTTGTACTGGTCCTAACCCCAACCCCATCCACCCCCTTCCTATAACACTCTACTAGAGCCTTCTAGTGCCAGAGTTCCGACATTGATGGTCAGAAACTGAGTACTGTTAATGCAGCCTCAATAGGGACAAGCTGGATATAAATAATAGGTTTTTTAAGCCTGTGTGCAACCTTGTTAAAGTTGGGCTGTTGCCTAAGTCCAATGCATTTCTGCCTGCTGCAAGTACAGTACAAGATCTCCTTATTTGTGGTTATTCTCACGTGAAAATGAGATTGAGTTGTTATTCTCAGATACAAGTTGTTCTCAACTAACCTTGTGTCACCAGGCTTTTGACCTCAAAGGAAATCATAAATGTTTGTGTATGTTGACTACAAACCATTTGAGACTTTAAGATCCTGCCGATGTGGGACACAACCTGCACATGATTCGGTGCTCTACATATGAGCCTCGCGGCGGTTGGAGACTGTCCTCCAACAGCAGAGAGGTACGCTGCAGAGGAGTGTCACCATGAAAACCAAATACACCAGTGGAAGGGGTGGACCCCGTCGGCGTAGTCAGTTTTCTTAACTATGTTGGGCTTCTGTGAGCACGCCCACTTCTCGTGGCGTCTAAGTCACACAAAGGAGGGCGATCTTAAACTTGCTAATGACTACAACATGACGTGGCGATATCATCCACTCCCGAACGGATCGTAAACCCAAAACGGAATGTTGCCCATGCAGGCTAGTTCTCAAAAGACGTCCATGCAGAACCCACCATTCTGCATGGAAGTGAACACATGTGAATGCAACAAGCCTCTTGTTATGGAATATGATATAATGGAATAATGACAGAAGGTTTATGCAACCTGTTTTTGGTCCAGGGGGGGCAAAAGGGAGGGGGGATGGGCTTTCAGAGTAAAACCTGCCATATCTGCGCGGCACCCTAAGATTCTATTTTGAAAGAAATATCGACACTGCTTGTGTTAAAGCTCAAACGCATATATTTGAGGATTTTTTTTCTTCTCGAATACAGAAACTTTGAGCAGAAAACAACATCTTCCGTTATTGTCATTCAGAGGGCATAATGTAGTTATACAACAGACGGCTGCATTCAGAGATTGTGAAGAGTTGTCTGTTATAGCGCAGAACTCAGAGACCTCTGGAAGAGAAAAGTCAACACAAAGACAAAGACGTTCAATCAGCAGAATGCTAAAAGTGAGCCAGAACCTTTGTTTTAGTCCTTTCTGTGCTGTAACACATTTTGTTATACTTTGGCAATTGAAAAATATCAGATCTACAAGCTCATAGCGCACCACCGAGTGGTGCGCTATGAGCTTGTAGATCTGATATTTTTCTAAAAACTAGAATGTAGTGTTGGAAACTAGAATCTATTGTTGGTAACTAGAATCTATTGTCAGAATGTAGAATCTAGTGCAAGAAACTAGAATCTATTGTTGGTAACTAGAATCTATTGTCAGAATGTAGAATCTAGTGCAAGAAACTAGAATCTATTGTTGGTAACTAGAATCTATTGTCAGAATGTAGAATCTAGTGCAAGAAACTAGAATCTAGTGCCGGAAACTAGAATCTATTGTTGAAAACAATAATCTATTGTCGGAAACTAGAATTTAGTGCTGGAAACTAGAATCTACTGTTGGAAACCAGAATCTATTGTCGGAAACTAGAATCTATTGTCGGAAACGAGAATCTAGTGCCAGAAACTAGAATCTATTGTCGGAAACGAGAATCTAGTGCCAGAAACTAGAATCTAGTGCCGGAAAACAAGAATCTAAAACTAGAATCTAGTGTTAGATACTAGCTAACTAAGAATTTAGCATCATCTAGTGTCCAAAACTAGAATCTAGCGTCAGGCACAAGAATGTAGTGCCGGAAACTAGAATCTAGCATCAGAATCTAGAATGTAGTGTCAGAAACTCTAATCTAGTCAGGACAAAACATGTTAATAATATTCATTTATTTTTATCATTCTCATTTTGCTAGTACTGCAGGTCTTCAAGGTGCACACGAGAAGAAACACAAGGAAAAAAAACGCTGAAAACCAGAGAGCAGACAGACAGAGAGGTGGGAGGCGGAGGTGCACTTTCTCAAGTGCATGTCTGTCAGGTCCAGGTGTGGAAAGTAATTAACATTTTCCCATCTGTCTAAACAACACGCTATATAAATCATTTCCTTAAAAAGTGTGCAGAAACGTCGGGGGTGTGAAGGGGGGCTGCATCATATCCTGCAGGTATGAAGGGGGTGTCATGCCCTTAGTCGTCACCTTGGAGGTCATGTGAGGCTGAAAGGGATTTTTTTTTTCTTTTTCACCCAGTATAACGCAGAGGCGGAATCTTTTTTTATAATCCTCATGGGGGCTGTGCACACACACGCACTCACACAATTAATTATGCGTTCTTACTTTAAAATACACAACAAAAGTTGTGTTGATTGTATTGGTATAACGTACTGTCGTATTGGCTTGGCTGGAGGAGGCTTCATTGCGAACGTGTAGGAACAACACTGTACTCTATGCCTATACACTACATCTTGCAGGTAAACAAAAAACAAACCTGATTGGCATTTGAATATCTGATGACCCTGTTGCGCTCAGCCGACCTTCGGCCACTTCCCTGACCCCCGAAACCGGCGCCCCAGACGGGTGACAACTTACAGTTACAGTACAATTGAATTCTCATGGAATCCTCAGGTGGGCTGCAGCCCCGCAGCCCCCAGAGTTTCCACGGCTGGTACTATATCATTATCACTGAGAAGGGCGAACCAATAGAGATGGCAAATCAAGCTCTGAGCAGAGCCTTATAGTAGGAAGAGTTGCGTCATCACGGGGGTACAGAGACGCCATTGAGACGCCATTGAGGCCGCCATTATAGACTGGCCCTATGAAGTGAACAGAGTTGTCAGAACTCTGTCTATAGATGGCACTGGGTACTATAAACATTATCAGCAAGAAGAAGGGAAGGGCGGACCAATAGAGAGCAAACCAACCTCTCAGGCGGTGTTGAACTCCTACTTCACTGTGTGAAGAGCGCGGGCCAACGGTCACACAAGAATAGAACCTCTAGCCATGCCCAGAACTCTGAGCGCAAAGCGGGGGCGACCAATACAAGTGTATGTGTACGACGTGCGCATGTGTGCACACACGCGCGTGTGTGCGTGCATGTGTGTGTGTGTGTTCTCTCTCTCGTTCCCTACAGCAAGCTTGCTGCGGGAGTGTATCTGTTCCTGTCAGTTCATATCAGCATTATAAGATGAAGCTTGGGGGAGATTTCATGCAGTCTTCTTCCTGCAACTATCGGAGGAATAGAAAGAAAAGCCTGAAGGTTTTTGCAGAGTTCAGCAGTAGAGGAAGGAAGGAGGACTCTCTGAGTGGTCATTCAGTGAGGGTCCCTTATATAGACAAGCAGCAGCAGGATACAGGCCAAATGCAGGATAACTGACCACCGACCAACCAGTTCAGAGTGCGTCTAGCTGTATATACTGTAAGAGCGGCTGTCTATTTTCTCCTTCTGCAGGCCACGTGCGAAAGTTCCCTGGATCTGCACAATGACTCTCTAATAAGAACAAGAAGCCAAGACACCTATGGGGTAGTCCACATTGGTTCATGGGAGGAAACAGACATGTGCAGTACATTTCAGGAAGTTTGACACTTGCAAATCATGCATGCCATTGGTCTCTTGGATGGTTTGACTTCCTGGTCTGTACTGCGCATGTCTGTTTCCTCCCATGAACCAATGTGGACTCCCCCATAGGTGTCTTGGCTTCCTGTCCTTATTAGATAGTCATTGGATCTGCAGTGACCGCATGAACATGAACCTAAATACATATTTGTTTATACAATTTTAAAGCGATTTCTTTGTTATTATCTACTACAGTCCTAATACACCCCAAGAATTACATCTGGCAACAAATGATCTACTGGATGTGACAAACTGTCATTTTGAGCCTCTGGTTCAGGTATGTGCAAATGGAGTGTGTAAAGTGCAGTGTGGTGTGGTGTGCTGCCTCCTTCACATTCAGTAGATCCTGTCAACTTCTCTAGCTAGCAATATTTTCCTGGGGTTTAATTAGTACTGTAGTAGATAATAAAAAAGGGAATCACTTTAAAATTTTGTAAACAAATATGTACAGTATTTAGGACCATGTTTTACTCTAATAGCAACCTACAGTAAAACATGAACCTTGGTTGAAAAAAAAAAGTCCTTTAATCATGCTATATACCGTATTATTATTATTATTATTATTATGCATTATCGCATTAAATAAATGAAGTCAAACTGTGTCCTTACATAACTCGCCTGTCGTCACACTTCAAACAACCAACAGTGCCAAGACGTTTAGCACCGCAATTAATTCACACGCCTAATCCTGCAGACTTTCAATTTCTGCTAAACGGATGAGAAATGGAAGAGAAGAGAAATATGGGAGTCCAGAGCGAGGAGGAGGTGGAGAACAGCTGAGACGGCTGGGAAGGAGGGAAGAGAGAGAGGAGAGAGAGAGAGAGAGAGAGAGAGAGAGAGAGAGAGAGAGAGAGAGAGAGAGAGAGAGAGGGAGAGAGAGACAGAGAGACAGAGAGACAGAGAGAGGGATAGAGAGGGAGAGAGAGAGAGAGAGAGAGAGACAGAGACAGAGAGAGGGATAGAGAGAGAGAGAGAGAGAGAGAGAGAGAGAGAGAGAGAGAGAGAGAGAGAGAGAGAGAGAGAGAGAGAGAGAGAGAGAGAGAGAGGGAGAGAGAGAGAGACAGAGAGACAGAGAGAGGGTGAAAGAGAGAGAGAGAGAGAGAGAGAGGAGAGAGAGAGAGAGAGAGAGAGAGAGAGAGAGAGAGAGAGAGAGAGAGAGAGAAGAGCAGGGCCGGTTCTAGAGGGGGGCAGGGGTGGGCACCCAAACGTGCATCCTGCCCACCCAATGAAAGGTAATATCAGTGGTTTTCAACCAGTGGTCTGGGGACCACTAGTGGTCCTTGAGAGAGTTCCAGGTGGTCCCCAGCTAAATGGTGGAAAGTTGGTTAACCAGATGTAACTCTTTGAGAGCATAAAAGTGAAACCAAATGGACCCTTGCGGGTCCATTTGGTTTCATTTTTATGTTCTCAAGAGTTAAAATATTCATCATGTGAATTCGCCCAAGTCTGCACAACTAGAGAATGTACTAGAAGATTAATGGTCATTTTGATCTTTGTGAGCAAAAGAAATCTTTAGTTTGTGGGGCTAAAATGTCATCAAATGGTGGGTTAGGGTTAGTGGGCCCTGGTGTCAAAAACGTTAAACCACTGCTTGTGTACACTGTGTGTGTGGCCCATCCTGCCATTCTTCCAGCCCACCCTAGTAGGGCTGGTTAAATCCGGCCCTGGAGGTGAGAGAGAGAGGCAAGAATTTACGATAAAAAACGAAAGCCGGAGAGACAGAAAAAGAAAGGAGGAGAGATAAAGAACGAGAGAGAGAGAGTCAGCCATCAGCGGACGGACAGGGTGCGAGACAGGAAGCCAATTACCCATGTTTTGTAGCTCCACTGTGGAGAGCAGAGGCTGGCTGGCTGGCCTCTGATAACCACAACATGTCACCATGTGTGGCATGTATGTCACGCATGGCCAGGGGCGGATTGGTCATCTGGAGTACAGGGAGTTTTCCCGGTGGCCTGCGCCACCTAGTGGCCTGGACAAGATCCAAAATGCACTATATAGTGGCACTTCCAAAATGTCCTAGAATGTGCTAGATCAGGGCTGGCCTGGAACATACAGATCAAAATGACCATTAATCTTCTACTTTCTCAAGTTGTGTAGACTAAGTTGGGCTAATTCACATGATGAATATTTTAACTCTTGAGGGTGTAAAAATGAAACCAAATGGACCCGCAAGGGTCCATTCAAGAGTTACATCTGGTTAACCAGCTGCCCCCCCCCCAGGGTGGCCTGGCAAAGGCAAAATTGTCCGGTGGGAAAATATGTGCCAATCCGCCCCTGCACACACGGGCCAGAGCCTTATAGTGGGAGAGTTGCGATATTGAGGGGTCAGAAACCAGAGTGGAGAAGCCAGTCGTCATGTGACTACACAGATCCTCTCTGAGTCCTAACTGCAATTGGGAATACATTGTTTTCAACAACAACAGCGCAAATAAGAGCTATTTTAGGTACATATGCAAAACGACAACTGTTTTAAAGTATTGTTCAGTCACGACTACCGTCTCTGTAATGTTTATGTTGTTCTATTATTAAAGAACAACCAAAATAAAGGGTTTTAAAGTCATTAAAGCTGGATTAAATACCTAAGTCCAGCACATTTCTGCGACTCCTACCCCCAATAGGACCCAGCTGCAGCTTCGCAGACAGTCTCATGAGAATGTTTGCTGCTAACAGTTTTGTGAATGAGGTGATGTTGGCTCCATGCTCCTCCAGCAGCGTGAGCGCCCGGGGACATAGGAGTGAACGGGAATAACGCAACTCTCCCACTATAAGGCTCTGGCTTCTGAGCGTAACTCACAGCATGAGGGTCTATAGTTCATCTGTAGCTTAGCTACTGGTACGTGTCTGGTTGTAGGTGGCAGCGAATAATTTAACTGTCAGGGAGCCACAAGCTGATGCGCACACACTCACCCACACCCACACCCACACACACACACACACAGTACAAGCTCAAAAGTGAAATGTATTAACCCAGGGGTAGGAAACCTTCTTTTAGATGAAGTTCTGTGTCTTAATTTTCTTGTGTTTAGTTTAATTATTTATGATCCTTTATCAAAATCATAGATTTTCATCTAATTTTGATGGTCCTTTTGCAGAGCGACCTTCATGTTTTTCTTCATCTTCTTTAGATTTATTTTTCTTCAGGAATATTAGGCTGAATTATTACTATTATCGCTGTTTACTCAGTCAGAGCTCAATGAATATGAGTTTGAGTGAATGTAGAACAGTGGTTTTCAACCAGGTCCGGGGACCACCAGTGGTCCTTGAGAGGGTTCCAGGTTGTCCTCAACTAAATGATGGAAAGTTGTTTAACCAGATGTAACTCTTTGATAGCGTAAAAATGAAACCAAATTGGACCCTTGCGGGTCCATTTGGTTTCATGTTTACGCTTTCAAGAGTTAAAGTATTCATTGTGTCAATTTAGCCCAAGTCTACACAACTAGAGAATGCAGAAGTTTAATGGCCATTTTGATCTGTATGTTTGACTGTTTTGTGTCTAGTCTAGAATTGTTATTACATTTAAATTACATTTAAAAGAAAATCATCTCTTTCACACTTGTGCCAGTGATCACTGCTGAAGTGCTAATGTTAGCCTAAGGTTGCCTACCCCTGTGTTAGCCAATTATACTGAAAACCAAGCGATAATTCCCTTAATTGCTTATCACTGAGTCTCATCACGTCTTGTCACATGCTGTGAGCCGACTGAGTTGATAAGCATCCTCAGCCCCGACCGAAGGACCCCCAAACTGACACTAATTAGCCCCATGTACCTCCATTGAAGAGATATGCCAGAGACCCCCGTAAGAGAAGATTTTAATGGCTCTGGCTGTGATTCTCAACCAGTGTAATTTCAAGGACCCACGCTTTGACTATTACTCTATTACAGACCCCGATTTAATGGCATTTCTATATCAGGCGCCCCAATTTATGTTAGTCCATTTGGTTCCATCAAATAGAACCGAATGGACTAACGGGTCCATTTGTACACTCACAGAGTTACAGAAAAATATTGGTCCATGTAGTTCCAAACTATTATTTACCGTCAGACCCCCTGGAACTCCCTCCAACAAGGATCCCTAGGGGTCCCTGGACCCCACTTGGTAACCATTGCTCTGTGTGTGTGTGCGTGTGTGTGCGCACGCGCGCTCCAAAAGCACCAACCTATCAGTGTTTAGTTCTCAATCTGAACAGCTGTTAATATTGAAGGAGTAGCAATTCCTACAGAGAGAGACTGTTGCATGGGAACTGATACCAGGGGCAATGCCCCCCCCCCCCCCCCCCTAAATTCCCAGTCTGCCCCAAGATATTCCAGTGCTTCCATTTAAAAGTATTTTAAACACTACTGAAGATGGTATGGGTGCGGTTCATCGCCTGTGGCGCGAAGCGACACGGGCGATGAAGCCGCCCCCTTACCATTTTCTTCTGGCCCCCCAATTGGGAAATGTTACATCCGTCCCTGACTGAAAACAATCCATTTTAAATTAGCCTCTGATTCATGCTGCCTTCACCTGGAACGTTCCCCTGGCGACAATTTACCAGATCTGTAGAATAAATCATATATGGATCGTCTTGTTAGCCACAATGCAGATGGAGTCATGTTTTCCGATAAATCTCTGTAGGCCTAACCACACAAACAAACTGGTCGAATCCTATACCATATACCTGCAGGAAAAGCTAAAAGCTACGGAAAAGCTGGAGGTCTGTAGACTAATGCAGGGGAAATTTAAAGTGCCAATAACATACATTCCTAAAGTTGTTTTTACTTTTGTAGTACTTAGTATTATATTGTGTATTTGTGCTTATTTCTAATGGTTTGAGGCTCAATCACCACTGATATAACCAGCCCCACCAAGTGACACCCATACCATTTTCGGCTACAGGACTTAAATTAGGCAAGTAAAACATCAATAATAGCATCAGTTGTTGTTGAAGTTGCAACAGACACACAGCATGCATAAAGCTAAAGGTCTGACTCAGAGAGTTTTCTGTTTTCAATGATGAAATGGTGTTGGTTTAGTGGTGCCACATTTCTAGTTAGTTAGTAGTAGTAGTTTGTTAGTTAGTAGTAGTTAGTAGTGTTTCAAATCATTTTAAATATAATCACTTTCATTTGAAATACTGTATCTTTGAATCTCAGGTTGTTTTGCATGCCATCGTGTTGGAAACCCTGTTGAAACCCTCAGATATACTGTAGATAGATATAGATATCAGAAAGAGAATTATCTGTGTGCTGCATGGAGAGATAAGGATATGTCATACAGAAGTAAAGATTTGGAGGACTTGTACATTCAATATTGTGACTTTTTGTGTTTGAGCCTTGACCCAACTTGAATGTCGACTGGCTCAAAAAGGCCCAATCACCCCCACCCATGCTCCATTATTTAAATGTCCATTGGTGTGGCTTCTCCTCCCTGCTGAAGGCCTCTGGGTTTTCACTATGATATGAGCCCCATTATGTGTGATTGGCTCATTCATCCTACCTGTTCAACTGATAATAAAGATAATATATCAATTACACTGGCAGGGTTATGTGGATGTGGAAATGTCTCGGGCGAACTTCGAGGACAGAGAGGAGAAGCCAATGGAAGGAAAGAGTGTTGTAGTGTTAACGCTGAAGTGAAGTGGAAACAGTGGGCATTGTAGTTTGCCCGATACTCTGAATCAGCATTAAATGCTAAATTTTAGTTTCACTTCATTAACATTATTCAGTCTGAAAGCCCTCCGCACTACAGCACGTTATGGGTGATTGGTTCATACCAACCCATAAGAATGTTGGGAAAGCAGACAACGTTGTTGATATCACATCAATGTGCAAGCCGGGTGGCTAACCAAACAAACATAGCTGTGAGTGAGTGTTACAAGCATGTGAACAAAAGCAGTATAATATGTCAGATGATGATGTTTATAAAACGCAACGCTTCTTTAAAGAAGCATTGGAGGAGCCATGTTTGTTGTTTGACACTGTTGAGTGACAGTGCTGTCGGCTGTGCTGCTGCGGATGCTGTACTGTACGGGCGTAGACACGTGGGGAAAAGGGGGACAATTGTAGGGGGGCCCACTAAAAGCTTGCATTAATAAGGTTTTATTTGTATTGATTATATTATGAAAAATATTTGATCTCAAAGTGCACCAGATTGAAGCATTTTAAAGGGGAATTCCACCCATTTTCAACATTCTAATATGTCATTAGTATACCCTAGAGGTGCTGGGTGGACATGATGAAAACGTTTCCCCCCATTCTGTGTTTCCCCCATTCTGTGTTTCCCCCATTCTGTGTTTCAGGGGGCCCAGAATTGCTAGCTACGCCCTGACTGTAGATGCATTTTTAACCAATACTAACGGCCCCAGAGACTACGTAACCAGACCTGCATACCCAAAGAAAATAATTCATGGTGGTGATTCAGGGCTGGTTCCAAGCAACGTTGTAGTATGAATTCCACCTTGTACTGACTGTGAAGTTTCTGAACGAATCAGAGCGTAGCATCCCTTCAGGCTATGCTACAAACAGGAGAGCATGGTGTGTTTGTTTACAAGTCAGATAGTGGCAAGTTCTAGTATAGTTTAGTTCTCTTATTTCTAACTTGTTTAATGTTTTCAGATGCATATTTTAGCATGCTGATGAAGTTCAAACAGACTACATCTGTAATCAACACCAGCTGTGTTTGGAGCTAGGACAATTAAGAAATGGGAATAAAAACAACAACAAAAAAGAAGAGTTCATAACAGGAGTAACAGCAAAACAATTGTCTCTCTAATTGGTGGTGGAAGATAAAATGGATATACACTCTGCATTCACTGAAAATCTGACATTACTTTTTAACATTGATAAATTAAAAAAAAAGTATCTCTATCATCTGTTCCAGGGGCGGATCTAACATTTCCCAATGGGGGGGGGTCAGTTACAGGACTTTTATTAGGCAAGTATACGCATCAATAATAACATCAGCTGTTGTTGAAGTTGCAACAGACACGCAGCATGCATAAAGCTAAAGGTCTGACTCAGAGTTTCCTGTTTTCAATGATGAAATGCTGTTGGTTTAGTGGTGCCATAACTGTAGTTAGTTAGTAGCAGTAGTATTGTTTCAAAACATAATCATAATATAATCAGTTTAATTTGAAATATCTTGGGTTGTTTTGCATGCCATCATGTTTGGTGGGGCAGACTGGGCATTTAGGGGGGCATTGCCCCCCCATGCCCATGTCTAGATCCACGCTGATATGTTCCAACCTTAAACCCTGTGTTCTCCATATATTGTATTGAGTTGTCCTGTTTTGACTTTTGACATACCGAATGTTGATCTGACCTCATCAAACCATACAGTCTATGGATGGATAATAGAAGCAAAAACAGACCATCTACAAAGCTCACTCGTGGGCTTGTAGATGGGATACGTTTGACAGCTTGACAGATTCCCTCCTTTGTTTGTTTTAATAGCGAAGGAGTGGTATTAACAACATAGTTTTTAAATGATGGTGGTCTAATTAAATCTTACAGAGATATTAAAAAGACATAAAGCATCATATCCCCACAGACCACCCATAGCCCAAAACACTGTTTGGGTTAGGTTTAAAATGTGTGCACAGAGAGAGAGAGAGCAGAGGAGAGAGTAAGAAAGGTAATAGACGTTAGAATAGCAATTAGACAGAATAGCAGAGACGACTTAAACTGTACAAAGAAAAATATGATGGGGACATTGTAAAAAATATTGAAAATAATGACATATCCACCTGATGATAATATGAAAAGGGCGATATTTATTCCTCAACCAAATGGACCCTTGCGGTCCATTTGATTTCATAATTACACTCTCAAGAGTTAAACTATTCATCATCTGATCAGATAGCCCAAGTCTACACAACTAGAGAATGTAGAAGATTAATGGTCACTTTGATCTGTTTGTTTGGTCTGTGGCTCAAATGCTGAATAAATTGGTGGGCTCTGGTGTCAACAAGGTTGAAAACCACTGGAATAGTCAATTTGATTAGTTGATTAGTAAAGTCAATTTTGTTTTAGATCAAAGTAGGAAAACACTGACAACTTAATGCTGTGCATGCCTTTTTTGTAGATCATCAATGAATAAAAACAAAGTCTGCTTCTGGGAGATGTAAACACTGATTCATCCGTTTTATCCTTTTTCCGCCGTGATTCTATTCTGTTGTGTTTGCTTGGATGTAATCATGAAAGTCGCGTCAATGTTTACATATGTTGTCTAGTCTCTGAAGTCAACAGATGATAAAGCCGCATGAGAACGTGTCTGTCTGCCATCAGGGGCGGATGTAACATGTCCCATTTGGGGGAGGGGGGGGGGGGCAAGAGAACATGTTGGAGGGGCAAGGGAAAATGGTATGGTATGGGGGCGGCTTCATCGCCGCACCCATACCATTTTCGGTTACAGGACTTTTATTAGGCAAGTGAAGCATCAAGGGACAGCAGTGGCTCAGGGGTAGAGTCACCGGATGGTAACCACAAGGTTGCCGGTTCGATCACGGGCTCCCGCAGAGTTGGTGTCGAAGTGTCCTTGAGCAAGACACTGAACCCCTAATTGCTCCCGATGTGCTCCTGATGTGCCTTGCATGGCTTCCACTGCCATCAGTGTATGACTGTGTGTGTGAATGTGTGATGCACAAGCTATGCAAAGCGCCTTGGATAAAGGCGCTATATAAACACACCAATTACCATCAATAATAACATCAGTCGTTGTTGAAGTTGCTAAAGGTCTGACTCAGAGAGTTTTCTGTTTTCAATGATGAAATGCTGTTGGTTTAGTGGTGACACAACTGTAGTCAGTTAGTAGCAGTAGTAGTGTTTCAAATCATTTTAATTATAAGTTTAATTTGAAATATATTGGGTTGTTTTGCATGGCATCGAGACTGGGTATTTAGGGGGGCATTGCCTAGTCTTGGGCAATATACCGGTATTACCGTTTATCGCGATATCGGAAATCAATACCGAGTAATATCGTTGGGTCTGTGAAAAATATCGAATACCGAATATCGTCAAATACCGACATTATACTGTATTCTATAAAATATGAGCAATGAGACTTAATTGTAACTATACAAACAATTTTCATGTTACACACATGCCTAAACTAGCCCTTATTTGGGCTAGGCTTTTTGGAAACAAAGTATTTCCAATTCCAGTGTTTCCCTATTTAGGCTGCTTTAACAGCAGAGCGCTCAGTTTCTGACCCCTCAAAGTCGCAAATTCTGAGAACTAGGTGACTGGTGGAGCGTTCCAACTCTGATTGCCGTCAATACCGGTAATATCGAATATCGAGCTAATTAAGACATTATCAATACCGATATTAAAAAATCAATGCCGCCCAAGACTAGCATTGCCCCCCATGCCCATGCCTACATCCGACCCTGTCTGCCATACCAGCAGACATTACTGTCTGTAGCTCTGGATGATTGTGTGTGTCAGTCCAGAAGATGAAAAATAAAACGATAATCCGTCTCTCGCCGCAGCACAGATCTAATCATAGATTTCAATCCCCGAGAAGACAAGCATATTAGATAGAAAGGGAAGATCCTATCTGCCGATAGCCGGGTGAAAAATCACACCCGTTGTGAAGTGAGGGGGGCGATCTTATCGTGGTACACATTATGATAAGATGCGTCATTTCATTCCCGGCCCAATCGGAACTTGCGTCCTCACCTTTGTCTCACATTTGAGGGAGAGAGACAGACAGACAGACAGACAGACAGACTGCTAGAATACTTGAACACTGTAACTCTACAGGTGGTCCTGGGACCAACAGTGGTCCCTAAGAGGATTCCAGGTAGTCCCCAGCTAAATGATGGACAGTTGGTAACTTAATGGACCCTAAGAGATCTGTAACTCTTAAGAGTGTTAAAATGAAACCAAATGGACCCGTGAGGGTCCATTTGGTTTCTCTCAAGAGGTTTGGTTACTCTCTCAAGAGCTGTTGAGTTCAATTATATTTAAACATCTGAATTATTTAATTTTCAAGAATCTACACAATTAGAAAATGTAGAACTGTTACTTTGACCAACGTTTTGCCAGTTATCCTTCCTAAATTGTAGACGAAAATGTGAAAATCCTTGCTTTTGGTTTGGAGAGATTAAGCTCAACATTGACGTTGGTCCGTGGCTAAAATGCTGAATAACATTGTTGGCCCTGGTATGAAAAATGCTGAAGACCACTGCTGAAAACTAAGAATAAATTAAACTGACCCCATGTTGACTCAGTGAAGACAGTCTTGCAATTGAGAGAGGTCGCCATATAGGCAGATCTCTCTGGCTCCCAGAGAGGACAGACTACACTTCTTAAGCGTCTGTCCAAGACATCAGAAGAGACACATTACTTCCCACAGACCACTACCACCCAAGGAGGGTTTGAAAACCCTCGGATGACAAAAATAACTCCCATACCTACTGGGTGAAGAACAACAATGCAAACACAGCATGCATGCAGCGATATTAAGCTGCTGTGACAGGAGAAGGATTGCAGATGCAACACAACCACCCAAAAGAACAATCTTTGTGTGCATTCTTGCATCGAGTGACCTTGGTACGATTCTGACTTTGAAATGTAGATCATTGTGGTATTGACTGTATTTGTATGTATTTGTTGTCCTGTCATATTGTGGTTTTTGCTTTGGCAATGTAAATGTTTTGTCATGCCATTAAAGCCCTTTGAATTGAATTAAATTGCATTGAGGAAGGAAGAGAGAGAGAGAGAGAGAGAGAGAGAGAGAGAGAGAGAGAGAGAGAGAGAGAGAGAGAGAGAGAGAGAGAGAGAGAGAGAGAGAGAGGGAGCGGGAGCGGGAGCGGGAGCGGGAGCGGAGAGCAGGGCCGGTTCTAGAGGGGGGCAGGGGTGGGCAGGATGCACCCAAATGTGCATCCTGCCCACCCAATATCAGGTTTTACCAGTGGTCCTTGAGAGAGTTCCAGGTGGTCCCCAGCTAAATGGTGGAAAGTTGGTTAACCAGATGCAACTCTTTGAGAGCATAAAAATGAAACCAAATGGATTTGGTTTCATTTTTATGTTCTCAAGAGCTAAAATATTCATCATGTGAATTCGCCCAAGTCTGCACAACTAGAGAATGCAGAAGCAACAGAGAGACAGACAAAGAGAAAGAGAGACAGAACCAATTCCACAAACCACTAGGAACAGTTCGTACTGTAGTCACTGTACTACAACACGCTGTTTATACCAGATATTAAAAGGTCCAGTAAATAAATATTGAAGGGCAAAAGCAAAAACATTATTATGCAAATCCACTCTAAGTGCCTTTCATAAACTGGAGAGAGAGAGAGAGAGTGATTCGGCAGGGCATAATAATTGACCGCCTTGTTTGCATAATGTCAACAGAGGGCACAAAAGCAGGACCAAAAACTGAAGTAGGAATTACAAACATTGAGATAATTGATGTTGTTGTGACATAATGATTCAGGTGGTTAAGAGGTGTTTTCATGAGGTGGTCATTGAGGGAAACGCTGCTCTCTGCTTCCTGCGATGAACTGAACTCACCAGCTGTGTCATTAGAGAGAGGTTAATTACAACAGGTCATATTTTTATCCTACCTACTCTAACATCTTTGCCATTGACTAGTATGTGTAGTACTGTTCCTGCTGGCCTAGTGGTCTGTGGGCACATGCCACATTATAGGCTTTGTTTGACCTAACTTGCGACCGCATTTTTATTGCCACGCTGCAATAAAACCTCACCATGCTGCCCATGCGTTGATGTTTCAGAGGATACTGAAAAAGGATAGTAGGGGTGGGCAAAAAAAATCGATATACCAATATATCGCAATTCTTATTGCCATGTTATCAATATCGATTCACAAGGTTCAAAATCGAATTTTTGTGAGGTGATCGATTTTTATGTAGGTAATTTGTTCATGACAGAAAGACTGACTGGCGTTATCAGGCTGCACTGATGTGTATGATTGAACTTTTTTTGACCTGACGGGTCCATTTGGTTCCATTTGTACGCCCTAAAAAAAATCTTGAAAATGGGTGGAATCCTCCTTGTTCTATCAATATATCAAATCGAATCGCAGCATAACTAAGAATCGCAAAATAAATCGATTCAGAACCCTAAATATCGATAAGGTATCATATCGTGAGGTAAGTGAATGGTCCCACCCCTAAAGGATAGGCAAAATATAATGGTCTGGATTCACTCCCCATATGGAAAAAACTGCGAACTCTTAAAAGTGGCACCTTTCATACAAGCCACTTCACAAGAAAAATACTATGGATCTAAAATCTTTTTTGCATGTCATATATTCTTATAAATTACAAAATTATATATGTTTCACTTTACAAAAAAAACGCTGTCATATACTGTATAATTCTTAGAAATTCTTATAAATCACAACATGTTTTATATATGTTTCACTTTACACATTCTATGGATCTTATATTAACTTATTCTTTTATATGAAAGGTGCCACTTTCAAGAGTTCGCATATTAAGATTTGTCCATATGGGATAGCAATTATGATGTCTACAGGCGTCATGCGGACCTGCTGGTTGTATATTATTATGACGTCCTGAGGTGTCATGTGAACAATATGTGTTAATGTTCATACTACAGTATACGCACATCTGGAGGAAATATAGTTTCACTACTATTCAGCCTGTCTGAATGTTGCTACGAAATACTGGAAGACGTTACAACGTGAACATAAAACCAACAACATAAAACCATATCATCTCATTTTCAAATACCTCCGCCGCCAAAAAAGAAAATCAACCAGGTGTTTAATGGAGATGCAAGTTTAAAAACGAAGTAGTGCTGGTGTGCTTCAAAGATCATTGGGACTGGAATACTAAAGACAGGCAGTGATCCAAGCACACAGCAAGTTTAAAAGAAGAGGGGAGGGTGCATACAAATCCAGGTGCTTCATTTAGAAAGGATAAAATAAGCCAACATGTGTCGACTCAAAAGACTCTTCATCATCAGTAATCCCTATTTGCACCCTATTCTCCAGGGGTATCAATCACACTCATTACTCACTGCAACACCTTCCTGGCTCACTACAATTAGCAGCGCAAGGGTGACATCGACGCAAGGGAGGCAAAGGCATGTGGCGCTAGGATTGAAACCGGCCTTTTAGTCCTGTTGATTGACAAAATGTGGCTGCTTTATAATCTAATGTTTGTGAAAATGTCAGTGAGACATTAGCCTCGACACCCAGGCTTTCATTTTCGTTCGCCTTGCGCGAAAACGGAAAGCCTGGACTAACGCGCGTTGGAAAGTGGCCTTGAGGGGCGTGTCAACCTTCCGGGGTGGGCGTCGCTCTAAATGATGTGACGTAGAACAGCAGTGGACGGGCGTGGGAGGGGCCGGAGATGACGACACGTTTGTGAGATCAAATCAGAGCGCAGCACTTCCGCCGTGGGTATCCCACGACACCCCCGCCCCCTAGGCCAAAATCATTGAGGGCTAGACCAGGCTAGTGAGACATTAACTCCTAGCCATTTTGCCAGCCTGTAGCGCCCCCTTGAGGTCCAGAGTGCCATTTATATGCATTAAGTAATCGACTGATTATCTCAAAAACAAACCATCAGAAACAGCAGTTGTATACATTTTTTTCTCACACATATTTCAGAGATGTGTAACTAAAGGGTTAATTGTTAAATGTTGGCTCTGAAAGAATATGTGATATTCAAATATTTTCACTGCATTTTCCCGATTTCCCCCAAAATTTTTGAGTCATGAACATCTGCTATTTTTCAATAAATCTTGAAACACCCTGTACAGAATGGGTTAAACAATAACTCTGTACTGTTTTTGGTACCTTTTGTAAACTGGCAATCAATCAATCAATCAATCAATCAATCAATCAATCAATAAATCAACCAATCAATCAATCGGGTTGAATATACTGTATCTGGTCTTTAACTCCGGAGGATAACAAGCCGTCTGGATGGCTGCTTATCACTTACAAATCTTCACTTATGCTTGAACATCTGTAGCCCCAACAAATCACGCCTTTTGGGTCACGTCTTGCTTCTTGGTTTTTGGTTTTTAATAAGGTTTCAATCACCCAGTGCACGCACACTCACACGCACGCACGCACGCACGCACGCACGCACGCACGCACGCACGCACGCACGCACGCACGCACGCACGCACGCACGCACGCACGCACGCACGCACGCACGCACGCACGCACGCACGCACGCACGCACGCACGCACGCACGCACGCACGCACGCACGCACGCACGCACGCACGCACGCACGCACGCACGCACGCACGCACGCACGCACGCACGCACGCACGCACGCACGCACGCACGCACGCACGCACGCACGCACGCACGCACGCACGCACGCACGCACGCACGCACGCACGCACGCACGCACGCACACACACACACACACACACACACACACACACACACACACACACACACACACACACACACACACACACACACACACACACACACACACACACACACACACACACACACACACACACACAGAACCTTGACTCTCCCCAGAGTCTGATAAAATCAAGCCAGATCATTCTTGTGTCAACTGACCGATTGTGTCAAAGCTCTGAGGAGTTTCTAGCAGGCTGACAGGTTACACATGTTCAACCTTCCTCTGGGGAAATAGGATTTCACACAACAGTTGAGGTCACAACACAACGACAAACAGCCTCTTAGGATGGAGATTAGTCTCCAAGGCTTGACCCAAATAAATTATACCAGCAACCCTGATCAATCTACTTTAAAATGGTTCGAGAGCTACCTATCGCTGAGAGCGCAAAGAGTGTACCTAAATGGAACTCTGTCATCAAGCACTAACCTTGAGTGTGGAGTGCCCCAGGGAAGTTGCCTTGGGCCTTTACTTTTTTCTATTTTTACTAATGATCTAGCATGGGCTACTAAATGGTCCAAAGCCGTGATGTTCGCAGATGATTCTACCTTGTATTCTTCCGCCCCATCTAGTAACTTACTGCAGGAAGCCCTAAACAGAGACTTGGATACTGTGTATAATTGGGTCAATAGCAATAGACTTGTTCTTAACACCTCCAAAACAAAATGCATGATGCTTGGATCAAGGCACAGAATAGCAACATCTCCTAGACTCACTCTGAACCTAGGTAATACACCAATTCAACAGGTAGATAGTATTAAATTGCTCGGAGTTATTGTTGACAGCTCTCTTGCATGGACCAGTCATATAAACACTGTAGTCTCTAAAATGGGTAGAGCTATTGGTACAGTAAGGAGATGCTGCTCGTCTGTATCCCGCCCTCTATTACGTCAAATTGTCCAGAGTCTTGTTTTGTGTCATCTTGATTATTGCTCTACAGTATGGTCATCAGCCAATGGTGCCGAAATAAAAAAACTACAGGTGGTGCAAAATAGAGCGGCTCGGTTAGTACTTGGCTGCCCTATGAGTACAAATGTTACTGTAATGCATGAGAGTCTTGCCTGGCTCTCAGTACAGAATAGGCTGACTTCCAACTCACTTGTTCTGGTCAAGTCAGTCGTGACAAATCATGTTCCTGTCCTTATACACCGTCAAATCATTCTAAATAGTTCTGTTCATGCTCATAATACAAGGAACGCCAGTAATGGTCAACTGGTCATTCCTAGGCCTAGAAAAAATGCTTTAAAGAGATCTTTTATTTATAGGACCCTGGCACGGTGGAACGACCTACCGAGAGAACTCCGTACTATAGAGTCTAGATTAACTTTTAGGAAGTCTCTGAAAATTCTATTGCTAAACCAATAATCATGTGGTCAGGTATAGATGTTTATCTGTGTAAGTGTGTAAGTAGTAGGTATATGTATGTATATGTATATATGTACATGTGGTTACATGCATGTGTGGATATGTAGATGTAGATGTGTAAATGTTTGCACATCTATATCTAGATGTTCAAATTTTGCTTATTAAGCTATATTACCAATTAGGTGGTAAACAATTGTTAATAATTGCCATTTTTATTTTTTTATTTCATTTTTATTCTTTTCTCGCATTTTATCTGTCTTTTGTATTAATTCTTGGACTATACTGTCATGTTACAAATGTTGAATCTTCTACTCTTGGTTCTTCTGACATATATATATATATATATATATATAACTGTATTTTAGTATATATACTGCATTGTATTTTCTGTATATCTGTGGTTGACCCCAGGAAGACTAGCTAGCTGCCTTGGCAGCAGCTAATGGGGATCTCTAAATAAAATCAAATCAAATCAAATCAAATCAAGAAAATGAATGTGTGTTCATCCAATCAATTAGGCTTATTTGCTCTACCAGACCAGCTGTTTTTTCACAATTTCATCAATTTATCAATTTAAACCCAATCAAATCAAGTCATCAGAATAAAATGCATCCCGTTTTTGCCGCATGCTGCGTGTCTGTTAAAGTTGCAACAGACACGCAGCATGCATAAAGCTAAAGGTCTGACTCAGAGAGTTTTCTGTTTCAATGATGAAATGCTGTTGGTTTAGTGGTGACACAGCTGTAGTTAGTCAGTAGCACTTTAATTTGAAATATCTTGGGTTGTTTTGCATGACATCATGCTTGGTGAGCCAGACTGGGCATTTAGGGGGGGCATTGCCCCCCCATGCCTATGCCTAGAACCGCCCCGGTGTCCTTGGGTTGAATGGGTTCATGAAAGACTCTATGGCGAGGTCACTTCTCACCTCCCAGGGCGTTTTACTGGTATATTGAAGCAGTCTGAAGACTCTTCACAATGCAACACAATGTACAATGTACAGTATACAGTATACACCGCTAGATTCACAGCTTATCTATTGTGCGTGTGCAGACGAACAAACTCCATTCATACCTTATATAAGAGATACTGTATAAGAGAGCACTACACGTCTAGGGCACAATCATACTGTATGAGGGGGAGGATTGCGAACACATTGTGACAGTGTGTGTGCATGTGTGTGTGTGTGTGTGTGTGTGTGTGTGTGTGTGTGTGTGTGTGTGTGTGTGTGTGTGTGTGTGTGTGTGTGTGTGTGTGTGTGTGTGTGTGTGTGTTTTTTTCCTTTTAAGCCGTTATTGCGACATGGCTGTACAGATTAAAACACATTTGGAGCATCGGGGCAAACTGAAGCCTATGCTGCTCTCACACTGATTGTCTGCAGGGCCAAAAGATCTCATTCCAGGAGAGGATTAATGCAGTGTTCACTGTATAAAATGTCTGCCTGAGTTCTACTGGTGATCCAAACTGCTACAAACTGTTCATACAGTATGAGGGACGGAAAGATCATTGCATTGTGTGGGACAAGAGGCGAAACATTAACATCTTGATGTCACATTCAAAACAAGAATTCAGGATTTCAATTCAAACAAAGCAAAAAAAATAGCTGATCTACAAGTTCAAAGCGTGCTCTTGCGCGACACGTTTTGAGCTTGTAGATCAACTATTTTTGATGCAACAGAAAGCCAACTAATAGGTCCTTTGAACACTGATGTCTGTCAGTCACAATGTGGGACAGACAGGGGCTCAATTTGTGGGACACCTTAAACGGTGTTGGTCCCTCGCAAAGAGGGACATCTGATCACCCTATATACTGGTAGATAAGATACCTGAACTATGGTATAGTATCTATGGTATGGTATCTATTTTGCAGTGTTGGGACATGTGCACTACGTAACTTAATATATTACATAATATATTACCAAAATGCACTAACTTGTAATATAAATATATTACGTAACAAAAACAATCTAATATATTATACTTTTCTTTCTGCATTACTGCATTACTTTCAATATTACTTTCTGTCAATCTGTCTCGTTGTAAGTGTTCTTGTGAAATTATCTTGACAACTGCAGAAGCTAAATAATTACTTATTTTCTATAATTTGTCATCAAATTATTTATTCAGGTTTGATGTTTTTTCAAGTTGATTTCATATGGCTTTGGCACACGTAATATTTGATTAATAGTGACACTAAATATTTAATTATACATTTTGTAAAAACCTTTCTTTAAAGTAATATGTAATAGTAATATTAATATATTACACTTGCTCAGACAGTAATATTGTAATATAATATATTGCTTTAAAATGAAGGTAATAATTAATAAGTAATGTATTAACAAGGCGAAGTAATATTCCCAACACCGCTATTTTGAGATTATATTATATATAATACTATATGTCAATCATATATGTCAGTCTGCTACCACCATCATTATCATCATCATTGTCCATCCAAGTTAACCGATTTGTCCATATTGCCATGGCAACAAGTCCTCCAGCAAGGTACCGAAAATATGGAAGAATTAGGGGTTATTTCCTATCAATTAATTAAAAAAGTACAAGTGCAAAGTTATTTAAAAACCAGCAAGACTTGCCAAAGTAGGTTAATTGCATATTAGACACACAGCGGGGCTGCCTGGTCTACCACCAGCATACGGCCTTTCATCCTATATAACTACAGTAAGTGAGGAGGTTGAGAGAGGCTTATTGTCTGTATCAGTGGTTTTCAATAGGTGGTCCACCACTGGTCCCTGAGAGGGTTCCAGGTGGTCCCCAGCTAAGTTGGTTAACCAGATGTAACTCTTGAGAGCGTTTAAAAATGAAACCAAATGGACCCTTGCGGGTCCATTTGGTTTCATTTTTACACTCTCAAGAGTTAAAATATTAATCATCTTAATTAGCCCAAGTCCACACAACTAGAAGAGTAATGGTCATTTTGATCTGTATGTTTGACTGTTTTGTTTCCCAAATCCAGCCTGGAATTGTGGACAAAAGCAAGAGAAATCTTTAGTTCTGGGGTCTCTGTGGGACTAAAATGTCCTCAAATGGTGGTCCGTGGCTCAAATGCTGAATAAATGGTGGTCCCTGAGATGAAAAAGGTTGAAAACCCCTGGTCTATATCTTAGTATAGTATAGTATATACCCGCCCGGCCATGACCGAACCGTGCCCTGAACCTGAACCTGAACCTGAACCTCCCAAGCAGGCAGCGGTGACAGTGGTTTGGAGTACTAGCCAGAGCTGTCAGAAATGAGTGTTTGGAGTGACACCCCTGTAGACGGGTGGTCAAACCCTCCAATAGCCCTAAAAAAAGCATAGAAAAAGCATAGACAAGACATTTTGGCATCTACCCTACAGTATAGCACAACAACACATCAGATCTTAAATCATTAGTCCAAATGTCTCTGGCAATATGCGATGTTGGCAAATGGCAAATATACGTTTAACGTTTATATAGCTGGGCTGTTGCATTGAATTTCTGCCTACTTCCAGTCCAGGACTTGTCCATATTTGTTGTCCCCATTCTCAATAGAAGTCTATGTAGAAGATCTGCCATTGGACTGGTCTCATGACTGGCCTCACTGGCCCCTATGGAAGTGGTTTTCAACCAGTGGTCCTTGAGAGGGTTCCAGCTAAGTTGGTTAACCAGATGAAAAGTTGGTTAATCAGGTGTAACTTTCGGGAGTGTAAAAATGAAACCAAATGGACCCTTGTGGATCCATTTGGTTCCACGTTTACACTCCCAAGAGTTAAAATATTCACAATCTGAATTATCCCACTTAGGCTACACGATGTAAAAGAATGATCATTTTGATTTACTGTATGTTTCACTGTTTTGTTTGCAAAAATCCAGCCTCGAATTTTGGACAAAAGCAAAATGAGTCTTTAGTTTTGGGTCTGTGGGGTGAAAATGTCATCAGATGGTGGTCTTTGGCTCAAATGCTGAATAAACAGTGGTTCCTAAAAGGTTGAAAACCACTGCTCTATGGCCGTGGTCGTGCAAACTGAGAGACAGTGCGATCATGCACATTGCAGTTTGTTTAATATAACATTTTTATAGCTCCTGTGTGCTCCGGGGAGCACCAAAATGCTCTCAAAGAGACATCTGGTTAACCAACTTTCCATCATTTAGCCTGGGGACCACCTGGAACCCTCTCAAGGACCACTGCTGGTCCCGGGACCACTGGTTTGAAAACCTCTGAAGCAGACGGTTGAGATCATGAACACCGAATCCTTTTCAGCACCGGGGCACCGCTTTGGTTCACGTCATTGGTACTCTGTTGGGTTTGTGGAGGCGCAAATCGATACTATTGATCCGTCGGAGACCAATAAACTAAGCCGTTGTCTCAATTGCAGTCTCTTTAGCAGCGACCAGAGGAATTTAAAGCCCCTGGACAAAAAAGAAGAAGTGCTGGGGGTGAGATCTATGCATCTATACTCAATGACATTTTACCGCACCAGTCAAGTGTTTGACCTTTTCATTTATTTCTATGCTACAAGACTTGCTGCTATTCTATATAGACTATAGAGACTGATCATACATATCTGGATGCATCTTCATGAAAATGAGACATTAGAAGAAAATGAGACATTTAAAATAGCGCCACAGTAATTAAACGTAGGAGAGAAAGGGTAAATGAATGGATCAGCAGAAGTCATAATATCCATTATATAAATGTGAACCTTTTGTGGGGTCATGTTCATTTCGCTTAGCTAGAAAAGGGCCCTGCACGGTACACCGACGCCAAATACAATTACAGGCTATTTGGCAGTAATACTATATTTGTGCAATGTCTTGTTAAGGACAATTACACGTTTTAATAATATAATAAGCTTATTATCCCAACTATCCATAATCCTCCCGCAGCGCTGATTAATTCACAATTAGCGCTGTAAATCAAATATTAACATCAATTTGTTGCTAATTAATCCTTCCCACCACCATAACTCTCAGGCACTCAATGAATAATTGAATACCACTTTGGCGTTTCTAATATTCCCTAACTTATGTGGACCACACAACAGGTCGTCTCAAAGCTGTATACTATCCTGCAGACACACAGAAACCCGTGCTGTTTTTAAAGGGAATCTTGAGGAGAATCTTAGAACGGTTTGGTCCAAAACATACTGTAGTAGCAGCCTGGCTCAGCCCTGAATCAGCACCTTAAAAATACTACATTATTTATTCCCTGTGATTCAAGTACTGGCTTCCCTGCCCTTGGGTCGGTTAGTGCCGGTTGAAAATCCGAGCAAGCACCTGATTGGCCAACAGCCCTGTCACTCACTTCGTTTCACTTCTTTTAAAGAAGCGTCAGTTTTAGGTTTTATAAACATCATCATCCAACATATTTTACTGCTTTTATTCACATGCTAGCAACACTCATCGGCTGTGTTTGTTTTGTTAGCAACCAGGCTAGCACATTAGCAACTGTACATTAATGAACAGCATCGTCTTTCTCAATATTCTTATGGGTTTGTTATGAAGCAATCACCCGTGAAGACTGCCGCTTTGAACACGCCCATGCCAGAAACTGATGTAGTGGAGAGGGACTTCAGTCTGAATAACGAAGTGACACATCTACACCTACGTCTAAGGCAAATGCCAGCCACACGTCTGCAGCAAAACTTATTCCAGGTCCCTTATATGCAACCTTATTCTTTCGGGTCACGGTAGAAGTATACCTACCGCAATGTAAACTACAAAGTGGAAATGTCTGTATTTAAAGTGTTACTTGATACAAAAAGTATACACTGCAGCAAAAAGGCCATTGCACACACCTCAAAAGGCTGGTGACAGGTGCGTAGGGCAGTATAGCATAATAATAATAAAAAGGTCTCCTTGAAAAACAAAGAAAGGTCCCGCACACTGTCAAACACACAAAACTTTTTTTTTTGCTCTATATTCAAGGTTTGGGTCGCTTAGACCTTCATCAGGACAGACCTTTTTACATGATTATGAGCAGTGTGACCTCCTGCATGTAGTGCAGTGTCTGCTCCGCCCAGGGGCGGATGTAACATTTCCCAATTGGCGGGGCAGAAAAAAATGTTAAGAGGGCAGCTTCATCGCCGCACCCATACCATTTTCAGTAGTGTTTCAAATACTTTTACTGTAAATATAAGCACTGAAATATCTTGGGTTGTTTTGCATGCCATCATGTTTGGTAGGGCAGAGTGGGCATTTAGGGGGGCATTGCCCCCCCCCCATACCTATGTCTAGATCCGCCCCTGGCTCCGCCATGACACTTTACCTGCGCAGACTCTGCCTAGAGGCCAAGGAAAAACCTCTGCACCAAGTAATTCCCATCAGACTGGTATGACGGCACCAGACCTCATTCTGCTACTACAGTAACCTCGCGTCACCTGGCTTTCCACTAAGGAGGAAAGCCTGGTCTGTGTTAAAAAATATCGCTGTGTGAGCCGGTCTGGAGTGGATGGTGATATTATGCCATGTTGTCAGATTTGTAGTTCAAGTTCAAGGTTTTTATTTGTCACTCCAGTGTATGTCAGGACATATACAGGGATGAAATAACGTTCCCATTTTCCAAAGTGCAATAAGACAAAGACAGTGCAATAAGACAATAGTCAAGACAATAGACAGTGCAATAAGACAATAGTCAAGACGAAATATAGACGAGTAGTCCTCAAGTAGGAAATCACAAGGCAGAATACGAAAGTAAGAATAGTAAAGAAAACAGCTCGCACACTGAGGGCTCAAATTGCACCCTCAAGGTGACTGTGATGTTTTGAGCACAATGCTCTTCTTCAGACTAAAGGTGCATATAGAGGAGCAAATCTGTCCCAGTACGGGTTGGATGTGCATGTCTTTTTTGGCTCTTTTTCAAGAATACGAAGGTATACCAATTCATACAGGTAATCCAGACTTGGCTTGTGTACAGTCTGTGTTTTCAGCTGAGCTATGACGTCACATCCTGCTTCTTGTGATGGCATCCCGTAGGATGCCATCACACTTTCTTGAACTCCACAGATCACGTGCGTGAACTCCACAGAGTCTCTTCGGTGCTTCAAGTATGAACTTATTGAGGGATATAAACACCTAGTCCTATTCAACAGATCTTTTAATGGGTGTCCATGAGCATTTACGACTTTTTCCGGCTTGCATTTTCGGCAGCGACCAGCTTGCAGGAAAAGCCTCCCATCGCCAAAAATATGAGCCGGAACAAGCCGGAAGTGTCATTCACACCCATTCGAAAAAGCAGGACATCACAGCTTAGGTGGTTTTGGCATCCGGTTAGGATGCCTCTCAGGCATCTCCCCATAGGGGAGGTCCTCGGGAGACCCAGGGGCAGATCACCAGGGATCAGTTGGAAGGTCTATTTCTCCAATATTTCGAGCTATTCCGGGATGAAGTTACTAATGTTGCGAGAAGGAGAAGGAAATCTGCAGCCTTGCGACCCGACTATGGATAAGCGGTTGAAGACGGACTTGCAGCATGGATCAAATCAGTGAATGGCTGCACCCATTAAGCCTCCCACAGGCACACTTTGGGGCGGTAAAGCACGGTTAGGCAACCGAGCAGAAAATCCAGTAATGGGCATGGTTTAAAGCTTTCTGTGCCAAATGGCACCTAACCGTGTGCAAATGGGAAAATGCAAATAGATTGATTGTTTACCGAGCTCAGACCCATCGTGCCTTGAAAGAGCTCTGCGTGACAAATACGAACCACTGAACCCAACACCTGAACCTAGAGGAATTCACTATACTGACTGACTGACTGACACTGGACAAAATGACTCTCCCAGTCCCAGAAGTAACTGGCTAAGGAGACGGCATCTTTCCAGGAAATCTCTGCATGTTTGAGGGCCTTTTTTGTGGAGTGTGTCCTTTCGGTCAGTGGTTTTCACCTGTGGTCCGGGGACCAGGACTCCAGGTGGTCCCCAGGATAAATGTTGGAAAGTTGGTTAACCAGAAGTAACTCTTTGAGAGCGTAAACATGAAACCAAATTGGTTTCATTTGGTTTCATGTATACACTCTCATAAGTTAAAATATTCATCATCTGAATCAGCCAAGTCTACACAACTAGAGAGTGTAGAAGATTAATGGCCATTTTTCTCTCTGTTTGGTTGTTTTGATTTCTTCGAAATCCAGACAAAAGCAAAATACATTCTTTAGTTTTCGGGTCTGTGGGGCTAAAATGTCACCAAATGGTGGTCCGTGGCTCAAATTCTGAATAAATAGTGGGCCCGATATGTATATAAAAAGGTATAAAAAGGTTGAAAATCACTGCTTTAGGTTATAGAAGTTCAATTAGATGTTTTGATAATCGGTGAGGTAACTGCTCTGCATGCATGATTATTTTGCATTTTCCGTTAGATGTGGAGAATGGCTTCGCAAAAAATCTGCACGAAAAGTCTCAAATTGGTGTTTATCCCACTTTTACAGGTTCTCTATCTGGTGGCAAGTGGGCCGCCAGACTTCACAACCGCAGAGGGACGCGGGCTCTATTACAGAGGGGTAGTATCTTTAGCCAGATTTGTTATTGGGATGTTTAACTTAATGTTTCTTTTGATGGCACAGAAAGCTCTTCCTGCCTCGTCCCCCGGGTCGTTTACGGCTTGTTTGAAGTTACACAGTCTCTCTCTCTCTCTCTCTCTATCTCTCTCTCTCTCTCTCTCTCTCTCTCTCTCTCCCTCTCTCTCTCTCTCTCTCTCTCCCCCTCTCTCTCTCTCTCTCTCTGACAACTAAAACAAGAGAAGCCATTTATCTAGCTCTAGCTATGTTGTTTTATATCGGAAGATGAGTAAATAACTCCTGTCAGCAAAAGGTTGAGGGTTTTAAGTGTATACTATACCAGCTAAGTTGCATCTGCTACTACAGTATAATATAGTGTGCTCCAGGGAATGTGTTGATTCAGCACCATGGAGAGAGGCACTGGAAAGAAAAGCACTGATTACATATGGGTCTAACCCTGCCTTCCCAAAATCTTTTCTTTTGGCCATGCACCCTGTTACCTCCCAAACTAGCTGACGCACACCCCATATATGGAAATGGAAATAGCATAAGCTATAGAAACATTTCCAATAGAGAGTAGGCAATGTGCATGGTTTTCCCACCCGGACACGCCCCTCCTCATCAATAGCTCTGATGATGTCACATGCATATCCTCCATATACCCACATATTATATGCATACCTGGATATGGCAGATAGTATGCAGCAAAGGCGATACTCAGCATATACGGTACTTGCCATATATTCGGATATATACATTGTATTGGTATTGGTAAACCATAGCACCGCCATTAGTCTTTTCATGTCATGCATTCCCGAGGGGGTGCACCACAAGGGGCCCATGCACCACAATTTGTGAACCACTGGACCAGTTTAACCTATAAGTTACAGGTTTTCAATCGGTGGTCCGCAGACCCCTGATGGTCTTTTTTTTTTCTTTCATTTATAAACAATGCCAACATCCTCAGTTTAACAGTGCTTTATAAATGGATCATACTGTTTCATACAAGCAATGAAATGTAGCCTATACAACAGCTCGAATAAAAATCATGTAGACCTAAATTCTTTAGCAATATCTTTGATCTGAGACACAGCCCACCTGGTGTCATGGTGGTGGTCCACAGGTTGTTCTTAGTCAGAATGGTGGTCCCTGGGTCAAAATCAGTCGAAAACCCCTGCTATAAGTTAAAAAGAAATAGCAACACCCACCCAACCCCAGATCTCTCCAGGCAGAGTAGCAACACTACATAAGTTTAGCAATTGATGACCAAAGATAAAAGAGTTCCTGTTGTGTTTGAAGCCACCCGGCCCAGAGGACAACCAGGAAGTGTAATCAGCTTTGACCTCTGACCCCTGCTCCTCTCCACCAATCCCAGGGCGTGTTGCTAATGCAACAACGTGCCTCCAGAGGCGTGGGGGCCGTGTGCGCACAACAGCGGAACAAGCACTTGATAACAGACAATGAATTATGCAGCGCAACATCTCTGCAGAGAGCACTGCTTCCTGTGGCATTCACATAATAAATTGGGTTGTTTGTGCGTCAGCGTTTCCATGGTTTGTGTGCGTGCGCGCATGCGGACAATTTTAGAGAAATGTCTAGAGAAAGACAAAGTGTGATGAAATGTCACTCAATCACAACAGCAGAGAACATCTCTCGCCACCGTGGGGGGAAAGCGATTGTTTAAGAATGACCCATCAAACCAGGTTCAATTATAGGTTAGTCTCCAGGGCACTTCCAGTTAGAATTCCACATCGATATTTCAAATTACTGTTTTCATAGACTTTGTAACAGATTTCACTGCAATAATGGTACAGCCTGTACTGTATTGTCTGCCAGTAGACAATTTAACACAGTAGAACAGTGGAGCGCCGATCAGGGCTGAGTGAGCTCACCTGTATTTATTTTTAATGAGTGTAGAAGTGGTAACCCGAAAAATTACATCACTAAATTCTCAGATGATGCTGCCATCTTAGCTCTTCTGGATAAGGATGGGGATTTAACTAATTACTTATCAGTAGTACAGATACTTGCGACGTGGTGTGATGACAACCACCTCGTTATTACTGTTAAGACACAGGAGATGGTGTTTGACCCTAAGAGTGTCGGTGAACACAGGCCTGTGGTCATTCATGCCCGACCACCTCACAGGTCTGAGGTTCCCTTATATACAGTAAATACTGGGCTACAGAGAGTCTGTAGCAAACTGCTGCGAAGACTGCACTTTCTCCGATGTCTCAGGGTTCATGGTGCGGACCAAAAAAAAAAAAAAAATCTATGTTGGTGTTCTATTGAGCAGTCTTGCAAAAATCTTGTCAGATTGGCATCAGTTTGGTTTGGTAATCTCTCAGTGCAACTGAGGTCCAAACTGCAGTGCAGACTACATGGAAGATTCCAGGAGTTAGACAACTCCCCTCTCTGCAGTCTGTTTACAGTATGAGCAAGCTACACTAGATAAAACAGTTTCAAAAGATGGTCAATGATTGATTGATGATACCTGTTTTAAATGGAGAGTTTGTACTGTACTGCCCTCTGCGATAAGGTACAAAGAACCAAAGTGGAAGTACATTGTGTCTGTTATGTACTTGTGTTTGTCTTTGATGTTTTGTGTGTGGCTGTAGTAGGGGTGTAAGCCCAAGGCAAATTTCCCTTGTGGACAAATTAAGTTTACCTGGACCTGGGCCTAGGCAATGATCCGTATCATGATGCTCCATGGGAACAGCAACAACAACACGCTACTGAGTGATGTGGACAAAGGCATGAGGGTCCGATCGTTGCTGCTTGCATGTAGATTAAAGTGTAAACCTGGGAGTGATCATGAGTGTAAATGTTAATCACATCAGTACCTGGTAGAAGGTCAGGAGTGGAGTGCGGCCAGTTGTAGGTTCTGATCAGCTGCCAGTCAAAGTCGTCATCCTGTCCCTGGCGGTACTCACAGGAGCTGGACTCAGAGTCCTCGTCAAACGTACAGCCGGCTGGACAGAGAGAGAGAGGGACAGAGAAATGCATTGGTTAAAGCAAAGAATGATAATGTGACTGCATCTATAGCACATTTTCTCCATCACATTCACCCATTCGGCACCCCAACGGTGGAGGAAACCATGCAAGGCAAGCTCAGTTTATTGTACGAAAGGCACTTGTTTTTTGTGATTATTTTTATTTTTATTTTCTATTTTCCAGCAAAACGGGCAAAGGATGATCACCAACGTCCAACGCACATACGCACTGACAACTAGACCACTGATACGATAAAATGACAAAACAAAGTGAGATCAAAATGAGCACAGAACCTTACGTTACCTATAGGATTGACAAGAGCCGATCAGTGATCGGAAATCGGAGCCAAACATCATCATCGTTTTCATAAAATAATGGTACAAACCAACAGGCACCTACACAAGCCTTTGCTGCTCTCAAAAGAATGATGCTTGTCTCTCACTACAGGTACAATACAGGTACAATACAGGCCTGTATTATTATTATAGTTTTAGCACCCCCTAGTGGCCCCCTATAGCCCACTGGGAGAGCTCCCGGTACTCCCTATGGCCAGTCCGACCCTGGATAGATATACTGTAAATATCGAATAGCGGAAACTGGAAACTCAGTGGAAACTCAACATTAGGAGCAAAACACGTGACTGAAACGTTCCTAATCACATCCTACACAACCCTCTTGCAGCAAAGAGCTATAATAAATCAGTGCTGCTGGCTCCAGCAGTTCCATCCATTCCAATGGCTTCAATTAGGCCTGTGGCGAGGGGATGCCAGGGACTGTACAGATGACAGGCCAGAGGAGGAGGAGGAGGAGGACATTGATTGGACCCAGCAGGACTCTGGATCTGTCAAGGTGACCCCGGCCAGCTCCATCATCCTTGACCACTGCGGGGCGGATGTAACATGTCCCATTTGGGGGGGGGGGGGGGGGGCATGTTGGAGGGGCAAGAGAAAATGGTATGGGGGCAGCTTCATCGCCCGTGTTGCTTCGCACCACAGCGATGAAGCCGCACCCATAGCATTTTCGGTTACAGGACTTTTATTAGGCAAGTAAAGCATCGATAATAACATCAGTTTCTTTAGTCAAGTAAAGCATCAATAATAACATCAGTTGTTGTTGAAGTTGCAACAGACACGCAGCATGCATAAAGCTAAAGGTCTGACTCAGAGAGTTTGCTGTTTTCAATGATGAAATGCTGTTGGTTTAGTGGTGCCACAACTGTAGTTAGTTAGTAGCAGTAGTAGTGTTTCAAATCATTTTAAATATAAGCACTTTAATTTGAAATATCTTGGGTTGTTTTGCATGGCATCGCGGTTGGGGGGGGGGGGGGGCAGACTGGGTATTTATTCCCCCCATACCCATGCCTAGATCCGCCCCTGTCCTTGACCACTGCGGGGCGTGTATGGTGTGGCCAGCACTCAGAGATCCCTGTCATCGTAATGGGACACTCCATGGGGTTGGCTGTATAGCGATGACTGGTAATCAGGAGGTCGACACCGCTTCGCTCCGGTCGAAGTAGTCCCTGAGCAAGGCACTTAACCCCTGAACCTTCCCACACCGTTATACTCCCAATTTGGTCAGTAGTAATGTATGCACATGCACCCACACACACACCCACACACACCCACACTAAACAGTGGCCTGGCCAGTGTGACCTTGGCCGGATGTTGAAGCCTATATAACGGTGTAAATCTCACAGCCCTGCGGCTGCTCATATAGTGAGTCCCCTGCAGGGCTCTGTTCTGTTCTCTAAGTGATCACTTTAAGTACTTGGCAGCAGCTTTCACTGGTGTTAAACACTCTCTGACTCTGTGCCAGACTCCACTATAAACACACAACATCACATCAAAATACTATATCTTAGCTAATAATAGTAATAATAATAATAGACACAGATTAGACTAGTCAGATTTTTTAAGACGCAGAAGTGCACTTATTTATAGTCAGTTAAAGTTATTCATTTTTTTTATGATACAACTGTATATCGCCTGTGTTCCAGAAACGGAATCCTCATTCGTTTTCCTCAGAGACTTTTCGAAAATGGTTAATAAAAACTCGATTACACCGCGGACAGAGCCAACTCGGGTCGTGACTAATCATGACAACAAACACAATATTATCATGCAATATCTAATTAGCAAGACGTAGAAAACGGCAGGATACATCAATTTTTTTTTATCTTCATCTTAGAAATTATTTGATTGACCCAAAATATTGTGTGTGTCATCATGATTTGTCACGACCCGAGTTGGCCTTGTCTGTGGCGTAATCGTCCCAGAAATGGATTTCCCATTCATTTTCCTCATAGACTTTTTTTTTTCATGATCTATATAAAAACGATTACAAACAAACAAAGCCAACTCAGGTCATAACAAATCATGACAACATACACAATATTATTATCATGCAATATCTAATATAGGCCTGTAGTGTTCCCTGACATTTGCAGTAAACAACCGCGTCGCTTCCTGCATCAAACTCATTTCGCATTCCGCTGCTATACTTCCCACCTTTCCTGCTGACAAACAAAAGCTCCACTTCCTCCGCGCCTGAAGCAGGCTGTGTGTGCGTGTATATGTTTCAGATTGCGTTTAATTGGTTGTTGTGCTGTATCCATGCAGAGAGAAGAAAGAAATTAAACACGTTCCACTGCCTCCCCCTCATTAAGAGCCATCCTCCTCTTCTCCCATCCTGCTCCTGTGCTTTCAGGAGACACCACACCATGTTCTCTGTCCTCGCATTCCCCAAATTAGCTTCCCTGACGATGGCCAGTGCAATGCCATGTAATTAGAAATGCCTCATGTACCCCCCACGCGCGTGCCTGTACATGCGCGTGTCTGGAGTGAGCGCCAAGTGGCCGTTGTATGGCATTTTACTTAAAATGCATGAAATGATAATGAATATGTCAGGTCTGCACACAAGCGAAGTGCTAATAACGTCGGGAGTGAATTATTGGCGCTTTTCACAACAACGCGGCAGGGAACGTGACACGACAACATCCAAGTAAAAATAAACATCACGTTTTTCGAGTGCTAGATAATTGCTCGTCACAAGAGAACAGCAAGAGATGACGAGCGCGGCTCACAATAATAGAGCATTGTTCTGCAACACATGTACAGACGCCCCATCAAGCCCACAGATGGGACCTCTGGAGCCATCAGGGACCCAAAATAACATCAGTGAGAGAGACCCTGTCAACGGCTGCCGAGTCTCTCAGGGCCAGAGAGGGAATGAATAAATCTGTTATGAGCAACAAATCGATTGTTCTCCACGTTGAAGAAAAGAAAAAAGAAAAGAAAACAAGTACAGTAGATGAGGCAGTTTGTGGAGAAAGAACTCCAACTAGGAGGCTTCCAGGACTTGGATAGGACTGTTGTTGATTTCGGGGGAACAGATGGAGGCCTCATATTTCGGCCTGAGACTGGGAGGTCGGGGTTCGATTCCTGGCCGGGTCATACCAATGACTCTAAAAATGGGACCCGATGCCTCTCTGCTTGACACTCAGGATTGGGGGTAAGTCCCTGCGACATACTAGTGTCATGTCCAAGCGGTGTACTTGTACATCATGCTGCCTCACACTACAGAAACAGGAGATAGGCCCCTATGGGCCTCATGGCTTGGCCTAGACTCATCACATCATGGCTCAGCACTTACTATTTAGTTACTTACAGTATATCAAACACCTGGACAGTAGATATGCAAAACACTCCCTTCACAGAGCAGGTGTTAGGATGTTAATTTAAAGACTGTTTTATTATATTTGTGCAACATGGTCATTTTTTTTTAATAAACATGTAATGGACATACAGTATATCGATGATTGATAAATGTTGACATACAAATATAGTATTGTATATATTGTGATACATATATATCATGAGATAGCAAGCAATATCCACAGTGTTTCCCCCAGCGCTTTATTATCAAGGCGGCCGCCTTGAGTAAACCCCGCCCCCGCCTTGGCTACGCCCCCCCCCCCCCCCCCCCCCAAAAAAAAAAAAAAAAAAAAAAAGCGTGAGGGCAAAAAACAAAAGAAAAAAAAAAACGCAAGTTGTAATGCACGTTCAAGCGCAGGCACTAGGACAGCATTGGTTGGACTAAATCAGGGGTCGGGAACCTATGGCATATGCGGCTCTTTTGGTGCCTGCATCTGGCTCGCAGACAAATCTTTAATTATACAAAAAAAAGTGTCATTAGACTCGTTTGCGCATGGACAGGCGCCGGTCACCGGCGACTAGAAAGCAGGTCTGCAGTAAGTTCAGTGGGAAAGTGGCAAATATATGTGTATACAATCTATTTATCAATCGGCAAAAACTGTTCATGATCGTACCATCATGATGTCAAATCAAACTGAGGCGACGCAAGTAAAGGACATAAATGCGGCACCTTTTTTTCTCTCGCTTTGGCTGAGTCAAAAGACGTAAGCAATCTATCAGCAGTGTCTGTGTTGTCGGCTTGTCGCAGTACGTATGTCGCATTGATTAAAAAAAGAAATACTCATCATTGATTAGCAACAGCATAAGAATGTTATTAAAAATAACTTCATTCATTGTACGGGCGGGAACAGGCACGATGACGATGACGAGGAAAAATCCCAAATCCCAAAATCCCAGATGTCCCTTGTTTAGTCGCTGCTGAAATGATTTTTACATTTCCAAGTTGCCAATACTCTGTGAAGAGTATATTTTCATTGGGTGTATGGGTCACAAATTTTTAAATGACTTCATCAAACATTTCTGAAGAGAGACAGTGTCGTGTTTAGACACAGCAGCTTATGCGCAGCAAGTGGGGACATTCCACACCAAAAGGAGAATTCCACACCAAAACATATTGAACACCACCTTGATTCCTGTGTGTGAAATGATACATAGTGCCATTGATTCTTGTCAATATAAATACATTGATTAAAAAAAAAATAAATACTCATCATTGATTAGCAACAGCATAACAATGTTATTAAAATAACTCAGACTTATTGTCATTTTAAATGGTTGAAATTACATGAAATGCAAAAATGTATTTCATGTTTACGTTTCATGTTTACGCTCTCAAGAGCTAAAATATTCATCATCTGAATTAGCCCAAAGTCCGTGGCTCAAATACTGAATAGAGGGCCCTGGTGTCAAAATGTTTGGTCGTACTCTTACTTTTATCTTGAAATTTAAATTAATATTACATTAGTAATATTACTTTAGTTCAGCCTTTACTCTTGGCCCTCCACAATATTTTATATATATCATTTGGCCCCTTAGGAAAAATAATTGCCCACCCCTGCATTAAGAACTATATTGACTCCAGGCAACGACAGATTATTATGTTCCATTTTCTGAAGATAACAGTTATTGGCAAACAAGGCTTAACTTCACCTTACAGTGAAGAGATTGTATTGATGTCAGTCAGCATTTCATGACGCTCCCCAAACATCTCTACTCCCATGCAGCTCTTTTATCTAAGAAAGAATAAATCCACTATTAAGCTTCCATTCTTCCTTCCTAAGCCAAAGTTATTTCTTTGACTGTCCTTGACCAGTCAAAACAGAGGAAGGTTTCTGTCTGGGGTTTGTTCTTGTTGAAGCAGACAGGATCTGTCACCTGAATAACATCTGAATTCATACTTGTGTTACACCACAAGAATACAGCATCTTTTCCACCTTGAGAATGTGTCATTGATTTGAGTATAAATCACAAGTGAACACTGTTAAAATTAAAAGAGGAAGCAGGACTGATAGTCTTTAAAGCACAACTTTAGTTTTTTTCAACCAAGGTTCACATTTTGGGTTGTTATTAGAGAAAGTAAAATGTTTATTTTTGCTTAAGTCTTAAGCATTTTTTGTAAGTAGTTACTACCAGCAATGTTCATGTAAAAATCATATTTCGGTACATGTTTCCGAGATTTTAGGTGACTGCACAGGATGTTGTTTCCGGTCCGTCTCTTGTTAGGTTCCCTCAACTGGCAAGGGCAGTCTAGCGCTCCTCAACAATAGCACTACTAATCAAAGATTGCAATGGCAGCAGTCATAACTTTTTGATGAGTATAGCAGGAAAAAGGTAGCAGGAAAAAGGTTATTTTTTTGACAGGGGGACATCACATGAACATCACTAACGTGACTGTGGGCTATCAGTCACGTTTTGTGATGTTCAGTAGGCCAGTACTGTACAAAATGCATCATAAAATACACCCCTATTGAGAGGGATGGAGACAGTCCACTTATATCAGCGTGTATCCAGCCAGCAGCGTGAGATATATGGATTATATTGCAATAGCGTTTAACCAAGCGGGTGGGCGTATCTGGATTGTATAGAGAGCATCATTATTCTACAGGGAGGGAAGTATAGATTAGAAAGCTGTGAGCTGTGGGAAGGGCTCTGTTACAGGGGGAGGAGAGGTATGAGGGCCGATTGAAGTGAGCGGGGGAGCTGAGATGATGATGGGACGTCATGCCATGAAGATGTTCTCTCTCAAACACACGCTGAAGTAATCAAAGAGCAGCACCAGGAGAAGAGACGCAGGTTTCTCACCATGTTTTTCTTTCTAGTTTCATCATCCGTACAGATGTTATGGTGTGGTAGAACACTGATTAAAGCACAGAATGCGATCGGCACAGTAACCACAGATGCATGACTCAGATATAATGAACAACTACCTGCCGTCAGCCCCTTCGTCTCCATGTCATTCATTATGAGCCATATTATGGGAATACAAATTACTATCGCTGTGCAGAATTATCTGCCCCAAGTACTGTATGGATTTCTGCTCTGTTATTGTACTGTTTTCAGTGTAGATCCCTATTGTTTTCTTTTATTTTTTTGCACTTTTGAAATTTTCGAAATGAGAGCCATTTTGGCCGGTAAGGAATATAAAAACACCATTGCGTGTAATAGAAACAGTTGCACCTGAACTAACCCGTCTTAGTAGCTTATTATTGCAAAAAAAAAAAATAATGATTGGTTAAAGTTTGGTGCAAACTTCAGCTTAGCTTCAGAGTCAAATTAGTTTCATTTTTTTCCCCTCTTCTATGCCTTAAGCCTTCAAGTGAAACGCACAGGGGATAGACATATTTAAAAGGATTATAATCACAAAGCATGCACCCCAAATACCAACGGGATGTAACTCCAACCAGTAGTTACAAATCCCGTCTGGGACGGTTACCAAAAATGCCGGGACAGAAAACCTAGTTCAGATGAATTATAAATGAAAAGGCCATTAACCCATTTGCTCTGGCATTAGATTGTACTTTCTGACACTAGAATCTAGTTTCTGACACTAGATTGTAGTTTCTAGCATTAGATTCTATTTTTTTTTCCTGAAAAGCGATATTTCTGTGTCAGTGATGCTCAAAATATTTCATGCCAAGGACCCCTAGACTTGTCTGTGTTTGGCAGGCTGTGGAGGACCCCTGATCTGAAAATATCCCATGGAGGGACCTCCCATAAACAACTAATTAATTAATAACCTTTTACTACTAATTAATTAATAACCTTTGCTCCGACAGAAAATAATATTCAAAGATGTGCACCATGTTTTAAGGATTTTCCAAAAATAGCAGACCTACAAGCTCATATCGCGCCACTCGGTGGCGCGATATGAGCTTGTAGATCTGCTATTTTTTCAATAGTTAAAGCTAGTTAATGCTTGAAAAACACCCAAATGCGTTCAGTACACACTGGATTAAAGTAGTTGTCTCTCATCTTCATGACTGTTTGACTGTTTAAACTTGACTAAGTGAAACCTGGAGGGGAGATTCTCTTGTTCTTTTAGATGAAAGATAGCTCTGTTCCCTGCGGCAGAAAGCAGCAGAATGCAGGAGCGACGCGCACCGCTCACTGCATGGCATCTGTTTAATCACAGCTCTCCAGACTTCACAGCAGCAGGAAGGAAGGTCCGACGGTGGGTCCCTGCGACCAGAATGTTCTTCTCGCTGCTATAGAGTCTTTCTGTTTGCTTGCAGATAAAGCGCGGCTGCGGTGTGATTTGCATTGAGGCGGGTGCAGGCCATGCATCAGATTCTTGACAAGTTTGCGTATTGCGAACGAGGAGGAGGAGGAGGAGGAATAAGAGGAGGCACTATACTGTATAGGAGGAGAGATTCACCACTCTCATCAGTATGCAGAACTGCAGGAGCTGATAGAAGCCACATCCTTCTGCCTCTATAAAGATCATTAATAACAACCCGCACCACACAAAACTATTTTTAATTGAATTCCACAACCTTTAAGATCTTAGAAGGAGGACAGAACAGTGTAGCATTGGAAACCCAGTACTGTACAGTATGTCCAAAACAGACTCATAAATGAGGTGTTTTCCACAGAAACTACCCATAAATTCTGAATGTTGCATTGTTCCAAACATGCTCTGCTACTGTGCTTGCGGTCATGTTTAGGTTTGTGGTATAAGACTTCAGTGTTTTGTATCTTACAACATTATTTTTTATTAGTTAGAGTTAGAGATAGTATTTTTGGAACAGTGAATTTTTGGAAAAAAAAAACAAACCCTTTAAAAGTGTGACTACATACCAAGTCAATGCAAAGCCAAAGGTATGCAAATGAGTGTGCAAATACAGCGCATCTTGAACGGCAAACCAAGCCGTCTAGGGTGAACGAGTGGGTCCATTTGGTTACGCTCCCAATGTTAAATGATTGTCTACATCTGCTTGTGACGTGAGCAAGGGAACTTTTTTTACTCACCGACATTGACATACAGTACACAACCAAAATGAAGCAATGTGAGCGACTGGAATCAAATATGTCTCCTGTTTCTGTAGCGTGAGGTAGCTTGATGTACAAGTACACCCCCTGGGCATGGTGCTAGTATGTCACAGGGACTTTGGTATGACCCGGCCGGGAATCGAACCCTGACCTACCAGTCTCTGGGCGGACATTCTAACCACAAGGCCAATGAGCTTGTTCCATGAATGTGCCAGTCAAAAAGCAGGCACGAATACTGCGAGTGCGTGCATGTGTGTGTGTGTGTGTGTGTGTGTGTGTGTGTGTGTGTGTGTGTGCGTGTGTGTGCGTGCACGCAGCACACTGCAGCACTTCTTTGAATCTTAATATGTCAGCAAATGCAACACATACACATCAGATAAATGAACTACATTAAAAAAATCATACCATGGCAGCAAAGTCTAATTTCCTCTCTAACCGCATGTGGCACCATTTCAATTCCGAGTTTGCAGCATGTGGCTAAATTGTCACTGCGGGGCATACATAAGATGATGTGGGAAATGACGGCATTACTGCCACTAATACCAGTATCATTCCCTACTAGCCTAGCAGTTTAGTCTAGCACAGGGGTTTTCAACCTTTTTGACAACAGGGACCACCTTTTTATTCAGCATTTGAGCCACGGACCACGATTTGATGACATTTTAGCCCCACAGACCTAAAACTAAAGAATTATTTTGGTTCTGTTCACAATTCCAGGCTGGATTTTGCAAACAAAACAGTGCTAATTCAGATGATGAATATTTTAACTCTTGAGAGTGTGAAAATGAAACCAAATGGACCCGCAAGGGTCCATTTGGTTTCATTTTTACACTCTCAAGAGTTACATCTGGTTAACCAACTTTCCATCATTTAGCCTGGGGACCACCTGGAACCCTCTCAAGGACCACTGGTGGTCCCCGGACCTCCTGCTGAAAACCCCTGGTCTAGCACACAGACAAAACTGTCCTACAACGACGGGAGTGTTAATTTCTTGGTGTGAAGAAAAACACTTTAAAAAAAAAAAAGTTTGGTAAATGGGTGAAGCGAGGTTGTTGTAAATCTGTTCCTGGAAGAAAAGGAGCGACGCTGCAAGAAGATTCATCAATTATCAGCCCACAATTTGTTGGGGTGGAAAAGGGAAGCAGCCACTGTGTCCAGTGCAGATACTTCTCATTAGTGGAGCTTCTATCCGTTCATTTATCATTCCATCTTTCACTCTCTGCCTCCACTAGAGACATCAATTACCTTGCCCTCCTCGCCTCCCACTATCCGAAGGTTCTTTCTCTCTCTCTCCCTCTCTAAAAAAACGACCAGAACTGCTTAAACAGTCCATGCTATTGTTAGACACAAGAAAGTCGAGCTATGAATGGAAGCTGATTAATACAAACAGACTAACAATCTTCTACACTTGCTTTACTTCACAGGTTCACAAAGTCGAGAAAACGAGCACAATTACTACCAATTTAGGAGTTTAGGCATTTAGAAGGCTACGCTCCTGTCCAGAGTGACTGACGGATTGCAAAACCAGACTGATATGGGCGGTTGCGGCTGTTGGCCCAATGGCCGCCACCGAAAGTAAAATGGACAACTGATAGTTACGGATGTTGTGGATATGAGCCCAGCGGTCGCAACTGATTCATGGTTTATGGTATTTGCCAACGGTTGCGACTAAGGTTTTATGTTGGTCGCAACCAATGGTCGCGGTCAGTGCCGTCTCTCCTTTATCCAAGGCGATTACATAGTGCCTTATATTCACCCATCACACACACACACACACACACACACACACACACACACACACACACACACACACACACACACACACACACACACACACACACACACACACACACACACACACACACACACACACACACACACACACACACACACACACAATGAAACCATGCAAGGCATGAACAAACACATCGGGAGCAATTTGGAGCTCAGTATCTTGCCCAAAGGCACTTCGACGTGTAGACAGGAGGACAGATGTAGACAGTTGGTCGGTCAAACCACCCACCAACAGATCATTAGATGACCTGCTCTACCTCCAGAGACACACTTACCCAAGGTGAGTAGACCTATTCATACTGCAGATAATAATTGACCTACAACATGATGTCGTCACTGAGCTGTGGTAAAGAATAAACCACTAAACAGTAAAGTAATCTTCTCCCAGACCACCAAAACGCTGCTCACCAGACTCGCTCCATGCAGGCAATGTAATGATTGGTCTAAAGGTTGGGTTGGTTCTGCAAGCTCCCGATATCTCTCTATATAATTCTAGGAATGTGTGTCTGTCTGTCTGTCTGTCTGTTACCTGCGCAAATGCACTGTGCAATGAGGATCACCCACACATGCCACGGCGCACGGACAGCCTCGATGAACCTCGCGTAGCACAGCCCTGTCATCCAGCACCAATGTGCGCTACTTACAAACACTTAACATTATACCAATCTTTTTTAATTTAATAGATTTGCATTAAAAGCTCATCACCGCGCAGATCACGTGATACGGACACACATTTATTTGTGGTCACAGTTTGTCGTGCAACACGGAATCACCTCCCTTTGCGTTCTCTGTCCTCGCTGTTCCGACTGCCACACGGTCACGGTGCGAGGACACACGCGCTAATACGCTCACCTACAACTTATTTCTACTACCATTGAAATCTACACGTCTGGATTCATTACGCACGGCGGCAAAGGCATCCACTTCTCTCCAAACTTTTACACGGAAAAGTTAGGGGACCACGATTTGATGCAGTTGTACTTGAATTGTACTGTAATTCTCCAAGCTGTTATCAGTTTTGTAGCAGTGTGTACTTGACTTGTACTATAACTCTCATCTCTGTTAATAAAAATTTCATTCATTCATTCATTCATTCATTCACACTGCTTAGCCGTTAGCCATAGCTCACATCAGCTGGATTGCTTTTCATTGAACTGGAGCGCTCGAGACACAGCTGTGACTCAATCATGCCTTCCACACAGCCAACCCCGTCTCCAGCGTACGCGCTACTACGGTCACATACGAGGCTACGACTCATTTCTTCTACCACTAAAATCTACACGTCTGGATATTCATTACGCATGGCGGGCACGGCATCCACTTCTCTCCAAACTTTTACACGGAGAAGTTAGGGGACCCAATACAGTGATTAGCCATAGCCGGCCAACCCCGTCTCCAGCCTAGGGTTGCTCAGTGCGTGCACCAAATACACAAGTGTGAATAAACAAACAGCGACCACCAAATGCCCCAAATACACCAGCTATACATGAAACGACAACAGGGCACACCAGTCCGTTTAGGGCGCATTTCCGAACACCCAAAAATAGCCAGTCTACAAGCTCACATCATCGGTTGCTAAAGCCACGCATTTCCCCAGCCAGAGCTTAGAAAATCCACATTGTGCACACAATCTGCCCTAGCCTTTCATCTGTGCGACTCAAAAAATATTTTGGGAGTAGCCTACCAGGCTGTGTGACTGAGCATAGACTACTTCATATGTAGGTATGTAGGCCTATAGGTCTATAACATTACTTTTGTGCCCAAGTTCAACCCAACTTTCCAGCATCAACAATTCCCTCCCAATCAATGTCATCTATACATCATTTCCAGATCATATATTTCACAACGGGTATAGGACTAGTTAAAACAACAGCAACAAAATGGTGCATTCATATAGTGAGCTTTATAAAGATTGTGCATCTCATTCACCCGTTCACACACACATTCACACACCGATGCATAGCAGCAGAACAAACAAACTCCTGGAGCACAGCAGCGGGAGAACGAGAGAACAAAGGAATGAAATAATGAAATGATAGAGACAACGACATAAAGAGAGAGAGAATATACAGTATAGATTAGGAAACAGAAGCGGATAAAGGAACAGAAAGGAATCAAACAGAGGCAGGCACCGGCAGTAGAGAGAAAGCAGAGGGAAAACCATGGTTCATGTTTTATGAATTGGTTGACCATAGAGCAGGGGTGGAGGGCCAAGACTAAAGGCTGAACTAAAGTCTGGGTAATATTAATTTAATTTCAAGATAAAAGTAGGAGTAAGACCAACCATTTTTACACCAGGGCCCTCAAATTATTCAGTATTTGAGCCACATAGAACCACCATTGGATGACATTTTATCCCCACAGACCCCAAAACTAAGGATTTTTTTTGCTTTTGTCCACAATTCCAGGCTGGATTTGGGAAACAAAACAGGCAAACATGGATCAAAAAAGACCATTCTTTTACATTCTCTGGCTAATTCAGATGATGAATATTTTAACTCTTGAGAGCGTAAACATGAAACCAAATGGACCCGCAAGGGTCCATTTGGTTTCATGTTTACGCTCTCAAAGAGTTACATCTGGTTAACCAACTTTCCATCATTTAACTGGAACTCTCTCAAGAACCACTGGTGGTCCCCGGACCACTGGTTGAAAACCACGGTACCCTTTCACAGGCCGGTCAGAGTCAGCCAAAGGGCCGCATTTGGCCCCCGGGCCGCATAATGCCCAGGTATGTCATAGAGGGTTCGGAGACGCAAGCACGGCGATGGGCCTCAAGAGCATGGTCGTCAAAACCAGTGGTTTCGACTGTTCTGTACATTCTCCGAAACCACTGTGTGGTTTCGAATGTTTTGTACATATCCAGGGAACGTTTTACCATACTGCACTACAAAGCCAAATTGCAGTAATTATGTTTTCGGACACACCCACCTATTTCTGTATATCTCAAAGGTCACATTTGCCAATTATAGTGCATCACTTATTTGCAGCAGGGCCGAATGTAGGCAAGGGCACAGTGGGGGGCAATGCCCCCATAAATGGCCGGACTGCCCCACCAAACAAAAAATCTGTGTTTTCAAATTACCCTTATATTTAAAACTCTCTGAAACACTACACTACTTGCTAGGACTGTCGCAGCACCAACCAACACCATTTCATCATTTAAAATCATAAAAACTCTCTGAGTCAGACCACATCTAGCATGCATTCTTTCTACGTTTTGCACATCTCCACAGTCCACGGTGCTCAGAGCTGAAAAGCCCCTCCCACTCCCATCCTGACCTAGTCTTAAAATGCCATTCTCCCCCTTCGGAGGAACTTAGGGCTGTTGCAGGCAAGACTCATAGCACAGAACATAAAGATAAATAAATTACTAGGGGTGGGACGTTACCTCATGATACATCGATATTTAGTGTGAAATCCATTCATCCATAAGGTATGCCTAATGCATTACAATGTTTTAGTGCCATTCTACATTGTAAAGTGCATTGTAAATTCTGCTTAAATTGCAAACCTTTACTATTGTAAATCGCTCTGGATTAAGAGTGTCTGCAAAATGCCTAAATTGTAAATTGGGATTAAAAAAAAAAAAAATCTAATTCTATGAATTTAAGCAAATGCTAATTCTGACCCCTTTTTTCAGGCATGCTGTGGGAGAGCTAAAATGAACATCAAATATCTAAATACTGAATGGAGTAACTTATAAACTGTCTGGAGTGTTCACACAAGACTGAGTAGACCATAAAACTCTTGGCGACTATTTTAAACAAATACCAGTTTCCTTTTCTTTTTCCCTTTCTACTGTACTTCGCTTTGTAGGGCAGTATATACTGTAGCTGAGGTATTTTTTCCACACCAAGCAGAAGAAGGCTTCTTTAAAGGTCCTCGAGGGGTGTAATATTCATATAAGGCCTGACCTAAATCCATTACTTGAAATGCTTGGTCTCATTCTAGTGGTTCCATATTCATATAGATGTAGATACAACGTCAATACAGATTCTATAGGCATGAACAGTTAACAGCGTTATAATTTCTTGCACAAGGTTAGCATAGGTTAAACAATATTATATGCATGGCCCGTTCTAATGATTTTGTGTAATTGCGTGCAGAATTATTCAAGTCGAGCGATTCTAAATGAACAGAAAAAAAACTTTCACAGTTGCTCACAGTTAAACCAATCTGTACGCCTTTTGGTATTTTAGCTATTGAAAAATATTAGATCAACAAGCTCATAGCACGCCAGCGAGTCGGACACTGTGAGCTTGTAGGTCTGATATATTGAAAAAAAATGTGAAAATGGTGCGCACATCTTTGAATATATTCTTTCAGAGCAAACATTTTCAACTCAAATCTTTGCTTCTGGGGGGATCCCGAGGACGACATGTTTTCCGCAGCCAAATAATGGTTAATTCTGAGGGTCCTTGGCATGAAATATTGTGAGCATCACTGATACAGAAACAGATTTTTCAGAAAAAGTAGAATCTAGCGTCAGAAAGTAGAATCTAGCACCAGAAACTAGAATCTCGCATCAGAAACTAGAATCTCGCATCAGAAACTAGAATCTCGCATCAGAAACTAGAATCTTGCATCATAAACTAGAATCTTGGGCCAGAAACTAGAATCTAGTGTCAGAAACTCGAATCTTGTGTCAGGGCCAGATGTGTTAAGGATTTTTCCTGTGTTTCATTTCTGCTAAAAGGCTTCACATTGATTTACAGTATACACAACAGCATGTAGATGTGATTGCATGATGTCACGTCAGCCAGACAGCCTCCGGGGCCGCTGCTGCTGCTCCAACGTCGATTTCCATGCGATGGAAATGGTAAAAATAAACACCGCCAGTTGCTCAAAGCAGAACTGAACTCAATTATGTGTGAAATGAGTGCATGTCAATGGGACGGATGTTTATTCCTGTAAGGGAATTCAATGAGGTTCCAGGCAGCACTGTAATGCGTGGTGGTATACTGTACAACACAGTGCGCTTATTCGGACTGGCTCCCGCGTGGGTGGCCGCTGTACTGCCTGATCATTTTTGTGATTTTATTGTATTTATTTTTATTTCTTTACCAAATTAAATGTGTGGCGTGTGTGAGTCCCTAGCGCATTTTTTTGTATTCCTAGGATAGCTGTGGGAACGGGAAGGAGAACTTGTTTTACCTCACTGGCTAGCAACTAATGTTGGGCAGTACATATTATATTACTGTAATATCATTAGCTTTTCCAGCAAAAGTAAAATAAACATAATATTCTGCCAAAATGTGTTATGTGTCTGACAAAACATGCCTCATTACTTACTTTTGAGCTTGTTGCATGTGAAAATAGAACAGATTTACAAGCTATCAACAGATAACAACAGTTGCACTGTAGTTTATAGATCCTAATCCGCAGCATTCTGCACGCATGACAAACACTTCAAGTTGTCACAAGTTGTCGCTAAACAGATTGTGTTGTACATCTCTATTCCTTTGCGGGTGGGAGGGGAGGACTTGGGAAAGTAATATTGTAATGTTATTATTTGATTCTAGTAATAAGTAAAGTAATAGTATTACTTTTTCTAAAGGGTCATAAAGATATTACTCAACACTGCTGGGTACTACTAGTGTGAGGTTAGGTAGGGTTAGGTTAAAGGTTTAGGCATTTAGGGCTCCATTTTCATTACATGCTAAACTCCTAAACCTTTTGGAGTAGTTCAATGTGCCAATCTATTGGCACGCTGTGAGCATGTAGACTGGCCAACAATTGAAAAATAGTTTAAAAAGGCAAAGAAGTTAAGGGATAAGGGGTTTAGCGGTGGCGAAAATCTAGGCCATAATCACTTGTATGTGGTCCAAAACACAGCCCAGCGCTCCCTACATCACTGAATCACAGAGCTCTCTCCCGCAGCCATCGTATGGGGCAATAAGAACTTGCGTAACAAGTGTCTTCCCTACTTTCCAGACAGTGTATTACTCGGTTTAAACTCAATTATCATGTTAGAATATACCGTATTTTCCGGACTATAAGGCGCACCGGATTATAAGGCGCACCTTCAATGAATGGCCTATTTTAGAACTGTTTTCATATATAAGGCGCACTGGATTATAAGGCGCATAGAATAGAAGCTACTGCAGTCAACATAGGATAGAAGCTACTGCAGTCAAACAATCCATATATAAGGCACACTGGATTATAAGGCGCACTGTTGTTTTTAGAGAAAATTAAAGGCTTTTAAGTGCGCCTTATAGCCCGGAGAATACGGTACACTATATCTGAAACATTATATGGTACATAGCAGTAAAGTGGCTGAGCTGAGTGAATATTATGTATCACATGTAGTATAGCTCAGAGTAGGCCTGTGTCTCTCTCTTTTCGCCCCATAGCCTAAAGGGATGCGAGCTCTGATTGGTTTGGAAACTTCAGAACAGAGTTTCTGGAAAACAAAAACTTCAAAGTAAAATGCCTTCCATTTCCATTTCAGTACACCTCTAAGAAAACAATATTTTTATCCATCTTCATGAAAAATAACTGATCTACAAGCCCACAATGTATTGCAGCATGACATGTTGAAAGCTTGTAAAGCTGCTGCCCAAAACTCCCAGAGTAGGGTAACCAAAACTGTTTTGAGAAACATAAGTATTGCTTGTGTTGGACAATTGGGGGTTAGCAACCAATAAGTCTAAATGCCTCATGTCATATAATTTGCCGATAGGCCCAATACTGCCCATCCCTTTTGTTATTTACATCGTATTAATTCTGATCTGTATTTCTCATGTTATTTCAACAGGTTCTCAACAGGTCTAGTACTTTAAAAATCGGGAAAAACACTGTGCAGGACTTTATTTTTCTCCTTCTAACTGCCCCCCATGGGTAATCTGAATTATGGACAGCGTGACACTGAACAGGTTTAATTATTGTAATTATGCATCCGCAGTCATCCGAGTCATTGTACAAAAGGTCATGTCAAAGCAACCGATCTGATTGAAATACAGGGACCAAACCGTACCTGTGCTTCGACCAAGCATGATGCCTAATTTCCTAATCAAAATATAAAAGGCTTATTTGGCGTGTCATGCTCCTTATAGTTTGTCTGATTGTTCTTCTCTGTCGATATTCAAGCATGCTATTTCAGTATATTGACAGCTTAATAACAGCCCTGAAATCCAACGGCTCTATTGTGCTGCTTGTTTTTTGGAGGGGGGACGCGGGGGAACGGCGTCCCCCCACTTCTCACATCTAAAACATTTTTCGGGCAAAGGTAGCCTATGTTTTTTGTCTTGTCATTTACTTTTATGGATACAAATAGGCATTGTAAACAATCTTTCTCAATATGCTATACTAGTTTTAATAACGTGCCTGTGTGTGTTGCGCAGCTGCACGCAAATGCAAGTGTGCATGCACATGTCTTAAAGGGGAATTCCACTCATTTTCAATATTTTACTATGACATTAACAGTTTTCATGCCGTTGAAATGAATCTACGTCATCCGTTATCATTATGATTTACAGTAACAACTGATGCCGCTGACGTTAACGCTACTGTACGTGACGTAACTTACCGGTGCCGGTTCAATACGATCCCCATGCTAACAGCAGCTAGCAGCGACCGCGGCGACCATTGCTAGACCATAACAAGGGACGGCCTAACCCGGAACCAAAAGTGTGTGTCCGTCCACTAACTTGTCCGTCGGGAAACATGGACCGAAATATGAAATATGACTTTTAGATGAAAATCGCTGGCACTGGCAAGCTCCAAAAATATGAAAAAGGGCTGGCACTGAGAGAGTTAATATACCTTAGAGATGTTGTGTGGACATGGTAAAAAAAAAAGCCCCCCCCATTATGTGTTTCCTAGAAATGGAGGTCTGAAAAAAAAAACATTAGCATGGTGAAACACGTCTTGATGAAATCATCAAGATGTGTGACGAGTTTCCTTTTTTCTGAGAGTGTACAAATGGAACCAAATGGACCCGCTAGGGTCCATTTGGTTCACATTTGTACACTCTCAGAAAAAAAATGAAAATGGGTTGAATTCTCCTTGAAGAGGTGTCCCCCCACTTCTAAAAGTCCCACTACAACACTGGCTGTATCCAACATGGCAGCCCTGTCAGACATCAACTGCAGGGCATGTTCGAAAGGATATTCTTTTCCATTGGTCATCTTAGCAAAAAAAAAAACTTCGACAGTAATATAAAAACAGAAGGCAAGCTTTCAGGCCTATGCAGTATATAACACAATTAACATGCAATGCATGATACATATTGCCAACGGGCAAATAAAAGATTGCAGGAGCATTATTAAAGGTAGGGGAAGTGATTTCACTTTTGTCAGATATCACCCAAAAAATATTTTTTTCTGTTAAAAGGCTCTATTATAAGGTGTGGAAACCACATATGGAGTTTCCCCCTCCCCCACGTTAGCAGAGGAGCTAATAAAAGTTCCCCAGGTCACCACAATTCTCCTCCAATCAGGAGAGAGCAGCAGGTTCACATAGTGTAGCTACTTTTGGGGGCCCCTAGTGCCCCAGGCTGGTACTACACCATGAATTTCAAATCACTTCCCCTACCTTTAAAGAGAGGTGGACTAATACAGTCAAGATAAATAACAGTACCGTAATTTCCGGACTATAAGCCGCACCTGAATATAAGCCGCACCAGCTAAATTTGGGGCAAAATACAGATTTTTCCATGTATAAGCCGCACCTGACTATAAGCCGCACCAGACAATAAGCTTCATGATAGAGCAGTGGTTTTCAACCTTTTTGAGCTACAGATCACCATTTGACAACATTTTTTCAAGATTCCTTTGGTTTTGTCCACAATTCCAGGATGGATTTTCGCAAACAAAACAGGCAAAACATAGAGATCAAAATGACCATGACTTGTTAATTAATTGGTGTTAATTTAGATGGTGAATATCATAACTCTTGAGAGTGTAAACATGAAACCAAATGGACCCGCAAGGGTCCATTTGGTTTCATTTTTACGCTCTCAAAGAGTTACATCTGGTTAACCAACTTTCCATCATTTAGTCTGGAGGGCCCACCTGCAACCCTCTCAGGGACCACCTGTCCCTTCACTCATTCTTACTGTGAGTTTGTTTTCCGTTCAACGTGTGTCTGTGATGCGAGCCGATCTACTAGCTCAGTACGCGCCGTGCACTGCGTGGAAACATTTTATTTCTCCGTTTGTGAACCCAAAGCTGTTGTAAAGGTGAACAAGTCAAGACACTGGTGAGGACTGAACAGGTTTGTTTCAAAAAGAAAAAAAAGGAGATTAGACTACACTACAGTATGTATCTCAAATGTAAAAAAGACAAAAGGTATGCAGCATGTGTATGCGTATGCGTATGCGTGCATGTGTGCACACACACCCACACACAAAGACAAAGTATAAGCTAAATGCTCTTATTAGGGTGGATGATAAACCATAAAGAACAACGATCAGTGTCCCTCTGAGAGTACTGCACTGTCTTAACTAAGATTTACTTACAGAGCCCACGTGTAATTAAACACACACACACACACACACACACACACACACACACACACACACACACACACACACACACACACACACACACACACACACACACACACACACACACACACACACACACACACACACACAGACACACACACACACACACACACACACACACACACACACACAAAGGAAAAAACACAAAGCTTCAGCTGTTTCAAAGTAAGATGTTCTACTTTCAGTTTAGCTACTGAATTATTGTGCAAATACGGTCGTTATAGTGTATGCTGATAGCAGTCCCAAGAGGACTTAACTGTGATGAAGAGGAAACCTAACATACAGCCACAGTACCTTTGGAGCATCCACCATTACTCAACCCGTCACCTTTTAATTGGGCTTATTTGCTCTACCAGACCAGCTATTTTCATGATTTTAATTAATCAACTTAATCCCAATTAAATAAAGTCATCAGAATAAAATCCTGTATCCCGTGGAAATGTCTAATATAATTAGTCTAAAGAATTATGTGGCGATTGGTGGCAGTAATGCACACAATCCAGGATTACTGCATGTTCCGGTTACTCTACCTCTGAGCCACTGCCGCCCGGAAGTTGCAACAGACAGGCATGCATGAAGCTAAAGGTCTGATTCAGAGAGTTCTCTGTTTTCAATGATGAAATGCTGTTGGTTTAGTGGTGACACAACTGGGTTGTTTTGCATGCAATCATGTTTGGTGGGGCAGTATGCCCATGCCTAGATCCGCCCCTGTCTGTGAGGGTACGTACCCTAGGTGGGCAGGGGCGTAGCTAGCAAATGCAACCAAATGAACCCTAACGGGTTCATTTGGTTCCATTTGTACGCTCTCAGAAAAAAAGAAGTGTCTATAGAAATCCATTAACATGATGACATACATCTTGATGATGCCATCAAGATGTGTTTCATCATGTTTTTGTGGTTTTTCTTCAGACCTCCATTTCCAGGAAACACAGAATGGGGGGGAAACATTTTTATCATGTCCACCCAGCACCTCTAGGTTATACTAATAACAGAATGTTGAAAATGGGTGGAATTCCCCTTTAAAATGCTTCAAACTGGTGCACTTTGAGATCAAATATTTTTCATAATATAATCAATACAAATAAAACCTTATTAATGCAAGCTTTCAGTGCCCCCCCCCCCTGACTTTGGGCCCCCTACAATTGTCCCCCTTTTCCCCACGTGTCTACGCCCGTGCTAGGGGGACACGGGGAGAACATGCAAACTCCACACGTGAAATGCCCTTCCACCAACACTGCCTACGGTATGGCAGAGAAAAAAAAATATAACATCCATCTTTCACTTTCTCTGATAACAACATGGAACATGGACCTTGGTTGGGTAGAAAAAAAGAACAAAGTTGTCCTTTTAAAAGGCCTTGAAAGTTGGAGAATTGCTGCAGGAAGGTCACCCAGTGGAAAACAGCCAGGCCTAGCTTTTTATTTTATTTATTTATTCAGAGAGCATGTCCGAACCAAGGAGGAAGGTTTACAGAGAGAGAGAGAGACTGTCAAAACCCCCCTGAAGGTGCACAATGTCAGAACACTGAACCTCGCACACACACACACACACACGCACACACACACACACACACACACACACACACACACACACACACACACACACACACACACACACACACACACACACACACACACACACACACACACCAGGGGCGGATGTAACATTTTCCAATTGGGGGGCAGGAGAAAATGGCATGGGGACGACTTCATCGCCCGTGGCGCTGAGGCCGCGATGAGGCCGCCCCCATACCATTTTTGGTTGGAGGACTTTTATTAGGCAAGTAAAGCACCAATAATAACATCAGTTGTTGTTGAAGTTGCAACAGACATGCATAAAGCTAAAGGTCTGACTCAGAGAGTTTTCTGTTTTCAATGCTGAAATGCTGTTGGTTTAGTGGTGACACAGCTGTAGTTTAAATCATTTTAAATATAGACACTTTAATTGAAATATCTTTAAATGAAATATCTTGGGTTGTTTTGCATGCCATCATGTTTGGTGGGGCAGACTGGGCATTTAGGGGGCATTGTCCCCCCCCCCATACCCATGCCTACATCCGCCCCTGACACACATCCACCTCCAGTTGTGGTAGAGTTTCCAGAGGCGCTGCAGGAGAGCACTTTGCACTGCAGTCATCCCAGCTCTGCTGCATCTCTCCAGCAGGGGCGGATTGGCACATATTTTCCCACCGGGCCACCGGGAAAACTCCCTGCACTCCAGATGGCCAATCCGCCCAGCTCTGCTGCTCTCCAGGCTCAGCAGGCCAACAGCCATGGAGGCTTCCATCGGCTATGCAAATAATGTGAATGCTGCTGAGCCAAGCAGGGATGATGAAGCAACACCCAATACAATGTTTTACATAACGGGGAAAAGTACAGTATGCCACTATACTGTATATACTATTTAAAAAGTTTTTTCATTCCTTCGAGCTATACTTCCAATTAAGCTGCTTTATTTTTTATATATAGCCAGAGGGCGTGCATTTAGAGGAGAAAGCTCAAACATTATACTGTATGTCTCAAAGTTAATTAGAATGTAATCCTATTCTGACACCATCCGTATAGCACTGACGGCAGCGGGGACCAGTGGTTCTCCCACCGTTTTAGGCCACATAACCAACCCTAATAATCATATTTGACTTGTGGACCCCCCCCCCCCCCTGCACCCTGACATACACTGGGAATACGAGTTAAGGAATTGCATTTAGTTTGACTAAAACATTTGTATATCGCCTTTATCCAAGGCGCTTTACATAGAATGTATCACATTCACCCATTCACACACACACATTCATGCATACACTGATGGCAGCGGAAACCATGCAAGGCACAACCAGCACACCAGAAAAAAATTGGGGTTAAAGGGGAATTCCACCCATTTTCAAGATTTTTTCTGAGAGCGTACAAATGCAACCAAATGAACCCTAACGGGTTCATTTGGTTTCATTTGTACGCTCTCAAAAAAAAAAAGAAGCGTCTAAAGAAATCCATTAACATGGTGAAAATACATCTTGATGATGTCATCAAGATGTTTCACCATGTTAGTGGCTTTCTTCAGACCTCCATCTCTTGGGAACACAGAATGGGGGAACTTTTTTATCATGTCCACCCAGCACCTCTAGGGTATACTAATGACATATTAGAATGTTGAAAATGTCTGTTCCCCTTTAAGTGTCTTGCTCAGGGACACATCGACACTAACTCTGGGGGAACGCGGGTTTGAACCACCATTACTAGTTACTTTCGTCATGCTGCTGCAGTATTGCATTGGAGAAGGCAGATGAGCTAATGCCACTTTACTTTGACCTAAAAAACTGTGATGTATGCTGTGAACTATTACCATTTCAAGGATGGAAATATGCACATTACTTTAACTCCATTGTTGATGCCAGGCTGATGATGGTGACTCTTCTTATTATTAATGTTCTTATTCAACTGGATTCAGTTCTAAAAAAAGATCACAACTACACAATTGTATACGGTAGTTGTACTTCCCTTTTTTTCACAGATGGGGGTGCAAAAGTAACAACAAGTAAGTACAAGTAATACATACTATTACTCTTAAACCTAAGTAATAAGTAATGTAATAATATGACTTTCCTAAAAGGGTAATACGTAATACAATATATTACTCTCCTAAGCAAAATTGCTCAACACAACAGTTTGTATGCACTACTATTCAACTGTCTGGGTAGTGTCTGGGTAGCTCAGTCAGTACAGCTCTTGCCTTTGGACCACAAGATCATGAGTTCAATTCCGGGCACTGCCAATTCAGCGAAGGAGTAGCACGGCTTGGGGGGTCCCTGGGACTCATGTGTGTTACTGGCCGATACCGACAATAAGCCACTCATGACCTAAAAACTAGAAATTGAGTCAATATAATGTTTATAATGCTAGAGCAGGGGGTTTTCAAAGGTGGTCCGGGGACAACCAGTGGTCCTTGAGAGTGTTCCAGGTGGTCCCCGGGCTAAATGATGGACAGCTGATTAACCATCTGTAACTCTTTGAGAGCGTAAACATGAAACCAAATGGACCCTTGCGGGTCTCAAGAGTTCAAATATTCATCATCTGAATTAGCTCAAGTCTACGCAACTAGAAGATAAATTATCAAAAAATCCATCCTGGAATTGTGGACAAAAGCAAAGGGTCATTCCGCGCCAACTCAGCCAAGGGTCCCCACATCACCATCTCAGATTTTGCTCAAAAAATTCTATAATCAAGAACCATATGTTAGTACCACACATGCAAAATATTAGCTCCCAAATCATTGTAGTTTTGGAACTACAGGCCTTTAAAATATTGGTGTCAAAACACCACATGTCGAAATTGCGTTTTTCCCCAACTTCAGAGAGCCATAACTTTTTATTGCAGCTATCTACACAGTTGTGTTTGCAGATTCTTACTGAATGATACCCACTCTTTTCAAATATGTTGCCAGAAAGCCTCTGAAGGACATACTTTTTGCATAATAGGAAGCCAAAAATGGCATTTTGGCCAAAATTGCTTAAAATTCATTAAAACTCTAAGGGGCCTAGTAGAAATATGAAACTAGTTAGATTTTTGTCCTCATTACCTAGTAATTGTAGGGTTGCGATGTGTTCACAGAAACATTTTTGCGATGAAAATGATATTCCTGAATTTTTTACAATTTTTTAAAGATCTTACGTCCTTTCCGAGGGGGCTAAAATAGGGCATTTTTGGCATCTTATTTGGTCATGTGGCTAGGGGTTTAGGATCTTCTAATTCTTTGTGAAGATGCTCTCATATAAGATGTAACTACTCCCTGATTTTTTTTTTAACAAACGCCCCTTTTAATATTTTTTTTGTACGTGAACAGTGTCGTCATTTTTCACTTTTTTCCACATTCAGAACTCTGTGACTCTAAATTGGAAAATTCCTACTAGCAGCTATTTCAGACTTACATACACTGACATACAAATTTCCATATTTTAGTAGTTTTATGTCCAAGAAATTCATATTTTTCTTTCTATTGGGACCTAAAAACAGCTATTTGGCCAAAAATGACAAACATTTTGACTTGATATTTTTCAAGTTCTGGAGGGAATGGGATATTTTCCTCAGACATTACAGATGTGGTGACTTTTTCTATCCATATATAGATAGACTAACTAGATTCAGTTCAGTTCAGTTTTATTTAAGTCCCTTAAAGGGCAATTAGTGAGATGACAGTTTATGAGTGTCTTAACACATCACATGAAACTGTACTGCCTGTGAATGAATTACCCATTATCATGGATGCCCATATTTGACTTAAAATGATGTACAAATCTTGTGATGTTTTTCAACATCATGATCATGGATCACTGAATGTGTTAATATGTAAATAAAACCTCATTGCTAAATGTTTTGTGCTTACACAACTACTCCAGAATGTTGTTGTTATTTTTCTATATTTTCCAAGGATATTCAACAAAAATTGCAATTATACCTAAGATTTTCTAATTGCAAGAAATACTGTACAATACAGTAAAAGTTGTTCAGGAAATGTGTATGCCTTAATTTGTGTGCAAAACACCCCTTCATTATTCCTTTGTTTATTAAAAGCTGCCCAGCATTTTTGTTATTTTTGGCCAAATAGCTGTTTTTAGGTCCCAATAGAGAGAAAAATATTAATTTCTTGGACATAAAACTACTAAAATATGGAAATTTGTATGTCAGTGTATGTAAGTCTGAAATAGCTGCTAGTAGAAATTTTCCAATTTAGAGTCCTAGAGTTCTGAATGTGGAAAAAAGTAAAAAATGACGACACTGTTCACGTACAAAAAAAATAAATAAAAGGGGCGTTTGTTAAAAAAAAATCAGGGAGTAGTTACATCTTATATGAGAGCATCTTCACAAAGAATTAGAAGATCCTAAACCCCTAGCCACATGACCAAATAAGATGCCAAAAATGCCCTATTTTAGCCCCCTCGGAAAGGACGTAAGATCTTTAAAAAATTGTAAAAAATTCAGGAATGTAATTTTCATCACAAAAATGTTTCTGTGAACACATCGCAACCCTACAATTACTATGTAATGAGGACAAAAATCTAACTAGTTTCATATTTCTAATGGGCCCCTTAGAGTTTTATTGAACTTTAAGCGATTTTGGCCAAAATGCCATTTTTGGCTTCCTATTATGCAAAAAGTATGTCCTTCCGAGGCTTTCTGGCAACAGATTTGAAAAGAGTGGGTATCATTCATTAAGAATCTGCAAACACAACTGTGTAGATAGCTGCAATAAAAAGTTATGGCTCTCTGAAGTTGGGGAAAAACGCAATTTCGACATGTGGTGTTTTGACACCAATATTTTAAAGGCCTGTAGTTCCAAAACTACAATGAATTGGGAGCTAATATTTTGCATGTGTGGTACAAACATTTGGTTCTTGATTATAGAATTGTTTGGTGATGTGGGGGAGTTCCTGAAATTTGGCTGAGTTGGCGCGGAATGACCCCAAAAATAAATCTTTAGTTTTGGATTCTGTGGGGCTAAAATGTCATCAATGGTGGTCTGTGGCTCAAATGCTGAATAAATAGTGGGCCCTGGTATAAAAAAGGCTGAAAACCTTAAACCACAGTGCTAGAGCCAACAGTTGCAGAAAGAGGTGCGTTGGCGGGTCTGTGCAACTACGGAATATTTTTCATAACACTACCATGAGCGATTATATTGTTTTAAAGTGGAGTTTCAAGGACAAACAACTCAGTGGTCGGTACAGGGGCCGTTCACAGGTAAGGTCCAGCAAGACTGCTATAATCCTGGCATTAAAACTGCTAAAAAGGTCTCTAAATTGTCCTTTTACTGCCATCTGGAACCCCCCCAAAATCAGTGTGGGGACACAACACAACTGTGGATTAAACTGACCCAGAGAACCACTGCCTTAGGCCTAGCGGTCGCTCCAGATCTCTGGGGGTCTGTGAGGGGGCTTTACTGTCAAGTCCCCAGTGTGTGTGTGTGTGTGTGTGTGTGTGTGTGTGTGTGTGTGTGTGTGTGTGTGTGTGTGTGTGTGTGTGCGTGCGTGCGCCCATTTTACACGCACACGTGAGTGCAATTGTCCGCAGAAGCTTATGTGCGCAACAGTGTGCATCTTCGGAACATTAACTACGGGATAAAAGTTTATGATGGGGGTAATATCCATGATGACACTTAACCAGTTTTGCCCTGACAGTAGATTGTCGTTTCTGACATGAGATTCTAATTTCTGACACTAGATTCTAGTTTTTTGCCACTAGATTATGATTCATGACGCTAGATTCTTGTTTCTGACCCGAGATTATAGTTGCTGGCACTAAATTCTAGTTTCTGAAGCTAAATTCTAGTTTCTGATGCTAAATTATAGTTTCTGACGCTACATACTAGTTTCCCTGAAAAATCGATGTTTCAGGAAAACTAATGTAGCATTGTTGTCAGGGGTAGACATTAAGGGAAATTTGCCACTGGCCCTTCGGGCCAGTGGCTTTTAAGAATCACTGGCCCCACAACTGTAACCACTGGCCCAGGTAATCGATCCCCATAGTCTGCAAAAAAGACCACCATTTATGAATGCATTAAATGCATTCAAGTTAACAGCACTCTTTTCATGGGGTCAAAACCAGTAGACCGTTCAGCAAGCTGACCCATATACAATGCAGAATGCCTAAAATATTTTTTGTGCTAATAAACAAAATATAAATAAAACTTAAACAATTACAAAACAACACAACACCAACATATTGTGAAATAAAAATAATAATACCAACACGCACCAACAGTTTGTACAATGTGCAGGCGCCAACGAGGGCATTTTACCACTGGCCCCATCGGGCCAGTATAGGGCGCCATCTGGTGGTCCGCACATGTTTTCAAACCTGTTTCGGGCCATCGGGCCAATTATAATGTCGACCCCTGGTTGTTCTTCTAGGGATCCCCCCAAAACAAAGGGTTTGAGTTAAAAATGTTTGCTCCCGAAATAATATATCCAAAGATCTGTAAAACATTTTTGCAATGTAAAAAAAAAAAAAAAGCAGATCTACAAGCTCATGAGCTTGTAGATCTGATACTTTTTCAATAGCTAAAAGTATAACTTAGAACACCCAAGCACGTTACAGTTCGGAATATCCATGATGACACTTAAGCTGCTGTACTGATAATATTTTAATGCCTGCTATCTGTCACGCCAGCCAAGACTGCCAAGACGCATCCCTGTCCCACTAGATCCGATCCATATTTAAATGCTCTCACACTCTGTAGAGCTGCCAGGATTCTGAGAACGGCGGGTCACACAGTAAACAAACACATCAGCGCGTTCTTTGCTTAGCGGCGCTTGGCACCTGACCGCCACAATTCATTAAACCTTTCTGTACTCTACGCGTACTGGTGTTCTAAGCATTATATTATACTTTATCTATTGAAAAAAATAGCCGAGTGGCGCGCTATGAGCTTGTAGGTCTGATATTTTTTTTAAATGGTAAAAATGTGGCGCAAATCTGAATATATTATTTCAGAAGCAAAGTTGAAAAAAAAAAAATCAAATCTGCTTCTGGGGAATCCCTACAACAACGTGTTTTCAGATGGAAGTCCTCCTCAGCCAAATAGCTTATACAGTAGATCAGGGGTGGCCAACCGGTCGCAGACTAAGAGCCACGTTTTTCACTGTGTTACGGCAAAGAGCCACATCAAATGGTCACAACGGTTAGAAAACCGCGCGACGGCCGTCACGGTCGCAAATAGAAACATACAGACATGTATTTTGAAACGGGGTTTACATATATGACATTCTCAAGAGTTAAAATATTCATCATGTGAATTAGCCCAAGTCTACACTGCTAGAGAATGTGGAAGATTAATGGTCATTTTGATCTGTATGTTTCACTGTTTTGTTTTCTCTGAAATTCAGCCTGGAATTGTTGACACAAGTAAAGGAAATATTTAGCTTTGGGGTCTATGGAGCTAAAATGGTGGTCTGTGGCTCAAATTCTGAATAAATGGTGGGCCCTGGTAGAAAAAAAGGTTGAAAACCACTGGTATAGGGAATGAATGACTGCGCCATGAGGCCAAGCATTTTTGACAGCTTCATGTGGAAGCCCCTTAAGAGCCGCATGTAACCAGCTGAAGAGCCGCATGAGGCTCGCGAGCCTCAGGTTGGCCACCCCTGCGAGTAGATAATTCTGGTGGTCCTTGGCATGAAATATGTTGACCATCACTGACACAGGAACATAGATCATTATTATTATTATCATCTATTTTTTTTTTTTTTTCAGAAAAACTAGAATTTAGCATCAGAAACTAGAATGTAGCATCAGAAACTAGAATCTAGCGTCAGAAACTACAATCTCGTGTCAGAAACTACAATCTAGCATCAGGAACTAGAATCTAGTGGCAGAAACAAGAATATAGTCAGGGCAAAATGGATTAAACTAAAGGTTGAATCTAATTAATAATGTATGTACTGATAACTATTCCATTAACTGACTTCAAATGAAAACTCACAGCATCTGTTTGTTGTTGTGTGCATTATTACATGCGTATGTGTGTGTTTATGTGCGTCACAGTGCGTGCACACAGAGAGACTGTCAGTTTGTTCAGGGTGAGGTGTTTGGGCTCCATGCCAACCTTTTATCTCCTCTGGGTGCTGCAGAGAAAGCAATGCAGGGTGCTGCAGCTCTCTATTATCTGGGTGCAGAGAGAAGGCATGCAGGGTAGAAGTCTCCAAACCCGACCTGGCCCGATCCAACCCAATGTTTTTGAGCCGAGCCCGGCCTCAAAATGATGGTAATTATTTGGGCCGGGTTAGAGTTAGCGTTAGATAAAGCACCGAGGCGGCCATCAAACACAGGCACAAAGACGTAGAACATGCTTTTGAAATACCAATGTGTTTAATACATGTGTTTGAGGCCTAATAATATTGCAACCACTGCACGTCTACCCAAAATAGCATTATCTGCATGATAGGTGCTGCATGGATTGTTTGTAAACTTAAATAGCATATATCCGTGTGAAGGGTGCTACATAGATTGTTTGTAAACTTAAATACTGTAGCATATATCCGTGTGATGGGTGCAACATGGATTGTTTGTAAACTTAAATTGCATATATCCGTGTGATGGGTGCTGCATGGATTGTTTGTAAACTTAAATTGCATATATCCGTGTGATGAGTGCTGCATGGATTGTTTGTAAACTTAAATAGCATATATCCGTGTGATGGGTGCTGCATGAATTGTTTCAAATAGCAGATCCACACATGAACTGCATGAGCTGCATGGTTGGTTTGTAAACTTGTGTGTATGTATTTTAGTTAAAAAGAGGCATTAATGTAAACTACAGTACACAATTACGGCCATGTCACTACTAGGCTACTGTGTAGCATAATAATATCGTTGTTCTGTTTGCAACTGTTGCAGTGGTGAATGATCGCACTTTTCGAACCAACAAAATACCAACAAATACAGAATTTACTATCGTGCAAGAAATGCAAATGCCAGTCCTTAACCCTTGCCATACCCAAAGTTTGCAATCAGGATAATACTGTATATACAATACCTTTTCCAAAATGTCCTGAACTTGAGCACAGCATTTCGCATTAAACGAATGAGTTAGAACTAGATAAAGAATGCTGGGCTGTGCCTCAAAAAAAGATCTTCAATAGATCTGCTGTTTTTTGCTGTTTTTATCCAATAGTGCTCTCTCACAGTATTTCTGCCCTTGCCTCTCTAACGCACTGTACACGTCCCTGGTTCAGAGCGGTCGTGCCGACTCGAGGCCGGGCAACAAGTGGAGGAAATTATGACCTTGAACATAATAACGTCGCCTTGCAAACTAGCGTCAAACTTATGATGGAGGTCATCCTCTCTGGACCTGCAGATTCACTGTGACCACTAGCAGATGTCTGGAGCCAGGCAGGCAGCGGTGCACAGAGCGTGACAAAGAGACGGAGCTACCACTGTGTGTCACTAGTCTGGCCCTCAAAGCCCAGCGGAGGAGCAGCAGCTCATGGTGATAATGACCACAGGCCTCCTGTGTAGCAGCAGAACAAGCAGCCGGAATGGACAAATGAACCGTTGGAGGAAATGAGCCTCAGTCACAGCAGCATGCCGGAAACCTTGCATCTCCATACTTCAGTTCAGGGGCGGATTGGCACATATTTTCCCACCGGGACAATTTTGCCTTTGCCAGGCCACCCTGGGGGGGGGCAGCTGGTTAACCAGATGTAACTCATGAGAGCGTAACAATGAAACCAAATGGACCCTTGCGGGTCCATTTGGTTTCATTTTTACGCCCTCAAGAGTTAAAATATTCATCATGTGAATTAGCCCAACTTAGTCTACGCAACTAGAGAATGTAGAAGATGAATGGTCATTTTGATCTGTATGTTCCAGGCGAGCATCTAGCGCATTCTAGTGCATTTTGGAAGTGCCACTAGTGCATTTTGGATCTTGTCCAGGCCACTAGGTGGCGCAGGCCACCGGGAAAACTCCCTGTACTCCAAATGGCCAATCCGCCCCTGCATCAGTTGCGTCAGTTTCCAGACCAGAAATGACATCTTATATCAGGGCACAAGATCCCTTGTTAACCTAGTAATAAGAGTGCAGCCTCCATAGAGTCACTTTGTGACTGCTGTTTTGACCAAAGATGACATCTGGGATAAGGAATAGGAGATACACCTGAATGGAAGAAACAGAATGCCTGATTATGCACAATTCTGTTTTAATGACAAGCTATAGGTGAGATTTATTCATCTCACCCCTGCAAAGCTTTCTTCAGGACAGCAACGATTTGCAAAAGTAGTTCACATAGCCTACAAGTAGTCTACAAGTAGTCTACAAGTTCACAACGCCTCTTAATATTGTGAACTTGCAGATCACCTATTTTCACTAGGAAAAGATACTATACTGTATACTGCACCAATGAATGGGTATTAGACTAAATAATAATTTAATTTTAGCTTTTACCCTTAAGGCAATGGTTTTCAACCTTTTTGATACCAGGGCCCACTATTTATTCAGCATTTGAGCCATGGACCACCATTTGATGACCTTTTCACCCCCACAGACCCCAAAATTGAAGATTTATTTTGCTTTTGTCCACAATACCAGGCAGGATTTTCACAAACAAAACAGGCAAACAGACAAAATGATCATTTTCTACATTCTACAATAGACTTCTTAATTACCGGTAAGTGCCGGTGCTGTGCTGCGCCAATGCAACATTGCTCTATTTTGTCGTGTGGCTCAATCTGGGGAAAAAACGGCAAAAACCTTGAGCCACGTGGAAACGCCACGCATCCTGTGTGTGTTGCTGCCTGGCAGAGTTGACGCACCCACTACGCATCCGGTGTGTGAGACGCTTAAGCTGGAGACCACCTGGAACCCTCTCAAGGACCACTGGTGGTCCCCGCCCCAGTCCCACTGGTTGAAAACCACTGCCTTAAAGTAATGCTTTTTGACATACAAGGTTTCCACATGCAACAGTGAGAGGAAATGAGCCGGGACGACGGGGGATTGGAGAGCTGTCAATCTGGCTTTGATCCTGCATGGGTCTCACACCACTAACTCCCACACCTCTCCCTCCATCCCTCCCTCCCTCTCTCTCTCTCCTGGGCCCTCTTAAGCATGAAACAGAAGAGAAAAGAAGGATATTACACATCTTTACGTTTGGCTTCCAGAGCAGCAGAATCCTACAATCCCCCCGCCCTGCGCCCCTTTCATCTCTCTCATCCTTCTGTCTCCTTCTCATGAGGCTTACGGGTGGTATGATTTGTTTCACATACCTTCCTGTCACTTCACCGGGGGACATACAGTAAATGGTGGTATTTAACCCCAGAACACCGAGTGTTCATGGGTGATTTTCATTTTCATAATGCTGCTGATGTCTGAGGTGGGCGGGTCTTTCAGTATAGCTTCATGATGCTCAGTGACATCATAATGATGACAAAATGACCAGAACTAGTTCATATTCTATAGTTGCAGTATGTACTGTAGTCTTGGGCAATATACCGGACTACCAGTGTTACCCTTTATTGCGATATTGGAAATCAATACAGAGTAATATCGATGGGTCTATAAAAAAATAATTCATGGTGTAGTACCAGCCTGGCGCACGAGGGGCGCCCAAGAGCAGCTACACTATGTGAACCTGCTGCTCGATCCTGACTGGGAGAATTCACCCTCCTCCAGCCAGTTCCTGTCTAGTTCCTGTCTAGCTTTCTGTTTAGATTTCACTACCTGCCACTTTATTATACTTTTGGTTATAGCTTAGGTAAATGGTAAA
>CM076970.1:46180817-46499626 GCA_039105355.1 Benthosema pterotum
GAGATTGCATACACATGCAGCATGTAGACTACATCATGCACGTGCACACGCACACTAGGAGGGTGACCAGATGCAAACTGTTGGTTTGAGGGACAGAAAGAAGTAGTACTGCATTTGTGGAAAACATTACGGAATGAAATATCCATCCATCCATCTTCTTCCGCTTATCCGAGGTCAGGTCGCGGTGGCAACAGCTCCACCAGAGAGATCCAGACTTCCCTGTCCCGAGCAACATTAGCGACCTCCTCCTGGGGGATCCAAGGCCAGAGAGTGGATGTAATCCCTCCATATGGTCCTTGGTCTGCCCCGGGGTCTCCTCCCAGTGGGACGTGCCTCGAGGACCTCCCTAGGGAGACACTCGTGGGGCATCCTAACCAGATGCCCGAACCACCTCAGCTGGCTCCTTTCCAGGCAAAGGAGCAGCGGCTCTACCCCAAGTCTCTCCCGAGTGGCTGGACTTCTCAGCCTATCTCTAAGGGAGATGCCAGCCACCTGCCGGAGGAAACTCATTTCGGCTGCTGAATGAAACAGGGTTCACAAATTATTAACATCTTGTTCACACATTCAAAAAAGAATTCAGGATTTCAACTCAAATGTAGCAAACATAGTTGGTCTACAAGCTCAAAACACGTCGCAGTGCGACACGTTTTGAGCTTCTAGATCAGGTAATCAACATACTATAAATATGTATGTATCGGAAATAGTTGATCTACAAGCTCAAAATGCGTTCCACTGTGACACGTATTGAGCTTGTAGATCAACTATTTTTTTGTACAAACGACAGCAGATGTTGCACTGAGCCCTTCTGGAGTGAGTGTTATCTTAACAGACTTAAAAACACATGTAGATCTTGTAGATCAACTATTTTTGATACATACAACAGTACATGTTGTACTGTGGCCCTTCTGGAGTGGGTGTTATCTTAATTAGCTTAAAAAAACACATTGATAAAAGGAAAAGAGACTACAGAAAAACACACATTAGAGCATTTGAACGCTGATGCAGTGTTCAGTTGCCAGAGGTCAGTCACAACGTATTAGAATTGAGGGACTGTCCCACACAAAGAGGGATGTCTGGTCACCCTAGCGTGCGCGCACACACACACACACACACACACACACACACACACACACACGCACACACACACACGGCAGTGTGCACAGGCAGCATCACGTTGCAGATCAGGAGGCTGTGGTGCAGTAAAGAGCGTGGCCTCATGGAGGTCAGTGCGTGGGAGAGTGCAGTCTCTCTGCTCTGCGTTCAAACTCACCTCTGAAGTGTTTGGCTTCTTATCTGAAGATAAAGTGAGGTCACGGCAAAGAGAAACTCCTAGGAAATAAAGTTCTTCTGGACTTTATTAAATAAAGCTGCCAAGTAGTAACAGCTAACAGCACCCCTCTCTCTCTCTCTGTCTCTATCTCTCTCTCTGTGCCGTCTCATTTCTGCTTAAACCAAGAGTTACATTAGTGCATCACACACACAGCGCGTTCTCATGTTCTTTAGTAGAATATTCATGTTGTTCTGCTATAGAATATTTATAGCCTGGTTAACCACTCCCCCATTGAAAACATTTCGTTAAAATGGGATTTCAAGGGGGAGTGGTTAAGCAGGATAAAAAACATTCATGTTTACTACACTAGAATATTCATGTTCTTCAGTAAATATTCATGTTTTGCAGTAGAATATTCATCTTCCCAGGTAAATATTCATGTTCTGTAGCAGAATATTCATGTTCCTCCAGTACATATTCATGTTCTGTAGTAGAATATTCATGTTCTCTACTAAATATGTACGTCCTCCGGTAGAATTTTTTATGACGTCAGGAAATTATCCATGCTGTCCAGTACAATAATTCATGCTCTCCAAGTAAATATTCATGTCATCCAGCGGATTATTCACATTATCCGGTAAAATGTTCATGTCTTTGCCACGAAATATTCATGATTGTCCAGTAAATATTCAAGTTATCCAGTAGAATATTCAGGTATTCCAGTATGGGGGAGAATTTAAATTCTCTCCACTAAACATTAATGTTCTGCAGTAGCATGTTCATGGTCTCCATTATAATATTCATGTTTGCCAGTAAAATGTTCATGTTTTCCATGACAACATGCACGTTCTCTGGGAAGTGTAGGGCCTCCGGATTAGTGTTCATGGTCTCCATTATTATGTTGGTATGTGCCAGTAAAATGTTCATGTTTCCCAGCACAGAATGCACGTTCTCCAGCAAGTGTACGGACTCCTCCTGTTGAGTATTCACGTTCTGCAGCAGAACATTCATGTTCTTTAACAGAATGTCGGCGTTCTCCAGTAGAATGCTAATGTTCCCCAATAGAATATTCATGTTCTTCGGTAGAATTTCCACCTTGTCATGGCGGTATGCGGCGGCGACGGTGGTCCCTCTGTCTCTCAGTAATCCATCTCCCACGGGGTTCCTGCAGCACATTGCCAATGTGTTAATAGACACCCTCTGGTAGCTCGGCTGACAGACACATTAAGCCACTATGACCTACTTACTTAATAATGACTTACTTACTTATTTATCCAGTGGAATATTCATGCTCTCAGAAGGTGTAACTCTGCCTATAGGAGACATAATGGTGGCTGACTTATTACTCTCACCCTTTTTTCATTTTAAATCTTTAATGTTGGTCAGGCCAGGGTGTCAAATATTGTCCCTGTTTGACCCTGTCCCTCTGTGTATATGTATGTACTGTATGTATGTGTTTGTGTTGTCCACGTGTGGTCCGGGGGACCAACAGTGGTCCTTGAGAGGTTCCAGGTGGTCCCCAGCTAAGTTGGTCAACCAGATGAAAAGTTGGTTAACCAGATTTAACATGGTTTACACTCTCAAGAGTTTACACTCTCAAGAGTTAAAATATTCATCATGTGAATTCACTTCACTTCATGTGAATTTGGCCAAGTCTACGCAACTGGAGAATGTAGTAGATTAATGGTCGTTTTGATCGCAACCTCAACAAAACGGTTGCAGCCGTTGCCTGACGGCCACGACCATTGTCGCGACTGTTATGAATCAGTTGCGTCTGTTATGCATTAGTTGCAACCGGCGAAAAACCATCTACGTTTTTGGACCGTTGGCCCCAACAGTCGCAACCGTTGTCCACTGGTCACGACCACTGGACCAATATCTGCGACCTCTTCTTCACCTAACCCTATAACCCTAAACATAACTTCATTATAACCGATTCCTAATACCAGCTGTTGCCATCCATGAGGCGGTTCAGAGTTCCTAAATTTAGGAAAAACAGACTAAAGAACTCTTTTGTACATCAGTCTGTCCTACTTCTAAACCAGAATCGTTAAATCCAAGGTCTTGTTCGTCATGTCCTGCTCTTTGTTTTGTTTCCGTTTTTGTTTTGTTTTTCTGTCGGTGTCTGTAATGAATTGTATGTTGCACTTGTATGTTGTCTTATATGTGAACGGTGTCGCCATGGAGGCAGGACAAATTTCAGTGCAAACTGACAATAAAGTCATATCGTATAGTATCGTATCGTATCGTAAACCTAACCTTAAGACCGTTGGGCCAACGGTTGCGATTGCTCACATAGCAGTCGCGGTCGCAAAATTATTTTGCCCCTCCTGGGAATGATTGTTGTAAAACACACACACACACACACACACACACACACACACACACACACACACACACACACACACACACACACACACACACACACACACACACACACACACACACACACACACACACACACACCCCAAGGGATCAGTTAAGGCGCTGAAACTAAGAAAAGCATCTGTGTCGTTTTAGATTTTTATTTTGGCACTATAAAAAAAAAAAAAACATTAAACTGTTGCTTCAGATCACTCCATGTGCAAATTAAACTCTCTATCGCTACAGGATACCATGCAGATATAATGCTGTGATGAAAACCAAAACCCGTAAATATTCATTACCGCACAAATCCTCCTTTTATTGCAGTGTCTCTGCCAATACTAGTCTCCAGTGATTTTATGTGTTTTCTCTTGGGGCGCAGTGATCATCGCAGAACATGACAGAACGCGTCTGTTTGTGTCTGTATGGCGTAAAAACGTGACGTTGCCTGAAGGTTGCTGTGAAAATATTTCATTTATTGATTCATTCATTTAATTTTATTATTGTGCCAAATCACTGCAAGTTAACCCAAGACATTTTATGTATGTCCCCTCCAGCATTATTACTTGCGATTGTGGTGAGAAAAAGCTCAGTCGGAAGACATCGCTGAAGCCATAGAGTAGGACATACAGTAGTTGTGACAACTGTTCACTTCATGAGGCCAGTCCAGTCCATTAAGGATAGAGACAACCAACAGGGACAATGAAGACAGTGAAGATCCAGAACTTAACAGAAATGCATTGGGGTCAGGCAACCGCCCAGCTTTAGTGAACTTAAATCCCATTATTTTAGATTGTTTTTTAGAACCATTAGTTGTTACTGTACAGTACTTTAAAATAGCTGACATGTAATTGCATCGCCCTCATTGAAAACAGTGCATTTCCAACTCCAGTCTGTCCCTCTCCAGGTTCATGATTGTGCTCAAGTGCTCAGTTTCTAACCCCACAATGTTGCAATGTCTCTCTGTATACTCTGCTCTGGTTGCAGCATATGGATGCATACCATAGAAACCTTTGACCTGTATTCTGGGGGTCCGTGAGTACGAGTGGAGAGGGTCCAGCCTGCAAAGTGGGAGAGTCAGAAACCCTGCATGGGGGAAGAAATCAATCAGTAGAAGTGGACTTAGTGACATCTGGGTGGGGAATTGTCTGGCCGCTACTTGCCTAACACTCTCCCAACACCACCGAAGTGCCCTCGAGCAAGACACTGGCTGCCAAACCGCTCCACATGAGCTGCCCAGTGGGCAGCAGTGTGACTGTTGTTGTAACTGGGAAGTCCTCAGGTTTTAATGTGTCTGATTGATTGTGGGGTAAAAAAAAAAAAAAAAAAAAAACTGCACTTGGGCTGAGCCAAACCTCGCCTGGGTAATTTAGGATATAAAAGAAATATGTGACTGTAAGGTCTTACTTATAAATGCCTTCTCATGAATCAGTTTTTGACCCCCGGGATTATCTGTATTTGGCTGCAGTTTTACCCCAAGAAGCAACAACTTGTGTTCAAATCGTGCACTCTGAAAGAATACATTCAAAGATGTTTGCGACATTTTCAAGATAATAAATAGGCTTGAGTGTTGCACTACAAGCTTGTAGACCTGCTTTTTTCAACAGCTAAATTAAGTATAAACACCAAAAGGGATTCCTGTTTGGGTGGATTAGACATATGAACACATACAATGATACTGTAAAAATGACATGCATCGATGGGACATAACAAATCTCACACAAATTCCCTAGTACAGAAACTCTTAACTCTAGTGCTGGATCTGACTTCCTGATTTGGGCTTTCATAAGGTTTTTAAACCCTTCCCATGCACGGTGACAATGACATGGTTTCTCCCTCCACCAGTTCACAATAAACAGGCAATTCGATCGGTTCATTTTAGCCGTGTCTGAGGGGGGGGGGGGGGGGGGGGGGGGGGGGCGTTGTGGTCGTCCTACCCACTTTCTTTGGTCATTGTGTTGTTACAACAGACAGAGGTGGGCAGAGCGAAGGACGGAGCATGACTGACATCACCTCAGATATATTCTCAGTTTGGATGAATCCATCTGCCTCCCACAATCCTTCTTCACACCCATAGATTTTGCTTGTAATCTCACCTTCCCTCGAGTGCAGGGAATTGGAATTGAGGGGAACTTATTATTTACGATGGAATATTGAAATATATCCAACCCTGCATGCATGGGACTCACTGCAGCAAATAATAGCAATACAGCTTACAGGCACCCAGCCACATCTCTGCTATACCTCCACCTCTCCCTTCTACTGCCATGACAGTTAGCTCTCTAGTATCTCATCCCACGCACACACACGCGCGTATGCACGTGCGCACGCACACACACTCCTCTCTCTCTCTCTCTCCCTTGTTTTCTCTTTCAACGTCTCCCTCTTTCACATGCAGTGAACACGTATGTTCTTTCTTTTCAAATCTTTTTTATTGATTTTTTTTAAAGAAAGGCAGCATGTATAAAAATTGTGAATTGACTGGTCAATTAAACGTGGCAATAAAAATAAAGAACCCCCCCAACGGATGCCTTAAACCAGGGCTGCCCAAAAGGTAGATCGTGATCTACCAGTAGATCACACAGGACATACAGGTAGATCACATGGGGGGGGCCCTAAAGTGTATAGATCTGTAACTCTTGAGAGCGTTAAAATGAAACCAAATGGCCATTTGGTTTCATCGCCCGTGTCGCTTCGCACCACGGGCGATGAAGCCGCACCCATACCATTTTCAGTTACAGGACTTTTATTAGGCAAGCAAAGCATCAATAATATCAGTTGTTGTTGAAGTTGCAACAGATTTGCATAAAGCTAAAGGTCTGACTCAGAGTTTTCTGTTTTCAATGATGAAATGCTGGTGGTTTAGTGGTGACACAACTGTAGTTAGTTAGTAGCAGTAGTAGTGTTTCATATCATTTTAAATATGAGCACTTTACTGTATTTTGAAATATCTTGGATTGTTTTGCATGCCACCATGTTTGGGGGGGCAGTCTGGGCAGTTAGGGGGGCATTGCCCCCCCCATGCCCATGCCTAGACCCGCCCCTGAATGGGTCCCAGGTCTTATAAAATTTCCTTGCAGAACCGGCGATTGAGAATCTTAACATCTCCAATTCGAGACAGGACATAATGCCACGGAGCCACTGTTAGGATGATTGTTGTATCTTCCCCAGCCTGTACTGTGTGCTTTGTCATTCCTTCTGTGACACACGCAGTCCCACTCAGTGGTGGTTTCACCCAAAAGCGCCTGGCCGCGTCGACACACACAGATGGGCTTAACGAGGACGGGTCAGGCAGGCGCTGAAACGAGGGAAGAGATGGCAGAGACGGTTCTGAGACTCGTGATTTATGGAGGAGTCAATCGGCCGGTTGTTTCTCTAATGGCCTCCCACATGAGAATGAATAATAATATTAAACAGATTAGTAAAAAGAGAAAAGCCTCCAGAGCTCTGTGTACATGATTAATTGGCACTCAGGCACATGCTGTATTGTTGATGGGGCAGTTGTTACTACCCTGGAGCACATGATTACACATCAACACATGGGCACGGACAGGCACACATAGACATCAAAGGGGGCTTGCCTTTAGCTTATGCCCCTTTTACAGTAAAACAACTGCCCTTTGCGAAACACGAATGCAGTGTTTACTATGGCAGTGTTTTTTAACCTTTTTGTCCGACGGTTTACCTCCGAGAGATAGAGCCAGAACCGGAGGGGCTCTCACGGTTGAGCGGATCCAAACAAATTGTCAAACTGACTGCCATATGTGAGTGTTGGGCTGCGGCCCCGAAAATAGCTGATCTACAAGCTCTCAACAAATGGAGGTTACATACCGAGGGTGCCCCTTCATTTTTTGCCAGACTGGCATTTTGAGGTACTGCTTAGTTTGAGGAAGCCTTACCTCTAAGAGGGTTTGGGCTTTAAGTGGAATTCCACCCGTTTTCAAAATTTTCCTGGGAGGGTACAATGTGAACCAAAAGGACCCTGGCGGGTCCATTTGGTTCCATTTGTACCCTCTCAGGAAAAAGGGGTCTGAAAGAAAAATCATTAACATGGTGAAATACATCTTGATGATGTCATCAGATCTATTTCACCATGTTAATGATTTTTTGACCTTTTTTCTGACCTTTTCTCATGTCCACATAACTTCTCTAAGGTATATTAATGACATATTAAAATGTTGAAAATGGGTGGAGTTCCCCTTTAAGGGGGTGTGATTTGTTTTTCCACAAACTGCGTAATATGGTACCTGGGCAGTAGATGGCAGTAGGGCAGTGGGCAACTACAGTATAGACTTTCCAGATTAGTTTACTCTACCTTGTGACTTATTGGCAACACTCCATAATGCTTATGGACTCAACTACAGTAGATTCTGGGGGTTGCACTTAAACACTCCGCCTTGGGGAGGGGTTTAGACAAGGTGTCCAGCGGCGTCCAGAGGTACCTCTGAGAGATGGAGGCAGAAACAAGGGGCACCCACGGTAGAGTTGACAAAATGACATATGCCATATTTGGGCTTATTCAGTTTCAATGACTATGCCGTCATCAGAAAACTGTTCTTAATATCTGGGGTCGTGTGAGAAGGTGTGAAGGCAGCGCTTCAACCTGGATGCTTTTATTACAAGTGTCCTGAGGCAGCGAGGTGGGAGCCTCGCAGTAGACGTTTTACGCTTTTTAATCTCTTTTCAAACTCATGTGCCGTCTTCGGCGACAGCGCGTGAGTGAGCATCGATGGTCGATGGATCGATGGTCGAAACGTCAGACTTTTACCATTTTCTCTTCAAGGTTCTCCTAATCGGCGAACCCGGCGTAGGGAAGACCAGCCTGCTCCTGCGCTTCGCCGACAACACCTTCTCAGAGGATCAATGCGCCTGCCCGTCGGCCAGCGTTCCGGACACCGCCGCTGCCGCGCCGCAGCAGGACTCTAAAAGCAAGATCGTCAAGCTGGACGACAAGCTGATCAAGCTGCAGGTGTGGGACACGGCCGGCCACCAGGAGGTCTTCAAGACGGCCGCGCACGACTGGTGCCGGGGGACCCACGGCGTGCTGCTGGTCTACGACGTGACGCGCAAGGACTCGTTCGACGGCCTGAAGGCGTGGCTGGCGCTGCTCAAGAAGCACGTGGGCAAGGACGTCAAGAAGGTGCTGGTGGCCCACAAGTGCGACCGCACGGACGAGAAGGGGGTGGTGGAGTTCAACGCCGTGGCCCGGGAGTTCGCCAACAAGCTGGAGATGCCCTTCCTCAGGGCCAGCAGCAAGACCAGCTTCAACGTGGAGGAAGTGTTCGTCATGCTGGCCACCCAGATCAAACCGGAAGTAGAGGCCCAGTTGGGATGCATATTGACCGCCTTCTGCTTGGTCAATTTCTTTCCCCTGGGTGTAGAACCCTTTCTCCTTAATTAAATAGTGCAGGGGTTTTCAACCTTTTTGACTCCAGGGACCACCATTTATTCAGCATTTGAGTCACGGACCACCATTTGATGACAATTTCACCCCAAAGACCTAAAACTAAAGAATTCTTTTGGTTTTGTCCACAATTTCATTATTCCAGGAACAATTTTGCAAACAAAACAGTGTAGACTTCTTAATTAAGTGGTGCTAATTCAGATGATGAATGTTATAACTCTTGAGAGTGTAAAAATGGCAAAAAAAATTATACCTGGCACCATCTCAAGGACCACTGGTGGTCCCCGGACCACTGGTTGAAAACCTCTGAAATAGTGCGATAGCGTGTGGGTGATTGTTCCCCCTTCCTGTATTAGGGAGACAAGCAAGGCTTCGTTTAGTATAACGTTTCAGGCTATTGCATTGGAGTTTTATGGCATTTATTGCTGGCATGAGTGGAGCGGGCGCCAAAGTTAGGCGATCAGTGCATGTTGTTCAGTGCTCGGTCCCTCGAGTACTCCGATTGGCCCGTTTAGGTGATAACGTAATGTGATGTAAGTAAAAGACCTTTATAGCTAATGTCATTAGTTTCACGGTTGGTGGACCTCTTTTTAAGAGCACTGATTGGCTGGTTTAGTGTAGTTTTAGTGGGGTTGCCTCAAGGGCAACCACACTATTGTTATTGTGGTGCGTTTTCTCTGTAACCCTTTTTCACGTCATGATAACAGTATTTGATTGGCTTGCCAAGGACGGTCGGTCATATATCATCATGTAAATTTCTTTTACTATGTCATCATGTCACCATCACGACATCATCGTGCAACCCCACTTTGCAATTGTAAAATTGCAGTCTAGTTGATGCTGTAATTAGGGCATTAACTAAAATTCGACTAGTCGATTATTCGACTAGCAAAACACTATTCGACTATTAATTAACTATTCGTTATTCGGTAATAATAATTTTTGATATATATTTTTCAATTTTCTGCAGCAGGCATTGTGGATGTGTGCTGTGGTGTTGGTAGTAATTGTAGGTTGATTGCTCATTTTTCATGTCGTAGTGTAACTGAGTTACAGTAGTGTAATAGGCATGTATTTTTTCAATGGGAAGTCCAGAATCACACATTTTATTGCAATAAAATGTGTAAACAAATGGTATATATATATATATATATATATCACTATAGACTAGTCGACAATTATTCGACTACCAGAGTATTTGATTCGACTAGCAAAAACCCTGCCCTAGCTGTAATGGTGATATAATTAAGATATCTTAAGTAGTATTGTCATGAGCATCTCCTGGCAGTGTCCAGGATATGTGCCGTCTGCTTGTGCACAGGTAGGCCATGGCCTATTTGTGTGCAGTTCTTTCCACGGGTAAAACGTCTGCGTATAAGCCAGTGATTGTCACCTGGCCAGCAGGTGGTTCTCTCTGAGATCTCTTATTAATTACACGTAACATTATCTCTTCACAGGTTGTGTTCGAGGCGGCTGTTTCGGAGGAGCGCCAGGGATACATGGCTCTGGACGACATTGTGCTGTTAAACTACCCTTGCTGTAAGTACACTACACCCCTCCCACACACACACAGGGGGCGGCAGTGGCTCAGGGGTAGAGTCACTGGATGGTAACCACAAGGTTGCCGGTTCAATCCCGGGCTCCCACAGAGTTACTGTCAAAGTGTCCTTGAGCAAGACACCGAACCCCTAATTACTCCTGATGTGCTAGTAGGTACCTTGCATGGTGGTTTCCACTGCCATCAGTGTATGAATGGGTGAATGTGATGCACAAGCTATGTAAAGCGCCTTGGATAAAAGGCGCTATATAAATGCACCATTTACCATTCACACACACACACACACACACACACACACACACACACACACACACACACACACACACACACACACACACACACACACACACACACACAGGTTGTGTATTTGTGACCTTTTAAATGTTTTGTTTAAGGACAGAAGACAGGTTCCTCCAGTGTCTCTGACAGCAAGTTACCTTTTATTTGGCTGCTGCTGACCTGTGTGTTAGATAGAAGCGCCATAGTGCGCCGCCACGGCAGAAAGCCTTGTGAGCGTTCCCGAGAACAAGACCGGGGCGAGCTGACCTTCAGTTCCTTCGTACGGCTGCTGCACTTCCAAAAGAAGGCCATTTCAAAGCCGCCGTGGTTATCCTCCTCGCACGAGGCTCTCGAAGCCTTGAGATGTTCTTTTGTTGGTACGGCAGCGGTGAGACAGAGAGAGAGGCTCGGGAAGGAGAGAGGGCCACGGCTCTATATGCTCTCTCTCACATTATGTTCTCCTTGTATATCCCTTTATCTACTGTACTGTATGCGATTTGGTGATCTAAGCATTATGTTATACTTTAGCTATTGAAAAATAGCAGATCTACAAGCTCATAGCGCGCCACCGAGTGGCGCGCTATGAGCTTGTAGGTCTGCTATTTTTGAAAAAAAAAAATGTGACAATGTGCCACAAATGTTTGAGTGTATTATTTCGGAAGCAAACGATTTTTAACAAAAATCTTTGCTTCTGGGGTGTCAGAAACTAGAATCTAGCGCCAGAAACTAGAATGTAGCATCAGGAACTAGAATCTAGCGTCAGAAACTAAGATCTAGCATCAGCAACTAGAATTTAATGTCAGAAACTAGAATCTAGTGTCAGAAACTAGAATCTAGTGTTAGAAACTAGAATGTAGCATCAGAAACTAGAATGTAGCATCAGAAACTAGAATCTAGCGTCAGAAACTAGAATCTAGAGTCAGAAACTAGAAGCTAGAATGTAGCGTCAGAAAGTAGAATCTAGAGTCAGAAACTAGAAGCTAGAATGTAGCGTCAGAAAGTAGAATCTAGTGTCAGAAACTAGAATTTAGTGTCAAACTAGAATCTAGTGTCATAAACTAGAATCGAGTGTCAGAAATTAGAATGTAGCATCAACAACTTGAATCTAGTGTCAGGAACTAGAATGTAGCGTCAGAAACTAGAATCTAGTGTCAGAAACTAGAATGTAGCATCTGAAACTAGAATGTAACATCAGAAACTAGAATCTAGTGTCATAAACTAGAATCGAGTGTCAGAAATTAGAAAGTAGCGTTTAAACTAGAATATAGCATCAGAAAATAGAATCTAGCGTCAGAAACTGGAATCTAGCGTCAGAAACTAGAATCTATCGTCAGGAACTAAAATGTAGCGTCTGAAACTAGAATCTATCGTCAGGAATTAAAATGTAGCGTCTGAAACTAGAATGTAACATCAGAAACTAAAATCTAGTGTCAGAAACTAGAATCCAGAGCAGAAACTAGAATCTAGCGTCAGAAACTATTATCTAGTCAGGACTAAATGGGATATGGATTTCCCGTTGTCCCTCACAGTCCGTTTCTTTCAGTACCTTCTATTCTTCCCCTCGTGTCGTTTGACTTCACTGGACGGCTGACACAAAGCTGTCACCCACCGCCCCGCACGGTGACAGCTCAATACGTCCTGCCTTGCCCTGCCTACTCCAGGAACATTACATGGAGACCTGGTGGGAAAAGGAGAGAGTCATAATGGACCGAGGCCATTTCTTTAGAGCCAGGATGGCCACAGTATAGCACCGCCATTCAAAGGGAGGGAATATTGTTTGAGTCACATGACGCATAATAGATTTTCTGAATCTTATGAACTCGCCTGAACCTTCACGAGGGAAAGAGGAAAGCAATACGTTTTTTACTTGTCTGAGTGGAGCGTGCGCAAGTAAGGCGACCACTAGGCTATCGCACAGCCTGTTCTTACACTCTCAGTTCAATTTAACTGTCACATGCGGCCATCTAATTTCTTAAGCACTTATAGCATCCATCCCTGCTTTACCCATTAAGTTATACTTTAGCTATTGAAAAAAAGCTCATAGCGCACCACTGAGTGGCGCGCTATGAGCTTGTAGGTCTGATATTTAAAAAAAAAAAAAAAAAAATGTGAAAATGTGCCACAAATGTTTGAGTGTATTATTTCGGAAGCAATCATTTTTAACAAACTGTCAAACTAGAATCAAGTGTCAGAAATTAGAATGTAGTGTTAGAAACTAGAATCTAGCGTCAGAAACTGGAATCTAGTGTCAGAAACTACAATCTAGCTTCAGAAACTGGAATGTAGTGTCAGAAACTAGAATCTATAAGCAATAACTTATAAGCAATAAGTTTTTACTCGGGTGAGTGGAGCGTGCGCAAGTAAGGCGATTGCTGCCCACTGACTAGGCCATCGCACAGCCTCTTATACACTCTCAGTTCAATTTAACTGTCACATGCGGCCATCTAATTTCTTAAGCACTTATAGCATCCATCCCTGCTTTACCCAGCGGAGGAAAATGACAATCTATAATGTATAATTCAGTCATTTAGCAGACAGGCTTATCTGCAGTGTCTCGCAAGAGCAGCAGGAACTCTATCCACGATTAAGACTGAATATACATTAAGACTAAAAAGGCAAGTGTCTGTGTGTAACAAAGGGTCTGTTAGCCTCATGGATTTTCATCATTATCTCATATGGCAACCAGGTCTATGGGGTTTTAAATTAGTGATGGTAGATTAATTGGCAACTCAGCCAAGACTGGTCTCTGTCTGTCTTGGCTGATTTTAGTACCGGTTAGTTTTTAGATTAATCAGCATTTGATTATTGGCAGGAATCAGCCTGAATTATAGTATCTCTGGTATCTCTGGCCGTTCGCTCTGCTTGCACACAAGTAGGCAATGGCCTACTTGTGCGCAATGCGCAAGCTGGCACTCTACTGAGTGCAGATCTAGTTGATTATCTAGTTAACTAGTATCTAGTTATCCTTTTAGCTTATTACGTCTTATTGTGCCACAGTATCATGCTGTTTTCATTTCTGACTAATGGTAATGACATACTTGAAATGCTTAACCTCCCAGGAGGCTAGGACAGTGGTTTTCAACCTTTTTCATACCAGAGACCACCATTTATTCAGCATTTGAGCCACGGACCACCATTTGATGATATCTTATCCCCACAGAACCCAAAACTATTATTTTGCTTTTGTCCACGATACCAGGCTGGATTTTTGGGAAACAAAACAGTCAAACATACAGATCAAAATGACCATTAATTAATCTTCTATATTCTCTAGTTGTGTAGACTTGGGCTAATTCACATGATGAATATTTTAACTCTTGAGAGTGTAAACATGAAACCAAATGGACCCGCAAGGGTCCATTTGGTTTCATGTTTACGCTCGCCATTTGGTTTCATGTTACATCTGGTTAGCCAACTTTCCTTCATTTACTGGGGGACCACCTGGAACTCTCTCAAGGACCACTGGTGGTCCCCAGACCACTGGTTGAAAACCACTGTCCTAGGATTTGATTCACAGTGCCCCTCTATCGCCTGGCAGAGGGTTGGGTTGAAAATACTCCTCCTGCCCAGCTGGTCTGCACAAATTCTGAGGACAGACTGCCTGTGATGATGCCATGAGGGCCAGCCAACAGTGTCAATAAATATGTCCGCAAACTCTCAGCGATTCCCAACCAATCACTGCAATCATACATAGCTATTGGAAAGAGTCAACTCATCTCTAAGACATTTGATTTTAATGAGCAAGTCTGGATTATTAATTAACGACCTCTGTGACAGCAAGCTTGTTGGAGATGACAGGATTCATCCTGCAACTGAACTCTAATACCTGATTTACACTGCAATTATAAGTATAATTGCAGGCTTTGGTTTGAAAGCTCTACTCAACTTCCATAAATAAGTGACAAACATTTACATTAGGGCTGCCCACACTTTTACTTTTCACTCTTAGTGTGAGTGTCTGTCAAAAGCTGAAAACATCTACTACTGCAGTACTGGAGCCCAGAGGATGATTTTCGGCTGAACGTGGTTAGGTCAGATAAAGTTTCAAGAGGGCGCCCAGTAATATCCCTTGAACGCTTTTGTTATTGACCCCTTGATGCCCAAAAACACAAATCATGCCCAAAATAGAGTTCTATGGTATTTCATGCAAGGTACTTTGAACAGGTAGCCTATAAGAGATGTCCTGTCTGACCTAATACAGCCAGGAAACGTCATTGCACATACTGGTATGCATCTCCTTATAGTTCTTTAGATATGGGGTTTTCAACCTTTTTCATCCTAGGGCCCACCATTTATTCAGCATTTGAGCCAGGACCACCATTTGAGGACATTTTAGCCCCACAGACCCCCCAAACTAAAGATTTCCTTTGCTTCTGTCCATGACCATTAATCTTCTAGTTGTGTAGATTAGGACTAATTCACATGAACCTCAACCATGATATTTATGTGAGAAAATAACAAAAAAATAAAAAATGTTTTTTTTTTAATAATTAAAGGGTTAATGTTGCTAAAAAGCAACACTGGGCCTTCTAGGGTTAAACAAGTCTAATCTAATAAATTCACTTTAGATCTTTCGCTTTAGATCTTCTCATTTTGAATTAGACCCAGTAGGAAATGCTTTAACTCTCCAGGGGTCATTGAGAACTGAAATTTTAAAAAAAATATATGTATATACCTCAACTCCAACCGCACACTGGGTCGATTAGAGAGATTAGAGTGGCATTGTAGAGAAATGAAGCTTGACCGGGCTGCAATGTTAGAAATAGCACAAACGTAGTGGCTTTTTTAAGTGTTCTGAACCTTTATTGGTAAATGTGCCCGTTTATATGACTCACTCCGTTGCAATGGATTTAAAAAATGGATATGTATTACAAAGCTTAAAGCTATTTAACGTCACTCAGCGTTTTGCTGTCCAAGTGTTCAGATTTCTGATCCAATATATGAAGTATATAATCTTAGGGGTATGTCATGTGGTCTTCCTACGCGTGATCTACTAGATCGCGATCTACCTTTTGGGTACCCCTGACTTACATCATCTCAGTTCAATAGTAAACTGTAAATACAGTAAATACAAGATTAGATCTACCTTATCCTTCACCCTCATGTACAGGCACCTGTTTAAACAAGTCTGATCTAATAAATTCACCCCTTTTGGAAAATTAACCTTGTTCTGAATCATCCATGAAATATACCCTGTTGGATAACATCCAGCAGAGCTTTGAGACGTTATGGAGCAGTGTCTGTCTGGGCTAAAAAGTCAGAATTTTACTGGCATTTTAATAGGGATGTAAAAGTAATTGGGTCTGAAATGTAGAAGTACAGTCAGTGAATGGGATGCCTGGAGAGTCAAACATACTGCTGAGAAACAGTGATCCATGATCTCCCTGTCAGACCTCATTTACTAGTTTAGTACAACTAGTTTATCTGACTGTCTGGGCTTGGAAAGGGTGGAAAAAGCACTTAAATTTAAAGCAGGGGTTTTCAGCTGGTGGTCTGGGGACCACCAGTGGTCACTGAGAGGATTCCAGGTGGTCCCCAAGCTAAATGATGGGAAGTTGGTTAACCAGTTGTAACTCTTTGAGAGCGTAAAAATGAAACCAAAATGGACTCTTGCATGTCCACTTGGTATCAAAAAGGTTGAAAACCACTGATTTAAAAAGGCATTATAGTTGTTGTAAATGCCCTCATGGCTCAGTAATTGAAGGCCAACATTTTACAGTTCTGGGGAGACAGGAAGAGATGTGAAGTGTTGGTTGAAATAATTGCAAGTAGTTGCATGGCAAATAATGTTGTGGAATGGGCTTAAGACAGACATGACCGTTTTAAGTCACATCATGGGGAACGGAACCATCAAACTACTGAAGCTGCTAATTACTCCAGGCAAACCATCACAGTACCCCGACTGTCCTACTTCAGTGACCATGCATTTGAACAAGAACAAACCAGAAAGAACTTCTTTAAAAAAAAATAGCTCAATTTTATTAAAATTAATTAAATGTTAGAATGGCTGTTATTAAAAACGTACAGAAGTCTACAATACATTAAAACACTTTTAAAAGTCCTGGGTTTGTTCGGTCCGCCTTCTCCTCCCTGGGGTCAGCGCTCGCTGGGCGCTGCGCATCACCTTCCTGCCCAGAGCCTTGACGGGATCCAGACCGCTCTGGGAGACCTCTGCAGGGTCCAGACCACTCTGGGAGACCTCCAGAGGTTCTGCCCAGTCCACAGACCGGCGAGATGACGACTCAGACTCCACGTGTGTGACTTCCACCACCGGCAGGTTAGCACGCCGTTGCTGGCCGTTGTTGTGAAACAGGGACTCCCGGCGGCGCACACAGGGGCTGGCCGCCAGCACCGCCCGGAAGCCGTACGGCGTGGTCACCTTCTCCACGTGCTCCAGAGACATGGCGGCGCGGGTGGACAGGTCCGTGTCCCCTGCCACCTCCTCTGCAGCAGCCGCAGCGCTCAGGCCAACGTCGCGACTGCGCTGATGGTGGCGACGTCCCAGTCTGAACCCGCGTGCCGGGGACGGGTGGAGGTGGTTCAGGGCCGGTGGTGGAGCCACAGAGAGGTGCTGCTGCTGCTGGTTGAACTCCGGCTCCTCCGTGGAGTCCTGGGACAGCAGCCGGAAGCGGTCGGCATCGTGCCGGCGGCCCCGCGGCGAGAGGAGACACGCCGGAGACCTGGAGGGGGACGGGATGATGAAGGAGGGGATCCGCTCCGGCGTGAGCACGTTCCTGAGTGCCACACCCACTTTGCTGACTTTGAAGGCAGACATTTTACAGTTCTGGGGAGACAGGAAGAGATGTGAAGTGTTGGTTGTTGTCAGATACATACAAATTTAGAGATTACAGCATAGCATGTTATCACACGCCCCCACCCGGCTTAAATTGTAACGTAAAAACAATTTGAAGAAAGTGAAATAAAATAAGATTGTAACTAGGGCTGTTGATTTATTTTTTTAAAGCAAATTAATCACAGCTTTAAAATTAATTTAATCCTGATTATAAAAAAAAAAAAAAAAAAAAAAACACTTTTCAAACTATTTTGAATATGGCCATTTTCCTTTACAGGATTTGAACATTTTAATAAGAAAGAGTCAGGGTTAAAGAAATGTTAATTTCTTAAATATTTATCAAAATAGGTGATCTACAAGCCCTGAATGCTTGTAGCTCTATTGAGCTATACTCTATGGCTCTGGATACAGGGAAATGCACAGCTATAAGTCTCTGTAAAACCGCACACTACCCATTTTTTCCCAAAGTGAAAATGCTCAGTGGGTTGAGTCAGTGTGCACATGAGTTATTATTATTTTTTTAAATCAAAAAGTAACCAATTTTAACTCGTTTTTCAAAAGCCTTATTGTAACATTTGTTGTCTACTTGCAGCATGCATAAAACTTTTTGCAGTGCAGCTCAGAAATGACTAGCCACAACTATTAACAGCCCATTCCATCCAAACAGACCAGTGTGATCAATATTAATCTCAAACACATCACACCCATGTATTGAAATCTTGAGTTTTCCCCTTTCAAATGTTTGTTAAATAAAAATTATATCCACCATGGACTAAGTTCTGGGCAGGTGAAGGTATTTTCAAAAGAGTTTTGATTTGGAAGCTCTGGTTTTCAGTGAACAATGCTGCTGCCTTCTGTATTGTGGACATTTCTAAACTCTCTGTAATTTCTTAACTGAAAGTAGATCGTAACATGTCTTTGTGCATTTTTATGTAACAAACACTAAGCAGATTGAAATAGGGAGGCGGATAATTGTACACCTGTAATGCTTAGCTTTGACACGTTTAACAATGATTAACACATGCAGATCTGACTTTTCTGTTTTGATAAGTGGGCTGTCAAAGGCCTGCTGTTGCAACTCAAGATTCAAAATCTAGTGCTGCAAATTGCAGCTATATATAACACATATGGTTTTAGCATAACAAAAGGTAGATTAAAAACAGCATAGTGAACTTACTTGTGTGAACAAACACCACTGTGACTGGAGGGAGACAGAACAAACTGAAACCAGGTGCTCTGGTTTTATGTCAGCAGCTGGTGTCACTGACACCAATCAACACGCTTGATCACCATGTATGGCTGCTGATCAGCTGATTAGTTCCCTGTTCACAGAGCCTTAGAAATAGACAGAGTTGCGACATTGAGGGGGCAGAAGATAGGCAGGTCACATGGTTCACATACTCACGCGAGCCCATAGGCTCTAATGCATTCAGTAACTTCCGGCTGTCACTATTCGTTGTCACTATCCAATAGAAGTCTATGTAGAAGAGCCGCCATTGCACTGGCCCACCATTTATTCAGCATTTGAGCCACGGACCACCATTTGATGACACTTTAGCCCCACAGAACCCAAAACTATGATTTTGTTTTTGTCCACATATACCAGGCTGGATTTTTGGGAAACAAAACAGTCAAACATACAGATCAAAATGACCATTAATTAATCTTCTACATTCTCTAGTTGTGTTGACTTGGGCTGATTCACATGATGAATATTTTAACTCTTGAGTGTAAACATGAAACCAAATGGACCCTTGCGGGTCCATTTGGTTTCATGTTTACGCTCGCCATTTGGTTTCATGTTTGCGCTCTCAAAGAGTTACATCTGGTTAGCCAACTTTCCTTCATTTACTGGGGGACCACATGGAACTCCACATGGATTTGATTCACAGTGCCCCTCTATCGCCTGGCAGAGGGTTGGGTTGAAAATACTCCTCCTGCCCAGCTGGTCTGCACAAATTCTGAGGACAGACTGCCTGTGATGATGCCATGAGGGCCAGCCAGCAGTGTCAATAAATATGTCCACAAACTCGCAGCGATTCCCAACCAATCACTGCAATCATACATAGCTATTGGAAAGAGTCAACTCATCTCTAAGACATTTGATTTTAATGAGCAAGTCTGGATTATTAATTAACGACCTCTGTGACAGCAAGCTTGTTGGAGATGACAGGATTCATCCTGCAACTCTAATACCTGATTTACTGTAAAATTGGCTGGTTTCATGCACAACCAAGTATAATTGCAGGCTTTGGTTTGAAAGCTCTACTCAACTTCCATAAATAAGTGACAAACATTTGCATCAGGGCTGCCCACACTTTTACTTTTCACTCTGAGTGTGAGTGTCTGTCAAAAGCTGAAAACACCAAGGGTCCATTGGGTAACTCTCAAGAGTTACATCTGGTTAACCAACTTAGCTGGGGACCACCTGGAACCCTCTCAAGGACCACTGGTGGTCCCTGGACCACCGGTTTAAAACCTCTGCTTTAGATCTTCTCATTTTGAATTAGACCCAGTAGGAAATATATATATATATATATATATATATATATATATATATATATATATATATATATATATATATATATATATATATATATATATATATATATATATATATATATATATATATATATATATATATATATATATACCTCAAGTCCAACCGCCCACTGGGTTGATTAGAGAGATTAGAGTGGCATTGTAGAGAAATGAAGCTTGACCGGGCTGCAATGTTAGAAATAGCACAAAAGAAAGCAGTAGGGGCTTTTTTTTTAAGTGTTCTGAACCTTTATTGGTAAATGTGCCCGTTTATATGAATCACTCCGTTGCAATGGATTTTTTTTTTTTTAAATGGGTACGTAATTACAAAGCTTAAAGCTGTTTAACGTCACTCAGCGTTTTGCTGTCCAAGTGTTAAGATTTCTGATCCAATAATATTGGATCAGAAATCTTAGGAAGGAACGTAGGAAGACCACATGACATACCTCTAAGATTATATACTTCATATAATATATGAAGTATATAATCTTAGAGGTATGTCATGTGGTCTTCCTACGTGGCCTGTGTGATCTACTATATCGCGATCTACCTTTTCGGTACCCCTGACTTACATTAATCATCTCAGTTCAATAGTAAACTGTAAATACAGTAAATACAAGAGTAGATCTACCTCATCCTTCACCCCCATGTACAGGCACCTGTTTAAACAAGTCTAATAAATTCACTCCTTTGGAAAATGAACCTTGTTCTGAATCTCAGCATCATCCATGAAATATGCCCTGTTGGATAACATCCAGCAGAGCTTTGAGACGTTATGGAGCAGTGTCTGTCTGGGCTAAAAAAATGTCAGAATTTTACTGGCATTTTAATATTGATGTAAAAGTAATTGGGTCTGAAATGTAGAAGTACAGTCAGTGAATGGGATGCCTGGAGAGTCAAACATACTGCTGAGAAACAGTGATCCGTCTCCCTGTCAGAACTCATTTTCTAGTTTAGTACAAGTAGTTTATATCTGACTGTATATCTGACTGGGCTTGGAAATGGTGGAAAAAAAAGCACTTAAATTTAAAGCAGGGGTTTTCAGCTGGTGGTCTGGGGACCACCAGTGGTCAGACTGGTCAGTGAGAGGATTCCAGGTGGTCCCCAAGCTAAATGATGGAAAGTTGGTTAACCAGTTGTAACTCTTTGAGAAAAATGAAACCAAAATGGACCCTTGCATGTATCAAAAAGGTTGAAAACCACTGATTTAAAAGGCATTATAGTTGTTGTAAATGCCCTCATGGCTCAGTAATGGGTGGGAGGAGCTAGAGAAGGAACACCTGCTCTACCCACAGGTGTGCTCAAATTAGAGAGACTGAAGATCTCCGCTTCACCTGATCAACAAAGTCTGGTCCCTACATACTCTAATCGGTACAGCGCCTGTCGAGTCCAAACTCGGTTAAGCACACAATGATCAGAGCAGCACAACCGCTATAAGCAACTGCATCAGCCAAAAGACTACATTTCCCAGAATGCACCAGCAAGATGGCTGCTGGTGCTCGCTTGCCTGAGTTGGGACAGCTGAAAAAGCTGCTGGTTCAGACTGGCAAACAAAGAAACCAGTGCAAGACAGAGTCAACTCTACTTCCAACTCTATCTCCAAAGACACCAATGGTTGGTGATTGTTTGTTTTATATTATACTTGCTTGATTTATTATACTTATTTGATGTTAAAACTTGTTAGAATCTTTAATAGTTTAAATTAATTACTGCATTTTGGACTGACAAATCATTAAAACCAATGCAGTGTTTTGTTTGGTTTGAAAAATCAATGAAGGTTTAAAGATGAAAGATGTTAAATACTAAAAAGTGGACTTTGATTATTTAAAGGTTTAAATTATAGCCAATATACAAGCTCAAAATTTACTCTCCTTGAGTGTCCACTTGGATCATTTTCTATTTACTAAAGTTAAAAGTACTAAAGTTAAAGTTTAATCCTTAATTTGATTTAAAGTTGTCTAGTTAGAAAGGATTAAAAAATTACAAAGTTACATTATAAGCTTCACAGCTATTCCTCAAGTATTCAACTTGGAAGTGCTAAAGTCAATTTATTTAATTTTGATTTATTCAAGTGAATTATAAGTTTAAAGTTAAAGTGTTCATCTGTTTAATTTAAAATGTTGACTTAATTAATTGTTCACTTTAAAATAAGTTTGATTTATAAGTCAACTTCACCCATTTGTTTAAAGTACTAGCTTTAACTTAAAGTTTTGTTAATTTAAAATATGTTTAATTTAGCATATGTTAAGAATCATTTTAGGCAGTTATTGTTAAAACAAGTTTAAAGATATTTGCTTACTTAAGTTACTGAGGTAAATTAGAATTGAACAGCATATTTAAAAATGTAATGCTTGAATACAGTCTATTGTTTAATAACTTGCTTAAGTTATTTAAAAGATTGTTGAGAAAGCTTGTTTAAAAAGAGTTGTTTAATTTTCAGTTTGTTTAATGCATTCAATATTTAAAAACACTTGGTTAAACAGATGATTGAATAATTGTTTAAATCCTCTTGTTGGTTTTCATTCGTTTCATAATGTTAACTCTTTGTTTCTTTGTCTTTAAGGTTAACAACCTACTAAATGATGAACCAACACCCAACAAAAGGCAACATACAAATCAAATGAAAAGTTGGAAAATAACAGTGGGAAAGTTGGAGATCTGGAGTTGTGTCCCATTTTGTCCTTTAGAGTGGAGCAAGAGTGACTTTACAGCGTCTATGTGCAAACCCACCACCGTTGAACTACAATAGTTGACTTTAGTGTTCACAAACTCTAACTGGGCATCCAGACTACAGGATTGCACATTCCAACTTTCGGCTGGAAGTGTGACGTCACGTCCTTTTTTGAATTGGTTTCAATGGGCACTTCCTGCTACTTCCTGTCTGAATTTTGGCCGCGGGCGGGTCTTTCCTGCTGCCTGTCCACGGTCCAAACTTCGGACAGGAAGTAGCAGGAAGTGCCCGTTGAAACCCATTCAAAAAAGGAGGACGTGACGTCACACCCCGGTCCGAGACTTGGACTTTGCAAAACCCTGTGTAGTTGCAGCCTAAACAGATTTGGAGCCAACTCTACCTCACCTCCACGCTATTGGCTCATGAAACTGCGGTGCTGTGATTTAAAACTCTACCTCACTTCCTTCTCATGAGTCAATTTTGTTGACAAAGTTCTGGAAAGTGCTCGCTGGGCGCTGCGCATCACCTTCCTGCCCAGAGCCTTGACAGGATCCAGACCGCTCTGGGAGACCTCTGGAGGGTCCAGACCGCTCTGGGAGACCTCCAGAGGTTCTGCTCAGTCCCCAGACCGGCGAGATGACGACTCCAACTCCGCTTCCACATGTGTGACAGCAGCCGCAGCGCTCGGGCCAACGTCGCGACTGCGCTGATGGTGGCGACGTCCCAGTCTGAAGCCGCGTGCCGGGGCCGGTGGAGGTGGTTCAGTGCCGGTGGAGGAGGCCGCTGGTTGAACTCCGGCTCCTCCGTGGAGTCCTGGGACAGCAGCTGGAAGCGGTCGGCATCGTGCCGGCGGTCGGCATCGTGCCGGCGGTCGGCATCGTGCCGGCGGCCCCGCGGCGAGAGGAGACACAACGGAGACCTGGAGGTGGACGGGATGATGAAGGAGGGGATCCGATCCGGTGTGAGCACGTTCCTGAGTGACTGTGCGCTGACTTTGAAGGCTGACATTTTACAGTTCTGGGAAGACGGGAAGTGTTGGTTGTTGTCAGATGTGTGTGTAGATATAGAGATAGAGATATAGAGATATAGAGATATAGAGATGTAGAGATGTAGAGATGTAGATATAGATATAGATATAGATATATAGATAGAGATATATAGAGATGTATAGATAGATAGATATAGAGATATATAGAGATATAGAGATATAGAGATATATAGATAGATAGATATAGAGATGGATCTAATCCATCTATATAGATAGAGACAGATATAGAGATGTGTGTGTATATATAGATTTTATGTCTGTCAATTAGAGATTGCAGCATTGCATAGCGTGACAAAGATGCATGTTATCACACGCCTCCGGCTTAAATTGTAACGTAAATACAATTTGAAGAAAGTGAAATAAAAGATTGTAACTAGGACTGTTGATTTCATTTTTTAATTTGATTTATTATTTTTTTTATCATCTTTCAAACCATTTCGAATATGCCTGTTTTCCTTTACAGGATTTGAACTTTTAAATAAGAAAAAGAATCAGAGTAAAATGTTGTTCATTTCTTAAATATTTATCAAAATAGGTGATCTACAAGCCCTGAATGCTTGTAGCTCTCTCGAGCTATACTCTATGGCTCTGGATACCGGGAAATACGCAGCTATAAGTCTATAATAAGCTATGAGTTCTTTAGATCTTCTCATTTTGAATTAGACCCAGTAGGAAATGCTTTAACTCCCCAGGGGTCATTGAGAGCTGAAATGTTATATGTATATACTGTATATACCTCAACCCCACACTGGGTTGATTAGAGGGACACTGTTGAGAAATGAACCTTGACCGGGCTGCAATGTTAGAAATGGCACAAAAGAAAGCAGTAGGCTCTTTTTTTTCTGAACCTTTTATGGTAAATGTGCCTGTTAACATGACCCACTCCACTGCAATGGATTCAAAAAATGGATACATAATTACAAAGCTAATTAACGTCACTCAGCGTTTTGCTGTCCAAGTGTTCAGAATTCTGATCTGACAGGTCCTTTTTATGCCAATCAATCAAGTCTTAATTTATGTGGCAGATAAATATAAGTATATAATCATGAGGGTATGTCTGTCTTACAGTAATCTTGGATCAATAGTAAACTGTAAATACAGCACTACAAGAGTAGAACTACATTATCCTTCACCCCCATGTACAGGCACCTGTTTAAACAGTCTAATCGAATAAATTCACCTTGTTCTGAATCTCATCATCATCCATGAAATATACCCTGTTGGATAACATCCAGCAGAGCTTTGAGAAGTTATGGAGCAGTTTCTGTCTGGGCTAAAAAAAACTTTGGCATTTTAATAGTGATGTAAAAGTAATTGGGTCTGAAATGTAGAAGTACAGTCAGTGAATGGGATGCCTGGAGAGTCAAACATTGATACTGCTGAAAAACAGTGATCCGTCTCCCTGTCAGACCTCATTTACTAGTTTAGTACAGCTAGTTTATATCTGACTGTCTGGGCTTGGAAATGGTGGAAAAAAGCAGGGGTTTTCAGCTGGTGGTCTGGGGACCACCAGTGGTCACTGAGAGGATTCCAGGTGATCCCCAAAATAAATGATGGAAAGTCAGTTGTAACACTTTTAGAGCGTAAAAATGAAACCAAACTGGACCCTTGCAGGTCCATTTGGTTTCACGTTTACTCGCAAGAGTTAAAATATTCATCATGTGAATGAGTCTACACAACTAAAGAATGTAGAATAAATTAATGGCCATTTTGAGCTGTATGTTTTGACTGTTTCGTTTCGCAAATCCAGCCTGGAATTGTGGTCAAAAACAAAATAGATCTTTAGTTTTAGGGTCTGCGGGGCTAAAGTCTCAAATGGTGATCCAAGGCTGAAATTGTGAATAAATAGTGGGCCTTGGTATCAAAAAGGTTGAAAACCACTGATTTAAAGGCATTCTAGTTGTAAATGCCCTCATGGCTCAGTAATGGGTGGGAGGAGCTAGAGGAGGAACACCTGCTCTACCCACAGGTGTGCTCAAATTGGAGAGACTTAAGGCACGCCATCTGATTTGGTTCCCTCTTCTCTTTCACCTGATCAAAGTCTGGTCCCTACATACTACCGTAGCCTAATCCATACCTGGGCCAAATGCGGCCCTTTGGCTGACCAGCCCGTGAAAGGGTACCATGGTTTTCAACCAGTGGTCCTTGAGAGTTCCAGTTAAATATGGAAATCTGGTTAACCAGATGCAACTCTGCGTAAAATGAAACCAAATGGACCCTTGGGAAAAATAATTGCCCACCCCTGCGCTAATCGGTACAGCGTCTACGTGCAAACCCACCGTTGAACTGCAATAGTTGACTTTTGTGTTTACAAACTCTAAACAGATTTGAAGCCAACGCTACCTCCACGCTAATTGGAGCATGAAACTGCTACCTCACTGCCTTCTCATGAGTCAATTTGTTGACAAAGTTCTGGACTGTCTGCAGGGAAACAGCTGCTGCGCCAAAATGGAAGCGATGTAGAGGGCAAAACAAAGGTTACAAATAGGCCAGAATTAAATTTCAATAGGTAACAAGTAAAATGTGCCGGTTAGGCTGAAGTCCAATTTCAGATGTTAAGTATATATTAAAGGGAGGGGGGAGAAAAAAAGCCAATGCATCACCATATTGTTTGTATGTAAAGTTATTTAAGTTGCCAAAAAAATGCTCCAACAGTAACAGACCCATTGAACTAAATCCTTCCAAACAGCATCTAGCGACTGAAATAATTGCAAGTGGTTGCATGTCAAATAATTTAGTGGGGTTTCGTCTCCATGTTAAATGTAGATGTCATTTACAACTCTTGTAAAAGTTTCACTTTCAGTCCTAATTTGTTGGTGAGGGTCTATAGAACCATTTTGGTTCGAGTGGCCCGCACACAAATTAAATATTTGGCCTGTAGGGGGCGTAATAAGGTACGCCCCCTACCAAAACATGTAAACTGTTGTAACTTTTGATCAAATTGTCCAATCTGTGCATATGGGATATCTATGGATTCACAATCAGGAGTAGCATTTGCTACCTAAACCTAATTACACATAAAATATATTTTTTCATCCATTATTGGTGTATATCCACAAAAATAGCAAGCAAAACAAGCTAAAAACCGAAGTGAGTTTCCATCTCCATGTTAAATTTAGTTGTCTTTTACAACTTTAAAAGTTTAACTTTCAGTACTAAATTCTAGGTGAGGTCTACAGAACCATTTTGGTTAGAGTGGCCAGCACGCAGATAAAGATTATTAGGGCGCTTTCCAAAATATGATATATGACTGTCGTAACTTATCCAATCTGAACATATGACATATGTATGAATTCACATTCAGAAGTAGTATTTAGTCATTTAGACCATATTACCCCCCCTCCCCGCTCCCCACCCCCTGGTGTATATCCACAAAAATAGCACGTAGTCCAGCCTCTATGTGCAGTATTTTGATGATAACAGCATGAATTTTGGAACACAGTTGGAGCATGTCAATAGGAGCATTGTTGGCTATATGTCACCATCACAGTTTTGTCCCTTGGTAATCCTGACAGCTATTTTCTAAAATCTTAATTCTAGTAAATAGTCCCACATTGCCAATGATGAAGAATTCAGTGGTACTATTTACATTTGTCCTGTGACCATGGTAGATATTTCTCATAATGGCCACCACCTGCTGATATTTTAACAGTAATTAAAATTCTCTGATCCTGATTCTAATCCTATGTTTTCAAGGACGAGGTCTAAAGGATGAGGTGGGGTGAGGGCTTCCAGCCAGAGTTTCTCCTCACTTCTTATGGCCTCAGTGTTCTGGGGCTATGTCAACTATGTCAATGCCACTGTCTTTGCTGAAGGTTTCTTTCCAAGTCTCTAGCTCAGCCCTGCAAGGTCCAACCCAGACTTGTGCAGATGGCTGCTGGCTCATTTGGAGGCCCCGGTTTGTGTGATTAGGTGGGGTTGACTGCCACAATCAGGATTAGGGGCTTGACCCTTTCAAACTGTGGCAGTCTAGCCAAGTGTCTGCATTTGTTTTGGAGGCTATATACAGGAGACAGTTGCTCTCCAGCATCAGGTGTCATGAGATGAAGGCTCCTTCAATTAACATGATAGGGAAACTGAGAATGACACTAAGCCCACTCCAGTGTATGCACATCCTGCCTGATAGTTATGAGGGCAGATCTTCAGGTATTCTGTTGAGTCTTCATGGGGAGAAGCATTATGCATTCCGAACCATCTTCAAGAAGGACATAAGAGTCGAAAAGAATGATGCAATATGTAACTACTTTGAGTATGACTATTTTCCTGTCAACTAGCTTGTGTGTGAAGGTACAGAACTTCAGCAGTGGTTTTCACCAGACAGCTTTTACTGTATGGATCTAAATGGGGATCTGGGTAGAAGTACACAGACTGGTGTTGGATCTGGATGGGGATCTGGCTAGAAGTACCCAGACTGGTGTTGGATCTGGGTGGGGATCTGGCTAGAAGTACACAGACTGGTGTTGGATCTGGATGGGGATCTGGCTAGAAGTACACAGACTGGTGTTGGATCTGGCTAGAAGTACACAGACTGGTGTTGGATCTGGATGGGGATCTGGCTAGAAGTACACAGACTGGTGTTGGATCTGGCTAGAAGTACACAGACTGGTGTTGGATCTGGCTAGAAGTACACAGACTGGTGTTGGATCTGGCTAGAAGTACACAGACTGGTGTTGGATCTGGCTAGAAGTACACAGACTGGTGTTGGATCTGGCTAGAAGTACACAGACTGGTGTTGGATCTGGCTAGAAGTACACAGACTGGTGTTGGATCTGGCTAGAAGTACACAGACTGGTGTTGGATCTGGGTGGGGATCTGGCTAGAAGTACACAGACTGGTGTTGGATCTGGCTAGAAGTACACAGACTGGTGTTGGATCTGGCTAGAAGTACACAGACTGGTGTTGGATCTGGCTAGAAGTACACAGACTGGTGTTGGATCTGGCTAGAAGTACACAGACTGGTGTTGGATCTGGATGGGGATCTGGCTAGAAGTACACAGACTGGTGTTGGATCTGGCTAGAAGTACACAGACTGGTGTTGGATCTGGATGGGGATCTGGCTAGAAGTACACAGACTGGTGTTGGATCTGGCTAGAAGTACACAGACTGGTGTTGGATCTGGCTAGAAGTACACAGACTGGTGTTGGATCTGGATGGGGATCTGGCTAGAAGTACACAGACTGGTGTTGGATCTGGCTAGAAGTACACAGACTGGTGTTGGATCTGGCTAGAAGTACACAGACTGGTGTTGGATCTGGCTAGAAGTACACAGACTGGTGTTGGATCTGGCTAGAAGTACACAGACTGGTGTTGGATCTGGCTAGAAGTACACAGACTGGTGTTGGATCTGGATGGGGATCTGGCTAGAAGTACACAGACTGGTGTTGGATCTGGATGGGGATCTGGTTAGAAGTACACAGACTGGTGTTCTGACCTCACTGGGTACAGGTCAATCAAATAAATAAATAAAACTTGAACTTGAACTTGGGTAGAGCTGGTAGTAGTGAGTAGAGTATGTCAGCTGATTTCATGGGCTCACTTGATTTTCACATATAGGGTAGAAGACATGAATTTACTGCCTACATCAATATTACACATTTTGATGATTTGACTATTATCTAGCATTTTATATAAAAAAAAAAAAAAAAAAAAAAAAAACATAATTCTTGAAAACGTTTTGTCATCAGAATCAAGATTGTATGTTGTATGAGCTGAACTGGTAAAATAACAGCAGATGGTGGCCACCATAGCTGTCATCACAGACCCATAGCCAAAACAATTCCTTATGGCAGGCTTTAACTTTGTGTCATGCTTTCATTGAAAAGTGCACATTTTTCCACACATAGAGGCTGGGCTATAAGTGGATATGCCTAACTTTAGTCCCCCCAATACTGTATTGTTTCTATTTATTTACAATTTATACCATTACTCATTCATAATAATATAGGTAGGCACTAACTTCATCCTTCTAGGTTCAACAGAATTTAAATTAGGTGCCCTTTGAAGTAATTTGATGTACATGGGCGTCCATTTTTTCCATATCATATTCCAAACATTAATATTTGAAATCCAGTTAATTCCTGGGTTAGTATTGACTTGATATAGCAAAAGAAAACAAAGAAAAAACAGCAATTGTGAGAAAATAAAGACTTTTAAGAAAAACAAAAATCCGATTTTGGCCAATTTTGAAATTGGGCAAAAAATGCATATTTTTTCATCTGCAGATGGGCCACTCGAACTAAAATTGTTCTATAGGTCATCATCTACAAATTAGAAGCGAAAGTCAAACTTTTACAAGAGTTGTAAATGACGGTGTGTCGTGGGACCCAAATAATGTTGTGGAATGGGCTTAAGACAGACATGACCGTTTTAGGTCACATCGTGGGGAATGGAACCGTCAGTCTTCAGATACATCTTGTACAATTAAACTACTGAAGCTGTTAATTACTCCAGGCAAACCATCATAGTACCCCGACTGTCCTACTTCAGTGACCATGCATTTGAACAAGAACAAACCAGAAAGAGCAGATTTAAAAATAGCTCAAAATTTTATTAAAATAAAGTTCAAAATGATGAATGACTGTTAAAAATGTAGGTTACAATATATTAAAACACTTTAAAAGTCCTGGGTTTGTTCGGTCCGCCTTCTCCTCCCTGGGGTCAGCGCTCGCTGGGCGCTGCGCATCACCTTCCTGCCCAGAGCCTTGACGGGATCCAGACTGCTCTGGGAGACCTCCAGAGGTTCTGCCCAGCCCACAGACCGGCGAGACGACGACTCCAACTCAGTTTCCACGTGTGTGACTTCCACGACCGGCAGGTCTTGTCGTTGCTGGCCCTTCTTGTTGTGAAACAGGGACTCCCGGCGGCGCACGCAGGGGCTGGCCGCCAGCACCGCCCGGAAGCCGTACGGCGTGGTCACCTTCTCCACGTGCTCCAGAGACATGGCGGCGCGGGTGGACAGGTCCGTGTCCCCTGCCACCTCCTCTGCAGCAGCCGCAGCGCTCGGGCCAACGTCGCGACTGCGCTGACGGTGGTGGCGACGTCCCAGTCTGAACCCGCGTGCCGGGGACGGGTGGAGGTGGTTCAGGGCCGGTGGTGGTGGAGCCACAGAGAGGTGCTGCTGCTGCTGGTTGAACTCCGGCTCCTCCGTGGAGTCCTGGGACAGCAGCCGGAAGCGGTCGGCATCGTGCCGGCGGCCCCGCGGCGAGAGGAGACACGCCGGAGACCTGGAGGGGGACGGGATGATGAAGGAGGGGATCCGCTCCGGCGTGAGCACGTTCCTGAGTGCCACACCCACTTTGCTGACTTTGAAGGCAGACATTTTACTGTTCTGGGGAGACAGGAAGAGATGTCAAGTGTTGGTTGTTGTCAGATGTTTATACTATATATCAGGGGTGGCCAACTGGTCACAGACTAAGAGCCACGTTTTTCACTGTGTTACTGCAAAGAGCCACATCAAACGGTCACAACAGTTATAAAACCGCCGCGACGGCCGTCACAGTCCCTAATAGATTTCCCCTCTTCCTGCCATAAGACATGTGCATTTGTGTGCAGGTGCGCAATGCAAAGACACACTATTAAAATATATAGACATATATTTAGAAACCGAGTTTACACTCCAAAAAGTTTTTAACAGGTGGTCCAGGGACCTAAAAGGTCCCTAAAAGGATTCCAGGTGGTCCCCAGGCTAAATGATGGAAAGTTGGTTAGCCAGATGTAACTCTTTGAGAGCGTAAACATGAAACCAAATGGACCCTTGCGGGTCCATTTGGTTTCATGTTTACACTCTCAAGAGTTAAAATATTCATCATGTAAATTATCCCAAGTCTACACAACTAGAGAATGTAGATTGTAGAAGATTAATGGTCATTTTGTTTGTTTAGTTTTCTCTGAATTCCAGTCTGGAATTGTTGACAAAAGTAAACAAAATCTTAATAGCTTTGGGGTCTGTGGAGCTAAAATGTCATCAAATGGTAGTCCATGGCTCAAATTCTGAATAAATGGTGGGCCCTGGTATAAAAAAAAAGGTTTTTGATGGTTTCATGTGGAAGCCCCTTAAGAGCCACATTTAACCAACTGAAGAGCCGCATGTGGCTCACGAGCCTCAGGTTGGCCACCCCTGCATTAACACAATTTAGAGATTGCAGCATTGCATAGTGTGACAAAGACCCCCCCCCCCCCCCCCCCCCCCCGACTTAAATTGTAAAGTAAATACAATTTGAAGAAAGTGAAATAAAAAAGGATTGTAACTAGGGCTGTTTTAATTTTTTTAAGTTAATCACAGCTTCAAAAATAATTTAATCCTGATTAATCACTTTTCAAACTATTTTGAATAATGCCCGTTTGCCTTTACAGGATTTGAATCACTTCCCATGCATTTAAATAAGAAAAAGAAGTCAGGGTTAAAGAAATGTTAATTTCTTAAATATCAAAATAGTTGATCTACAAGCCCTGAATGCTTGTAGCTCTGTAAAACCGTGCTCTACCCATTTTTTCCAAAGTGAAAATGCTCAGTGGATTGATTCAGTGTGCATTTTTTATTTTCAAATCAAAGTAACTAATTTTAACTGGTTTTTCAACAGCCTTATTGTAACATTTCTGTTGTCTACAGCATGCATAAAACATTTTGCAGACCAGCTCAGAAATGACTAGCCACAACTATTAAATAAAAAAAAGATATATCCACCATAAACTAAGTTCTGGGCAGGTGAAGGTATTTTCAAAAGAGTTTTGATTTGGAAGCTCTGGTTTTCAATGAACAATGCTGCTGCCTGCTGTAATGTGGACATTTCCACAAAACTCTAGTAATATGTAATTTCTTAACAGAAAGATCACAACATTATCTTTGTGCATCTTTATGTAACAAACACTAAGCAGATTGAAATAGGGAGGGGATAATTGTACACCTGTAATGCTTAGCTTTGACACATTTAACAATAATTAACACATGCAGATCTGACTTTTCTGTTTTGATAAGTGGGCTGTCAAAGGCCTGCTGTTGCAACTCAAGATTCAAAATCTAGTGTTGCAAATTGCAGCTATATATAACACATAGTTTTTACATTGGATGATTTTAGCATAGCAAAAGGGAGATAGTGAACTTACTTGTATGAACAAACACCTGCACCACTTTGACTGGAGGGAGACAGAACAAACTGAAACCAGGTGCTCTGGTTTTATGTCAGCAGCTGGTGTCACTGACACCAATCAACACGCTTGATCACCATGTATGGCTGCTGATCAGCTGATTAGTTCCTGCAGTGTTGCCAACTTGGTGCATTTGTCTCTATATTTAGCTTTTTTTCAGACCCCCCCCCCCCCCCTGTAAGGTGTAATTCTCCAGATTTTTCCACCAGCAGTTGTTCATGTGTTCCATTTTGTCGTTTGTTGTTGTTTTTGTCCACAGACAAGGTTCCCCACTTCTCTCGGCTGGGCGATGTGGAGGTCAACTCTGGACAGAACGCTACCTTCCAGTGTGTGGCTACAGGCAAGACTGCTGAAACAGAGCCTTTCTTACTGGAGGTAAGACTGCTGAAACCGAGCCTTTCTTACTGCTGAAACAGAGCCTTTCAGACTGCTGAAACAGAGCCTTTCTTACTGGAGGTAAGACTGCTGAAACAGAGCCTTTCTTACTGGAGGTAAGACTGCTGAAACAGAGCCTTTCTTACTGGAGGTAAGACTGCTGAAACAGAGCCTTTCAGACTGCTGAAACAGAGCCTTTCTTACTGGAGGTAAGACTGCTGAAACAGAGCCTTTCTTACTGGAGGTAAGACTGCTGAAACAGAGCCTTTCAGACTGCTGAAACAGAGCCTTTCTTACTGGAGGTAAGACTGCTGAAACAGAGCCTTTCAGACTGCTGAAACAGAGCCTTTCAGACTGCTGAAACAGAGCCTTTCTGACTGCTGAAACAGAGCCTTTCTCACTAGAGGTCAGGGGCGGATTGGCCATCTGGAGTACAGGGAGTTTTCCCGGTGGCCTGCGCCACCTAGTGGCCTGGACAAGATCCAAAATGCACTAGTGGCTCTTCCAAAATGCACTAGAATGTGCTAGATGCTCGCCTGGAACATACAGATCAAAATGAGCATTAATCTTCTACATGTGTAAAAACCAACTGGACGAAATGGAACAGAAATCTCCTATTTCCGTCATTTTTTCCATGTTGTTTTAGACGTGGTACTGTAGGGCTGTGCGACACCGTTTACAATCTTGCGACACGTTTACAATCTTTGCCTGTATTGTATATTTGCCTGTTGGGCCATGCTACGTTATTTATTTTGATCATTAGTACCACCTAACCCCTTACACTACACCCTCTGTTGCCTTGTCTGTATTTTGGACGGTGGTAACCTAACCTAGAATCCTTTGAAAGTCAGTACGCTCTCCCTGGGCCATGGATCCGCAAGGAAGCTAATAAAATCACCATTAAACGTAGCGATCAGGTGCAAATTTACCACCGACTGCCTGCCTGCCGCAGGCTGCCAAACAAAAACCTGCTCCAACTCGCCACTTCTCTCATTAGGTTTAGAAACACAAAATAGAGGCTTTCACACAACCCATTATTTCTGTTTCTCCATTTGTTGTAGCTCTGTGTTTGTGTGACTGTGTGTGGGGGTGGGGGGGGGGGGTTGTTGTGTTGTGTGATGTGAGTTTTCTAATTGCCACATTCTCTCTTTGATCTACCTGGAACAATAGAAGTTCTCCCTGGACCAGCCTGGATCGGTTCAGTTCTGCTCAGCTCATACCTCCGTTTAGGAAGTTTAAAAACAAAAAGTATTTTGCATAATAATAATAATAATGCTTTAGTCTCATATTCTCCTCCAGTGAGTTGAGTTTTTCGCTCCCCCCCGAACGCAGAATTATTCATATTGCCAGAAACAAAACAGCGGCCGGGGTATTTGTTTAGTTTGGACTTGGGCTGTAAGCTTTGCCTTTTTATTCTCAGGGTTAAAGATTTGATTCCGCTGAGGACATTGTGCTCTGCACAGCCGTCCAACGCGACCTGAAGGGCGGGCCGCAAACCCACACCAACCCAATGAAGCATTTTAAATGTCCTTTAGTCATTTAATGCTGGATGTAATTCAGAAGCAGCAGCAGTAGCAGCAGCAGCCCTGAGCCGTCTAATACATAACACAATGGATGAATGCCCTGGAGGGCTGGCTTGATGCCGGCCCCCGAATGCTATGAATGCAAAATACATTGGTAAAGGAACTGTATAAAATATCAAGTCAATAAGGGAGGGAGGGAGAGAGAGAAAAAGAAAGGCCTTTTCGGGGCTCCCAACAAACGAGAAGGCCGTGGCACAATCAAATAGAAAGGGAGGTTAAACTTTTTAAAAAAGCATCTCTACCTCCAGTCATACTTCCCCTGCCCTTCCCTGCTAAACTGATTCAAGCATTCAGATGTCAAAGCCAATTACTTTTGAGGAACGCGAGCAAGCGACAGCTTACATAATTCTCTGTGTGTGTAAGTGTGTGTGTGTGTAAGTGTACGGTATGTACATTGTGCATGTGTTCAAGCAACACAGAGAGCCCACACCAGTGGCGGATGTAACATGCCCATTTGGGGGGGGGGCAAGAGAACATGTTGGAGGGGCTTCATCGCCTGTGTCGCTTCGCGCCACGGGCGATGAAGTCGCACCCATACCATTTTCGGTTACAGGACTTTTATTAGTCAAGTGAAGCATCAATAATAACATCAGTTGTTGTTGAAGTTGCAACAGACACGCAGCATGCATAAAGCTAAAGGTCTGACCCTCAGAGAGTTTTCTGTTTTCAATGATGAAATGCTGTTGGTTTAGTGGTGCCAAAATTGTAGTTAGTTAGCAGCAGTAGTAGTGTTTCAAATCATTTTAATTATAAGCACTTTAATTTGAAATATCTTGGGTTGTTTTGCATGGCATCGTGTTTGGGGGGGCAGACTGGGTATGTAGGGGGGCATTGCCCCCCCATGCCCATGCCTAGATCCGCCCCTGGCCCACACATTTCGGCAGATCGCCTCATGTGAAGCGCTGCTGCCACCTCCGCTGTTCAGATTTTTGCTACGCTACAGTAGTTGAACCGATCGCCTTTCTTATTTTTTTCGCCCAGAGCTCCGACACATTAGCATGGAGAGACGAGGAGCTGTCAGCTTACAACACCGCCTGTTAGACAAGGGCGGATCTAGGCTTGGGCATGGGGGGGGGGGGGGGGGCAATGCCCACCTAAATACCCTGACTGCCCCACCAAACATGTCATGCAAAGCAACCCAAGTTTCCAATTAAAGTGCTTATAATTAAAATTATTTGAAACACTACTACTGTAACTACAGCTGTGGCACCACTAAACCAACAGCATTTCATCATTGAAAACAGAAAACTCTCTGAGTCAGACCTTTAGCTTTATGCATGCTGTGCGTCTGTTGCAACTTCAACAACAACTGATGTTATTATTGATGCTTTACTTTCCTAATAAAAGTCCTGTAACCGAAAAAGGTATTGGAAAATGGTATTGGTGCAGCAAGAGAAAACGGTATGGGAAAACGGTATGGTTTTCCCATACGGTATTTCCGAATTGGGGGGCAAGAGAAAACGGTATGGGGACGACTTCATCGCCCGTGTCGCTTCGCACCACGGGCGATGAAGTCGCACCCATACCATTTTCTCCTGCCCCCCCCAATTGGGAAATGTTTCATCCGCCCCTGCTGTTAGTTAGACACACCACACACCGTCGCAGCTGTCACCACAGCCTCCGACAGCCTGTAACACACAGAACCTGAATACATTTTACTGTCACATCACTGGTGGTGGTTCACAGATGTAAAGTGGGTGATTTTTATTTATCATTTTATTTCATTTATTTTATTTTTTGACCATCTGTGACACAGGCTGGGCTACATTCTAACAGGATGGTCGTGCAACTTATCTTATTCTCATTGGCATTCATGGTTTTCCCACCAGGACATGCAACTCCCAACTGTCATGTACTGCTATGCACTGTATATACTGTACAGCAGGAGTTTTCAACCTTTTTGACACCAGGGACCACCATTTATTCAGCATTTGAGCCACACAGACCACCATTTGAGGACATTTTGGCCACATTTTGACCCCAAAACTAAAGATTTCTTGTGCTTTTGTCCACAATTCCAGGCTGGATTTGGGGAAACAAAACAGTCAAACCTACAGATCAAAATGACCATTGATCTTCTACATTCTCTAGTTGTGTCGACTTGGGATAATTCACATGATGAACCCGCTAGGGTCCATTTGGTTTCATTTTTACGTTCTCAAGAGTTACATCTGGTTAACCAACTTAGCTGGGGACCACCTGGAACCCTCTCAGGGACCACTGGTGGTCCCCGGACCACCTGTTGAAAACCCCTGCTGTACAGTACAGTACACAACGTTGGGCTTTTCTCGCATTGCTGAGCAGGAGGTGTGAAATCATTTTGTGACCACGGCATAAACATCGCACCGCGTGGCCCCAGCGGTCATGACCGCTGGCACAATGGTCAGGGGTTTGGTTTAATAGTGAGCAACAGTGAGCAACGGTCGCAGCTAGTTGGAACAATGGTTGCAACTAGTTAGGCCGACAGTTGTAACTTGTAACTGCTGATGTTGGTTTTCTCTGGCTGTGAGCACATTGCAACTTCCAAAAGACACAGATGCAGTCACCATGTTGGGAGTTTTAGAATGGCTGTGGATGGTAAATACGGCCGTTGCAGCAACGTCCCGCAATGCCATGCGTCTGGAGGACACACAGCCTTTCCGCAAAAAGAAGCTGTGTCCAATGTCTCTTTCCATCAAGCGCCTGTATAAAACGCGTCATGTGACATCAAGACGCTGTGTTTTTTGTTCGCAATGCAAAGTGTAGTCAAGTGTGTGTGCAGCTTCTATGGTTTTCGCCAAGTACTGTATACAGCAGCCACCAGGCAGCAGCTAAAACCAGAGTGAAAACTAACATCCACTACAGCTTGACCAATCAGACACAGAGGCAGTTATAGCACAGCCCTGCAGATAACAGTAATCTAGCTGGTAATTTCTTTTTATGTAAGCTCTGTGTATTGTCCCCGAAAAGTAGAAGAAAAGAAGGTGGGGAAGGTCAGTGAGAGCAGGCAGGAAAACAAATCGAACAATAAATAAAAGCATATCAAAGAACACATAAAAAAGTAGGTTCTCATTATTATCATTGTCCCGAAAAGGAGGAGGAGGAGGAGGAGGAGGAGGAGGAGGAGGAGGAGGAGGAGGAGGAGGAGGAGGAGGAGGATGAGGTGTGGGGAAGAGGTCAGTGAGGTCAGGCAAATAGAACAGTAAGAAATTTCAAAGAGAAACTAACCAAGACACACATACAGTACAGTATATACAGTACATGCATAGTTCATAGGTCACCTCCCACTCACACACCCTCTTTCAAACGGCTCTTTCCTCCATGTTATTTTTCCACCTCACATGCCTCTGAACACTTCATACACACTTAATTAGAATGGATTAGAATGGACTTTTCACACAATCACCTGCTGCCTGATCTAGCGCCCTTTACTGGTCAACATTTTGGATGACCGAAATGTTGAATCATCTGACTTTTCTGATGCTGCTTGTTCAAGTTCAAGTTCAATTTTATTAATATATATTAGTCCCAAATTGGTCACTTTGTTTTGCAGCACATAATAAAGGTCTAAAAACCACATTACAAACATGACAACAACAGACACAGGTAGTAGCACAAAAGCAGATACAAATACATAAATACTGTATAAAGTGCAAACTAGAGCTAAAGTGCACCAAGTGACTAATCTCACAACCTATACCTCACCACCCATCCCTGAGGCTAACAGCCTAGCTACTTCCTCTTGTTTCTCTTATTAATGGAGGTAGGTATGAAGGAAAATTTAAACCTGTTGGTTTTGGTGACAGGAATCTTTAGCCATAGGCCAGATGGCAGAATTTCATATTCCTGACATAGGGGGTGGGAGCTATCTACTGGACTGGTTTGATCACAATGACACTCATGTCAATTCTCTACAAAATATTCCAAACACCCCAGATACTGTGTTCATAAATGAAATTAGAAATAATGTCAGTATCTGTGAAGGCTGCCCTTTTGATCTGTATATGGACACTTGTTTTACATCCAACTTATGAAATATCCGCCTTTAGTGGAACATATTATGGCCTTGGGCTACAACTGTCAACATACTATCCTTGTATTTGGTAGCCTGGGCCATGTCCATAAGCTTGTGCTCAGGGGATTGCAAAACAACAAATGCAAAGAAGTTGGCTAAATACTGTTCTATCTCGGCTATTATGGGCAGTCTGTCTGTCTGGAGAAGGCGATGCTTCGTCTATCCTTAGAAGGGGAAAAAAAACATCCTGTTTCTGTAGTACCACGTGATAGTATACCATCAATGTCTTGTCCTTCTCTGTATGTTAAGCATGTGCTGCAGATTTATCTGGCTGATCCATGATTGATGATAACCTTCTTCCGATCAGTATTTGGATCTATTATGACTGGGCCTCTTGTGACAGATCCAAATAAAATAATTCAAATGTGTGTGTTCCAGCGGCGTAACGGCGTGCTGCTGGACACAGCCTCTCTCTCCAGGCTGAGCCACAAGAGGCTGATGGCCACGTTCCAGGTGGAAGCTCAGCGCGGTGAGCAGGACCTGTACCGCTGCCTCACTCTGTCCTCCCGCGGAGCCGCCGTCTCCAACTTCGGAGAGCTCATCGTCAGAGGTATGGATAAAAGCGCCGCCGCCACGTGGCGACCAGCACTTTTTAACTCAGAGCAGGGGTTTTCAACCAGTGGTTCGGGGACCACCAGTGGTCCCTGAGAGGGTTCCAGGAGGTCCCCCAGGCTAAATGATGGAAAACGGGTTAACCAGATGTAACTCTTTGAGAGCGCAAACATGAAACCAAATGGACCCTTGTGGGTCCATTTGGTTTCATGTTTACACTCTCAATAGGTAAAATATTCATCACGTGAATTAGCCCAAGCCTACACAACTAGAGAATGTGGAAGATTAATAGTCATTTTGATCTGTATGTTGGACTGTTTTGTTTCCTAAATCCAGCCTGGATGTGGACAAAAGCAAAATAAATCTTTAGTTTGGGGTTCTGTGGGGCTAAAATGTCATCAAATGGAAGTCCGTGGCTCAAATTCTGAATATATAGTTGATCGGTTGAAAACCAGTGACTTAGAGTGGTGGTTTTCAACCTGGTGGTCCCCGGGGCGGTTCCAGGTGATTGGTGGTTTTCAACCCAGAGAAATGATGGAGAGTTGGTAAACACATGGACCCTTATAGATCTTTAGCTCTTGAGTGTTGATTATATTTCTCTTAATGTCTTAATGTTTTCCACAGTTTTCACAGTGCTTCCTTGGTGCCTTATGGTACACATAAATCAGCATCAGTTTGAAACTCTACTGTCTTATCATTAATCAATCTACCAAGCCAAGGGGCCGTTACAGAAAATATTCAGCAGAAAATGGCTAAAAATGCAAGGAGTTTATGCATTCAAAAGTGCTAAATAAGTATTTTATGGACCCAGAATAGTAGTGACTATTATTACAGCAATGGTAAAGGAAAAAACTATACTGTATATAATACAAATACGGTAATATTCAGCTATCCGGTATTTGGTTTTCGGCCAACTCTGTTTCATCCCATAAGTCCCTTATGGTGCATCCCTCCCTATAGCATGGAATCGTGGACATGATCTTATAACGTATATCTGACCAAAATGCAGAATAGACAATGGGCCTTGATGTGAAAACGGTTTGAAAACCACTGCACTCGACTCGAGTTCCCAAAGGGCACGATAGCGAGGGAGCGTGCTCACTGGTGCATACATACTGTAAGAGTGCACACTCGGCCCGCCTACACTCGGTGCTGCCTGGCGGATATACTAGTGTACACGCATACAGGAAAGTAACACACAGCATCTAATGCAAATGAACTTTGCACGCAGGCGGCACCTGCCAACTTGTCTCATCAAATAGGCCCTGGGATGATGCTACTACCGCCTCCAACTCTCTCTCTCTCTCTCGTGGGAAATGCATTCCAAATCCATCTTCAAAAATATGTCACAAATGAATGCACCCGCGTGTGAAGAGCAAATCAAAATCATTATGACTGCACAGATTATGGACTCTTATTGTGTTAAGTGACCATTTAAACCGTTTTTTTCATCCACCCACACATTCACTTTTCATTTTCTCTCTTTCCATAATATTCTATGTCTCTCCCTCAATCAGTCTACTAGCTACAGCATGTCCTAATTAGCTGTAGTATAGTCCTATAGGGCAATACATTATGTACTTTGTGTCTGTGAAAGGCAAACACGTTGTAAATGCTCTATGTTCTATATACATAATGCTGTGAGCTCCAGGCTCCAGCAGGCATGTGTATGCAGCAGGGGCTGGGTTTGTCAGTGTTGCCAACTGCCCAAATCCAAAATGCACTAGTGACACTTCCAAAATGCACTAGAATGCATTAAAGCAGTGGGTTTTCAATACATTTTCATAGCAGGGCCCACTATTCATTCTGCATTTTAGCCACGGATGGCCACCCTTTAATGTTGAGTTCCGTCTCTCAGTCTAATTTAGGAGAAATAACTGGCAAAATGTTGGTCAAAATAGCAATTCTACATTTTCTAAACGTGTAGATTCTTGAAAATTAGGTAATTCAGATGTGTAATTCAAATATAATTTAACTCTTGAGAGTGTAAAATGAAACCAAATGGACCCGTAAGGGTCCATTTGGTTTCATTTTACGATCTCCAGATTACAGATCTACAATATAAGGGTCCATTTGTTTACCAATGGTCCTTTCTAGGAAGGAAGGAGGACTCGTAATCATAGGAGGAAAAATGGTAAAAAAAAACAAAAAAAAAAAAAAAAAAAGGGTTTTATCTCTGGCGCCTGTCAACCAATTTCGCCCCAACTCACAGGCAAAAAAGCACTAGATTTTCCGCCAGGAGTTTTTCACTAATTTTGGCACCAAGGGGTGTCCGGGAAAAAGCTAAATATAGCGACAAATGCACCAAGTTGGCAACACTGGGTTTGGTTCAGGCAACATGCATGCTTCTGTATGTGTAGAGGTCTAGAATTACACAACACGTGTTTTCATTAATTTGATTTGCTCCTTCATATTATCCATCAGGGTTCCAATTATGCAAATCGCTCATGCAAATAAGCCGCCATTCAGCCTTGTTATTATGATGAAAATTAAAGATTTCGCTTCCTTCAAGGGCCTCTCGTGGTCCCGATGATTAAAAGATCCCAGTTCTCTGGCAGAGCATTTTAGTCTATTGTTCAAAAAAACGCCCAATGGAAACTGAGTTTGGAATGCTAAGGACTGTTGAGGATTTCTTAAAAAAAAAGTACACAAGAGCAGTGGTTTTCAGTGTTTTTTATTCAGCATTTGAGCGGATCACCATTTATGGCATTTTATCCCCACAGAGCCAAAAACTAATGGATATTTTAACTTTTTAGAATGTAAAAATGAAACCAAATGGGCCCATAATGGTCCATTTGTTGACAACAACAAAGTTCTGGACCGTCTACAGGGCAAGGCAAGTGTCTGTCCGCCGGGAAACAGCTGCAGCATCAAAGTAGAAGGCGTATATCTATTTTGATTTTTGGCTAAATAGTTGCCTGTATTAGTTATAGGACTTTAGGAGTAGGACATAGCCAGACGCTAGGAACGTGGTTGCAGTATGTATATCCATTCTTGCACATTCTTCAGTTGTATTCAGGGGCGGATGTAACATTTCCCAATTGGGGGGCAGAAGAAAATGGTAAGGGGGAAGCTGCCCCATACCATTTTCAATAGTGTTTAAAATACTTTTAAATATAAGCACTGAAATATATTGGGTTGTTTTGCATGCCATCATGTTTGGTGGGGCAGACTGAGCATTTAGGGGGGCATTGCCCCACCATGACTATGCCTAGATCTGCCCCTGGTTGTATTCATACTGTATCTCTTCCCCTGTGTCCTCCTGGTCAGTGCCCCCCACCCCCATCGCTCCCCCTCAGCTCCTGCGGGCGGGGCCCACCTACCTGATCATCCAGCTCAACACCAACTCCATAGTGGGGGACGGGCCTGTCATTAGACGGGAGATCCAGTACAGAGCCAGCCAGTCTCCCTGGACAGAAACCCACGGAGTGGGTTCACTCACCTACAAGGTGTGGCACCTGGAGCCTGACACAGAGTACCGCATCAGTGTCCTGCTGACCAGGCCTGGAGAGGGGGGCACGGGGGCCCCCGGACCCCCCCTCATCAGCAGGACCAAGTGTGCAGGTGAGGGGCTGCTTCAACAGCCTGTAGAGAGTGTGCATGTGTTGTGCATGATTTTCCTACCAGGACACAACCCCCCCCATCTACAACCCTAGAACACTTACTAACTTATTTTTTGTTACACCATTAATAAATACGGGTATATCTTGTTAAACTAAAATAAAAAAAATATATATATATCATCACAATATATATCGAAGTACAGCAATACATGGCAACTTGCAGTACTCTTCTTTAATATTTCATCATGACCTTTCACAAAAAAATAAAAACAGGCACAAGGGAAATTCTCCCAAAACCTTCCTGTAGAAAAGATTAGGGGTGTGTGCAGGGACACAATCCTACATTCTATGATGTCACTGAGCATCAAGAAGCTACTGACAGACCGCCCACTTCAGACATCAGCAACATTATAAAAATTACAAAAATATAATCATCCGGGTAAAAATCACCCATGTTCAGTGTTCTATGGTTAAAAAAAGTGGCAAAACATTGGCAGCATGGAGTGGTGGAGTTTAGAAGCGCTCGTTGGAACCACCTGTTTCTGAATGTCACATGATGCAGGAGTGCAGCAGGTTGCATTAATGAAAACAAGCACTCCCAAACTGACACAAACACAGGGCATATTTCTTGACAGAAAGTAACTCATAACGTTTCTATGAATGTGGATTTTTATGGAACACAAACTTTGCAGATAGAAAGCGAAAGAAAAGATTAATGTATTCCGTACAGTTGCAGTGTTGGTGAGTTTAACATTGTTTAATGCAATCAGATAGGACTTTTCTATTTGAATGAATGGGCTTTCAAGGCCAGAATGTTGTTGCTTTATTTCTCTCTGCAAAAATCATAGACCCAAACACTTTGATACACTGTCATCAGTGTCAAAAAATAAATGAGGGGAAGCAAGCATTTCATATTTATGCACCACACTACAGTACATGGAACAAATGGTGGATAAAAGTGGCACTCTTATCCTATTATATAATGAGGAGCCTCTTTGAAAATTTTGGAATGAGTGCTTTGGGCCAAAAAAAAGGTTTGGGCCTCCTGCTGTTTCCCCAAAGTTTTTGCGAATACTTTTGAGTGCACACGTACATCCGTAGCCTGGGTGTAGATAGGTGTGTTTTTAAAAACCGAAGAAGAGCTTTCTGTTTGCGCGCTGCCTTTGATTGACTTTATTTATTTATATTTTTCCCCTGCACTGTATTTGTACTGTACCTTTTGTTTTGTGCACCCTATTAATAATTTATGGATTGCCTTGTTGTTGAATTGTGCTATGCAAATTAAAGTCACCGTGCCTGCCTTCCCCGCAGCCGCACACGTACCACCTCCTGTCAGCTCCCTTCACCTGGGTGTGACACCCTGTCCCTCTGGGTGACAAGGCAGCGACGTGCATGTCAACGCCTGCCTCCTCTGGCACTGCTGATGTGTTTGCAATGGAAAATATATATATATATTTTGAAAAGCCCTAGTCGATTTCTCTGGGCTGGTTTTATCTGATAAGATACTGCAGCATTTTAATCACTTTTTTTAGTTAGTTCTCAGTGCCATTCAAAGTGGATTTCTTTGGCCCTCAATTCTTAATGTCCTCTAGCAAATCTAAAAATCGACGTTTCAGTGCGTTTAGTTCGGGGCACAAACAATGACACAAGAGATAGTTTTTGATGATGTTTCTCGGTGCAGTTTGTTTGTTCCCTGGAAAACAAGAGAATAAACGGCGATGACCTCGTTCTACGCTTTGAGGCAAAACCAAAAACATTCAGTTAAAAATATAATAACATTTTGGGGTGTCTGGTGGTGGAACAGTCTGTCACACTTTATTTTCCTCCGAGATAAAACCTTGGCTTCCACATGGCTTGAATTCATACATTTAAAGGTACTTCTTCTCCACCAAAGAGAATGTTTGCGACTCCAACTCCAGAGTGCAACCAACTAGCGTTTGTAGCACAAACATGTCGGCCGATGAAATGGTTATTTGTGTCATGCAAAATACGTTGTAGACTGCAGTGCGGGGCTGTAGTGTTGCTGCCAGGTCTTCTCATTCTAAGTAACTTGGGTCTTGTTTTCCTAAATGTTCCTTACATGTTCATAGTTGCAGGTTTGTTTAGTTTGGGATTTTTGCTTATCTGGGCTGATGTAAACAGCTGATGTAAAGGCTTAAGTGGTGAACCTGGTTTTCTTCTTAGGCCATTCAATCTAATATTTGATCCAAAAGAAATTGTAATAGTAATCATTCAAGGTTTTTTATTATTTTATTGGGTGATCCAAATAACGGATTAAAAGTTGATTCAGGGGTTGATTCAGGGGTTGATTCAGGGGTGCATGGACGATCGTGTGCTGACGGACGGACAGGGTACAAATTATAGTCACCACCTTACGGTGGAGACAACCAGAATGTAGTGCCGGAGTAGAATCGAGCGGAGTTGAGTTCAACTGATACCATGCAGGGAACTTTTGTTCCCCTCATGATTGTATCATTTATCTGTGTACCCTTTATCTGTGATTCTACACCAGAGTCTGTGTATTTTAATCAATTTGTCTGTGTGTCTCCTGCAGCGGTCATGTCTTCTAATCCTCCCCTCTGTCTGTGTGTGTCCTCTCCTCCAGAGCCCATGCGGGCCTTGCGGGGCCTGACGGCCACAGAGATCGAGCCCCGGCAGCTGGCCTTGCAGTGGGAGCCCCTGGGCTACAACCTGACCCGCTGCCACAGCTACTCGCTGTCCCTGTGCTACCGCTACTCCACGCCGACGGGAGGCGGCGGGGGCAACAACGCCACGGTCAGAGAGTGCCTGTCGGTGGAGGGCAACACGTCTCGCTTCACGCTGAGAGACCTGCCGCCCTTCCGCTCCGTCCACGTCCGCCTGGCGCTGGCCAACCCCGAGGGCAAGAAGGAGAGCCGAGAGGTCACCTTCCAGACCGAGGAGGACAGTGAGTGGACACACCTTGCCTGCATTCATACACCTAACCTGACTCTGTCAGATTGCGGTATAGTGGAACAACAGCAGAACAAAAATATGATGTATCCAAAATAATTTGGAGTTGTAGTACTGTTAGTGTTGTTGTTTACATTAGCGCAGTGGCACAGCTTTGATATGTCAGTCAGTCTCACGTTGATCCCGCCTCTAGCAGCCGCGTACGGATGCATATACTGTAATAGGTTTCAGACTCCCCTTCTGTAACTCCCTTTACACTGGCAGCCAAATCTCGCCTGAATCAGATCTGAGCCACTTCAGGATTCAAATCTGATCTGATCTCAGATCTGATTCAGGCTAGATTTTGCAGCCAGTGTAAATCTGGCCTAGCTGTTCAGAAGAGGAGAAAAAAATGATTTTCTTATTTTTATGCAGAATGAGTTAATAGCACAGGCAGACTCTTCACATACTATATTCATGTACTGTAGTTAGGTGTAATGTTGGAGGCCACAGAAGTGATATCCTTTCAATCCTGTTTTCTCAACTCGCTGTATTCTGCAAGACATTATTACTCTTTAACCCTATAATTACCAATGACGTAATTGAGGTGAAAATGGTGCTAAATCCAAGCCTCCCACTGACGTAATTGACGTATTGTGTGTTTTTGGGTGGATCTGGGTGTCTAAATATAGTTTTCAGGTGTAGTGTGGGCCCTCCGCCAGCAGAGGGAGCCCTCCCCCAACTTGTCACAAAGTTTCATGTGGCTGTGATCATTACAATGGACCCTTATAGATCTCTAACTAGCCCTAACAAAAACAACAACAAACAAAGCAACAAAGGGATTTTTTTTACCTTACCTTATGTGTCTCCAAATAACAGCACAAAAGATCAAAAACATGTAAAAAAGATTGCCAATAGATCCAAAGGTCAATAAATCCAATAATTTGTATCAGGACTCCCATGCTGATGACAGGCTGCAAGCCACAGCCATGGCTTTGCAGCAGGGAACAGAATGTACCATTCTGTGTTTGCAGTGTTGCCAACTTCCAAAATACACTAGTGGCACTTCCAAAATGCACTAGAAGGAGCTAGGGCAGTGGTTTTCAAACCAACTCACCAGCAAAAAAGCACTCGTTTTTCAAAAAAGTACTAGTTTTTCAATAATTTTGGTGCTAGGGTGGTCTGAAAAAAAGCTAAATATAGTGAAAAATGCGCCAAGTTGGCGACATTGGTTGCCAGGTGTTTGGAGAGAAATAAGCAACCAGGTTTCATAATAATAAACTACTTTACACATAGTGCATGAAAAAGTTCAAATACATCAGAAAATAGCAGTTCTGCAAGCTCACAACACGTTGTGAAGTGTTGTGAGGAAAGTAAATGAAAAAAATAATAATAATGTTAATCCTTGAGAATAATAAAATAAAATATACATATTTCTTTTTTTCTGGGGAAAGTGGAGACTTGCAGGGTTAAAATGAGATATTTGTGACATTTGTGGTCATATCACACATTTTTATATGGACATTCAAATATGTACTTTATTAGGGTATTTAGCTGGTCTGGCTACAGTATTAAGCCTAATTATGCTGGTAGGGAAAGGGTTAAGATGTATCTACAAAACTGCTGGGCCACAGTGAACAATTAACCAATATGTCAATTTGACATTATAACTCCCTGCTTTCTCATGACATGGACAAACAATGAGATAATAATTCCCCAAAGAGTTGGCACCGGTCACGAATGATCACACATCCACGCATGGATCCGCCAAGGATTCATCATCAACATTGTGGAACATTATGATGACTGCGAGCAATGTGGCGACATTGAACGGTAGCCTGTCGCCCTACAGTTTTTTTTTTTTTTTTTATTGAATGGCAGCGATGAGAACGCAATAACCTTTCATACTGCGCAACAAAAAGAAGAATCAATCAGGTGCTGAATGGAGAGTGTAAAAATAAGTTAGGAGGTGGTTCAGGAGCTTCAAAAATCAAAGAGATTGGAATACTAAAGAAAAACGGTGACCCAAGCACCCGAGGATACGTGGATAAAAAAAGCTTTATTTAGAAATCAAAGTTAAAAACAACCAACATGGTGCATCTTGACTCTACACTAGTCTTCGTCTGTGCAAGGAGCACTTTCTGAACTTTTCATACTGTGTTGAACAGCAGTGCTGCTGAAACCGCCGTACAGCAGAACAGAAACGGAGAAAAAAAAAAAAACTAGTGCACACTACTGTTAATTATCTGCACCTGGTGCACATTGCTCGTCTTTCAGTCGAGAGGAAGCCAAACATTGACGGGTTTTTACTCCGCCGCCTGCAGTGATAAACACAGCGGAATATCAAATTAATTCCATTTTTGCTCTGTCGTGTTCAGAACTGGCGAGTTAACACGAACACACATGGATTGTGTCTTAAAGGTAGAAGTCAGACTTGACCCCTCCCCACACCTTTCAGGGCTGTTCCGCGGTATTTTCATACATTTTTTCCCTTTTTTGAAAAGATTTGACTGTTTTCTTCAGTCTCAGACAGGAACTACTAGTCAGACTTACTAACTTTCTTTGATAACAGTAATTGAAACACAGCTGGTGAAAGTTATCCCTGTAGCGTCTGTTTCTTTGTTGGGCCTATACAGTCCAACATGGCGGCAGTGATTCATGCTGCAGAGAGAGCAGGGCCGGATCTAGAGGGGGGCCAGGGTGGGCAGGGCCCACCCAAATGTGCGTCCTGCCTACCCAATGAAAGGTAATATCAGTGGTTTTCATCAGTGGTCCGGGGACCACCAGTGGTCCTTGAGAGAGTTGTGGAAAGTTGGTTAACCAGATGTAACTCTTTGAGAGCGTAGAAATGAAACCAAATGGACCCGCAAGGGTCCATTTGGTTTCATTTTTACGCTTTCATTTTTACACTCTCAAGAGTTAAAATATTCATCAACAGAATTATCCCAAGTCTACACAACTAGAGAATGTATAAGATTAATGCTCATTTTGATCTGTACGTTTGACTGTTTTGTTTCCCAAATCCAGCCTGGTATTGTGGACAAAAGCAAAATGAATCTTTAGTTTTGGGCTCTGTGGGGCTAAAATGTCATCAATGGTGGTCCGTGGCTCAAATGCTGAATAAATTGTGGGCCCTGGTGTCAAAAAGATTGAAAACCACTGCTACATATGAAAAACTTTGGAGTTGCCCACCCTGCCATTCTTCGTGCCCACCCTAAATGGCTAAATCCGGCCCTGAGAGAGAGAGACGAGGTTTCTGCCAACGATCCACGTAGCGTAGAGACGTCAGGATTGGTCTGGAGCAGAGGTGGGCAATTATTTTTCCCAAGGGGCCAAATCAGATACATAAAATATTGTGGAGGGCCAAGACTAAAGGCTGAACTAAAGTCTGCGTAATATTAATTTAATTTCAAGATAAAAGTAAGAGTAAGACCAACCATTTTGACACCAGGGCCCACTATTTATTCAATATTTGAGCCATGGACCACCATTTGATGACATTTTAGCCCCATAGATCCCAAAACTTTCTTCAAGATTTCTTTTGTTTTTGTCCACAATTCCAGGCTGGATTTGGGAAACAAAACAGGATAACAAAAATGACCATTCTCTTACATTCTCTGATTGAATGTGTAGACTTTGGGCTAATTCAGATGATGAATGTTTTAACTCTTGAGAGTGTAAAAATGAAACCAAATGGACCCGCAAGGGTCCATTTGGTTTCATTTATACGCTCTCAAAGAGTTACATCTGGTTAACCAACTTTCCATATTTAATTTGGAACTCTCTCAAGGACCACTGGTGGTCCCCGGGCCGGTCAGAGTCAGCCAAAGGGCCGCATTTGCCCCCCGGGCCGCATAATGCCCAGGTATGGTCTGGAGTGTCCTCTGCCTGACTCATATAGAGACGGACCTCAAGGCTTTATCCTTCTTCTCTTCTGTTTTCTTTTTTTTTTGGAACAGGCGTGCAATTACACAGTTCCACGCACACACACACACACCGAGCCCAGAGGGAGCAGCGATACCGACAAATTATGTACCGTATTTTCCGCACTATAAGGCGCACCGGATTATAAGGCGCACCGGACTATAAGGCGCACCTTTTAAAACTGATTTCATATATAAGGCGCACTGGATTATAAGGCGCAGTGAATAGAAGCTACTACAGTTAACATAGAATAGAAGCTACTGCAATCAACCAATCCATATATAAGGCGCACTGGATTATAAGGCTCACTGTGGATTTTTGAGAAAATTAAAGGCTTTTAAGTGCGCCTTATAGTCCGGAAAATACGGTAGGCTATTAGAATTCTGTCGTTTAGAAACATTACTTCTTTTAGTGAAAATTTCCTTCCATTGGTTCATGAAAAACTGGGAATTAAAGTTGTTACCAAGAAATGTCTTGACCAATCAGGGGCGGATGTAACATTTCCCAATTGGAGGAGGCAGGCAAAAATGGTATGGGGGCGACTTCATCGCCTGTGTCGTTTCGCACCCATACCATTTTCAGTTGCAGGACTTATATTATGCAAGTAAAGCATCAATAATAACATCAGTTGTTGTTGAAGTTGCAACAGACACGCAGCATGCATAAAGCTAAAGGTTTAAAAAGTTTTGGGTATGCTTTTGGGCACTTTTGGGTACTTTGGGGTGCTTTTGGGTATGCTGTTGGGTACTTTTGGGTATGCTTTTGGGTACTTTGAGGTACTTTTGGGTAGTTTTGGGCATGGTTTTGGGTTGTTTTGGGGTATGCTTTTGGGTACTTTTGGGTTGTTTTGGGTATGATTTTGGGTACTTTTGGGTTGTTTTGGGTACTTTTGGGTAGTTCTGGGTATGCTATTGGGTACATTTGGATACTTTGGGTGCTTTTGGGTAGTTTTGGGTAGTTTTGGGTATACTTTTGGGTATTTTTGAGTATGCTTTGGGGTACTTTTGGGTTGTTTTGGGCACTTTTGGGTATATGCTTTTGGGTACTTTGGGGTTGTTTTGGGTACTTTGGGGTATTTTTTGGGTATGCTTTTGGGCACTTTTGGGTACTTTGGGGTGCTTTTGGGTACTTTTGGGTATGCTTTTGGGTACTTTGAGGTACTTTTGGGTAGTTTGGGGCATGTTTTGGGTACTTTGGGGTGCTTTTGGGTATTTTAGGGTATGCTTTTGGGTACTTTTGGGTAGTTTTGGGCATGCTTTTGGGTACTTTTGGGTACTTTTAGGTATGCTTTTGGGTACTTTTGGGTAGTTTGGGGTACATTATACTGAATCCATTCCAAGCATTTTTTTTTCTCAGAAATCAACTCCTTGGGCTAAAACCCGTCATCATAAATGTGCTTAGTCACCACATTTGGGCAAACACTTTGGCAGTTGGCAGTGTTTTTTTTTTTCTCCCAAACTAATACTTGAAATGGATTCAGCATCATGAAACCCCCCTACTTAGACACATACTACATACAGCATGTGGACACTTGAGACACTTGCTTTGACGATGTAAACGTTTGTTTTCTCATGCCAATAAAGCTCCTTTAAAATTAATTGAATTGAATTGAATGAGCCCTTCTCAAAACTGTTCACTGTCTAATGCCAATCCAAATTCTTCAGCAACTGTTACTATGCAGGTCAAGCTTTCCTCTGCTAACGTGCCTATTGGACAAGGCCAGATTGGGGAGGGACTTAATGAAGGGCTAATTGACATTTGGCATGTTTTGTATTCTATAGGTTAGTGACTAGTACCCCGACTTTGACCTGTTTTTATGCGGTTCCCCCACTGTTAGTACATGTTATATTAGACACCATTAGAGAAACACTAGAGAAGAAATTTCTCTGTGTAACAATTTAGTTCCCAGATTGGTCAAACATCTGCTAAAATTCCCTAACAACTACATGCATTGCATTCTATGGAGCCAAATATTCAGGCATATTTTTTTCTCAGTCTATAAGAAGACAATACTAGTCCTGTTTGTGGTTTGCTTGGCTCAGTTCCCCTGTGCAGTTTGGCGCTAAAGAAAGAAAAATGGCGTGTCATCCTCTAAGACTTGGTACTCTGTTATCAGACAGAGGGAGGGAGGCCTGCAGCACTGGCACACACACACACAGTCCCAGTCTGTGCATCGTGCTGATCAGGGGCGGATTGGCCATCTGGAGTACAGGGAGTTTTCCCGGTGGCCTGCGCCACCTAGTGGCCTGGACAAGATCCAAAATGCACTAGTGGCACTTCCAAAATGCACTAGAATGCGCTAGATGCTCGCCTGGAACATACAGATCAAAATGACCATTCATCTTCTACATTTTCTAGTTGTGTAGACTAAGTTGGGCTAATTCACATGATGAATATTTTAACTCTTGAGGGTGTAAAAATGAAACCAAATGGACCCGCAAGGGTCCATTTGGTTTCATTTTTACGCTCTCAAAGAGTTACATCTGGTTAACCAGCTGCCTCCACCAGGGTGGCCTGGCAAAGGCAAAATTGTCCCGGTGGGAAAATATGTGCCAATCCGCCCCTGGTGCTGATAGCAGCGACCTGTCTGAGCACCGCGCGGCCCCTTCATCATGCCCCTTCCTCCTGAAACGGATCGCCGTTTCCCCTCCTTTCATCCTCTCCTGGTCCTTCTCTTTGGTTCACCTCCTTTATGCCCACCATGGTTTCTTAAAAATATAATTGAAAATCTTCCGGCTTGTGGGCACAAGATAATGTTGAGTCCACGGCGCTACAGTTGTGTGTGTGTGTGTGTGTGTGTGTGTGTGTGTGTGTGTGTGTGTGTGTGTGTGTGTGTGTGTGTGTGTGTGTGTGTGTGTGTGTGTGTGTGTGTGTGTGTGTGTGTGTGTGTGTGTGTGTGTGTGTGTGTGTGTGTGTGTGTGTGTGGCACAGTGAATGCCGCTTTGTTTTCTTTACTCACTCGTTCACTAGCGTTGTTTTCTTTCTTTCTTTCTTTCTTTCTTTCTTTCTTTCTTTCTTTCTTTCTTTCTTTCTTTCTTTCTTTCTTTCTTTCTTTCTTTCTTTCTTTCTTTCTTTCTTTCTTTCTTTCTTTCTTTCTTTCTTTCTTTCTTTCTTTCTTTCTTTCTTTCTTTCTTTCTTTCTTTCTTTCTTTCTTTCTTTCTTTCTTTCTTTCTTTCTTTCTTTCTTTCTTTCTTTCTTTCTTTCTTTCTTTCTTTCTTTCTTTCTTTCTTTCTTTCTTTCTTTCTTTCTTTCTTTCTTTCTTTCTTTCTTTCTTCCTTCCTTCCTTCCTCTCTTGTAGTTCCTGGAGGCATCGCTCCAGAATCGCTGACCTTCACCCCATTGGACGATATGATCTTCCTCAAGTGGGAGGAGCCAGTGGAGCCTAACGGACTCATCTCACAGTACGAGGTACGATGCTCTCACCCACGGTATAGTCTCCCTCCCACAATGATTCCAAAAACATCAATCACACATCACCTACCTAAACCTTCCAGTACATGTGCAGCTGGAGGCCTTCCCTCAGGTTAATACCAGATGAGAATACTGATATAATATTGATTCACGCTGCCACAATCCCCAACATGCCAACATGACCCACTTTACTTATAAGTCTAGAGAAGTAGCTTCATTACTAGTACTAAAATGTTTTTTTTGTTTGTTTAATGTCCAATGTATTCGGTATTTATTTCGTAAAGTTAACATGACTATAGCCTGGCCTAACCTGAAATGATTTTGGCCTAGGGGGGGTGGGGTGACGTCCAAATTTGGACGGCAGATGAGCTGATCTGATTTGGCTTTCCTTTTTTGCGCAACGCGGACAAATAATACAAGCTTTCGTTCTATTCGTTCAATTTCGTTCTATATTTCGTTCTATATTTACTCCTGCCGCAGTAATCCTCAGTGTGGCCCTCCAGAGTGATTTTGGAAATAATATTGGTCCCCTCCATCATCAAAGTTGCCCACCCAGGGGCGGATGTAACATGTCCCGTTTGGGGGGGGCAAGAGAACATGTTGGAGGGGCAAGAGAAAATAGTATGGGTGCGTCTTCAAGTCGCACCCATACCATTTTCGGTTACAGGACTTTTATTAGTCAAGTAAAGCATCAATAATAACATCAGTTGAAGTTGCAACAGACACGCAGCATGCATAAAGCTAAAGTTCTGACTCGGAGAGTTTTCTGTTTTCAATGATGAAATGCTGTTGGTTTAGTGGTGCCAAAATTGTAGTTAGTAGCAGTAGTAGTGTTTCAAATCATTTTAAATATAAGCACTTTAATTTGAAATATCTTGGGTTGTTTTGCATCGTGTTTAGGGGGGCAGACTGGGTATTTAGGGGGGCACCCCCCCCCCCCCTCATGCCCATGCCTAGATCCGCCCCTGGGCCCACCCCTGGCCTAAACCATTTCAGTTACAGGATGGATGCTGCATCGATGTAATTATCTGTGCAGTTAATAATGACTAATATTGTACTGGGAAGTAACACTATTATGGGACTCTGTGTGTCGTTTTTGTTCATTTTTCTCAAATAATTGTGGTCTGCTATACATGGGACGGTAGTCCCCCGGCAATTAAATATGAGGATCCTTCTTTACAGTTCATGAGGTATATACATTCTTATGATAATGCTATAGAAAGAGCCAGAGTCTCCAGGCTGTAATTACATGGGGGGCAAGCATAATAATAATGACTTATTTGCCTCCACAAGGGAGGAAACGTAATTGATTATTGATGGCCTCACACTGTGTGTGGGCTGCATATGAGGATTTATAAGTAACACAGTTTAAAGGGTTGGTTGAGTTTAAAGGGTTGTTTGAGGTCAGTGCATGGGGCGTATTTCCCCTCTATGTTGCTTCTATTTTGATGCTGCAGGTGTTTCCTTGCAGATAGACACTTGCTTCGTCCTGCAGATGGTCCAGAACTTTGTTGCTGTCATACAAATCATGAAAACAAAACATTTGTTGGGCTCAGGAAAGGCAGTGCTAGTTTACGAGGGTGAGGGGGTTGTGTGGGCCAATCACAGCACAGCAGTCTCCAACAGATTCATAATGAGCCGATTGAGTAGAGGTGAGGTGGAGTTAGATTCTGTTTTTAAACAAATCTGTTGCCTATTACCTTTAACATGGGAGCGAACGTGAGTATCAAAACTCTGTCTCTAGGTGGCGCTGGTTCTGCCACAGCATTGTGTTGGAGTAGTGCTGCTCTATGCATCTAGCTATACTGCGGGTTGAGGCTTTGTTTGTTTGTTCTATTCGTTGACATTTCAGTTTTCGTAGACATGAAATTCACATAAAGACCAGCAAAGCAGAACAGAAGTCTCCAAAAAATGTGTTGAAAAATCCATAATCTTGCCATGAAGTGTGGCCAATTATTCAGTAAGGTGAGAGTATTGATTTGACCTGTTAGTTTACATCAGCATAAGATTTATTGCATTTCTGCTAAACAACTTCTCACTCGCTGTGGCACTAAATCAGTGTTAATTTTGTCGTCTGAGACAATACTGAGAGTAAACGATTTCATAGGAGTAAAACTAAATGGCGTGCTACTCAGAAAGATTAAGAACAAGATTAAATGCATTCACAACAGGTTGTTCTCTTAATTATCACAACAATAATACACCATTACTGTACATCCTTTTTGTGTTAACGTTCTCCTCGGCTCCGCACCAACCTGCCACGGCAACAAAGAACCAACAAATGAATCTCTAAGCCAGGGATGGGCAATTATTTTTTCACTGGGGACCAGATGAGATGCATAAAATATTGTGGAGGGCCAAGACTAAAGGCTGAACTAAAGTCAGCGTAATATTATTTTATTTTCAAGACAAAAGTAATTCATAACTTGGGCTAATTCGGATGATGAATATTTTAACTCTTGAGAGGGTAAAAATGAAACCAAATGGACCCGCAAGGGTCCATTTGGTTTCATTTTTACACTCTCAAAGAGTTACATCTGGTTAACCAACTTTCCATATTTAACTGGAACTCTCTCAAGGACCACTGGTGGTCCCCGGACCGCTGGTTGAAAACCACGATACCCTTTCATGGGCCAGTCAGAGTCAGCCAAAGGGCCGCATTTGGCCCCCGGGCCGCATAATGCCCAGGTATGCTCTAAGCTAATGTGTGATTTTCTTTGCCTCCCTGTGGTGTTGTCAGATCTCCTACCAGAGCATTGAGTCGTCTGACCCCAGCATCAACGTCCCAGGGCCCAGACGCACCGTCTCCAAGCTGAGGAACGAGACCTACCACATGTTCTCAGGCCTGCACCCAGGGACCACCTACCTGGTGTCTGTCCGCGCCCGCACCGCCAAGGGCTTCGGACAGACGGCCCTCACCGAGATCACCACCAACATTTCTGGTGAGGTTTGACCTGTGATACTGCTGTCTTTTGAGTCAAATTAATTTTATTTGTATAGCACATTTAAAAATCACACACCCGTGTAAAATGAAGTGCTGCCTGTGTGGTGGTGTGTGGGGGGTCCCCCGAACTTTATTTGATGCATCACTCAAGGAAATACATTTGGTGTGCACATTTGTTGTACAAACCATTTGGTGCATTTGTTGCTGCCTGTAAACCGTGCCGGTTACCCACGCAGCCAGCCACGCAGCCACGCAGCTTGTAAATCGTCTAAGGAAGTGCTTGGCAGCACTTCAAAAACAACGCATCGTACCAAAGTTCCAGCTAATAAAAAATGATGGAAAGTTGGTAACCAAGTGGAACTCTTGCTCTATGCATTTAATTTTACACTTCTAAGAGTTAATTTATTGTTAAACTCTGCATTACTTAATTTCTGAATCTGCATGATTCCAAATTTTAGACCAATTGTATTTTTTTTCCCTGTTATCCCTCCTAAATACTCCAAGGAAGTCTCTGACTAGTTTTAGTCGGAGAAACTAAACCTCATCAAATGGTGGTCCGTAGTAAAACATGTCGTGGACCGACTATTTTAGGACAGGACCGCAACACAGGAGAAGAGACGGGATCCACTCGTATAGGCAGTTTATTCAGGATACGTTGCAACGGATTCAGATACAGTGGGTTACGTACAGAGTACAACGGCAAAGCACTGAATGAAGCACTGAATCAGAATATATATGGGCCCTGGTATCAAAAATGTTTGAAATACAATAGTGTAAGACAAAGTAATAAAAACAATGTATAGTTATGGTGCAGTAGAAGAGAAGGCAAACATATCCTGTGTATAAAAGTGTGTTTTGAGTCTGGTGTTAAAGCTCTCAGCAGAGGATGCAGTTCTGACAGAAAGAGGAATGCCATAACGTAGGAGCTGCCACAGCAAAGGCTGACACATGCTTTCTTACAGCCAAGCATCTGTGCCATTTTAGAGTTTAGCTAATAAAGCACTTTTTGATATTTTGGCTATAGGAAAAAGAGCAGATGTACTCCTATTCAAACTCATGGCTCAAGCTACGATCTTGTAGACCAGATTCTCTCGGGAAAGTGAAAATGTGTGCAATTATTCCAATACATTATTTTAAAGCTAAGGTTTTAACAGAAATCTTTGCCTCTGAGGGGTTCTAAACAGAACACAAAAAAATAGAAGCAAAAGGAAAATAAATAAATAAAAATACAATGGTCGTGAAAACATTTTTTGACCATGCAGCTTGGAATACTCTCTGTATTCTATCTGTTATTTATACAAGAAGACAACCGCAGGCACGAATTGGAGTAAACGGTACATTTTAGGCTTTTCAGACATTTCTGGAAAACATTGTAAGTAATAGAATCTACCAGTCAATACTGTATGAGAGCCTACAGCTCCATGAACTGCGCATTTACTGAACTGCTTTAACCAGTTTTGTCCTGACTGGATTCTAGTTTATGACACTAGATCCTAGTTTCTAATAGCAGATTCTTGTAATTTCCGGTCCTACTTTCTAGTTTCTGACACTAGATCCTAGGTTCTGATCGCGGATTCTTGTAGTTTCCGGTCCTACATTCTAGTTTCTGACACTAGCTCCTAGGTTCTGATAGCGGATTCTTGTAGTTTCCGGTGCTACATTCTAGTTTCCGACAGTAGATTCTATTTTCTGAGGCTAGATTCTAGTTTTTCTGAAAGAAATGTGCTGTATGTTCCTGTGGCAGTGATGTTCAATATATTTCGTGCCAAGGACCCCTAGAATTATCTATATTTGGCTGTGGACTCTCATCTAAAAAACATGTTCTGGGGATCCACTTGGTGGCACGCTATGAGCTTGTAGATCTGCTATTTTTCAATAGCTAAAATATGCTAATACTAGTAATTCTTAGAAGATCAAAACATGTTGCAGTACAGACATGGTTAACAGAGCCAGTTAGATAGCAGCGCCGGCTGTCAAGGATGTGAATTTGTACAGCTGTAGTAAAAAATATAAATAAAAACACTTTCACAGCACGCCGACGCCTGGAAATAGCACATTGGCGTATCGGAGCGCCGTGCCATGCGTGGACACGCGTTTGACAGCGTCGATGTGGGATATGTGCATTGTTTTGACACATGCCGTACATGGCGTGTGTGTGTACGGCTTAAGGAGTTCTGTTGTTTATTACTCTGGTTCTATCTATGCACCCTTTAAAACTTAGAATTCCATGATAGATTTATGAAAAACACAATCTTTTTACTGGTGATTTACTGTTTTCATTTTTTTTTTTTTTTAAATATTGTTTTGGAAAATGTAGCAGCCTTCATTCCACACTGGTGGTGATAAGGAATGACACAAAGAGTAACTTACAAACTATTTGGGGTGTTCAGATGGTCCTGAATAGATGATAAACGGATATTTCACACACACAAAAAAAAACCTTGTAACTTTACGGTAAAGAGTGTACAGATGGAGGGTCCATTTTGTACACTCTCAGAGTGACAGTCCAATAAGGGTCAATTTGGTTCCAAACTGTCTGGAGACCCCCTGGAACTACCTCAAGGTTACCTGCAGGTCCCCGGGCCCCACTCTGGGAACCAGTGCCCCATAGGAAGAGGCTGTGCGCTGCAGTTAATTCTGTCCCTATAGAAAACAGATGTGGGAACTCTCTCCACCTCATTGTTCCCCAGAGCCGCAGAGCTGAGCTTGTTTCTGCTGTAAAATGAACCCTAATTATAAGGGCCGCTTGTTTTCTGTGTGGTTGGTCACCGGGCGCACCCGGCTCTCATCAATCAGTGGCGGTGTTGTATGTGTGGCTGTGGATGTAGGGACAAACAGTAATGAATAAGGAGAGTGTAAACAAAAGAGGCTTGGATGGGTTTCATTTCTCACAGTGCTTTGCATAAATGTGCCTACCATATATTTCTTTTCTCCCCCCTTTTTCTTTGTGCCACTTTGTTTTGACAGGCCCTTAAACTACAGTGTGCCATGCTGTAAGTGTGTCTCGACTTTATGCAAGTTTCTTTCTCTCATTCTCTCTCTCTCTCTCTCTCTCTCTCTCTCTCTCTCTCTCTCTCTCTGCAGCTCCTGTGTTTGAGTATGGAGATATCCCCTCTCCTCTGAGTGAGTCAGAGAGCACCATCACAGTTGTTCTTCGGCCTGCGGTGGGCAGAGGAGCTCCTGTCAGGTAACAACACCTTGTTGTTGATGTACAGGTATAAAGCTGTACAAAGCTGCCGCATCCCGCTTAAACACCCACAAAACACACCTTGTTCCTGATGCATTGTACAAAGCTGCAGCATAACGCTCGAACACCCACCAATGCTGCAGCGTTTACACCTTGTTCCTGATGCATTGTACAAAGCTGCAGCATACCGCGAAACACCCACCACCAACCACGCTGCAGCATTTGCAAATACGCCAGGGGCTGGGCACTTTGATGATGGAGAAGGCCACTACATTTCATCGTAGCAGGGGAAAAAAAGAAGAAAAAGTGAATTTACTGCATATAGTGCCTTTGTCTATGGGGCTTTACATAGTACATTCCATTCATCTACCATGCGCGGTACGAACCGGCACACCGGGAGCAATTTTGAGTCTTGCTCAAGGACACTGGCTCTTCGGAAGCCTGGATTCAAACTGGCAACCTTGTGGTTACCATCCATCCGGCCACTCTACCCCTGAGCCACCGCCGCCCAAAAGTTAGCCGATCTAAATGCTGAAAAGGAATCGCAGTGTGACGCGGAATTTTATTCTTGTAGATCAGCTGTATTTGATTTGAAATCCTCAAATTTCTTTTTTGCTCCTGAAATGAACTACACTAGGTAACTTCTGGTGTGATATGATGTTTAAGGCCACAGTACTGCCTTCATCACATCCCTGCTAGTGTAATGGGTGTATTGTATTCCCCGGTGAGGAGTTATTGATTTTCCACAAAAATGAATTATACCCCAATCACCTCCTTTTTTCCTAGCCATAGAAAACATATTTAGAACAGGCTTTGCAGGCTGAAATTGAGGGAGTGGGTTATGTGACAAATATGCCAGGCACACATACAGTATCAAATTCCTACATAGTATAGTCTTGATTTCACTGCGTTTCCTTTTGCTAGCTTTATGAACAAGAAAATATAGAATATAGAAATAATTCAAGTGGGTCATGCATGGAATTGTAATAGCAGAAAATCAAAAATATATCAGTAATATATCCTGTAGGGGCAGATTAAGGGAAGCAGGAGGCTGCATGTGGCTCTCTGGCCACCAGTTACCCCTGTATGATTTACAGCCACACTACACATGTCCTGCAGCGTTGTAGATTTAAGCCATAAAACTGAAAAGGTCTGTGCAGTTTATTCCCATTAGTGATGTTGTGTTGTGAGAATAGGATTGTGTCGTGTGGAGCAGGAGGCCGTAGAGCGTAAACCTTTTTTTTCCCCCTCTACAACGTTATGCTTATCCTGACACCTGTGATTGTTGACACTGAAAGGGAAGGCGTGCTGTAATTGCTGTCCATTAGCCATGATGTACAACAGGAGAAAAATACATTAAGTGGCTTTATTGGAAAGTACTTAGACCTCCTCTCCTGTGGTCACGCCATTATTACTGCAGCTGCCTGCATGTGGTGAAAGAAACGTGCCTTTTATAGACCTGAGGGAACGCTAGTAGTGATGTCAGTGATCCTACCAGACCGCACATTCATTAACCCTCTAACTAGTCCCTGATGAGAACCTGACAAAGCTTAATAAATCACTTGCAATAACACAAAAACATACGTAAATACAACTGGAAAGTACTTCTCCGTATAACACTTGTCTTTTGCCTGGCTAAGTCATGGTTTGCAGTAGAGACTGTATTTTTTATATTGGAAAAGTATTGGTATCGGCCCTTATTTATTATACCATGCCATATCGTTATTGGCAGTCTAAACACCGACCAGACACACAGTTAAAGGGTTGACACTATGGCAGGTAAATAAAATGATGGGGCCTGGTCTAGCCCTCAATGATTTTGGCCTTGGGGGGGGCGGGGGTGTCGTGGGATCCACACGGCGGAAGTGCTGCGCTCTGATTTGATCTCACTAACGTGTCGTCATCTCCGGCCCCTCCCGCGCCCGTCCACTACTGTTCTACGTCACATTATTTAGAGCGACGCCCACCCCGGAAGGTTCACTCCCACTTGAAGGCCACTTTCCAACGTGCGTTAGTCCAGGCTTTCCGTTTTCGCGCAAGGCGAACGAAAATGAAAGCCTGGGTGTCGAGGCTATATGGCAGGTAAATAAAATGATGGGGCATGTGGAGTTTATTTTAACACTGGTATTTGGTATCGGGATCAGTATATCGAGATATCCCTATTTTTTAGCAATGAGAATTGAGAACACCTCTCTATAGGCATAATTGATGACCCAAACAGAACCAGCGGATTGCCTCCTCGATAAGATGGTGCTGATAAGCAGCCTACTGGGAATTATCGCTTGATAACGGTAGAAGCGGGTGGCAGCCAGAACAGTCCTTTCATTCCAGCCCTGAATCACCACCTTAAAAAAATACTACCTTCATTTTGTCCCTTGCAATTCCGAGTCTGGTCACGCTGTCTCCAGTGTCGTCAGTACTGGTCGAAAATCTGACCAGGGGGAGCTGATTGACACTGAGTGACAGCCCCCCACTGTGGTGAATCATGGCAAGATGGATGGACGGTTGTTTGGATGATTGGACCGGACCAGGCTTTCATAATGTGTGTTGTTTAAATCTTTTTGTACTGAACGCGTTTTGGTGTTTTAGCTGTTGAAAAATAGCAGATCTACAAGCTCATATCGCGCCACCGAGTGGCGCGATATGAGCTTGTAGTTCTGCTATTTTTGAAACATTGTGAAAATGTGGTGCAAATCTTTGAATACATTATTTAGGAGACAAACATTTTTAACTCAAATCTTTGCTTCTGGGGTATCCCAAGATGTTTGTTTTTTAGATGAGGTTCTGCAGCTAAATAATAGATATTTCTGGGGGTCCTTCCTATGAAATATATCAAGCATCACTCTATAGTTTTTCCAGAAAAACTAGAATCTTGTGCCAGGGACTAGAATTTAGTGTCACAAACTAGTGTCAGAAACTGGAATCTAACTTCAGAAACTACAATCTACTGAGAGGAACTATAGAATCTACCGTGGGGGACTAGAATCTGGCATCAGAAACTAGAATCTGATCAGGACACAATGGGTTAAATTGTTTTGTAGAACTATGTGGTAAACTGGGAAACCAGAAGCACACACAGTCCCTGAGGACTGGAACTAATACTAACATGTTGTCTGTCCTCTCAGTGCCTACCAGGTGGTGGTGGTGGAAGAGGACGGCTCCAGAACTAATACTAACATGTTGTCTGTCCTCTCAGTGCCTACCAGGTGGTGGTGGTGGAAGAGGACGGCTCCAGAACTAATACTAACTTGTTGTCTGTCCTCTCAGTGCCTACCAGGTGGTGGTGGTGGAAGAGGACGGCTCCAGAACTAATACTAACATGTTGTCTGTCCTCTCAGTGCCTACCAGGTGGTGGTGGTGGAAGAGGACGGCTCCAGGCAGGTGAAGAAGAGAGAGCTGGGCGCCACCGGTGCAGATTGTTTTCCTACTCCCAACTCCCACAACGAGGCCCAGGCTAAAGGAGCCCCCCATTACTACACAGCAGAGCTGGCCCCCAGCAGTCTGCCGGAGGCCACACCCTTCACCGTGGGGGACAACCACACCTACAACGGCTACTGGAACGCTCCCTTAGAGCCCACCAACAACTACCTGGTGTACTTCCAGGCTACCAGCAACTTCAGAGGGGTGAGTACGGAACGCTCCCTTGAGGGCCCTGATACACCTAGCAATGTTTTGATCAACATCAACAAGCAACGTCGATCATCAACGTTGACTTTTCACCTTTCTATAGAAAATGATCAACTCCTGGCTGTTCGGAAAAGTCAGATCTGTAGCACCCTCTACTGGTCAACATTTCGGAATCCTCCAATCACAACCCTCCTTGGCGTCACCTGATCCTTTCTCTCAGGCTGCAACTACACAGGGTTTTGCAAAGTCCAAGTCTCGGACCCCGGTCCTCCTTTTTTGAATGGGTTTCAATGGGCACTTCCTGCTACTTCCTGTCTGAATTTCGGACAGCGGCCAGCCAGCAGGAAAGACCCGCCCACGGCCGAAATTCAGACAGGAACTAGCCGGAAGTTCCCATTGAAACCCATTCAAAAAAGGAGGACGTGACGTCACACTTCCGGCCGAAAGTTGGAATGTGCAATCCTGTAGTCTGGCTGGGCCTTCAGACTCCCACAGATGAACTTTTCTGAAAACATGGGTTGCTGCTGCTGCTTAGGCTGACCATACGTCCGTATTTCCCAGGACATGTCCGTATTTCACGTCCTGTCCTGGGTGTCCTGGTTTATTTTTAGAAAATGAGGAAATGTCCCAGTTTTTGTAAAATTACTTTCATTCAGTTCCTTTCCGACACGTCTTTGCTTACATCGGACCAGTAAATCGACAGGCACTAGGACATTGCGCACGATGACCTCAGCCCTGAGCAGAGTCAGTGCAGGCAGCCTTGGTCAATCAGTTAGTAGATACTAGACAGCGTGGTTGTCAGTCTCCACCACCATGCCCAAGCGCAAGTGCACGTTTACAGACGAGTTACAGAAAAAATTCCCTGTATTCAGACCGGGGCGAGACAAAAGTGAAGCACTGTGCACTGTTTGCAAAGCAGGCACGTATGTCTCGCTCTGCAATGGTGGTGCAAGGGACCTAAAATCCCACATTGACACAGAAAAACACAAAAAAGCTGTTCGAGGCGATAGTAGCGCCTGTTCGATATCTGAATATTTCGTGAAACCCCCCGCCCCCCCGCTAAGGTGTCCTGGTTTTCTCCTTTGAGAATATGGTCACCCTACTGCTGCTGCTTTTGTAACTTTTATTCCTCTAAATGAACATTTTCATGAGTTGGGTGGCAGTTAGGTGAAAATGATTCAATGCAAACTAAGGCTTATTTTTTTCTGAGAGTGTACAAATGGAACCAAATGGACCCACTAGGGTCCCTTTGGTTCACATTTGTACACTCTCAGGAAAAAAATGAAAATGGGTGGAATTCCCCTTTTGATGGGAGGTGTTGCCTGTTGCCATGTGTCTCATCATGTTGCCTGTTGATGTTGAAATTGCTAGTTGATGTTGATCAAAATATTGCTAGGTGTATCAGGGTCTTTAGAGCCCACCAACAACTTACCTGGTGTTTTTCCAGGCTACCAGCAACTTCAGAGGCGTGAGTAAGATGCATTCAGGCTGCCTGACAGGATGGCTGATGCTTCCTGAGTATAGATAGACACATCATCTTCACGCTTTAGCAAACCTTGACAGGCCAGTTTAGATTTATTTCACTGCTTGTCAGAAACACATTTTGTTTTGAAGGTAAGCAAAGTAAAAAGTATAAGGTAGAGACAGGCTGTCTGGAAAGCAGAGGGGTCTCTGGTTCACCCTTCTGCCTTGGTCTGTGTCAAAGCAGCCTGGCCTGACCTGAAATGATTTTGGCCTAGGGCGGTTGAGGTGCCGTCCGAATTTGGACAGCAGGTGAGCTGATTTGATCTCATGCACCAATGTGCCGTCATCCCCGGCCTTGCCCCAAAACGGCTGTGTTACATCACACTTCTAGGCCACTGTAGCTAACAAATTAGTCCAGACTTTCCATTTTCGCACAACACAGAGGAAAATGAAAGCTCTCCTAACTCTTTGAGAGCGTAAAAAATTCACCATCTGAATCAGCCCGAGTCTACACAACTAGAGAATGTAGAAGATTAATGGTCATTTTGATCTGTATGTTTGCTTCTTTTGTTTTTTTCCGAAAACCAGCCTGAAATTGTGGACAAACGCAAAAGCAATCTTTAGTTTTGTGTTCAATTCAATTTTGAGCTCAAATTCTGAATAAATATTGGGCCCTGGAATGAAAAAGGTTAAATATCACTGTATTAGATCATTGTGTAGTAATAGTGCAAAACATAAAGCATGATAAACATCACAGAGACGTTATTGTTGTTATTGTACTCTACTCTGAGTCACTGTTGGTTGTGACTCACATATTCGTGCATGGGTTGACACTAAGGTCTCTGAGGCACTTGCCCATCGGGCAAGTGCAAGTCAGATTCTACTTGCCCTCAGGTCATGGTCACTTGCCCTCCAAAAATATATTGTAAATTTTGCATTTAAGTTTAACCAGAGGTAACTCTTGAGAATGTAAACATGAAACCAAATGGACCCTTGCGGGTCCATTTGGTTTCATTTTTACACTCTCAAGAGTTAAAATTCATCATCTTAGTTAGCCCCAAGTCTACACAACTACAGAATGTAGAAGATTAGGTCATTTTGATCTGTATGTTAATTTGCCTGTTTTGTTTCCCAAATCCAGCCTGGCCAGTGAAAAAGGGAGTGCTGTGATTTTTTTTTTTTTTTTTGTATTTTTTCCAGTTTTGTACATGTGAGGACTATATTAAATACGGAGCGAACAGAATTGTCAAACTGATATCATCAGATTATACAAGTTAGTTTGCTTTAGAGCTGTCAGTGGGTATTAACAATTTAAACCTGACCTGAGCCATAGTGAGTTGAAGCCAGTGCTCTGGTCGATTTTATTTTATTCTATTATTTTATACCATTTCTTTTTATACTGTATCATTTATTATCGGCTTTTTACATCAGTCTTAAGGTGTTACTCGTGTATAGCAATTTCTTACATCATGCAGTGGCCCTCTATTATGGGGGGTATATTGATTTTAGGATTTAAAAGAAGTGATGTAACCTTGAGTCTTTAAGAAAAAGTCTATAAAGAGGAGACAGATGACGGAGAGGGCACTCAAGCATGAATTGTGTATACGAGCAGATAAAAAATACTTTTTTCCCCATAACTGACCAGAAACCTGTTCTAAATGCTATGAAATGTGTTTTACATCAGCCTCCTGGTGGCGCTATAACAGCCCGCCCTAGAAAACGTGGGGCAGGGGTTTATCATTGGCATCCAGGGAGTGTGTGTGCAAAGTTTGGCATCGACTGGATTAGCGGTGCCAGAGATAGGCTGTGCACAGACGGACAGAATGCAAAACATATTTAATTGTTTGAGACAATTAAATCAGTGAACCGGGGACCACCAGTGGTCCTTGAGTGAGTACCAGGTGGTCCCCAGGCTAAATGATGGAAAGTTGGATTAACCAGATGTAACTCTTTGACAGAGTAAAAATGAAACTAAATGGACCCTTCATCGTATAAATTAGCCCAATCTATGCAACTAGAGAATGTAGAAGAATCGTCATTTTTGATTTACAGTATGTCTGGTCTGTGGGACTAAAATATCATCAAATGGTGGACTGTGGCTCAAATGCCCAATAAATAGTGGGCCCTGGTACCAAAATTGTTGAAAACCACTCAATTAAATTAAAATAGTTTCACATGCATGTACTGTACATACTTTCACATTATACAGAAGAACATGCACAGAGCCCTAGATTGTGCCTCGCAGGGAATGAATCTCCCTCTTGTTGTGTTTATTGGAGCATTATGTACTCTATGAACTCTAGAGCACCACCAGTAAGCCCCACGTCAACACATCACAAATGAGACTCAAATGAAATACACTGTGAAATGCACTGACATTTTGCACTTTGTCAAATGTCAACATGGTTTCCTAATTATCATTATTATTAGTATGGCGTTAATTATGATGATCTTTAATCCCAGATCAGGAAGTTTTCTGAATGACAGCGCTTTCTTTTTTCGTCAAATGGGACAGGGGCAGTTTTAGCAGTGAGGGTGAGGGAACAAATTACGGCAGACATCGTGTTGGATGGATGACAAGTACGTTAGAGCTGTCACTGGATTGAAAGACTAATTAGTGTCAGCAGGCAGCAGAACGCAACAGTAGAAGTCTGGAAGAAATCTGATTAGTGACTCATTCTGTCTGTTGATATGAATCACACCTACACCAATCACTTTATGAACAAAGGATGAAATGATTTCCCTTCAAAAAACACCTTTATTTTCCTGTTTGTGTTCATCAGAATTCTTCAGCTGTAGTTTTCTGTCACTTGTCAGACTAACTGCAACACTGCGACCCAACTGTTGCCTGCCGCGTCTCCTATAGTGTAAAACCAGGGGTTTTCAACCTTTTTGACTCCAGGGACCACCATTTATTCAGCATTTGAGCCACGGACCACCATTTGAGGACATTTTACCCCCACAGACCCCCCAAACTAAAGATTTCCTTTGCTTCTGTCCATGACCATTAAATCTTCTAGTTGTGTAGGACTAATTCACATGATGAATATTTTAACTCTTGAGAGTCAAGAGTTACATCTTGTTAACCAACTTAGCTGTGGCCCACCTGGAACCCTCTCAAGGACCACTGGTGGTCCTCGGACCACCTGTTGAAAACCTCTGGTGTAAAACATTGGGCCCTCCCCATTAACTGACCACTACCCTCTTCTCCCCTGGATTAACTGACCAGGGGAATGGTCAGTTAAGATATGACCCCTCAGTTAATCTAGCTATGTTTTTTTGTGTGTCCATATCACTATGCCCAAAAAGTAGTTCATTGTGATAGTGTGGACAAAGGAGTTTGGAGTTACAGAAATACCTGCAGTAGAATAAAGACAACCTGCGGCCATGTTAACTGCACTGGTGCAACTGCAACAGAGGCTGCAACTGACCTCATGGTGAGATGTAGAAAATGGGACATCTGTGACAAAAATCAAGGAAATTATGAATGAATCATGTCACAGGAATCAAGGTAGATTGAGGTCCAATGTGTTTTGGTGTGGAATTCTCTTTTAAGGTTGGATTTATTGGCAGGTAAAACGGAGGCATTTTCTAATTCTAGACAAGAGGCAGGTGCTGGATTCATCCCACATCTCACACTAGGCTGCTGGACAGTGTTTCGACCAGGGGGCGGATCTAGGCATTGGGCAGATCTATAGGCATGGGCAAGATAAAGGTGGGCCCATACTGCTCCACCTTCATCTTTTTTGATGAAGTCGCCCCCATACCATTTTCTCCTGTTCCATCCGCCCCTGGTTTAGACCAGGGGGACACTTTGACAGAGAACAGGAGATGATGACATGTGATGACATATTAGCAGCAGCTGCTTTTAATAACCCATTGTGTCCTGACCCTCGATTCGAGTTTCTGACACCAGATTATACAGTAGTTCCTGACACCAGATTATAGCTGCAGCAACATTCTAGCTTTTGACGATAGATTCTACAGTAGTTTCCGACACTAGATTCTAGTTATTGACACTAAATTATAGTTTCTGATGCTAGGATCTCCTTTTTGACACTAGATTCTATAGTTTCTGACACTAGATTCTATTTTTTCTGAAAAATCTGTGTTCCTGTGTCAGTGATGCTAACATATTTCAAGCCAAGGACCACCAGAATTATCCATATTTGGCTGCAGACCCCCATCTGAAAACATGTTGTTCTAGGGATCCCCCAGAAGCAAAAATTTGAGTTAAAATGTTTGCTTCCAAAATAATATATTCAGAGATTTGCTGCACATTTTCACAATTTTTCAAAAATAGCAGAACTACAAGCTCATATCGCGCCACTCGGTGGCGCGATATGAGCTTGTAGATCTGCTATTTTTCAATAGCTAAAACACCAAAACGCGTTCAGTAGCAGACAGGCTTTAATAACCTCTCAGCGGGAGGCACAGTAAATGTGACGGATCTGTCACTTCTACAGACAGGAGAAGATTAAAGTCCACTTTAGATTCTTATTCAGGCTAATTTAAAAATGACAGTTTGGTGCCATTTTAGGCAAAAAGCGGTTCTGACTCCACTCTAGTGGAGTGCTGATTAGTGTACTCGCACATAAAGTGGGATTTGATATTTGATTTAGCAGAGGGGTTTTCAACCTTTTTTCAACCAGGGCCCACTATTTACTCAGAATCTGAGCCACCATTAGACCACCATTTGAGGACACTTTAGCCCCGCACAGACTCTAAAACTAAAGATTTATTTTGCTTTTGTCCACAATTCCAGGCTGGATTTGGGAAATAAAACATACAGATCAAAATGGCTGTTAATCTTCTATATTCTATAGTTGTGTAGACTTGGGGCTAATTCACATGACACTCTTGAGAGTGTAAAATGAAACCAAATCAAGGGAGGCTCAGTACAGTAATAACTGTAGTCGAGTAGGGCCCGCACACCAGTCTTATGGCAAAGAATTTACTTTATTGGAAAAATGGACAACGTTTCGATCTCACTAGATCTTTATCAGGTCCGTACATAAATGCACATACATGATACTGCACTTAAATCAATTCCCCCTTGATTGAGACCCCCCCTTCTGTGAGCCACCCCCACAGAACACAGGTGTGAGAGGTTTTCTCATGAGGAACACAGGACAAAGTATAAACAAGTACTTACTATTTACAATTTAAAACCATATTAAAAACATTATAGTGATAGAACCATTTTCTTGGAGATGACCTCCAAAAATTATGTTGTCCCTGTTCACCCCATGTGACAATGTGCACCTTGTCTCATGTGTATGAACACAGATCAACATACTAGTACCTCTGGCCAGGATTGACAATGACAGTAAAAGTACAAAGGGCCCCCTTTAGTGACTTATGATGCAGGAACACAGGAACACAGCAATAAACCATTGATCATAAACCATTTTTATTTTTCAGGGACCCCTTCCTGTTATACATATTTATTTCTGTTTTGAAAAAAAAAAATGTGATGCTTTAGCGTGTTGTTACATTGGCGTTCCTTGTGCGCTAGAGCTGCTGAATGATGAATCGTAATATAATCGATATTGAATTAGTTGTCGGCTAACTTAGTAATCGATTAATCGGATTGGCAACTAATCACCGAGTTATCATGGGTATTTTCCCACTTTGTTGGTCCAACCATTGTGTTTCCAACATTGTGTGTAACTAAACTAAAGAGCAGTGATCCATCTCTCTTCCCTTGCAATCGAAATGAGCTTGTAGATCTGATATTTTTCAATAGCTAAAGTGTAACATGAAAGCTAAAGTTGAACACCAAAACGCGTTCAGTACACAAAGGGTGAGTGCTGTTGCTTTTAGATCGACACCTGTGTAGCTATTCTTTAATCAAATGTATGCAATTTGAATTAGAATAAGCCTAAATACATCATGAGTTGCTGTAATAAATTTAAATGTGTTTGTTTGAATAGCAGCCTAATGAGCAGCCAATCAAATGCACAGTACTTTGTTAGTTAGAACGTGACAAAAAATATTCAGAATCGATTTATGAAAATTATCGTTAGTTAGCTGCAGCCCTTAGTGTGCACAAATCTTTCACCCACAAAAAATATTCCGATTCCGATTCAGCTCATAATGCAAACAGCTGTGATAGATGAATGCAAATGAATTGGCGTGAGGTAAAGGCTCCTTTTTATTCAAACTTGTTTCCTTTTTTCCCCTCTCACAGGAACTGAGAATCAACTGCATCCAGATTGCTCGCAAAGGTAACTTGGTCTCCATTCCATTCCATTCCATTCTAAATGGTAAATGGTGCATTTGTGTAGTGCAGGGGTACGGAACCCTTGGCTCGGGAGCCAGATGTGGCTCTTTTGATGGCTGCATCTGGCTCACAGACACATTTTTAATAATATAAAAAAAGCATCATTATAATGTTCGTGCATGTGCGAAACGAAAGAAAGAAAGCCGATTTTCAGTATCAATCGCTTTCGCAGCGTAGATGAGCCAGACTCAAACACTGTTTGACGTATTTTGCTCTGCTGTCAAAAATAACGGCCGATGTGCACATGTGCAAGAATTTCCGTACAGTAAGCTAATTGCGCTAAAAGACAAAAAAGGACGAGGAGTATTGTATTTTCAGCAGGAATGGACAGAGGAATTTGCTTTTGTGGAGAGAGCAGGTTCTGCAGTGTCTAATATGCAATGATAAAATAGCAAAATCACTATAAAATCACTATGACTCAGATTTATTGTAGTTTAAAGGTAGGGGAAGTGATTTCACTTTTGTCAGATATCACCCAAAACATATTTTTTTCTGTTAAAATGCTCTATTATAAGGTGTGGAAACCATATATGGAGTTTCCCCCTCCCCCACGTTAGCAGAGGAGCTAATAAAAGTTCCCCAGGTGGTGGCGAATTCTCCTCCAATCAGCATCGAGCAGCAGGCTCACATAGTGTAGCTACTGTTTGGCGCCCCTAGTGCACCAGGCTGGAACTACAGGATGAATTTCAAATCACTTACCCTACCTTTAATAATGTTGAAATTACATAAAATGCACAAATTTACTTGTATTTTAGGTTTTAATAATCTATGCCTCTCGCAGAATTTAATTATGTGGTGTTCATGGCTCTCTCAGCCAAAGAGATTCCCGACCCCTGGTATAGTGCCTTTATCCAATATGCTTCACATAGTGCATTACATTCACCCATTCACACACATACGCATTCATACATGGATTGTGGTGGAAACCATGCATGGCGTCAACCAGCACATCAGAAGTGGTTTGGGGTTCAGCGTCTTGCTCAAGGACACTTCGACATGTAGACAGGAGAGGGAGGATCGAGCTGGGATTCGAACCGGCGATCCCACGGATCGACCTGCAGCTCTAACCTCCTGAGCAACAGTGGTCTGTTCTATTCTAAGGACAGACAATACGAAGCATCCGTTTACCAACACATTTAACAGCGTTCCGCAGATCTGACTGTCGCCTCCGTGTGATGTGACAGCTTCTTACAGAAGTGTTTTAACCCTGTCTAAACGGGAACCCCTTCAGGTGTATTAGTAGTTGAGAAATATCAGATCTACAAGCTCATATCGCGCCACTGAGTGGTGCAATATGCGATTGTAGATCTGATGGTAGATATGATGTTTTTTTTTTTTTTAAATATCGTGAAAACTTTACAGGGACCTAAATTTGAGTTCCAGGGATTTATTTTTAGTTACTGTGCAATATTTTAGTTCCAGGGACAACATTTTAGTTCCAGGAGAAAATTTTAGTTCAAGGGAGAAATTTTTAGTTCAGATACAACATTTTAATTCCATGGACAACATTTTAGTTCCATGGATTTCTTTTTAGTTCCTGTGCAAAATTTTAGTTCCACGAACAACATTTTAGTTTCAGGGATTCCTTTTTAGTTCCAGGGACAACATTTTAGTTTCAGGGATTCCTTTTTAGTTCCAGGGACAAGATTTTTGATTATTAGATTTGGCCGCAATACAAAACGAGTTAAACTATCTGTGTATAAGGCTGTGTTGTCCCACGCAGCCTGTTTTGTGTGTGTGACAGAGCTGTCGTCAGATCAAGATGAGGCTCCTCCGGGGGGTTTGGGGGGTTTTGACATTGCAGTTGTTTTGCACGCTGCCACTGTGTCTGTCAGGCAGCGCGTCGGGCGAAAGATGCTCTGCACAGCAGCTAGACGCCATGAGGAGACAGCCCAACGCTAAACACTCAGTCATGACGCTTCCTTACGTCTCCTCACTCACTTTCTTTCTTTCCTTCTTTTTTGTTTTTGTTTTCACACTTCAATTACTAACGCTGACATATTGGCATTGCTCCTGTCAGGCAGCGGCGTTTTTATACAATTTGGAGCCCCGGGCAAGCTTTTCCTCCTTTGATGTCTTACATATGACATGCACAGTAAAATGGCGTCCCCCAAAGGATAAAAATATGAACTATTTTTAAACTAAAGAACATATTATTATATTATGTGTTTTTAAATGTTCAATTCTACTTATAGAGGACAAGTATAATGCATTTGGATTCCCGAGCGCGGCAAGCTGCAGCTCACCGCTCCTTGGAGCTAACCGCTCCAAGTGATGGGTCAAAAGCGGAGAACCAATTTCGCTGCGGTAACGTAGTGACAAATCATGCGACTTTGACTTTGACTTTGATTTATCCATATGAGGCTTATTAGCCTGGGATCCTTTTTAAAGCAGGTCTGGTGGTCGCCCCCTCCCCTCATGGCACCCCAGTCAACTACCTAGTCTGCCTAATGGCAAAAACGCCCCTGCCGTCAGGTTACGGTGCCTTTGAAATATGAAAGAACATGGTGGTGTTTTCTGCTTCATGAGGAGGGGATTGAGAGAGGCTGCTGCTTGAGACAGAGCAGGGGGTGAGAGGGAGGATAGTAGTAGGGTATATTTCACACCGTATACTGTAGGGTGGAGGCAGAGAGAGAGGATGGAGGGAGGGTTAGGTCTACTATAACCCACCTTCCTCCTCTTCCCCGTATCGAATCATGTCCACCTCTCATAGTGCTCTTGAGAAAGGGCTGTGTTAAATTGGATTCCTCTCTCTGAACTCCGTTCCTCAGCTTCCCCGGCTTGGCCCAAACCACTTGTCTTCTTTGGCCTACAGCAGTGGGTTTTCAACCTTTTTCATACCAGGGGCAGGCCCACTACTTGTTCTACATTTGAAACATGGGGCACTTGTTGATTACGATTAGCTTCTTGGACCCAAAACTATAGACAAAATTGACAAAATTCTCACAATTCCAAGCGGTGTTTAAGAGAGATAACAGGCAAACATTGACCAAAATAACAGTTCTTCTACATTCTCTAATTGTAGGTGTCTTGTAAATTCAGTAATTCATGTGTAATTCAAATAATTTAACTATTGAGAGTGTAAAGTTTTACGCTCCAACACCTAAGGAGTCTGAGTGAGAGCGAATGACCAGCAGCCTTACCAGTGTGGTGGACTGGGTGAAAAAATCGGCCCGGACATTTTTAGCGTGATTTGGCCTAGACCGGCCCACCGTAATTCTACCTGGTATAGTTCGTTAGCCAGATGTAACTCTTTGAGAGCGTAAACATGAAACCAAATGGACCCTTGCGGGTCCATTTGGTTTCATGTTAACACTCTCAAGAGTTATAATATTCATTTAAATTGGCCCAAGATTAATGCTCATTTTGATCTGTATGTTTGACTGTTTTGTTTCCCAAATCCAGCATGGAATTGTGGACCAAAAAGCAAAATAAATCTTTAGTTTTGGGGTTTGTTGGGGCTAAAATGTCATCAAACGGTGGTTCTCCGTGCCTCAAAATTCCTGGGATCAAAAAGTTTGAAAACCAGTGCTCTTACTCATACCGTGATACCAGCGGCCCCCTATGGGTCGTGGCCCACCGGGAGACCTCCCTGTACGCCCAATGGTCAATCCGACCCTGAGCCTTACTATATTGTAGTGTCAGCCACGGAACACCACAAAGCACATCAACAAGTTAATGATGATTCATTGATAGAGAGGTCTCAAGCTCCTGGCCATCAAAGGGCAATATGGTGGAGAAACCATGCGTACAGACCGTCCGTGACATACAGTATAGTGACATGACACGGCCCAGAGGCTGTCTGTTGGAAAATAGCCTGGCTGAATGGGAGAGGGCATCCCTTAACTGAGACAAACAGAGAGACGTGGTGTTCTCTCTCTTCCAAGCCAAAACATACCGTACCTCTCTCTCCTCTCCTGGGGAAATATGATTTCACAGCATTTTTACCGAGGATGTGTGGATCGTAGCTCTTCATCGCAGCGAGGGGAAGTGAGAGTATGAAGGGAATAAGTGGAGCGGAGCACGCGTGTGTGTGTGTATATATACTGTACTTGGCCGCTGACTCCAGCTCGCTTGGCAGTGCCAACATCCCAGTATGAACAACCAAGCGAAGAGGCAAGCACTGCTCTGCTCTGTCTTTGGTGAAACACACCGGGGGAAGCCCCAAATGATGATTCATTGCAGGAGGGATCTATCTCCAGCTTCCCTGGCTGGGTGTGTGTGTGTGTGTGTGTGAGAGATGGAGAATTTGGGGGACAAGCCATGCGTAAAGATGCTGACATATGGCTCAGAGTCTGCCGGTGGGAAAAAAATAGCTTTCCTGAATTAGAGAAAGCATCCATTATAAACAGAGAGACATGTTCTGCAACTCCTCCTCCTCGTCCAAGCCAACACACACTCGGGTTCCATGGCGTATTTTCACAAATCCTGTACCATACGATGCCAAACTTGTCTCCTCCATTTCTGTCAGGTGGATATACTGTAATGCTATATTATAGGTTGAGGAGGATAATGGCAGGCCCGGATGTAACAATTCCCTATTGGGGGGGCAGGTTACAGGACTTTTATTAGTCGAGTAAGCATTAATAATATCAGTTGTTGAAGTTACAACAGACACGCAGCATGCATAAAGCTAAAGGTCTGACTCAGAGTTTTCTGTTTTGAATGACAAAATAGTGTTGGTTTAGTGGTGCCACAATTATAGTTAGTTAATAGCAAAGAGGTTCAAATAATATTAATTATAAGCACTTTATTTGAAATATCTTTGAAATTTGAGTTGTTGTTTTTTTTGCATGCCATCATGTTTGGTCGGGAAGTCAGGGCATTTGGAAATGAAATGCTTTGCAGACCATGTGGCACATGGAGATTGTAAGGCACAACTGTAAGATGCATGTGTCTAATGTGTGAACGGCCGCTAAGAAAAGTTTATGGGCATTCTGAATGAGGGAGAAAAACAAAACACTAAATTTGATCAGACTCCACTCTTTTTTTTAGGCATAGCTTTTTGTGATTATCAGCATAGCTAATGCATTTAAGTACTTTATTTCTATAGAACTATCATTCAACAATCCACTGTGTGTGTATTCTACTCTGTCTTCCAGCTGCCTGCAAGGACTCCAAGCGTGCTCTGGAGGTCTCCCAGCATGCAGAGGACATGGGCTTGATCCTGGGAGCCTGTGCTGGAGGTCTGGTGGTCCTCATCCTGCTTCTGGGGGCCGTCGTCATCGTTGTCAAGAAGGGGTACGTACTGGTGATGTGCGGGTCGACCCGTAAACCCGCGGGTTGACCACGGGCTGGGTTGGGGCGGGTCAAATAATGTATAATGAACAGTGTTGTAGTGGGACTTGTAGAAGTGGGGAATTCCAACAATTTCCAACAAATTTCATTTTTCTGAGAGTGTACAAATGTGAACCAAATGGTTTGGTTCCATTTGTACACTCTCAGGAAAAAAAGGAAACTCATTAACACACATCTTGTTGATGTCATCAAGATGTATTTCCATGCTACCATGCTAATGATTTTTTCCAAATGATTGTTTTAAACCCAAGTCCTGGGAAAACATTTGCGCAGCCTACCCGAATGTTGAATGTTGCTGTGCTGGTTGATGTACTGTATCTAACAGTGTGACCAATAAATCCACAAACAGCACGACTACTTTAGAAACATCCAACTCCCAACTCAGTCACATAGCAGTACAGTGCAGCTGTACAATCACTCACCATAATCAGGGGCGTGCACAGAGAGATGGAAGGTGCTCCCGCCCCTACCCTTTTACTAAACAAAATAATGCCCTGCATGTGCCCTCCATCTTTGGCTAAAGGCTGCTGGGCTGCAGCCCCAAATGTAGCAAATCTACAAGCTCTCAGCTCTCTCGAAAATCTCGGGATATCGTGCGTGGCACAGGACCCATTCATTTACAAATCCAGTCTATTTATCTCTGTTCCACGGCCATGGTCTGCTGGGAAATACTTTTGGCAATGAGCATGAATTTACAAGTGGAGTCGGTGAAAATAGCAGAGCATTAATCGTACATTCTCGCTTTTCAGCCAAACCTTTTCCGCGTTCCGTCTCATCTTTTAATTCCAAGGTCCCTGTGCTGGCTGAGCGCTCCCCGTCCCACCCATTACCCCACCGAGAGAGAAGTGAATGTGAAATGCACTCCGGGTTGCATTCTGAATCATTGGCTGCTTTCCACCGGCAAATTACCTCCGCCGTCAAACTACACCTGCAACGTATTCTAGCTCCTCTCACCAGGCAATGTCTTGACACTCATCTGAGTGTGAAATATTTCATCAAGGGGCGTGTTATTCCATCGGACGCTCAATTACATGAGGCCCAGCGGCTGTGAGGTGCCACTGCTGAGCTGGTAATTGGTTAGGAAGGATGTTTTACCTCCTTTTTTAACCCCCACTCCCACCCACCCCTACCCCACCTTTTGGCATTTTCCTCTCCCAGTAGAATAGAGGCAAAGGAATGAGATTTCATGGAAGACGAAAGGAATTGATTAGATTGACTGGGAGGCTCTAGGGGCACAATGGTAGACTAGCTAGAAACGGCCGCATTACATGGAGACGGAAGAGAGAGGGAGAGAGAGAGAGACGCGTTTATATTTAGCCACTTATCAGCTTGCCTTACATTCCAACACACTGAGCGTCTTCATTTGTCTTCCTGACAGCCATCTTGATAAACCATGATCACATTTATTTTTGCTCTCTCCTCTCCCTCCCTCTCTCTCTCCTCCTCCCCCTTTCCCTCTCTCTCTCTCGTTCTCTCCTTCATGCTAATCAGAAGAGACTTCTATACTTATCCTTACTACCCGTAAGTCACTTAACTTCTCTGTCACACTGACGCTCTGCTTGTCTGAGGACAAATAATTCACCTCATCTCTGCGTTATACCACTCTTTCTTTCTTTCTTTCTTTCTTTCTTTCTTTCTTTCTTTCTTTCTTTCTTTCTTTCTTTCTTTCTTTCTTTCTTTCTTTCTTTCTTTCTTTCTTTCTTTCTTTCTTTCTTTCTTTCTTTCTTTCTTTCTTTCTTTCTTTCTTTCCCATCGCTCTCCCTTAACCGCCTCTCTCCTGGTATCTCCCAATCTTCACTTTCCATCCCTCAACCCGTTTCCAATCTCTTTCCTGTTATTTTCTCCATTCCGTCCAATTTCTCATCTCCTCAATCACTCTCTCCTTCCTCCCTACCCCCTACTGACTCCCTGTGACTCACTCACTCACTCCATCATGCCTCCTATACATCCCTCTCTCTCTGTCTCTCTCTGCTCCCCACCCCCTGTCTCCTGTCTGTCTCTCCCTGTCTCCACCTGTCCAGAAGGAAGAAGGTGAGCATCAACAAGGCGTCCATGTCGTATCGTCAGGAGAAAGGCGGTAAGCTGAGCTCTCTGGACTGCAGCAGCATGACAGACCAGAGCACCCTGCAGCAAGATGAGAAGATGACACACTCTTTCATGGACGCCCACGGATGCAACGCTCGCAGTAAGACTTCCCTCTCTGAAAAGAAAACCAACCATGTCGAAACGATGTAAAAAAGATGGATTTTTGGTTTCCTCCTAAAAACCGAAAGCCTTGAGACAAAAAGGCCCCGATCGAAAATACACCATTTTTTTGTAATATAATCGTTACTAATACCTTAGCTAATTTGTATAGCACCTTTCATGACATGAAATGCAGCTCCAAGTGCTTTACAGTACATAGCAAAGGCGAATAAAGAAATAAAGCAAAAGGAAAGGGATAAAACATGGAAATAATGGCAGTAATGTACACCATAATACAGTGAGGACATTCATATCAAGGAATTGTAAAGATCCATTAAAAGCAAGTGTATAGAAGTAGGTCTGGAGGTGTCTCTCGCTTGTCTTTGTTTACAGAGCCAGCCTGTGGAAGGTACAGTGGGGGCTTGTTCCATAGAAGCAAAAAGATGCCTCATTGTGTTTTAGTTGAGCAGGCAGCAATGGAAACCTGAGGGGGCGACTTGGGACACATTTAGGCAGGCCTGTAGGTAGGAGTCACAAGAAACAAGTGATGATCTCAACATCACTTGTTTCTTATAACTTAATTGAGATTGAAATTAAGAGCATCTAAAATGCAATCTCCTAGAATAAAAGCAGAGATTCCCCTCTAAAACAGACCATGACTCTAGTGAACAACAGCACCATCTTCTGACACAGTGTTATTTTTTTTACACTACAGAATACAGTGTTGCAAACCAACTGCACTGAATAGTGGACTGTGGGTGTTCTGGAACAAGCACTCCTTTGCGTCTATCAGTCCACCCCTCCTGCAAGACCAATGTGATTAAGCTACAAGAAACAAGTGATGATCTCAGCATCACTTGTTTCTTATTACTTAATTACAATTTAGGCATTGAGCAGATGCTCTTGGTCCAAGGTCCTCCCTTAGGAGACACTCCAGATTCATCCTAACCGGATTCCCAAACCTCCTAAGCTGGCTCCATTTCCAGCAAAGAAACAGTGGCTCTACTCCAAGTTTCTCCTGCCTGACTCAATGTCACTCAATGACAATCTCACCCTATCTCTGACGTAGATGCCAGCCACCCGTTGGAGAAAAACACAATTAAGTGTAACAATTAAGTGCACGTCATACATACCGTTTTTTTTTTTTTTTTCAGCGAACCCATTCGACTGCTTTTCCTTTGTTTGCTAACACAGACTTGTGTCCAGTGTGTCCAGATAACCAGCATTCCTCTGTGAACTAAATGTTTTGCTAACACAGACTTCATGGTGTGTCCTTCCAGATGACCAGCGTTCCTCTGTGAACTAGACGTTGTCCTGCAGATGGCCATCGTTCCTCTGTGAACTAAACGTTTTGCTAACTCACACTTCACGCTGTGTCGTTCCAGATGAGCAGCGTTCCTCTGTGAACGAGTCCAGCAGCCTCCTGGGAGGCTCCTCCCCTCGCCGTCTCTGTCGGAGGAAGAGCTCTCCCTATCACACGGGTCAGCTCCACCCAGCGGTGCGCGTGGCCGACCTCCTCCAACACATCAACCAGATGAAGACCGGCGAGGGATACGGCTTCAAGCAGGAGTATGAGGTGAGGGAGTATGAGCTGAGGTGATACGGCTTCAAGCAGGAGTATGAGGTGAGGTGATACGGCTTCAAGCAGGAGTATGAGGTGAGGTGATACGGCTTCAAGCAGGAGTATGAGGTGAGGTGATACGGCTTCAAGCTGGAGTATGAGGTGAGGTGATACGGCTTCAAGCTGGAGTATGAGGTGAGGTGATACGGCTTCAAGCAGGAGTATGAGGTGAGGTGATACGGCTTCAAGCAGGAGTATGAGGTGAGGTGATACGGCTTCAAGCAGGAGTATGAGGTGAGGGAGTATGAGGTGAGGTGATACGGCTTCAAGCAGGAGTATGAGGTGAGGGAGTATGAGGTGAGGTGATACGGCTTCAAGCAGGAGTATGATGTGAGGTGATACGGCTTCAAGCAGGAGTATGAGGTGAGGTGATACGGCTTCAAGCAGGAGTATGAGGTGAGGTGATACGGCTTCAAGCAGGAGTATGAGGTGAGGTGATACGGCTTCAAGCAGGAGTATGAGGTGAGGTGATACGGCTTCAAGCAGGAGTATGAGGTGAGGTGATACGGCTTCAAGCAGGAGTATGAGGTGAGGTGATATGGCTTTAAGCAGGAAGTTGACCCTGTCCATGACACATTTTTTTTTATTCCATGCAAAAGAAAGCAGAGGGTTTGGGAAGAAGCGCTTGTTTTACACCCATTCAAAAAAGCAGGACATGATGTCACAGCTTGCCGAAAACAGGCGCATTTCACAAGCAAGGTCTGTGGGTGCCTTAGTAGTTCCCATACTCCCCACTGTGTCAGAGACTACGGTAATGTCATGCATTGCACCAGATCAGTACCATACCGTGCAATAAAGTTCATAGTTCCATTGGCTGAGATAAGACAGTGGTATTGCTGCCACTGTAATTAGGACTTTTTACAAATAAAGTCCCAGCTATTTCACTTTGAACTTGCTCACTTCTGCCTGTGGCGATAAGGCTTTTTTTGTCTTCTTTTGCACATACACCTGCAGGAATAGAGATAGACATTTTTAGATTCATTAAATGATTCCCTGAGGGACCTGACGAATTCACCTCCACCAGAATCAATATGTGGGGGTGACTTTTTTTTATTCAGTCTGGCTCCTCATCCTCCTGGCCTGGAGGAACAAACTATAATGAATAGAATCGGTGTACAACAGTGTTTTTCAGTCCATTCTTATATGGATAAATACGTTATGCTTGAACATTTATAACACATATTTTCTTTAGTTAAAAAATAGTTTCTATTTTTATCCCTTGGGAGGGGTGTAGTCCTTTATTTAACCAGTTGGGGTCGCCATTTTCATTACAAACAGAGCAGTGTATATACAGTATGTCGATGTTTTACGTTGCAATGCAATCAAATGGTCCCGTAAGGGTGAAGGGGGCTCCAGAGAAAATCTTGACTTGGGCTCCAAATTGCTTAGAAACGCCACTGAAATATACTCAGAAAATGCACAGTTAGGTAATTATACATTGGGTATGTTCGGAAATACAAACTGGGTGCGCACCGAGTTCATTTGGTTTTGTGGGCGTGTCGTCACCGAGTGCGTTGATTTACGAACGAGCAGTTAAAACCAGACAACACACCTCACTCAAAAATGGCGCGAATCACTGCCAAAGCCATATAAATCCTCTCTTAAGGGGGTCCCCCTGGAAAGTATTTTCAAATGGGGGTCCGCATGAATTTACTAATGTGCAGGTCCTTGACAGACATGTAAAAGTTGGGGGACCACAGTACAATGCTTGGCCATAGCCTAGCTTCCTAGCTCACAACAGTTGTATTGCTTTTCATTGAACGGCAGCGCTCGAGACACAGCTGTGACGCAATCAACCTTCCACACCGGCCAACCCCGTCTCCAGCGTAGGGTTGTTCAGTGCGTGCACAAAACACACCAGTGTGAATAAACGAACGAGGAGCACCAAATGCCCCAAATACACCAGGTATAAACGAACGACAACAGGGCAGTCCAGTGCGTTTAGGGTGTATTTCCGAACGCACCCTTTATTTCTTTCTACCACTAGCAGTAACTAATGTGGTGAAGAACGTAGGACTCTTTGTGCATAATTCATTAATTTGACATGGTTGAAGGCAGGATTTATTTCCCACTGTTACACTTAATTCCTGTCTTACTGCTCGGCGACAAGAAAGCCAGATTGTGGCGATTTCAGTGTTGGCTTTGGGCCGTTGAATAAACCTCGTTTTGACCAGAAATGCCCTCTGGGACAAGGAGTTGGAGATAAAGGCGATCAAAAGGAACAGAGTGGCCACCGGGCACGGGTACCGACACAGCACACACTCACACACACACACACACACACACACACACACACACACACACACCAGGGGCGGATCTAGGCATGGGCATGGGGGAGCAATGCCCCCCTAAATGCCCATTCTGCCCCAACAAACATGATGGCATGCAAAAAAAAACAAGATATTTCAATACAAAATGCTTACATTTAAAATGATTTGAAACACTACTACTGCTACTAACTACTAATTGTGGCACCGCTAAAACAACAGCATTTCATCATTGAAAAACGAAAACTCTCTGAGTCAGACCTTTAGCTTTATGCATGCTGCGTGTCTGTTGCAACTTCAGCAACTGATGTTATTATTGCCTAATAAAAGTCCTGTAACTGAAAATGGTATGGGTGCGACTTCATCGCCCGTGGCACAAAGCGACACAGGCGATGACAGTCTCCTGCCCCCCAAATGGGAAATGTTATATCCGCCCCTGACACACACACACACACACACACACACACACACACACACACACACACACACACACACACACACACACACACACACACACACACACACACACACACACACACACACACACACATGTGTGCAGGTGATTGGACCACCTCTGACGAGGGATTTAGCGGTCCTCCGTACAAGTGTATAAATGTGCCCAGCGATGGAGCTAGGAGATCAGGGGGAATTACGGCCAGGCGTAACGGAGCGTGTCTGGAGCCTCTGGCTCTGTGTTCACTCACAGACATGATGCAGACACATCTCTGTGAGCCACTGCCTGTGTCCCCAGTGGACCTGCTGCAACGGAACACTGTATTCTCTACAAACTTTCAGGCCAAGTCGATGACAAAAATATGTTTTCTATGACGTAGTTCAGGTGTAGGGAAACCTTAGGCATGGCTGCTAACTTTGGCACTTTAGAGCAGTGGTTTTCAACCAGAGGTCCGGGGATCACCAGTGTCCTTGTGAGGGTTCCAGGTGGTCCCCAGGCTAAATAATGGAAAGTTGCTTAACCAGATGTAACTCTTTGAGAGTTAAAGAGTGAGTTAAAAGAGAGTTAAAGAGAGAGTTAAAATACTCATCATCTGAATTAGCCCAGTTCTACACAGCTAGAGAATGTAAAATATTAATGGTCATCTTGGTCGCTATGTTTGACTGTTTTGTTTTCTCCGAAATGCAGCCTGGAATTAAGGACAAAAGCAAAAGAAATCTTTAGTTTTGGGATCTGTGGGGCTAAAATATCATCAAATGGTGGTCCGTGGCTCAAATTCTGAATAAATAGTGGGCCCTGGTATGAAAAAGCTTGAAAACCACCGCTTTAGAGGGTGAACACTGGCACCCTGGCAAGTGTGAAAGAGAGATGATATACTGTGTGTATATAAAATCTCCACTGACATATTCATGTAAATGTTATCCTGCACATAATATATTCAGAACTCTGACTGGGGAAACAGTGGTAATAACAATAATTTAGTCTAATAATAATACATTCTGAACAAAAATATTTCTAAAAAAGAAGAAAAAGCCAAAGGTACTGTGCGTATGGGCAACCAAAGTCAGATAAAATTATATCATTTCGATGTGGTGTCATTATTGCAAACATAATGTAGATATTTGGCATGCCGGCTATCAAGAAAAACACAGGTTCCACGTCTGTCAGGTGTGGAACAAATGTGAAGTCGTTTGGGGGAATAGTTCTTGAGTTAATGTACAGACCTACACACAGACGTTCATAGTTAGATGGGTAATATTATTTGCCTTTTCTTGCAGAGTTTTTTCGATGGCTGGGATGCGACAAAGAAAAAGGACAAGAATAAAGGCAGACATGATAGTTTGCTCAACTGTAAGTCACCATTTGCAACAGACAGTTAAGACACTGGACACAAGCAATTAATTCACATAAAACATGTCAGTTTTGTTTTATAATGTCATAATAATAGTAATTGCAATACAGGAATGTGCTGCACTTTTCAACCATATATAATGAATTAACTAATTTTTCTCATAATTATTATACATAATATAATTATGTTATTCATTGGTTAAAACAAATCAAACCTGGCCTATGTGTTTAATAATATATCCTCTACAAGGATTGTGGAGAACATGGCATATTTTGGACATATCTGTGGTTATTGTTTTTTGCGCAGCTGATGGAATCATTGATTCATCTCTTTAGGATCGATCTAACGTCCAATACAGGCGCTGTTTTGATCGCTCCGACACACGTGGCTCGATGTAACTGCGCAAAATTTAAGACCTAGATATAAAAATTCAAGACCTTTCTAAGTCTTTTTAAGGTATTATATTCAAATTCGTAAATTCAATGCTTTTAAGACTTTTGAAGATCCCGCGGGAAATTTGTATGGTGATTAATCATGATTAAATTAATTTTGAAGCTGTGATTACTGATTAATCTGATGAAAATTGTATTAATTCACCAGCCCTACTAATAACATGTTCTTTCCTTCACACAGATGATCGCCATCGAGTCAAACTACACTCTTTGCTGGCAGACCCAAACTCCGACTACGTCAACGCCAACTACATCGATGTAAGTCTCTTCGACTGACAACCTTTTCCCACTTCAGTTTGTTCTTTTTGTCCATGTCTGCCGTGGCCAAAAACAAGCAGTGGTCCCCCACTGGACCCCTCCCCTTTAACCCTGTGTGTACTGAATGCGTTTTAGTGTTCAAAGCATTGTGTTACACTTAAGCTATTGAAAAATACCAGATCTACAAGCTCACAGCGCGCCACCGAGTGGCGCGCTGTGAGCTTGTAGCTCTGATATTTTTGAAAAATTGTGAAAATGTGATGCAAATCTTTGAATATATATTCTTTCGGAAGCAAATATTTTGAACTAAAATCGTTGCTTGCTTCTGGGGGATCCCTACAACAACATGTTTTCAGATGGGGGGGGTCCGCAGCCAAATATAGATAATTCTGGTGGTCCTTGGCATGAAATATGTTAAGCATCACTGACACAGGAACATAGATTTTTCAGAGAAACTAGAATCTGTCAGAATCTAGCATCGGAAACTAGAAACTAGTCAGAAACTAGAATCTAGTGTCAGAAACTACAATCAGGTGTCAAATAGAATATATTCTTAGATTTGTGCATCATTTTCACATTTTTTTTAAAAATATCACATCTCCAAGATCATATCGCGCCAATATGAGCTTGTAGATCGCACCAATAAGAGCTTGTAGATCTGATATTTTTCAATGCGTTGAACACCAAAATGCGTTCAGTACACAAATCGTTAACAGCTGGGACTGACCCACAACGCTCTGGACTCTTCTCTGAGAACGTGTCTCAACAGTCGCCCCAGGTTATTTATTTCACCATGGCACAGGCTCAGAGCGTGTTTTGTTCAGCGACGGACGGGGGTCCTCTCTCCAGCTCTGCAAGCAAAACAGAGAAATGAATTTCCAGGTCGCGATACCAATTTAATCCAGCCAGGGTGTAGTGAGAACTCCTACAGGATAGAGGATAAACAAAGTGAAAATTGGAACAGATGGAACAAAGAAAAGAAGGTGAGCAGCAGCAGCAGCAGCAGACAACAACAACACACTTGGAACTGGAACACTGTACGAATTGAAGTTTATAAATTATCGAACTAAACAGCTGGAGTGCTGCTGAGAAGGACCCCTGTTACTGAACAAGAACAGCAATTACCATCAGTGTAGAGAGCTGTAATGTTTTTCTTAACTAGAGAAAATATATACAGTATAAGCGAAGTGAACCATGGCTGATGGTGACTCATAGAAAACATTGGTCTAAAGCCGGGGTGTCAAACTCAGATACAGAGTGGGCCAAAACTGAACAAAGCCGCGGGCCAAGTTTGAACAAACTAACCTTTTTAAAGGGGAATTTCACCCATTTTCAAAATTTTCCTGAGAGGGTACAAATGTGAACCAAATGGACCCTAGCGGCTCCATTTGGTTCCATTTGTACCCTCTCAGGAAAAATGGGTCTGAAAGAAAAATCATTGACATGATGAAATACATCTTGGTGATGTCTCAGATGTATTTCACCATGTTAACGATTTTTTATCAGACCTCCATTTTTAGGAAATACAGAATTGGGGGAACTTTTTTTATAATGTCCACACAACATCTCTAAGGTATATTAATGCCATATTAAAATGTTGAAAATGGGTGGTCTTCCCCTTTAATTTGATAATGTCTCAAGGGCCAAATGAAATTACACGGAAGGCCAATTTTGGCCCGAGTTTTGGCCAGAGTTTGACACCCAGGGTCAAACGCGATACGGCATCACGTGGTGCCACAGAGTCGACTGCGATAAAACAGGCCTGAGCCTCTCATTGGTCGTTGGGTTTCGATCACACCAGCGGTTGGATTGCGGTGAAGATCTCAGCAAGCCTGTTCAATCCCAGCAGCACAGCATATAGCACCTGTCACCTCACATCCCAGCAGCTTCCAACCACAGGGATCTACAGCTTCTAAAGAACAAACACCTTTTCATTTTGCTCATAGAGTAAAGGTCATTTGGGGGGTTGGCTCTGAAAAGCCTCCCTTTAACCTATTTTATCCCGACTATATTCTTGTTTCTGATGCTACAACGTAGATTCTAGCTCCCATTGCTAGATTATAGTTTTTGAGGCCCAGTTTCAGGTGCAAGATTCCTGTCCTCGACGCTCTGTTCTAGTTTTTAAATTCTAGTTCCCGCCGCAAGTTTCAAGTCCTGGATGCCTGATTCTAGTCCCCGGTGCTAGGTTGTAGTTTTCAACACTAGGTTCTAGTTTTTTGATGCTAGATTATAGTGTTTGTTGCTAAATTCTAGTTTCTGACACTGAATTGTTGTTTCTCTGAAAAGTCTTTGTTTCAGTGACGCTCAGCATATTTCATGCCAAGGACCTTCAGAAATATCTATATGTGGCTGCGGACCCCTACCTGAGAAACATGTTTTGGGATCCATCAGAAGCAAAGATTTGAGTCAAAAATGCTTGCTTCTGAAATAATTCAATAATTCAAAGATTTGCGCCACATGTTGACGATTTTTTTTCAAAAATATCAGACCTACAAGCTCATAGCGCGCCACTCGGTGGCACGCTATGAGCTTGTAGATCTGATATTTTTCAGTATCTAAAGGATAACATAATGCTCAGAACACCAAAACGTGTTATAGTACAGATCGGTTTAAGAACTCTCGCTGCGTTCTTTAGCGCGGGATGCTGCCGTCACGTTAAGCGATTATAATAGATGTCAAAGCGAAAGCCATTCGATGGGGTTTGTTCTACCCTCTGAATACTGTATCAGGGCCTTTAGTTTAACCATTGTGTGTTTGACAAAAGCGGATAGAAGGAGGACAATGAGGGCTGGATAGGCTATAGATGGCCTGACTCAGCAGCGCTGTATGGATGAAGATGGTTTGAAGGGGAACTGTTTAACCTCAACTCCTGGTCTTGGACAGTCAAAGCGAAACCACAATGTATCTATGTCAACACGTCTTTGTCAGGTCATAGCTAGAGCAGGTTATTTGAATGGCCAACAACCCTCGACCGGGCCAACCACTTGTACCATATCCAAGCCATTTGTGTAGCTTCTTCCTCTGCTATGTGCAAGATGCATTAAGGAAAAGAAAATGTAACACAAATCTCTACCTATTGTATAACTGGGTATGTTGGAGAGCATGGGTTATACAGTATTTTACACCACACCTTACCCCATACATTTTTTGCCTTGTTTTACTATTTGTCTTACTGTTTTGAAATAGTTCAAATAGCTGATCTACAAGCACAAATCGGCCATTTTTCAAAAGTTCTAAAATGGTAAACAATGGCAAATAACTTCAGGGATAATGAGTTAGGGGAGGATAGGGCCCATTATGTGCCCAGATGTAGGCTATTTTAAACCTGACTGTGGTAGCCACTGGAGTAAAAAAAAATAAAAAATCTTATCTCAACTCAAAATGAATCCTGGTATATTGGTATTGTTTTGACTAGTGTAGTTGTGTAGTGTTGTGTAGTTGTGTTACATGCAGAGAAACAGAGAGTTGTATGTCTTCACCATAGAATGGTGTGGCATCAAGACTTGTTTTGAACGTGATTCTTTCTGAAGGTGTCCTGTTGCTTCTGTTCTCACTGTGAAGTGCAAAGTACACTGTCAGTGAACACTGAACAGACAGGCACACGTAAATTGTATGAAGTGTCACACTGTCACGTGTTGCATGGAGAACACGCATGCAGTGTGGAACAATGTGTTGTTTGCCAAGTATTCCAGGCAAGCTGATTCCTCACCTGAATTACCAATCTCTAGAGCTGTGGCTCATTGGTAGTAGTACTGCTCCCCTCTGGACACTCTTGAGCATGCAGAGACGAAGTAGCCTGAGTGTCAGACTCTGAGCCATGGCTCAAGAGTCTGACATTGGCCCCATTGTAACCGATTTACAAGGAGGCGGGCCCTTGATTTTCCCTCGACCAATCACTGGAGACGTTGTTTGCAGTCGACAACAGCAGTTAACTAGCAGTTAACTAGCAGTTAACTAGCAGTTAACTGACTAGCAGTGCAGTTGGCGTCGGACATTTTCACTATTTATAACTAAATGCAGTATTAAAGAATGAAACTCTATTTACAATGAAACTCTAGTTACAATGAAACTCTAGTTGCAATGAAACTTTAGTTACAATGAAACTGAATGGATGTGTGCTGTTTTTTTATGGGAAACTGTTCTGTTGTGGCAGTTAGATGATCCTCGGTGTTGATTGGCTATTTTTTTAGACCCGCCTCCAACTCCAGCTCATTGGCCGAGCCGTTTTTCCGGACGAGATAAATCGAAACTCTTCATCACAACACCAGACCACAGAACCCAGCTGAGTGGGCGGGGCCTGTGGGCTGAACCCAGGCTAGAGACGAAGTGCCCTGGTCAAAATCTGAACGGCGCTATATGCAGCCGTACGTGACTGCTAGAGTCGGGATAAACACGAAACTGGTGACATTGAGGTGTGACACACTGCCACAGTGCAAATGTAAAACACAACCTACTGTAACAAGACTGGATCGAAATGATTATGGAGATGGCATATTTTTGTCCTACTGTTTCGGAGAGTGCCCAGATCAAGGTCGGAGGAGGGAAGGTTTATTCTATGTCTCACCAATGATCAGTCTCACCTAATCCAATGCACATTGCCAAGAGACAAGAACATCTTTGGACTAGCCTGCAGGTTGGGAATCTGCTACCCGGAGACAATGCTGTCCGTGTTGACGCACCAATCGCCAGCAGTGTGTTAAATTTACACTATAGCGTTTAATCTCCCTCTCCATCCCACTGTTCTGTAAACACAATAACTAGCTCTTGTTTCCTCCCCACATTCCCTCTTTCTCTTTCTCTCTCTTTCTTGTCTTTCCACTTCCCCTCCACAACCTTTGGCGTCTCTTAGATTCGGATAAACAGGGAAGTAAGTACTTGGCTTCTCTTCTCTTTCCATCTATCCCCCTGCTTTCCATCTATTGCCTACTCTGCCAGCTCTCCATGCCTCACCCCCTCATCCTCCCCCTGTCCAGCAACCATGCTTTCCCTCTGCTGAGCCTCCCTGACCACTGCTATTCCGTTGAGTTTAATTGAGACTGGCTGTGGCATCTCTTCCCTTCTTGCATGTGTAATCAGATCCTCACCTGGGGTTGGATGGATGGATGGATGGATGGATGGATGGATGGATGGATGGATTTTTTTGTCATTGAACATTAATGTACAACGAAATCAAACTGTTGGCATCAATCCAGTGAAATACAAAAGGCAAGAATAAAAACAGTAACAAAATATATTATAGTGTTCGTAATTGTCCGGCAGGTAGACTACGGTAATTTTTTGATAGAGTTCAGGAGAATATAATGACAGAGGGGGAAAAACTGTTTCTGGATCTGGTGGTTGATGTCTTGAGGCATCTGTAGCCCTTTCTCCTCTGTGTATGGGAGGATTGGAACAGTTTGTTGTTGGGATGGGAAGCGTTAGATGTTGATGTTGATGCGTCCTGTCGTTGTGGTGTAGTAATGTGTGTTGATTCAGTATTGTTTGTTCATACGGACTTGCTGTAGCTGAGTTGTTGTATTACTGCACATGCTCACGTGTGCACTGCCTCGTTATTTAAAAGACAGAACAGTCTTTATTCTAGAGTGGAGCTTTCAGGCTATTGTTTTGTCCGATCAAACGTCCTCCTGCTAGGCCACTAAGGACTATGTGAAACTACTTTTTAGTTCTGTGGGGAGATTTTAGACTTTTCTTTCATGCACACACTGAATTTAGATTTGCTTTGATTCTATTCTCGGGATGTTGACCGATAAAAACAACAAAACAACACATTTTTCTTATATCTCAGTTTTCGAGGTAATTGATTTTGATTCACCTCCTGTGCATGTTATGTTTATATTTTATTTATTTTCTTCTTTCCATCCTGATTGGGGAATTGTTTTCGTGTCCTTGTTTGCCTTTTGTTGGGCTGCTGTGGTTGCCATGGTAACCAGTTCTGTCTGTTCTGTCTGGGAGTTTCAGTAACCAAAAGGCTCATGGGAATCGCGGTCACTGCACTTTTCACTTTTCATGGCCATGGCCATGTTGTAAAGCAGGGGTTTTCAACAGGTGGTCCGAGGACCACCAGTGGTCCTTGAGAGGGTTCCAGGTGGTCCCCAGGCTAAATGATGGAAAGTTGGTTAACCAGATGTAACTCTTGAGAATGTAAAAATGAAACCAAATGGACCCTTGCGGGTCCATTTGGTTTCATTTTTACACTCTCAATTCATCATCTGAATTAGCACCATTTAATTGAGAAGTCTACACTGTTTTGTTTCTGCAAAATCCAGTCTGCAATTGTGAACAAAACCAAAAGAATTCTTTAGTTTTAGGTCTGTGGGGCTAAAATGTCATAAAATGGTGGTCTGTGGCTCAAATGCTGAGTAAATGGTGGTCCCTGGTGTCAAAAAGTTTGAAAACCCCTGTTGTAAAGTGTATTCTGAGTCTGTGATAACAGTCACAAGAATGTGCTTCTTGGTTAGCTGCCTGGGTGAATAGGATGGAGTAAACTGTCCAGCCAAGTACAAAATATGCAGGTGTGCATTATCATGTGTAAATAGGACAGGAGTTGCAATCACTCTCCACACAGACAATCAGTACCAGGCTTACGGGGAAGACTTCACCCATTTTAAGATTGCTATGAATGTGATTCCATCACGCAGCCATAATACAGTGACCACTGTATTATGTATGGCCATTATACATCATTATGGTCGTGCCTCATTACACCTATGCCTCATACTGTACCACCAGACATGGTCGGCAGGCCATTCCACTCACTGTGCTTTGTGACATGCCCCTTAATAGTAATATGGCTACCTCTATATATGAAGATTGTGAAAGTGACCTCATGCCCCCCACACCTTTTCAGTTACAGGACTTTTGTTCGGCAAGTAAAGCATCAATAATAACATCAGTTGTTGTTGAAGTTGCAACAGACACGCAGCATGCATAAAGCTAAAGGTCTGACTCAGAGAGTTTTCTGTTTTCAATGATGAAATGCTTGTTGGTTTAGTGGTGAGACGATTGTAGTTTGTTAGTAGCAGTAGTAGTGTTTCACATACTTTTAAATATAAGCACTGAAATATCTTGGGTTATTTTTCCTGCCATCGTGTTTGGTGGGGCAGTCGGGGCATTTAGGGGGGCATTGCCCCCCATGCCCATGGCTAGATCCGCCCCTGGTGTGGAGCCGGCCGTCAACTATATATCTGAACTCAAACCTCAAACATGTACATGTCCATGACCCGATCACAGCTAAGCTGGTGTGACATTCCATATGTTGATCTGACCTCATCAAACCATGTACATAAGACACACGGCCCATATGTGGTCAGGCCTCATCAAAATACTTGTGCATTCATGACGCTGCCCCTGCGGCCACCTACATACTGTATATGGAGCTGACCTGTCCTGACGTTCCATATGTTGATCTGATCTAGCATTGGCAGGACATTTTTGCAATGCACATTAGTTGTTCAGTCATATGGATGAGGACAAGACTGAAAACGGGTGACGGTGCTATTTTAAAACTTATGAGAGTCAAGACGCCACAAATGACTTTCTCAGACAAATCGCACTGTATCATAGAGCTGTTATAATAATGGCAGAGAGAGAGCGAGGAGGAGAAAGGAGGCAATCTGCCAGTTTCAAAGTCAGAGTCACTCAGGTATAATGAGTCAAAGATCATTCAACTGTCTATTTATGGTCGACTGGGAGCCCCAGGTGCATGCTGGGAAGCTGGCAGCCAGCCAGGGGCGGATCTAGGCATGGGCATGGGGGGGCAATGCCCCCCTAAATACCCAGTCCGCCCCCCCCAAACACGATGCCATGCAAAACAACCCAAGATATTTGAAATTAAAGTGCTTACATTTAAAATTTGAAACAGTACTACTGCTACCAACTAACTACAGCTGTGTCACCACTAAACCGACAGCATTTCATCATTGAAAACAGAAACTCTGAGTCAGACCTTTAGCTTTATGTTGCAACTTCAACGACAACTGATGTTATTATTGATGCTTTACTTGACTAATAAAAGTCCTGTAGCTGAAAATGGTATGGGTGGGGCTTCATCACCCGTGGCGCGAAGCGACACGGGCGATGAAGCCGCACCCATACCATTTTCTCTTTCCCCTCCAACATGTTCTCTTTCCCCCCCCAAATGGGACATGCTACATCCGCCCCTGCAGCCAGCCCCACCACCGAGATGCAAACTTGGCATGAAGCTCTCTGACTGCGTTGGTAATGACCCTGCTCACAGACTCTGGCAGGGACAAAAGAACATCGTTCTGATTTTCATGAGTTTAGGTGCGATATCACAACAAAGGCAGGCAAGCGGAGGAGTCTCAATAAAAATAAACTTTGCGGTGGCAGAGAGAAGAAGATTAGTTTTGTGGCCTGTGAAATATTTTTAACCCATTTGTGTTTTGATCAGATTCTAGTTTCTGATGAGACTCTAATTTCTGACACTAGATTGTAGTTTCTGACACTAGATTCTAGTTTGCTAACTGGATTCAAGTTCTTAGGCTACATTCTAGTTTTTGACGCTAGATTATAGTTCCTGATGCTAGACTCTAGTTTTTGGTGCTAGATTCTAGTTTCCAATGCTAAAATTTATTTCTAGTTTCTAGTTTCTGACAATGGATTCAATTTTTTTCCCGGGGAAAAAAAATCTATGTTCCTGTGTCAGTGATGCTCAACATATTTCATGCCATGGACCATCAGAATGATCTACTGTATATCTGAAAACATGTTCTAGGGATCCCCCAGAAGCAAAGATTTGAGTTAAAAATGTTTGCTTCGGAAATAACATATATTCATAGATTTGCACCACGTTTTCACGATTTTTCAAAAATGGCAGAGATACAAGCTCATAGTGCGCCACTCGGTGGCGCGCTATGAGCTTGTAGATCTGCTATTTTTCAATAGTTAAAACATAATGCTTAGAACACCAAAACGCGTTCAGTACACTAGGGGTTAATTAAAAATAGTGCCGCCTGTCGTTTTTACTGCTGTACCGTTCCGACCCCCACGAAGCTCTTAGACCAAATGAGACATGACTCGCGTGGCCCTGGGATCTTTGTTGTCGGTATTGTGAGTTTTATCATTATTGACACGCTCTGTTTTCCTCCAATCTCTTCTCCTCTCCTCTCCCCTTTCTCCTGTGGACTTCATCCAGGGCTACCAGCGCTCCAACCACTTCATCGCCACACAGGGTGAGTCTCCACGCAACAGCGTTTAACCTCAAGGTTCATTTTAAAAGCATTTATTTCACATCACATTTTGTCAAACACGACAGCGTCAACTTCTGTCTCTATGCCACGGCTCTGGCCACAGCTTTCAGTCAAAACCCTTAAAGGTAGGGGAAGTGATTTCACTTTTGTCAGATATCACCCCCCCAAAAAAAAAATCTGTTAAAATGCTCTATTATAAGGTGTACAAACCATATATGGAGTTTCCCCCTCCCCCATGTTAGCAGAGGAGCTTATAAATGTTGCCCAGGTGGAGGGTGAACTCTCCTCCAATAAGGATCGAGCAGCAGGTTCACATAGTGTAGCTACTCTTGGGGGCCCCTAGTGCACCAGGCTGGTACTACACCATGAATTTCAAATCACTTACCCTACCTTTAAATATTAATTTGAAGTGCCAGATCTCTGAAAATGGACGTACGATGATGTATTTCTGGTGTCTGTATACCATTCTGCCCTCTAACCCTCTGTGCAACAATATCCTGGTCACAAGTCCCGGATTTCCTGTTCAGTCCCGCTGTAGTTACCGAAGTAAGCCACATTCAGGGGTTGACTCTGAGATAATGCCTTTTGAATGCAAGGGATAGAATGGGTGCTCCACCAGAGAGCTCCAGACTTCCCTCTCCGTTAGTGACTTCCTCCTGGGACGGCTCAAGTCGTAATCCCTCCATCTGGTTCTTGGTCTGCCTCGGGGTCTCCTCCCCGTAGGAGTTGCATCAAGGACCGCAGAGGGAGACACTCGAGAGGCATCCTAACCAGATGCCCGAGCCACCTCAGCTGGCTCCTTTCCAGGCAAAGCAGCAGCGACTCTACTCAGAGTCTCTGCCGTATGCCTGAACGTCTTTCCCTCCCATCTCTAAGGGAGATGCCAGCCACCCGTCAGAGATGGCCGCTGGTATAGGCAACCATATTCCTTCAGTCTTGACCCACAGTTCATGGACATAATTGAGGGTAGGAATGAAGATTGCTCGGTAGAGAGCTTTGCCTGATATAGCAAAAAATGTACAGAATTCTCCTTTAATTATGGCAGCTATAATAATGTTTCTCTACAGTATAACACATAAGACTGGTGGTCGCATGGAGTGTTTTCATGTGTTCATTAGGACGTGTAGGCATTTTGTTTGGACACTTCTTCCTCCTCCACACACCACCCTGTCTGGCTGTCCATATTGAAATGAGCTGATTGCATAATGGATGTGTAAACAACAGAGGAGCCAATGTTTCATCACTCCATCACAGCTGGCTGTCATCCTGATCCCCTCCATCAGACGCTCCCATGATACAGTAACTCACTGTAAACGCCAGTCAGTCAGTCTGACGCTGTCACAGCACTGACTGTCTGACTGTGTGTAAAACGGTTGTGAAACTTTGTGTCTTTCTGCTGCAGAGGACAGGCGATGAGTGCACTATCACCATATTGTCCCGAATAAAGGACAGCATTTGTCTCCCTGAAGAGAATGGCTGAAAAAAGGCACTCAGACTGTCTTGGCAGCTCTTGGCCATTACATGTCACCTAAAACCATTATTACGAATGGATCGTTTCGACTAACAGGCATAGACAAGAAGGAGGAACGGCGCGGGCATATCAGACCAACAGAGTTGTTCAAAAGCTAACCAAAGTTAACAAAACAACCGAGGACGAGTTGTGATGCCTTCTTTATTCTGCTCCAAACAACACAGCAGTGCTGTATAAACAGCATCTCCTCTATAATACCGCTGACCAAAGAGACGGTTCCGGTGTTAATGTCCCCTTAACAACAATGTTGCCACGTAATGTTAGTTCCTAACAGGAACTAAACACTTAGTGTTTACTGTAGTTCAAAGAGACCATATTCAAATAAATAACTTTCTTATTGAAAAAATTGGGGTCATCTTATAATCAATGTCGCCTTATATTTGGGACAATATGGTGCGTTATAATAGTGATCACCCACATCGCCTGCAAATTGTCACTTCGCAGGCAGGAACATACTGTACATTCACACAAACCCAAATAACAACCGAATCAGAAGACAGCATTCTTTATTCTTCTTTTTATTCAGTCAGTAGGAGGTTTATTCAGCCTTCAGTGTGCAATCCCACCTCTGATTTCTGACTATTTTCTGACTTTGGTTGCAATCCTGCTGCTTCCCAAAATGTGTCGTCAATAACAAATTGTCTCTGTCTTTCTCGCACTCGCATGCGCGCGCGCACGCACACACACACACACACACACACACACACACACACACACACACACACACACACACACACACACACACACACACACACACACACACACTCTTTCACAAATCACTCCCTCCTACACACACCTTACACCATCTGTGTGCAATACCTTGTCATGTGCGTGCATGCACTCACATAGCAGTCTATGCTACACTAAACATGTCAGACAACTTTTGAATGAGTTTATTATAATGTTTATTGGGCCTAATTGAGCATAGATATATGAAGCATAGAATGGGGTCATTCTTTAATCCATCTTTTTATCGGATCAGATCAATGGCTGCTTGCTGTTAGCATCACAGTGTAGCGTGACTAGTCACAGCTATTTTGAGATGCGCGCACACAGTCTATTGGCTGCTTCCAATGGCCTGTACCCTCATGAATGTCACTTTTTCTGGCAGACCAAAGTCTTTCGCTGGCTGACAGCAGACCGTGTGATACTCACTGCATGGGGATGTGGTTTTGATTTGCAAACAAAGACAAAAACTTCAGCAGCAGCAGCAGGGTGGCAGCAGAGCGAGGCAGAAGTGAAATACATGCAAGGCTATGCAAGGCTGCACGTCATACATACTGTGAACTGCGCACTGTTCACTGCGAGGTGTCGGCATGCAGAGAGGCTGTTTTTGCATAATGAATGGTGTGTCTCTCTGTGGGCTGCATGCTGGCTGCAGAGAGAGAGCCATAGAAGCTGAGCCTGGAGCCACATGTTCCTGTGTAGGTAGAGCAGCAGGTTGCTCTGCATGGGGTCTGTTCTACTGTCCAACACCATGGAGGTGTGGGAGGAGTTGGATGAAGAAAGGGAGATGAAGAGAGGAGGCAGGCAGGCAGCGAAACGCCAAGTTAGCCCTCCGAGAGCCAACGCGCTGGGGGTCCTGAAATCAGAACAACCGCTTATCGTACCATTCATATGTTGATGGGATCAATCAGCATTTCCAGCTCGAGTTTTCATATTTTTCTGCAAGTGCACTACTGTAGAGTGTTCTTTGCCATTTTTTCTTAATCCATTGAGCAACTTCCATTTCAATTCACTTTTCAAAGAAAACATATTCACAACAGGCTTTGTGAGCTGAAATTCAGGGAATTCAGAGAGCCTTGTAAGGTTTGCCAAAAATGATCCTACTGGAGTGCTGCTGCTGCTGCTGCTTTAATTTGATTGTGTTTGACTGCAGAGATCAAAGTTACCTCCTCTGTTGGTCCAAATCCTGCTGTACTTGTTGTTGTGGGAGATGTAAATGTGTGGTACCCACCCAGTGGCGTTTCTAAGCAATTTGGAGCCCTAGGCAAGATTTTCTCTGGAGCCCCCCTTTACCAAATGGACCCTTAAGGGTCCATTTGGTAAAGGGGGGCTCCAGAGAAAATCTCCTGTAAAATGCCGTCCCCCAAGGGATAAAATTATGAACTATCTTTGAACTAATTAACATGTGTTTTAAATGTTCAACTCTAGCTATAGTGGATAACTATAATGTATTTATCCATATTAGGCTTATTAGCCTGTATTCCTTTAAAGCATATCTGGTGGTTGCCCCCTCCCCTCGCCCCCTCCCCTCATGGTCGCCCCATCCCCTCATGGCGCCCAAGGCAACCGCCTAGTTTGCCTAATGGCAAAAACGCCCCTGTACCCACCACTACACCACCGCTATGCCTCACTGTCTCACATTAGTCTGAGTGATGCAATAGAGGAGAGGTTTCAACAGTATGCCTGCCTTTCATATAATTTATTGTTTTGAGTGCTTTACCCCTGGCATTTTCAGCTATTAAAAGTAGATTTTTCGTCTTGCACAAACATTAAATCATCCTCTTTGACAATGAAGGAAGAATTTATATCATATGTGGATGAACAAATCGGCTATCTTAACCTACACGAAGTACTTAATTTCCCACCTGAATTATCAATTATCAGAACCAATGTGAAAATAAGTAAATCTGTTGTGGACTCAGAGTATATGGTGCCAGTAACAATACTACAGCTACGCTATTCCAACTACAACCTTACAAGTAGCTTGGAAGCTGAACAATGTTCTGTGAAATTGAACAGTCTTTGTGGGGAAAAAAGAAAAGAAAGAAAGATGCACAGATGAATAAAAAGTGATGTCACGGTGAGAAGGTCACCTGTGATGAGCTGTGACCTTCTTCACCACCATGTCATACAATGTTCTTATGGAGCTGTGTGGAGCGGTGGGTGTCAAGACAGGTTTAATCCATTTTGTACAGGAAAGATAGCAGATCTACAAGCTATGAGCTTGTCAAATACAGATCCTTCTGGGGGTCTTGGGGGGCATGAACTATTTTGATATTTTGATCACTGACAGAAATATAGACGTTTCAGAAAAACTAGAATCTGGTGTCAGGAACTATCCAGTGTCAGAAAGTACAATCTAGTGTCAAAAACTAGAATATATTGTCAGGAACTATCTAGTGAGAAACTACAAGCTATTGTCAGGAACTATCTAGTGTCAGAAACTACAATCTATTGTCAGGAACTACAAGTATATAGTGTTAGGAACTACAATCTAGTGTCAGGACAAAACCGGTTAGAAATGAAGGGATCATTAAAAAGGACGCAGCGTAACCAGCTCTGTAGACAGTATGAGATATAGAGCCTGTGTGATATTATCAGAGGCACAGTGTAATGAAATCAATGAAAGTGTCATCTGCCCTGGAGGACTGTGATTTGTGTCGCCAAACAGCACCTCGGTGTGAGCCAACATACGGCTTTGTTTGTGTAACATCTCAGGATTTGTGGGTATATTGAAATGACATTTCTCCCCGTATGTGAAGAACACAGAATGGGCGATAGTTCACAAATGACACAACTGTTACTCTATTCTCTGGCATGGATTACGGCATGTCTGTGTTGATGGTTATTGCTGCTATTTGAACTGGAACAAAAGGTAAAGTACGCACATCTCTAGAAAAATTTTAGGGTGCTGAACTAAAAAAAGTCAAAAGTACAAAAGAGAAGAATAGTTCGCACACCATTTCAGTAGCTCCCAGGCTGTAGACTTTATTTTAGGACAACGTTTCGACCCGTTGTGGGTCTTCTTCAGGTGAAGAAGACCCACAACGGGACCCACAACGGGACCCACAACGGGTCGAAACGTTGTCCTAAAATAAAGTCTACAGCCTGGGAGCTACTGAAATGGTGTGCGAACTATTCTTCTCTTTTGTACTATTGCTGCTATTTGCCCTGACTTATGGCTCTTCTCTCCACCCCCTGGGTCCTCCTCTCTGTCTGCATCTCAGCCTCCTTTTTGGCCTCCGTCCCTTTTTGGCAGCCAAGTAAATAGGCTTGGAGATGGAATGGTCCCGTTGTCTTAGAGGTTGGCCAAAAAGGTTGCGACATTGAGGGGTGACAAACTGGAATCAGAAAATGCATTGTTTTCAAGCAGCCACCAGAGATGTCATAAGTTTGTCTATACTTTATGGCACTAGCTGACCTCTGAGCCCTGGGATGTTTTTTGTACCGGGTATCTGGTCTCTTGGCAGTTGGCAATGTCACGACTTCTCACTTGCTGTCTCGTCTCTAGACAGAGCTACAATTCATTTCATTACTATTTAGTACATACCTGAGCGTTATGCGGCCCGAGGGCCAAATGCGGCCCTTTGGCTGACCCTGACCGGCCTGTGAAATATGGAAAGTTGGTTAACCAGATGTAACTCTTTGAGGACCCTTGCGGGTCCATTTGGTTTCACTTTTACACTCTCAAGAGTTAAAATATTCATCATGTGAATTATCCCAAGTCTACACAACTAGAGAATGTAGAAGATTAATGGTCATTTTGATCTGTATGTTTGACTGTTTGGTTTCCCAAATCCAGCCTGGAATTGTGGATAAAAGCCAAATAAATCTTTAGTTTTGGGGTCTGTGGGGCTAAAATGTCATCAAATGGTGGTCCATGGCTCAAATGCTGAATAAATAGAGGGCCATGGTGTCAAAATGGTTGGTCTTATGATTAATTTTATCTTGAAATTTTCGTCATGGCCCTCCACAATATTTTATGCATCTCATTTGGCCCCTTGTGAAAAATAATTGCCCACCCCTGATTTAGTAGTAGGTATCACTGTGTCCCACATGTATTTACATTTCATAAAACGATTCTGCAGAAAAAATACAGCTGCTGCCAATTAAATGATGCGTCATTTCTTGTTTTTCTCCTTGCACCTATTTCTGCCTCTGCTCCTGTGTCCGTTCCTCCTGCCTGTGCCTCTGTCTCCTCCTCTGCGTCCCTATCTTTCTTCGTCTCCTCCTCTTTTCTGTCCTCCTCCCTTTGCCCCGTTTGTATGATGCACAACCTCCCCTAACCCTCTCTCCCTCCTTCCTTCATCTGCTCCACAGGTCCCAAGCAGGAGATGATCTATGACTTCTGGAGAATGGTTTGGCAGGAGAACTGCTTCAGCATCGTCATGATCACCAAGCTGGTGGAGGTGGGCAGGGTACGTACATACTGTATGCCATCCGACCCAAAAAACCTCCCATCAGGGGAGATTGATGGAGGCAACACTTTTAACCCATTGTGTCCCGATCAGATTCTAGTTTCTGATGCTAGATTCTAGTTCACAGCGCTAGATTCTAGTTCACAGCGCTAGATTCTAGTTCACAGCGCTAGATTCTAGTTCCCGACACTAGATTCTAGTTCCTCATGCTAGATTCTAGTTCCTCATGCTAGATTCTAGTCCCCCACGGTAGATTCTAGTCCCTTCTAGTCCCCTCAGTAGATTATAGTTTCTGAAGTTAAATTCCAGTTTCTGGCACTAGATTCAAGTTCCCGACACTAGATTCTACTGTAGACCATGACACTAAATTCTAGTCCCTGGCGCGAGGTACTAGTTTTCTGGAAAAAGATCTTTCTGTGTCAGTGATGCTTAACAGAAAGGACCTCAAGAATTATTTAGCTGCAGAATCTCATCTAAAAACATGTTGTTCTAGGGGATCCCCCAGAAGCAGAGATTTGAGTTAAAAATGTTTGCTTCCGAAATAATGTATTCAAAGAGTTGCACCACATTTTCACACTCTTTCAAAAATAGCAGAACTACAAGCTCATATCGCGCCACTCGGTGGCGCGATATGAGCTTGTAGATCTGCTATTTTTCAACAGCTATAACACCAAAATGCGTTCATAGAAAGGGTTAACATTTCTTCCGTACAGTAGATGTATCTGAGAGAAGCAGCAGTGGGAGGTACAGTGTCCTCTTGCGGGGGGACAAGTAGGGAGACGTGAGTAATCACTACAGCTACATGGATGACAGTGTTCCAAGGTCAAAAGTCCACATGCGCACACCCTTAATTTGTGCTGTCCTGGATTCTCTGATGCACACCCACACTGACGTGGGACTCCTCCTGAGTCCAGGATGTTCCCATTGCATATTATTTCTTACAGTCTGCTGTATGTCTGACCCTGTGTTCACTGAAGAACATTTTGGTACAGAAATACCGCTATATTGATGTCATGGATTCCCCACTGTTTTATTCATAGGATTCTTTCGCGATACAAGTTTTTCTATTCACGCTGATCTGAATGAAGTTGTGTGTCTGTGAATGTAGGGATGTGTCAAACCTTTACCATATTTTTTTTACATTCACACATTACACAGAGGCCACAGGCAGGTTCACACACTAGGGCTTTTACGCAGAGGAACTGATTTCACTGGTGGTTAAAGGATAAATATGTGTAGTGCTGAATGACATCAAGAACAGAGTGCCCTATTTTTTCTTTTCTTTTTGTTTTTTTCAGTTTAGTAGCAGTTTATTTGGGAGGACATTGTTAGGATGCTACTAAAATGCCAAAATGAATCATATTGAAGTGAAATCAGCTTCAATTTGGCCACCGATTGCCACAATAGGCTCAGATATGGACCTAAATAGCGTGTGTGTGCATGAATGCACGTGCACACCCACAATTTGAACATTATTTCTGAAGATTCTAATTCGGTTAGCATCAACCGGGATTAAAGTGGATTAATCCGTGTGAGTAAACAAATTTTGTCTTTACGTTTAAACAAGCTTGTTTACCTTGTTTACAGCTCCGTTTATCGTCTTTGGGGTATAAACAGTTAACAAAGAGGGACAGAAAATATTTCTTCCTGGAATGGAGTATTCCTAACAGGCTTTTTGTCCAATATGTTAGTTGCCTATACAATGCATAACAAGCAAAGAGTTCATGTAGTACACTTTACATATGTAGTATGTAGTACACTTTACATAACTCAGATTATCCCAGCGTAATGCGTAGCTTTACCGCCCGGCTGTGTGTCTGTCCTCCACAAGAAGATTGAGCTCTTTGCAAGGAGAAACATGCAGCGTTTTTTTTTAAAGCCCAAGGCCTGACAGCACTCACAACCAATAGATGTCATCAGACTGAGCTGATGAATTGGACTCATGTCCCTTCAACCAGCTGTCAGAGCAGGGAGCTGGCCGTGGTGCTGACGGGGAGCTGGCCGTGGTGCTGAAGTCTCTCCACAGTACGCTCTGTGCCTGTCTGTCACGCTGTGCCCCGCAGACAGACACTGACTTTCCACAAAGGGTCCTTATCTTGTCCCTCTTGTTCCACAAACACTGGGGTCAGGACCCACTTGTGGGTGGGTTTTCATGCGTCACGTCAGGCTTGTTATTCCCTGCATTTTGTTATTTAAGGGGAATTCCACCCATTTTCAGCAATTTACTATGTCATTAATATACCTTTAGGGTTGTTGTGTGTACATGATAGAAAAGCTCCCCCACAATTCTGTGTTTCCTAGAAATGGAGGTCTGAAAAAAAAAAATCATTAACATGGTGTAACACAACTTGATGACATCATCAATTTGTGTTTCACCATGTCAATGATTTACAACCTTTTTTACACTCTCAGGAAAAAAAACTAAAATGGGTGGAATTCCCAATTCAATAGAATCTCTGCAAAGAAATTTCCAAGCTAGCGGAAGCTCACCATTTACTATTTACTTCAAGAAATGCACGTTGAGCTGCTGGGATTGCTGCTGCTGGCAGTGAAATCATTTAGATTTTAGTTCAAATGAGTAGTATTTAGCACAATTAACTGCTTAGTTGACTGCCACATGCACACACATGTACACGCCCCACTCCCATGCACAACCAATGACTTAAATACGTTTGTAATGCTGTGTTTGTCCAGATAAAGTGCTGTAAGTACTGGCCTGATGACAGTGAAATGTATGGAGACATCAAGATAACACTGCTGAAGACTGAAACTCTAGCAGAATACACCGTCCGCACCTTCGCTATGGAGAGGGTGAGACACACACACACACACACACACACACACACACGCACACACACACACACACACACACACTCACACACTCACACACACACACGCACACAGAGAGAACATCAATACAATAAAGTATTCAATTCAAAATAAAATCTAGACCAGTGGCGTTTCTAAGCAATTTGGAGCCCTAGGTAAGATTTTCCCTGGAGCCCCCCATACCAAATGAGTAAGGGGGGGCTCCAGGGAAAATCTTTTGTAAAATGGCTATTTTTATACTAAATAACATAATGTTATGTATTTTATAATATTATGTGTTTTAAATGTTCAGTTCTATAGTTATAGAGAACAAGTATAATGTATTCATCCATATGAGGCTTATTAGCCTGGGATCCTTTTAAAGCGCATGTCTGGTGGTCGCCATCTCCCCTCGACCCCCTCCCCTCATGGCGCCCTAGGCAACTGCCTAGTCTGCCTAATTGCAAAAATGCCCCTGATCTAGACTGACAAAACAAAACGCAACTGCAATTATCACAAAAGATTCCAATAATACTGTACTTCCCACACAAAGAGATAAAAAACACATCCTATACTATTACTCATCCTCTGGCAGGTACACACTTATGTGTGTTCTATTTTAAACCCTCCTCTGTCCACATGCGTACAGTTCCACCCACTGCTCTGTTCCAATGCCAACTTACACAGCGCACACAGTGGTGCCAACTTGGCGCTATATTTAGCTTTTTTCCAGACCCTTTGCGGAAAATCTAGTGCTTTTTTGCTGGTGAGTTGGGGCGAAATTGGTTGACAGGCGCCAGAGATAAAACCCTCGTTTTTTTTTTTACAACATTTTTACTGCTATAAAAGTCCTCCTTCCTTCCTAGAAAGGACCATTGGTAACCAAATGGCCCCTTATATATCCGTAACTATTGAGAGCGTAAAATGATACCAAGGGTCCATTTGGTTCCATTTTAATGAAACCAAATGGTCCCGTAAGGGTCCATTTCGTATCATTTTACGCTCTCAAGAGTTAAATTATATTTAATTAATTCTGAATTACCTAATTTTCAAGAATCTATACATTTGGAAAATGTATCATAATTGCTATTTTGACCAACATTTTGCCAGTTATCTCTCCTAAATTAGTCAGATGGTGGTCCATGGCTAAAATGCAGAATAAACAGTGGGCCCTGGCATGAAAATGGTTGAAAACCTGCTGCTCTAGCGCATTCTACTGCATTTTGGAAGTGCCACTACTAGTGCATTTTGGATTTTGGCAGTTGGCAACACTGATCACACAAACTATAGAGTAGTTCAGCTGTATCCGTGCTGCACAGTGCAGTAATGCTAAATGACATGAGCGGGAAAAACAAAGTAAATGAGATCGTGCCTTCACACAAATCTATACGATCAAGTCAATTTAAAAACGCGCATGCTTTCACACAAATCTATGCAATCTCAGGAAGGAATTGACACAAAGGCCGGCTATAATATAAATACAGTAAGTACACCATCTGCCAGCACATCGCCCACATCGCGCTGCACCTCCAAAACAACAGCATTTACGTTATGTAACACATGGAGAGTAAATACTTGTTTATGTGTTCATTTTTCCAGCACGTCTCACTTTCAGTTCGTGGTGTTCTTTCAGCAAATGCCACTGTTAACAGTATGTTTCAGCAGTGGGGTGACGTCCATGCATATTTTCTGGGATTGTACATTATTTGTCAATGTCAATTATCCATCTTTTGGGGCGACAATTAGCTCTTCACTAAGCCCCTCCCCAATCTGGCCTTGTCCAATAGGCACGTTGGAAGAGGAAAGCTTGACCAGGGAAGCTTGACCTGGATAGCAACAGTTGTTAAAGTATTTGCAATGTCATTGGACAGTGAGCAAACCCCACCCCAAAGGGTGGGGCTTAGAGAAGAGCTCATTGGACGATTTAGGCGATAGGCAATAAATCCTAGCCCCCATACCATTTTAGTTTACAGGACTTTTATTAGGCAATTATGCATCAATAATAACATCAGTTGTTGTTGAAGTTGCAACAGACATGCAGCATGCATAAAGCTAAAGGTCTGACTCAGAGAGTTTTCTGTTTTCAATGATGAAATGCTGTTGGTTTAGTGGTGCCACAGCTGTAGTTAGTTAGTAGCAGTAGTAGTGTTTCAAATCATTTTAAATCTAAGCACTTTATTTTGAAATATCTTTGGTTGTTTTGCATGCCATGCTCGAGTTTGGTGGGGCAGACTGATAGTGTGTCTAGGCTGTATAATCTTCTCTGCTTCTCATCGTGTTTCATTCTTCCCCTTGTGTCTCCAGAGAGGCTACCCTGCCAAACACGAGGTGTGTCAGTTCCACTTGACGTCGTGGCCGGAGCACGGCGTTCCCTACCACGCCACGGGACTGCTGGCCTTCCTGCGCCGTGTGAAGAGCTCCATGCCCCCCGACGCTGGACCTGTGGTGGTGCACTGCAGGTACACACACACACACACACACACACACACACACACACACACACACACACACACACACACACACACACACACACACAGAGCTCCATGCCCCCCGATGCTGGACCTGTGGTGGTACACACACACTGGGGGACACTAAAAATAATTATACATTCCTGTATTGTACCTGTATCAGTGAGTGACAAATAAACCCTTTTCTATCGTGGATCCTTTTGCCAGCATCATTCTTGTGAGAAGGGTTGTGTAGGTGTGGTTTGTATCATTTACGTTGTGTAAAAATGGTGGTATTACATTTTGTTTGTGTGTGTGTGCTGACAGAGCAGGGCTATCTGCACGCTGGTTGTGGTGGGCCGATCTGTGGCAAATTTGTGCAATAATGGGCTGCTCTGGGCCAAATTCACACAAAAAATTACCTTTTGAATGAATATGTGTCTCCTCAGCATGGGTGCTGGACGGACAGGCTGCTACATCGTTCTGGACGTCATGCTGGACATGGCTGAATGTGAAGGAGTGGTGGACATCTACAACTGTGTCAAAACCCTCTGCTCCAGACGCATCAACATGATACAGACAGAGGTCAGTGGACACTTGCTGTAGTAAGACTGTAACATACAGTGATTGACATTAAACGTTAGACCTAGTGAAACTAGGTCTGCCCTCAGTAGAGCGCCAACTTGCGCATTGCGCACAAGTAGGCGATGGCCTACTTATTTTTAAAGATGGAGGGAGGGGCGGCAGTGGCTCAGGGGTAGAGTCACCGGATGGTAACTGCAAGGTTGCCGGTTCCAACCCAAGTTCCCCTAGAGTTAGTGTCAATGTGTCCCTGAGCAAGACACTGAACCCCTAATGGCTACTGATGTGCTGGTCAGTACCTTGCAGGGGTTGACACTAAGGTCTCCGAGGCACTTGCCCATCGGGCAAGTGCAAGTCAGGTTCTACTTGCCCTCAGGTCATGGTCACTTGGCCCCCAAAAATATATTGTAAATTTTGCATTTAAGTTTACTTCCTACTTGGGTGCTTTAAACCAAGGGTTTTCAACAGGCGGTCCGGGGACCACCAGTGGTCCCTGAGAGGGTTCCAGGTGGTCCCCAGCTAAGTTGGTTAACCAGATGTAACTCTTGAGAACGTAAAAATGAAACCAAATGGACCCTTGCGGGTCCATTTGGTTTCATTTTTACACTCTCAAGAGTTAAAATTCATCATCTTAAAGGGGAATTTCACCCCAAAACTTTTTTTTTATCTTTATTTGCAGTTATTTATTTAGAAAAAAGTGGTCCAGGTGCTGTTTTGTGAAAACGCTCCTTAATGGCTGTTTCCCCTATCCCAAAATAGGCTTATAATGGGGCTAATGGGTCAAATGCAAGTTCACCTATATACATCGCTCCAAAATGCAATTTTCTGCTATATATTGTCTCCCCACCATGCCAGTAGTGTGTTAACACTCACACTTTCACTTTCACTTTTGGTACAGCAGTGATTCAGCTGTCTCGAAAGGTGGGGGCGTGGCACATGGTTTATGGCTGAACCACTGCTGAACCAAAAGTGAAAGTGAAAGTGTGAGTGTTAATACACTACTGACATGGTGGGGAGGAAATATATAGCAGAAAATTGCATTTTGGATTGATGTATATACGTGAACTTGCATTTGACCCATTAGCCCCATTATAAGCCTATTTTGGGATAGGGGAAACAGCCATTAAGGAGCGTTTTCACAAAACAGCACCTGGACCACTTTTTTCTAAATAAATAACTGCAAATAAAGATAAAAAAAAAGTTTTGGGGTGAAATTCCCCTTTAATTAGCCCAGGTCTACACAATCAGAATATAGATTAGGTCATTTTTGATCTGTATGTTAATTTGCCTGTTTTGTGTCCCAAATCCAGCCTGGAATTATGGACAAAAGCGCAATAAATTGCATACTTGCCCGATCGGGCAACCAGGTAGTAGTCTTCACTTGCCCCACCATTTTTTTTACTTGCCCCGGGCAAGCGGGCAGGTGTTAGTGTCAAGCCCTGCCTTGCATTTTATTCCGCCATTGGTGTGTGAATGGGTAAATGGGATCTACTATCTACTAAATTTGGGAAAGAACCACGGCACTTTATCTTTAACCCATTGTGTCCTGACCCTCGATTTGAGTTTCTGACACCAGATTATACAGTAGTTCCTGACACCAGATTATAGCTGCAGCAACATTCTAGCTTTTGACACTAGATTCTACAGTAGTTTCCGACACTAGATTCTAGTCATTGACACTAAATGATAGTTTCTGATGCTAGGATCTCCTTTTTGACACTAGAATCTACTTTCTGACGCTAGAATCGAGTTTTTGACACTAGATTCTATAGTTTCTGACACTAGATTCTAGTTTTTCTGAAAAATCTGTGCTCCTGTGTCAGTGATGCGAACATATTTCTAGCCAAGGACCACCAGAATTATCCATATTTGGCTGCAGACCCCCCATCTGAAAACATGTTGTTCTCGGGGTTCCCCAGAAGCGAAAAAATTGAGATAAAATGTTTGCTTCCAAAATAATGTATTCAGAGATTTGCAGCACATTTTCACAATTTTTCAAAAATAGCAGAACAACAAGCTCATGTCGCGCCACTTGGTGGCGCGACATGAGCTTGTTGATCTGCTATTTTTCAACAGATAAAACACTAGCCCTTTTTCATATTTTTTGAGGTAGCCAGTGCCAGCGATTTTCATCAAAAAGTCATATTTCATATTTCGGTCCATGTTTCCCCACGGACAAGTTAGTTGGCGACACACACTTCCGGTTCCGGTTTGGTCCGTCCCTTATTATGGTCTATCAATGGAATATGCGGTCGCTGCACGCTGCTGTTAGCATGGGGATCGTATCAAACCGGCGCCGGTAAGTAACGTTCAAAGGCGTAGCTCAACGGCAGCGGCATCAGTCGTTACTGTATTTCATAATGATAACGGGAGACGTAGATCTATTTCAACGGCACGAAAACTGTTAATATTGTCTTTTAAAACATGTAATAATTGTTTCTGCATTATCTCCTTCAGGAGATAGTACTTACAACATCAGTTATAAACCTTACCTTCCTGTTGTAATATTCCCACCTGTGTGTGATCGTTGTGTTGTGCTTTCTAGGATCAGTATGTGTTCATCCACGATGCCATCCTGGAGGCCTGTCTGTGTGGAGACACAGCCATCCCTGTTAATGACTTCACTCTGACCTATAAAGACATGCTGAAGGTTGATTCACAGAGCAACACTACACCGCTCAGAGAGGAGTTCCAGGTAACACACACACACACACACACACACACACACACACACACACACACACACACACACACACACACACACACACACACACACACACACAGAGCAACACTGCACTGCTCAGAGCGGAGTTCCAGGTAACTAACACACACATACACACACACGCACACGCACACACACACACAGAGCAACACTACACCGCTCAGAGAGGAGTTCCAGGTAACACACACACACACACACACACACACACACACACACACACACACACACACACAGAGCAACACTGCACTGCTCAGAGAGGAGTTCCAGGTAACACGCGCACACACACACACACACACACACACACACACACACACACACACACACACACACACACACACACACACACACACACACACACACTGGGGTAGGTCTATTCCCTGTGTTCAGTAGTCCACTGCGGCATGTCTTTTAATTATTATTGCATATATACATTACCCTGTTTAAATACATTCCAGCCAGTGTCACTGCTCACTGTTTTCCACCAGTTGTGAACCTGTTCACTTCTTTGTGCTTTTTCCATGAGACAGACTGGCGGAATTGGAAGTTATTTAGGAATTATTTAAAGGTAGGGGAAGTGATTTCACTTTTGTCAGATATCACCCAAAAAAAATGTTTTCTGTTAAAATGCTCTATTATAAGGTGTGCAGACCATATATGGAGTTTCCCCCTCCCCCACGTTAGCAGAGGAGCTAATAAAAGTTCCCCAGGTGTAGGGTGAATTCTCCTCCAATCAGGATCGAGCAGCAGGTTCACATAGTGTAGCTACTCTTGGGCCCCCTAGTGCACCAGGCTGGTACTACACCATGAATTTCAAATCACTTACCCTACCTTTAATATGAAAATAATATAAGAAATGTAAAGCTTGAAAGAGCTACTACTGTGGAATGGCTATCATATATTAAGTTATTTACATTGATCCTATAAACTATTTAAAGCTCCTATATGTAATTATATGTTGTGTTTCTCATGAAGTCTTCCTTTAATTAGATAATCTCCCAAAAAATCTAGTCTTTTTAAGGGGCTGCAGTAGGCCTCTAAAGAAATCCCTATAAGCTTTGTAATTGGCTGAAGGAATAATCCCGCCGGCACTATTATGTTAACCAATCAGAAAGTGTCCCACTAAGCTTTTAAAGGACCACTGTGGCTCCTGTGGTGGTCATACTAGATATTTTCAGGAATTGCTAAATGGAACGGTCCTAGAAAAAGAAAGAGAAAAAAAGGTCATTAAAATTCATCTAAGATTTATTGCTCATATATACTTTAATATAAGTATGTTCCAATTTTGGAGGTCTGGCTTATGGACTAAAAACAGGATCTGAAATGAACCGGTTGAAAAAGTTCCCAGTGCGACTGAATAGTTAATTTTTGAATTTGGAACTTTTACTTGCATAAAGTATAAAAAAGTCATTTTACCCCCACAGCTTCTAAATACCATCCACAACTGTTTATGGTGTGTCTCTACCCTGGGAGCAGCAGAGCCATGCATGTTGTCAGTTTGACCTTTCCATTAGTGTAGATTTATATGCTGTATTGTTTAGGCGCTGTCTGGACAGGTTAGACAGCAGCACTGTGTGTTTAGCATTTTACTATCACTGATGGTTGCATCATGCTGACCTTTTGGGAGAGGCCCAATTACTATTCCTCATTCTCACAGGCAGCGTAATTAACTCCTTTTCGTTATGTCCAGCACATGCCAGCTCCAACTAAACGGCCTGATAATTGCAGTGTGTATAGTATAGCCGCTAGACACACTATAGCAGCAGCTGTGTTACAGCCACTGTGTTCTATTCATTTATTCCAAAACCAACGGGGAGCCGTTGAACAATATGAAGCAAATTAGATAATCACTTCACTGTTCCCCAATTTACATTCCCACAGTCTAATATGCACATTCATAATGTATAAGATTGTGTTTTTTTTTATCCATTATCATCCTCAAAGGTTCTGCACTATAGTGATAAGGCTACTGGTATATTTAACCTTTTCTGTAGCGAATGTGTTTTGGTGTTTTATCTGTTGAAAAATAGCAGATCTACAAGCTCATATCGCGCCACCGAGAGGCGCGATATGACCTTGTAGTTCTGCTATTTTTGAAAAATTGTGAAAATGTGATGCAAATCTTTGAATACATTCTTTCGGAAGCAAATATTTTTTAACTCAAATCTTTGCTTCTGGGGGATCCCTAGAGCAACAAGCTTTCAGATGGGGGGTCCGCAGCCAGCTGGTGGTCCTTCCTTGGCATGAAATATGTTAACTGTTTGATTGCCAGGGCCGTTAAGACGAGATAAAATCACCTTTGCACAGGTTGCCAGGAACGTTAAGACGAGATTTGAAGTCCCGCGAGATTTCCGCGGGATTTCCGCGCTATAGGCTAAAAAACTGGCACTCAAGGAGTTAAGCATCACTGACACAGGAACACAGATTTTTCAGAGAAACTAGAATCTGTCAGAATCTAGCATCAGAAACTAGAAACTAGTCAGAAACTAGAATCTAGTGTCAGAAACTACAATCAGGTGTCAAATAGAATATATTCTTAGATTTGCGCATCATTTTCACAATTTAAAAAATATATAAAAATATCAGATCTATGAGCTCATATGGCGCGATATGAGCTCATAGATCTGATATTTTTCTAATAGCTAAAGTGTAACATAATGCTTTGAACACCAAAACGCAGTCAGTACACAAACGGTTAAAAGGTTCTACCCTTGTAATGATAATAAAACAGCAGGGATCTTTGATGCAGTAGTTTTATTTTTTTATGTTATTTATGCTTTTCTGATTTCCATTTTCCTTATCTCTCTGTGATATCGCTGTCATCTGTCAACACATACTGTACATTTTCTCTCTCCACTTATCAGCTTGTCTCCGTTGTAATCAACACCTCTGCTGAAATGCATGCACACACGCACGCACGCACGCACACACACACACACACACACACACACACACACACACACACACACACACACACACACACACACACACACACACACACACACACACACACACACACTTCTCCCTATTTTAACTCAGTCCTCGCTGGTAACGGTGCTTTTGTCTGATTATATGCAAAACGCATCCTCGCCAAGTACGCCTTTAACACATTTAATGATATACTGTACATGTAACGTGGAATCACCACACCTTTAATGTTATATAATGTTGAGTCGCTACACCATTAATGTGGACGTCAATCCACAGCACTGTGTTTGTTTATGGATTTCCCCTCAGCCACAAAGCATAAAAGGAAAGCTGTGTTTGAGGCATTTCTAGTGCCGTTTTGGGGTTAATCCAAAGCGGATGAACAAAGCCAGGGGCGTTTTTGCCATTAGGCAGACTAGACAGTTGCCTAGGGTGCCATGAGGGGAGGGAGGCGCCCATTAGTCCTCAATACAGCAATATTATAACACATATACTGTATGTTTTTTAGTTTTGACCACCTGGAATTCTCCCAAGGACCACTGGTGGTCCCCGGACCACTGGTTGAAAACCACTGTACTACCTAATAGAACGTTAGTGAATGTTGGCCTGAGCTGAACTATCGTTAGTGGCATAAACCAGTGAAAAAGTTAAGTTAGGTTTAGGGTTATTAATTATGTTACAATTCATTATTTCATTTTTCTAATGGCATATCCTCCCCAGTCAACTGAGGTGGAGAAGTTGCGTTAATGCTTTCTGTATGTATGCGTTTTGGTGTTCCTTTAGCTAATGTAAAATAGCAGATCTACAAGCTCATAGCGCGCCACTGAGTGGCGCGCTATGAGCTTGTAGGTCTGATATTTTTAAAAATCATGAAAATGTGGCACAAATCTTTGAATAGGCTTTATTATTTCGGAAGCAAACATTTTTAACTCAAATCTTTGCTTCTGGGGGATCCTGAGAACAACATGTTTTCAGATGGCTGTCTGCAGCCAAATATAGATAAATCTAGAGGTCCTTGGGATGATATACTGTATGTTGAGCATCACTTACACAGGAACATTTTTTTTTTTTTTTTTTTTTTTCAGAAAAACTAGAATCTAGTGTCAGAAACTAGAATCTAGTGTCAAAAAACTAGAATCTAGCATTGGAAACTGGAATCTAGTGCCAAAAAACTGGAATCTAGTGTCAGGAACTAGAATCTAGTGTCAAAAAACTAGAATCTAGCATTGGAAACTGGAATCTAGTGCCAAAAAAATAGAATCTAGCATTGAAACTGGAATCTAGTGCCAAAAAACTAGAATCTAGTGTCAGGAACTAGAATCTAGCACCAGAAAGTAGAATCTAGCATCAGAAACTAGAATTTGGTATTTGGTATCAAGTATTGGGAACTAGAATTTAGTGCTGGAAGCTAGAAACTAGCGTTGGAAACTAGAAACTAATGTCAGAGACTAGAATCCAGTGTTAGAAACTAGAATCTAGTCAGGACAAAATTGGTTAAATTCCACATTGTCACACTTTGTTCACACAACGTGTGTGTGTGCTCGACTGTGAGAAAAGAAGGTGTTTGTAAGTACAGTATATACTGCGGCATTCACACTCACAGTGACAGGCTATGTTCAATCCATCTATTCTCCATGTCTGCCAGCCACAGTGACATACAGATAGAAACACATTGACGGCTGGCGCCTGCAGCTTTCTGACGCCTGTGACAAAGCTACAGTTGTTGATTTTTTTTTTCTTTTTCAGCAGTGAAATTATGCGGTGTCATTCAGTCATATATTTTTGCTTTGCAATTTCCACCCTGCGTCTCTTTTCTCCCGTTTTGATTTGAGGAGGTCAGACAGACGCTGCACGCTCCAGCTGCTGTTCATGCAGCCTGAACAGAGTCAGACTGGAGTTGGAAATACAGTGTTTTCAACAAGGGTGTCCTGTCTAGATTTCTAGTTTCTGAATAACAAAGATTTGGACCACGTTTTCACGATTTTTCAAAAAGAGCAGAGATACAAGCTCATAGCGCGCCACTCGGTGGCGCGCTATGAGCTTGTAGATCTGCTATTTTTCAATAGTTAAAACATAATGCTTAGAACACCAAAACGCGTTCAGTACACTAAGGGTTAAAGTATTGTAACAACTAAAGTATTGTTTATGTCGTACTATTACTAAAAAAAAGTAGTGACGGAAGATTAAACGGCAAACACATCGGTATCGGACAATATTAGTTGTTTTTAAAATAATCAACATCGGTTCGATTAATCCATCAGGCCGATTAATTAATAGATCTAATTTGAAACACTGATATTTTTTTTAATGGAAAACATCTTCAAACATTTGAAACATTTTCAATTCAAATTGAGCTCATATGGACTTTAGTAATATCGGTTATCAGCCGTAATGCTGATTAATTATATCGGATATAGATATTGGCCAGAATTTATCATTAGCATCCCTACTAAAAAAAACAAAACAAAAAAAACAATAAATGGGTTTAAAGCTGGGCTGTTGCCTGAGTCCAATGCTTTACTGTCTACTTCTAGTCCAGAACGTGTTGGGCTTTCTATATGCCAGGGGTTTTCAACCGGTGGTCCGGGGACCACCAGTGGTCCTTGAGAGGGTTCCAGGTGGTCCCCAGGCTAAATGATGGAAAGTTGGTTAACCAGATGTAACTCTCGAGAATGTAAAAATGAAACCAAATGGACCCTTGCGGGTCCATTTGGTTTCATCTTCACACTCTCGAGAGTTAAAATATTCATCATCTGAATTAGCACTACTTAATTAAGAAGTCTACACCGTTTTGTTTGGAAAATCCAGCCTGGGATTGTGAACAAAACCAAAATTATTCTTTAGTTTTGGGTCTTTGGGGCTAAAATGTCATCAAATGGTGGTCTGTGGCTCAAATGCTGAGTAAATGGTGGTCTCTGGTGTCAAAAAGGTTGAAAACCCCTGGTATAGGTAGAAAATATGTCATTATACAAGAAGTGAACAGAGTTGTCAGAATGCTTTCTATATGCCCAGGCTCTGAGCATACTGTACTAACCTTGGACTCTCCGTTTCTTGTTGCGTCAGACTCTGAACTCGGTGACTCCTCACCTGGACATGGAAGAGTGCAGCGTCTCTCTGCTGCCCAGGAACCGTGAGAAGAACCGCAGCATGGACGTCCTGCCTCCCGACCGCTCTCTGGCCTTCCTGGTCTCCGCCGAGGGCCAAGGCAACGACTACATCAACGCCGCGCTGGCCGACAGCTTCCACCGAGCGGCCGCCTTCGTGGTGACTCCCCACCCCCTGCCAGGGACCACCAGCGACTTCTGGAGGCTGGTGTTCGACTACGGCTGCACCTCAGTGGTCATGTTGAACCAGCTCAACCAGTCCAACTCTGCCTGGGTGAGACACAGGACACACACACACACGTCAACCCTTATCCCTGACCATGTTGGCCGACATGAAAGTGCTCGGCATCGATCGCGAGGTGGCCATGGACCGTCCCTGGTGGAGGAAAGCCATATCGAGAGCCAAGTCCAACCCAGCGGTGCCTGGAAAGCGGACTCTAAACCGAAGATGATGAACCCTTATCCCTAAACAGTTAAAATGTCCAGCCTACAAGCTCACAACGTGTTAGTGTAGTTTGGCTAGTTGAACAATTTAAACATATTTTTCAAAATAGTAAAAAAGTTAAGCATGAGGCGACAAAAATAGGCATAGATGCTGTATCAAGGTTTTTGAAAAATAGGACGAACCGGTTATTTGTTTCCTAACAACTGTGTTATCCCAAAGGTTGTTATCCCCAGCGGATTCTACCGTTATCAATAGATAAGACAGATTATCGCTTGATAACGGTAGAAGCGGGTGGTTATCCCGCTTATCTGCAGTTGTGTAGGCTACATTAATCCATGCAAGGAGGTCTGTTGTTGGCTGGTGTTGTGGTGTTGGTGTTCTAACCGCTCATTTGACATGTGTCATTGGAGCATTCATTCAAGCCATGTTGATGTTGATATGGTTCAAAGCAGGTGACAAGTGCTTTGCTGTCATGCATTTCAGTGGCATAAAGACATGCTGGTGTATTCCTGCAAAACAACCCAGCCCAAAAATGGTATGGGTGCGACTTCATCCGATGAAGTCGCACCCATACCACCCCGTTTTCTCCTGCCCCCCCCAATTGGGAAATGCTATATTCGCCCCTGGCAGCAATGCTGGAATGCAAATGTGTTTTTCACATTCTTATCTTTGGGCTTGTGTGTGTGTGTTCATGTCTTCTCTTCTGTTTGCAAGTCTTCCTGCTTATGCTCCGTCACTGTGGTGTCATGTTGGATTCCTCATCACTATTTACCATCTTAATCTCTCTCTCTCTCATTCACTTCACTGGATTAACAGGCCTCCCTTTGCGTGCTTCCCTCCGTCCTCATCTCCCTCAGACAGGCACCGCCACTCTCCTCCTCCTGTCTCTGAATATCAATATTTATCTGTCCTCCTGCCCAATGTCACCTGTTAGTACCGTTCCATCACCGTCTGTGACAAGACATTATTTATCAGCTCCTCCGGGACCCCTCCCTCCCTCCACCTTTCCTGGGTGTCACCGCTAACATCATTAACACACCAACCCCATCGCTCCCCCCTGTGAGTTTGCCTCCCACTTTGCCTGGCCCGGGGACAGAGTCCTTATCAGATTTATTTAATGGGGTCCGTGGTCTTGTTGTGCACAAACCAGCTCCCTAACACAATTTGAAACCTCTGCCTCAGCTATATAGTGCCAGGATGAGGTCCCATAGCGTAAGGTGCTGCTGGCAGAATGCACCACCGGCAAGAATAAAATCTTATATTTGTCTGTTTTTTTTTTTCTTCATATTGTCCTCCTTTTTTTCCTTCCGCCAAAAAAATGTCAGTTCTGGCTGAACTGTGTAGATGGTATTTGCGAATCTTGACAACAATGGTAGAACACTAGGCCAAATGGTAAAGCTGTGAAGCCCACGACCAGTGGCCAAAGGGTGGCGCTATAGCACACAATTGAAAATGCAAACTTTGAAACTATATAGACAAAAACAAAATCCAAATTATTTTTATTTTTTGTAGCAGTAGAAAATATTAAAAAAACAACTTTAAACAAGGATAACTCATGCCTTGTTTAGGTCATGGTACTTGTTTCCAAAGGTTCCTTTGACTCATGGATAACACATCCCTAATATGGAACATATTATATATGCAAACTCTTGAAAGTGCTTGAATCTTTCGTACAAACAATCCTCATATAAAAGAATACATTTAATATAAGTGAAACATACAGTATATGAAACATATATAATTTTGTAATTTATAAGAATTGTATTTGACATACTGTACAAAAAAAATACTTTCAATAGATAGCATACATGACATTTACAGGATATATATAATTTTCCATATGGGATCTGTAACATTAACCAGTAAGCTCTGCCCTCAGGTATCCTGCCATTTAGTTTGAAAATAACGCTTATACTTGCTTATACACTATGGACCATTACCTAAAAGCCCAGTGAAGAGAAGTTTGTATGTGAATAGTCTTTTTTTATTTTCTTTCAAAAAAATATATACCTGCATTCAACAATAACCGGCACTTTGTACAGGCATAACTCATGCCTGGTCTTTCTGAAGTGCTCTACTCCTCTCCCACTCTCTAAATGTGCTTAGTTAAACAGTCCAAGGCAACACAAACCAAACAGAGGAAGGGAGACCACTCACTGTGTGATGCCAACATTAGTTTGGATGCCTTTCAACTGTTTTGTTTACGGACAAGAACAAGCTTGGCTTCTAACAATACAGACCACTCTGCAACGCAATTTCGAGCATGTTTGAATTCATTCAAACAATTGTTGAATTATTCAATGCTCCTCTCCACTGTCACCTTGGATGTTATTCTTTCCTCCTTGGGAACTCCAGGACTTATTACCACTAGTTTGTGGCACTTATAGTTTCTCTACGGACTGTTTCCATCCAGGGCCGGATTTAGCCAGCCCTACTAGGGTGGGCTGGAAGAATGGCAGGGTGGGAAACTTTTTGATACCAGGGCCCACTATTTATTCAGCATTTGAGCCAAGGAACCACCATTTGAGGACATTTTTAGCCCCACAGACCCCACAACTAAAGATTTATTTTGCTTTTTTCCACAATACCAGGCTGGATTTGGGGGGAAAACAGTCAAACATACAGATCAAAATGACCATACCATATTCTACATTCTCTAGTTGTGTAGACTTGGGCTAATTCACATGATAAATACTTTAACCCTTGCGGGTCCATTTGGTTTCATTTTTATAGTCTCAAAGAGTTAGATCTCGTTTTCACCATTTAGCTGGGGACCACCTGGAACTCTCTCAAGGACCACTGGTGGAAAACCAATGATATTACCTTTCATTGGGTGGGCAGGATGCACTTCTAGATCCGGCCCTGTTTCCATCAGTCCCAAGCCTGCCACAGCTCACCTAGCTACCTACGTAGCTACCTAGCTATTCATAATGAGCTCATGATAATGATTTAACCCAGGTATTTGCAAAACCGTTTAATACCAAGGCCCAATATTTATTCGGAATTTGTGCAGCGGACCACAATTTGATAATGTTTCCACTCCACAGACCCAAAACTAAAGATTCCAGGCTGGATTTTTGCAAGCAAATATCAGGCAAACATAGATCTCCTGGCACTCTCTCAAGCACCACTGGTTCAAGACCACTTATTTAAGCTGTTGAATAATTCAAAAGGCATACATGAGTTCATTTATTGTCGCTGTTGTCAATACTGTTACTGTACCTCACAGCGGGATCTGCAGGGGTGGATCTAGGCATGGGCATGGGGGGCAATGCCCCCCTATTTAGGGGGGCAATGCCGACTTTATCGCCCGTGGCGCGAAGCGACACGGGCGATGAAGCCGCCCCCATACCATTTTCTCTTGCCCCCTGGGGCTCTGACATCATGCTCTGTCATCATAATCTGAAACTCTCACTGTCTGTCTCTGTCTGTCTGTCTGTCTGTCTGTCTGTCTGTCTGTCTCTGTCTGTCTGTCTGTCTCTCTCTCAGCCATGTCTTCAGTACTGGCCTGAACCAGGCCTCCAGCAGTTTGGACCAATGACGGTGGAGCTGCTGTCCAGAACGGCGGACGACGACGTCATCATCCGCCTGTTCCACATTCAGAACATCACACGGGTAAATCAGTGTTCCACATTCAGAACATCACACGGGTAAATCAGTGTTCCACATTCAGAACATCACACGGGTAAATCAGTGTTCTACATTCAGAACATCACACGGGTAAATCAGTGTTCCACATTCAGAACATCACACGGGTAAATCAGTGTTCCACATTCAGAACATCACACGGGTAAATCAGTGTTCTACACATTCAGAACATCACACGGGTAAATCAGTGTTCCACATTCAGAACATCACACGGGTAAATCAGTGTTCCACATTCAGAACATCACACGGGTAAATCAGTGTTCCACATTCAGAACATCACACGGGTAAATCAGTGTTCCACATCCAGAACATCACACGGGTAAATCACTGTTCCACACATTCAGAACATCACACGGGTAAATCACTGTTCCACATTCAGAACATCACACGGGTAAATCAGTGTTCCACACATTCAGAACATCACAGGGTAAATCAGTGTTCCACACATTCAGAACATCACACGGGTAAATCAGTGTTCCACACATTCAGAACATCACACGGGTAAATCAGTGTTCTACACATTCAGAACATCACACGGGTAAATCAGTGTTCCACATTCAGAACATCACACGGGTAAATCAGTGTTCTACATTCAGAACATCACACGGGTAAATCAGTGTTCTACATTCAGAACATCACAGGGTAAATCAGTGTTCTACATTCAGAACATCACAGGGTAAATCAGTGTTCCACACATTCAGAACATCACACGGGTAAATCAGTGTTCCACACATTCAGAACATCACACGGGTAAATCAGTGTTCTACATTCAGAACATCACACGGGTAAATCAGTGTTCCACATTCAGAACATCACACGGGTAAATCACAATGGATCCAGTTGATTTTAACGGTGGTCAAGAGGATTGGTTTTGTAGAGGCGTTTTCCTGTACCAGGCCTGTTGCTTGACCATAAACTACTTGAAGGGGAACTCCACCCATTTTCAACATTTTAATATGTCATTAATATACCTTAGAGATGTTGTGTGGACATGATAAAAAAGTTCCCCCAATTCTGTATTTCCTAAAAGTGGAGGTCTGAAAAAATCATGAACATGATGAAATACATCTGATAGGATATCATCAAGATATATTTCACCATGTTAATGACTTTTCTTTCAGACCCCTTTCATTTTTTTGAAAATGGGTGGAATTCCCCTTTAATACATTAGAGTGGCCAGAAAGTATTCGCTCTGTTAATAATTGGTAATTGAACATTTAAAACACATATAATATGTTCTTTAGTTTAAAGATAGTTCATAAGTTTATCCCTTGGGGGCGCCATTTTACTGTGCCTGTCATAGTTATGACGTCACAGGAGATTTTCTCCGGAGCCCCCCCTTACGAAATGCAGGGGTAGGCAACCTTTTCGACATGAAGTGCCATGATTTTTTTCGTTGACCCTCCGAGTGCCACAGTAAAATTTACAATAAATTAAATAAATAAAAAAATATGCCTAGAGTCAATAAATGGGGAATTTTCACGGTTTTTACATATTTAATGTCCATTTTCTGCAGTTATATGTCATGCTTAGGTCATATTAGGCTTAGGGTGACCAAAACTCTTCATTTGAGGACAAGTAGGCCTATTACTTGTGAGGGTAAAGTCGGACAGTTAATTGCGGGTAGCAATATATTACTTAAGTTGGTATTCAAAATGCCTCTTGCCATATTTGTCCACACATAGTCCTAATAGTGCCCATCATTTTGTTATTTATTCATGTTGGTCTGTATTTCTCCTGTTGTTTTAACAGGCTTAAAACGCATCTAGCAAAAAAGAGACAGTGAGAGAAAACAGAAATGGGACTATTAGGGCAATTGACCACTGTAGTCTGTCAGTCACAATGTGGGACAGGGTGTCAATTTGTGGGATGACTGAAAAGTAAAATGAGTGACTGTCCCACATAAAGAGGGACCTCTGGTCACCCTGAGACTGTCCCACAGAAACAAGGACATCTGGTCACCCTCAAACAACAAGCCGTTTTTCTGCTCCGACAGAAACACACACACACACACACGCACGCACACACGCACGCACGCACGCACGCACGCAGGCGACGCAGCCTTTGCAATGCGCAAGGATAGCTCTGCTACAAGCTAGCCATGCTAACAATATTCACACACCAGCCAAAACGCAATAATTTCAGCGTTGTCTGGTTAGGCTGACATGACGGCAGGTCCGCGGGTTCTGCAGGGCAGACACAGACGCCATGCCAAGGAGGAGATTACTTTTTACTGGTGTTGGAGGAAAGTTGGACACGGGGCTCCGCGTGCGTGCACGCCCTTATGATTGATCAGAGCGCAGCAAGTGTCAACACTGGATGTCTGGATCAGACTCGCTCCGGTTGAATATTAATTAAATTAATTAATAATCGCGGCCGTTGCAATTTGCTAATCAAATCGCAATTTCGGTTTGAAGCCTTAGCGAAATAGTAGGCCTGTAATCTTTTATTTTACAACGTGCACATTCAATAGGAATAGGAATTATTACTGAGATAAAAAAAAAAAAAAAACTTCCCCCAGAATCTGGCCGCGTGCCAGCTGATACCACCCGGCGTGCCATCGTTGGCACGCGTGCCTAGGGTTGCCGACCCCTGACGAAATGGACCCTTACGGGTCCCTTTGGTAAGGGAAGGGGGTGGTGGCTCCAAATTGCTTAGAAACGAGGGGGCACGGTGGCACAGTGGTTAGTGCTGTCGCCTCACAGCTAGAAGGTCCTGGGTTCGATTCCCACTAGGGGCGCTGCTGTGGGTGCTGGCGGCGTGTCTGCTCCTCCACTTCATCAGTGCCCATACCCGAGGCAGGGTTGGTGAAAGGGCCTTTCTGTGTGGAGTTTGCATGTTCTCCCCGTGTCCCCTAGGGTACATACCCTCACAAAAACATGCAGTAATCCTGGGCTCTAAACTGCCTCCCCCTGGCCAGCCGGGGCGCCTGATGGAGGGGACAGGAACTGGTTGGAATAACGTGTTCCTTCCACGCTCTACGTCCAACCAGGGAAATTCCCCCCTGTCAGGTGAAAAGAAGGCAGCTTGGACTCCTCATGCATTGAAGGAAGCATGAGGCCAGTCCGCTGCCTCCCCAGGTTGGTGGAGGGTGTGTAGAGCCCAGGATCACATTAGGAATTGGCACTGGGTGAAAAAATGGGTTACAAAATCATGGGATAAAAAATATATTAAAAAAAAAAATTGCTTAGAAATGCCACTGCTACTAATAATTCGAGAGATTGTGCAGTACAGACAAAAGGGTACAGGCATACACAGCCGTGTGTGTATTAGTTTGGCTGTATTGGTAGAGCATTGGGGAGGACTAAAAATAATGAATTCATAATATTTTTTAATTTGCATATAGCAATAAGGTGACATTATGCACAAGCAGCGAGACAAAGAACACAGCTACTCATGAGATGCCATAAAAGAGATTACGACTTGGAGACAAGACATGAAATAAAAAAAAGGACTAAAAGATTTAATTAGGACATAAAATAGATCATAGGAAAAGGTATAAAAGATACACAAAAACAGTCTTAAAATGATAAAACCCGTTAAATAAAACAAGAAGGGAGAAACTGTTGTAGAAATGCTTTTTTATGGAAGCCGCCAGAGTTGAATTAATGAAATCGAACCACACCTTTGTCTCCATGCCATTCGTCCAACCAGCTCCATGAAGGTCCTCTGGTGGTGCGTCACTTCCAGTTCCTGCGCTGGTCTCCGTACCGCGACGTTCCCGACTCCAAGAAGGCCTTCCTCAGCCTGCTGGCCCAGGTGCACAACTGGCAGGAGGAGTGTGGTGGAGAGGGACGCACCGTGGTCCACTGTCTGTGAGTATAACAACTGGCAGGAGGAGTGTGGTGGAGAGGGACGCACCGTGGTCCACTGTCTGTGAGTATAACAACTGGCAGGAGGAGTGTGGTGGAGAGGGACGCACCGTGGTCCACTGTCTGTGAGTATAACAACTGGCAGGAGGAGTGTGGTGGAGAGGGACGCACCGTCGTCCACTGTCTGTGAGTATAACAACTGGCAGGAGGAGTGTGGTGGAGAGGGACGCACCGTCGTCCACTGTCTGTGAGTCCACACGCTGACACTCCATAGGGATGTGCACACAGACATCAATCAATTTACAGTAGACATGTAGCAGATGCTCTTAATCCAAAGTGAATCATACTTTAGTCTGGGTGTTGTCCTTGATAGCACCTTATATTTTTACATTCCCACATTAATAACACCATCCAGTCTACCTTAGAAACCGACTCCGCTCCTCACTCACCGCCCACAGTGCCGCTATCCTGGTCCATGCTCTTGTCACCTCCCGTTTGGACTACTGTAATTCCCTACTTTTTGGTCCCTCCCACAAACTCCTCCATAAACTCCAACTGGTCCAGAACGCAGCAGCACACATCAACACCAGAACCCCCGTCACCAACATTACCCTTGTCTTGCAGCAACTCCACTGGCTTCCCATCAAATACCGCATTGACTATAAATTTCTTCTCTATACATTCAAGGCCATCCACAACCTCGCCCCTCTGGCCTCCATGCCTGTTCGACCTTATTCAAGTCCACATCCCCACCCGGGTCTCTCAGATCCACCTCCTCCATCTGTCTGAAAGTCCTCCCTTCCTGTCTGTACACAATGGGGTCTAGGGCATTCAGCTGCTCTGCCAGCATTTTGCGTTGAACAAATATGGTTAGAAATCCGTGTTGCTGCACCCCATCTCCCCTAGCTGAAGGATGCCTTGAAAATAGCTGATCTACAATATGTAGATCAGTGCTGTGATGCGTTGTGAGCTTATGGACCTGCTATTTTGTTTGCCTGTCTGTTATTGTGCCCTCTTACTGGATTTCTACCTGTCTCGCTCTTTGTGCACATTCCTGACTCTGTGTGTGTGTGTGTCTGCATGTGTGTCTGCGTGTGTGTTTGTGTGCGACGCGTGTGCATGTGTGTTCATTGTGAACAGGAACGGAGGAGGTAGAAGTGGTACTTTCTGTGCCTGCACCATGATCCTGGAAATGATTCGCCATCACAGAGTGGTCGATGCTTTCTTTGCTGCCAAGACTCTGAGAAACTCCAAACCCAACATGGTGGAGACCATGGTGAGTTTAAAGTTTTAGTGTGTACTCAACACGTTTTGGTGTTTTAGCTGTTGAGAAATAGCAGATCTACAAGCTCATATCGCGCCACCGAGTGGCGCGATATGAGCTTGTAGTTCTGCTATTTTTGAAAAATTGTGAAAATGTGGAGCAAATCTTTGAATACATTATTTCAGAAGCAAACATTTTTAACTCAAATCTTTGCTTCTGGAGGATCCCTAGAACAACATGTTTTTAGATGAGGTTCTGCAGCTAAATAATAGATATTTCTGGGGGTCCTTCCTATGAAATATGTTAAGCATCACTGACACAGAAAGAGATTTTTCCAGAAAAACTAGAACCTCGCACCAGGGACTAGAATTTAGTGTTGCAAACTAGAATTTAGTGTCATGGACTAGAATCTAGTGCCAGGAACTAGAATCTAGTGTCATGGACTAGAATCTAGTGTCAGAAACTGGAATCTAACTTCAGAAACTACAGTCTACTGAGAGGAACTAGAATCTAGCACGGGGGACTAGAATCTAGCATGAGAACTAGAATCTAGCATCAGAAACTAGAATCTGATCAGGACACAATGGGTTAAAAAAAAAAAGTTTTAGTTTGAACTTATTATTACCTTATCCTGTTTTTTTTTTGTTGTTGTTGCTAGCCAGCCGTTGACTGTAGGTAGGCTCAGCCAGGTATATTCTGTCTTGTTACATCCTGTTTCATCATAACACACATTGTGAAATTATCCGTGCTGCTCTCTCTATAACCCTTTATGTAGTGAACGCGTTTTGGTGTTCAACGCATTATGTTACACTTTAGCTATTGAAAAATATCAGATCTACAAGCTCATATCGCGCCACTCAGTGGTGTGATATGAGCTCGTAGATCTGATTTTTTTTTTTTTTTTTTTTGTGAAAATGATGCGCAAATCTAAGAATATATTCTATTTGACACCTGATTGTAGTTTCTGACACTAGATTCTAGTTTCTAGTTTCTGATGCTAGATTCTGACAGATTCTAGTTTCTCTGAAAAATCTATGTTCCTGTGTCGGTGATGCTCAACATATTTCATGCCAAGGATCACCAGAATTATCTATATTTGGCTGCGGACCCCCCCCCCCATCTGAAAACATGTTGTTGTAGGGATCCCCCAGAAGCAAAGATTTTAGTTCAAAATATTTGCTTCCGAAAGAATATCTATTCAAAGATTTGCATCACATTTTCACAATTTTTCAAAAAATATCAGAGCTACAAGCTCACAGCGCGCCACTCGGTGGCGCGCTGTGAGCTTGTAGGTCTGATATTTTTCAATAGCTTAAGTGTAACATAATGCTTTGAACACCAAAACGCGTTCAGTACATATAGAGATAAGAGAGTGTGCTGTGTGGACCCCTTTAGCACTTTGTAGGCCCAGTAATTGGTACATGTTTATTCATGAGCTTCTATTTTATTCAGATACCTTGCCCAGCCAAATGGATTCATACGTATTACCACCAGCTGGCTTCGCACAGAGAAGTTTGTGTATGTTTATCTAACAGGCACAGTACAAAAAACTATGCATCAAGTTTAAAAACATGAAACCGTTGCATTGTCTTAAGAGGGTTTAGCCGAGGCTAATTTGCAACCCCCCCCCCCCCCCCCCCCCCAGGCTGAATAATGCACTTATAATAAAAAATAGAGGGGAGAATTAGAAGGTTTTGCTGTATATGCTATTACCGATGTTTGAAAACAGTATTTGAGGCTTGAGTTGACAGTTCCTGATGTTGGGTTTATAGTCTCTTGCACCCAAAACTAAGAACTTTCACGTTTTTGTCCACAATTGCGAAAGAGAACTGGCAAAACGTTGGTCAAAATAACAATTATTCTACATTTTCCAATTGTGTGGACTCTTGTGTGGACGCGTTTAGTACACAAAGGACTCATGTAATTGAAATATAATTTAACTCTTGAGAGCGTAAAATGAAACCGAATGGACCCTTACGGGTCCATTCGGTTTCATTTTAACGCTCTCAAGAGTTACAGATCTATAAGTCACCTATCTGTCAATCTACCTGCATGGTCTGTGTGATCTACTGGTAGATCACCTTCTACCTTTTGGGCAGTCCTGGTGTACACACTCTTCTCCCTTGAGGACAGAGCACCACCGGGACCTGATCACAAACACATATAGTTCTAGTTTTTTTTCCCTCCCAGCTTAGGCCTGCCAATAAGAACAAAATGACGTCATTACATTCCAGCCAGGCCAAAGTGACTTTGGTAGTCCTTTGGCTGACGTTCAGTTCAGTGCTGCAGTTTTTCTTTTGTTTTCGCACATCACCGATTTTATTCTAACTAGCAGAACAGAACATGGCGTAGGATTGGATCGTTCAGACACAAATCACTACACTGAGCTGAGTGATTTACATTTCTGCACTCCGTCGGCAATCAGCAACGTTCCATGAACGGTGATCTCAGAGGAGGTCAGGAGGTACAAACCTCTCTATAGTATTGATCTGGAGGAATACCAGCACAGACAGATGGGAATTTTACTGTATGTAGACAAGGCGGTGCACCATTTAACTCTTAAACCCCCTGGCGATTTTTACCCCTCATCACCAAGGCCGCGCCTGTGTGGATGTGTTTCTGAACTGCCCACAGGCACAGCCCTCCTGTGAGACACAGACCGGGTAGTAGAATAATAAAAAAAAAAAAAAAAAATTGTATTTTTCACGTACATTAGTGTGGACCAACTGACTGTATGAATATACAATGAAAAAGTGAAGTCATTCTTTAATGTACAGTATGTTTACTGTATGTACTGAGAGTTTGGTTCAGAAGTTAACAGTTTCTCTGGGGATTTAATGTTATCGCCAACATGCGCACAAGGGCATCATCGAAACTTAGTTCATCACAGCCCCAATGCAATGAAAACTAAAATGAAAACTAAACGCATTTATTTACCAAATGTTTTGGTGACCAGGTACCTCTAGGTCTTTTATCCACTACTGAGTTCCATAAACTTTGGGGGTAAAAATTGTGTTCTTGTGGGAGAGTGCAATCATCCAATCTACTAAGAAACTCAAAGCAAGGGTTGAATACCACTTTTCCTACTTTGGTACATGTTTAATCCTATACCTGACAACCAAAACACATAAAAAATAAAATAACAAAAAAACCTATAGCTAAACTAAAACTAACTAAAACTAAATATTTTTACCAAAATAAAAACTAAATAAAAACTAGCAAATCCGCTCTAAAAGTGAACTAAAACTAACTGAATTAGAAAATAAAATGTCAAAACTAACTATAAACTAAAATGAAAAATCCATAACTATAATAACACTTATAATAACACACTGTGTGTGTGTGTATGTGTGTGTGTGTGTGTGTGTGTGTGTGTGTGTGTGTGTGTGTGTGTGTGTGTGTGTGTGTGTGTGTGTGTGTGTGTGTGTGCGTGTGTGTGCGTGTGCGTGTGTTTCAGGAGCAGTACCGGTTCTGCTACGAACTGGCCCAGGAGTACCTGGACTGCCTGGAGGTCAGGTAGCATTGATCCTCCACACCGCTGGAGGGTTGCTACAGTGTCCAACAACACCTTGGTCTCTAACGTCTCGGCTCGGTGGGACTCGAACCCTCGGCCCCCTCGTGCACGGCTCTGGTTGCCGTCTTTCCAACGTCCGGATTCAAACCACAACCTAGTCTGTATTAAATGACACTGAGAACAACAACACGTTCACTGGCGTGTTAAAAAACGCTATACTTCTTTACCGATGACACCTATATTTGCGACCTGTATGCTTTGGCGGCCACTAAAACCTGCCAAACCAGCGGAAATGGAGCCAAACGTCATGTGTTTAAAAAAGAATAATAAGAATAAGTGGCCATTGTCGCGGTGAGCTTGACCTCCGAGTAGAGCAACGGCATCCCGTGATCTCAACACTGTACTTTAAAAGGCGTAGTTACACTGTAACGATGGTTGTCTTATTGTAAACCTGTTTGTTATAATACTTAATGCCTCCATTTTGGAAGTCCACAACGACCATTTCCATAATAACCAGAGTCTTATTAGTTACACACACTACATGGAGCGAGACGAGAGGAGGTGTGAATTTGCGTTGTTTTGTTGTCGAGGAGACGCTATGAAAGGGAAAAGAACAATCCTGCTATCCAGGACTCTCTGCAGGCAACATGGCGGAAAGAGAGAGACATTGATGGGGACGTTGGATATACCTCAGTGTGCACCGGTGTGGACGATAATAATGGTTTGGATGATGGAATTGCATTTTATAGCGATTTTCCAAGTGCTCAAATCGCTTTACAATGGTCCTTTCATTCATATATTTGGAGGTGAACAGTCAGCGCTGGGGTTCAGTGTCTTGCCCATGGACACTTCGACATGTAGACAGGAGGAGCCGGGATTCGAACCGCCGACCCATGGACCTTTGGACGACCTGCTCTACCTCCTGAGCCACAGCCGCCCCAAATGATGATCTCTCCTGCACCGTAACTGGAACGAACGGCAGTTGGAGGAGCAGGTTGCCAATACTGCCTGCTCCCCAGTAACCATAGGCCATTAAAAAACAGGCCATATCGCCACACCGGTGGCCTAGTTAGTGCTTGAGATGCATAATACCACTCAACAGCCTCTGATGCCGCCGCCTGATGGAGTGAGTCGCGTGTTTGATTCCTGTGTCCGGCAGGAATCTTTTTTTTTTTTTGCGTGTCACTCCCCCGTATCTCTCTCTCCTTGTGATCACTACTATACTATCCAGAAAATGTCTTTTAACTGAAAGAAGGAGAATGAACAAAATAACACCCTGAGCCAAGTGGGTAGAGTAGAGTAGACCAAGCACCCATGCCTCTCTGTCTCTCTCCATAGAGACACTTCAGTCACTGCACCACTGCCACCGGCAAAGCAAGCAAACAGGCAAGCAGACAGGCAGGCAGGCAAGCGGCCAGGTGTCGCACAGACACTTGGACCGACGTCCCTGCAGTTGGAGGACAGACCAAACGCTGCCAGGCACGTATGCAAGATCAGGGCTTGACACTAACACTTGCCCGCTTGCCTGGGGCAAGTAAATAAAATGGTGGGGCAAGTGAAGACTGCTACCTGGTTGCCCGATCGGGCAAGTGTGCAACTTAGTGCACTATAACACAACACAAGATAAATTTGTCTTGAAGGCAGTCATTGCACTCTGCCTCTGTGTCTTTCCCTGCTTTCTAGATATCCACAATTCCAGGCTGGATTTGGGAAACAAAACAGGCAAATTAACATACAGATCAAAATGACCATTAATCTTCTACAGTGTAGACCTGGGCTAATTACGATGATGAATTTTAACTCTTGAGAGTGTAAAAATGAAACCAAATGGACCCGCAAGGGTCCATTTGGTTTCATTTTTACGTTCTCAAGAGTTACATCTGCAAAATTTACAATATATTTTTGGGGGGCAAGTGGCCGTGACCTGAGGGCAAGTAGAACCTGACTTGCACTTGCCCGATGGGCAAGTGCCTCGGAGACCTTGGTGTCAACCCCTGAAGATCACTGTGATCGAAGAAGAAAAGTACTTGGGATGGGAAGACGGAACAGAAGACCGCTTGCAAATTAACCATGAATTCTCACAATCCACAACGATCTGCCTTAGCCTCAGACCTCAAAGTCTTAGAGTAGTAGCCATGTTTTTTTCTTTTTTGGATTTTTTGCAGGCTTGCCTTTTTTTTCCGTTCCTGTTTCGTTGCCCTTTGTACAGTGATGGGCAAGTTACTGGGAAAATGTAGTTAGCTACACTACTTGTTACTCTCGAAAAAATGTAGCTAAGCTACACTACAAGCTATCCCCAGAATATTGTTGCTAGCTACACTACAAGCTACACGACAAAAGTAGCTTGATGTAGCTTGCTACAACAACACTTCATAATAAAAATATACTGTATATGTATATATCAACTTAATGTACAACCTTCTAAATAAAAATCATAATAAAAAAATAGGGGTGGGTTTGAACATAGGATGGTGGCACATTTAATTTTTGGGATGTACTGTATATTAGAGGTTTTCTACCCATTAAAATGTGTGTGGGAAAATGTAGCAAGCTACTTTCCTTGTTACTCGAAAGTAGTGTAGCTACAACGTACACTACAAGCTACACGAAACAAGTAGTGTAGCTTCACTACAAGCTATTCCCAGAACAAATGTAGTAAGCTACCATACAAGCTACGGGAAAATGTAGTTAAGCTATGTAGCTTAGCTACTTGTAACAAGCTTCTGCCCATCACTGCCTTTGTATTATAGCAAAGTGGAACAGCAGCCGTGCAATGCATACTGTAAATGTTTATTTGTTTGAAGACAGGAACTTTGACACACAGACACACACACACACACACACACACACACACACACACACACACACACACACACACACACACACACACAAACACACACACACACCCCCCCCCCCCCCCCCCCCCCCACACACACACACACACACACACACCGTGCCCCTGTTTGACCGCACGCTGATACTGTGGAGAGTTGCACTCATTGCTTGCCCCCCCGCTATTGCTGCTGCTTGCAACTATATTATTTATTTTGTACATATTACTGTCTATTTTGAAAATGAAAGGTAGAAGTGTGAGCATGTTGTCAGAAGTCACTGTTTAAGCTAAAGTCTCACTGATGTGCTCATATGGTAGGGCTTTAACACAGGCCACAGACCAGGCCACAGCTTACTGTACCCATGCCTTTCTGTGCAGAGTTTGCATGTTCAGCCCGGTGTCCCCTCACAAAAAACAGGCAGTAATCCTGCTCTCTAAACTGCCTCCCCATGGTCAGCCGGGGCACCTGATGTAGGGTATAGGAACTGGTTGGAATAACGCGTTCCTTCCACACGCTACGTCCAACCAGGGAACCCCCCCACCCCCGGTCAGGTGAAAAGAAAAACAAAACAAAAAAAACTTGGACTCCTCATGCATTGGAAGGAGGCATGAGGTGTAGCGCCCAGGGTTAATTGTCATTGGGTGAAAAACATGGGATGCATCTTGCAAAAATCATTGGATAAAAAACTATGTATAACATTTTGGGGGGGAGGGACTTAGTGAAGGGCTAATTGACAATCATTGCAGTAAACAAGGTTCATGTCAGGTGGGCGATTTCTCTGGGATTTCTAATTGGACCCTGATGATGCAGTCACAACTCACAACCCCTAAACTTGGTAAAGGACACCTGCTTTGCACTGAGAGGTTGCTTGAGGTTATTTTCCGGTAGTTCTGAACAAACAAAAGGGTTTATCCAGTCACTCTGAAGTCCTCAAGGGGTCGTAGGAACTCACAGCTAATGTTGAAGAACTGGACTACATTTTCTGTGCCTCCTCCCCCAGCTTTCACTCCGTTTCTTAACCGTTTCTGGACTTACGCGTTCTGGTGTTCTAAGCATATACATTATGTTATACTCTAGCTATTGAAAAATAGCAGATCTACAAGCTCATAGCACGCCGCAGAGTGGCGTGCTATGAGCTTTATAGATAATTCTTGTGGTCCTTGGCATGAAATATGTTGAGCATCACTGACAGATTATTTCAGAAAAGCTATCATCTAGCATCAAAAACAGAAAGTAATGTCAGAAACTAGAATCTAGTGCCAGAAAATACAATCTGTATTCATAGACGTGTGCATCAATTCCACAAATTTTCAAAAATATCAGACCTTCAAGCTCATAGCGCGCCACTCGGTGGCGCGCTATGAGCTTGTAGGTCTGATATTTTTCAATAGCTAAATTATAAGATAATGCTTAGACCACCAAAACACGCCACAGTGCAGATAGGAGATAGGAGAAGTCTAAAGGAAACACAGATTGAAATCGACGGTGACTAATTCTCCTTGCTCGTGTTTTTGGTTCCAGGGTTGTTCATTTCATGGTCTGTGGCCTCACTTTTTCTGCAGACTGTTGTTGGCAAGGGAAAGGAACATTTTTCCCTTTGAAATGTTCTCTAAGTGTCTGAACCTAAGGTTGTTTTTTATTGTTGTTGTTGCATCCAAGCATCAAAGGAGGCAGATCAGAACTGCTGGACTGCGTGTCAAAAGTGGGATTTATGTGATTTTTCTTGCTGTTAACAGACTTTTCATTTTTGCACTTGCCAGCTATTTTGTATTTATTTCTCCATACCCACCATGGCCATGAAAAAATAAGCTTTGTTGTTCCTCCAGTGCACCAGTACTTGTAAAACATCCATTAATTTATGGTTTTGGTTTATTATATGACTAACATCAACAATGACCTGTTGTGTGTACTTGTACTTTTTTTTGGTAAAGTGTTTCATTATATTAAATTAAAAAAAGGAATTTAATTGGTGATTGTCCAGCCAGTATTTCCCCAGCATGCAGAGTTGTAGTGGAAACGTGTCGTTGCTGCAGGGCTGGAATGGGAGATAAGCTGTAAGGAGAGGAACAATTTATCTGCCTCCATAAACTGCTGCAGTCCTGTGGAAGTAACAAAGTTCTGTAGTACAGAGTTGAGGTAAGTTTACTGGAGCGGTTCCATTTTTGACACTTTATACTTCTACTTCAACGTTATTGAAGGAAGGGCACCACAGACGGGAGTGAGGGTTGAGAGGGTTTCAGGTGGTCCCTAGCTAAATGATGACCAAGTGTAACTCTTTGAGAGCATAAAAATAAAACCAAATGGACCCTTGTGGGTCCATTTGGTATCAAAAAGGTTGACAACCCCTGGTCTAACAAACACTGGACTGTTATCAATGGGTAATGTTTCAGTTATTAGTTGTCATCAGCAGGACTGTTTCGTGTCAGAATGCAGATCCAGGTTGCAGTCTCAGCCCCGCATAGCCCCGCCTAGTCTGTTTTCACGCACATTTGGCTACTTTACTGCATTCTTTTTGGTCAATATACTCCCCTCCTCTAACCCTAATCATAACCACACGCACATCGCCACACTGATACAGGCCTTAAAACAAGGCGACCAACCGGCCACGTTGATCGAGGATTTCTGAGTTTTCACCTTATCAGTGCAATCGTGTCAGTTGGCTCCCAGACAACATGCCTGGTCGATAAGAACGGCTAATGAGCAGCCTCCTGGGAGGTTGCTTATTAGCGGTCAAAGTGGGTGCATTTTGTCCATTAGCTGGTCCAACCGGCTCTATTCACTGCCATACATGAACTTCATGTGTGAGAGATTCGCCACAGAGGGCATCATGGTGACCAGTCACGTTACCACGACTTTGATTTCTGTAAGCATTCCTTGACATGTGCTAAACACACAGTCGGAAGGAAATGGAACAGCGGGCAGCGTGTCAGTTTGTCAGCATCAGCCGGGGAATCGGAGGGCTTTGAAAACCTCCCCAGAGATTGAAGAGCTGTTGACATGGTGGTTGGTGACAGGGCTGGCACTCCTGTCAGCTGTCAGTCATGCAGACTGTGCTGCGTGTACTGTAATCCCAGAATAGCTGCAGTGTGTGTATACTGTATATATCAAGGTTCAAGGTTCTTTATTTGTCACTCCAGTGTATGTCAGGACATATACAGGGATGAAATAACGTTTCCATTGTTCCACAGTGCAATAAGACAATAGACAGTGCAATATGAAAAAGGACCAATACAAACGATACAAGAAACAGTAAGTGACGTAGTGCAACAGACTAGAGCAGTAAAGTGCAACTGTAACAGCATAAAGTGAGGTGAAGGTGCTAAGATACAACCAGGTATAATTATAAAGTGGCAAGTAGTGAAAGTTAAACAGACAGCTAGACAGGAACTAGACAGGACATATATACTACAGCTATACAGTGATGTTGCAGATCACCCACAACAGGGATAATTCCGGAGGAGAAACGTGTCGCAGAACTAAAATGTTAAATGACTTCTATAGCTGCTTCATTCCCCCCCCAAAAAAACAAACAAGATAAAAGCGAAAAGCCTGGTATGAGAATCAGTTGAGAAAAATAAAAGCTAAGATTAATAACTCAGGATACACATTAGTAAATTCTGTTTTCGTTTTTCAGCTGCAGTTCCAGTATCATGCTATGTCGTTGATGAATTTCATGCAAATTGATAAATCGCAAATATCGCAGTATATCAAATATTGTCGTATATTCATTATCGAAGGCCTAATATTGCCGCCTATATCATATCGTGAGGTACCAATATCGTTCCAGCCCTAATATACAGTATATCGTCTCTGTTGGGCAGAGACCTTCCACATTTTAACTTTAATTAAGCATTAATCATTTTGATAATGAGACCCCAACTTTGTGGCCTGACGGCGTCAAGCAAAAGTCTACGATGCATCATGACTCTCATCCCTTTCACATTAAGTGTCTATTATCATCACCTTTCACATTTATATGCAAGGCGAGTGAGTGCCGTTATTATTTATGATTACATAGTCCGTGTTCACTGCCAAGAGCTTAGAGCTACAGCAGAAATGAACAGAGATGTGGTGTGCCATCTCCCTTTAATAGAGGCTGTCATACAGAGCAGTGCACTCGGTCATGCGTGCCTGAAAGCAACACTTTACGCAAGCACTTTAGTGTCTTAGTTTATTGGAGCCTAAGGATAAACATTCACACTAATCACTGACGCCACACATATCAGGTTTACCAGGGGCGGATGTAACATGTCCCATTTGGGGGGGCAAGAGAACATGTTGGAGGGGCAAGAGAAAATGGTATGGGGGCGGCTTCATCGCCCGTGTCGCTTCGCGCCACGGGCGATGAAGCCGCATCCATACCATTTTCGGTTACAGGACTTTTATTAGTCAAGTAAAGCATCAATAATAACATCAGTTGTTGTTGAAGTTGCAACAGACACGCAGCATGCATAAAGCTAAAGGTCTGACTCAGAGAGTTTTCTGTTTTCAATGATGAAATGCTGTTGGTTTAGTGGTGACACAGCTGTAGTTAGTTAGTAGCAGTAGTAGTGTTTCACATCATTTTAAATTTAAGCACTTTAATTTGAAATATCTTGGGTTGTTTTGCATGGCAGACTGGGTATTTAGGGGGGCATTGCCCCCCCCCCATACCCATCCCTAGATCCCCCCCTGAGATTTACTCTGAGTAATGAGGAATCTAATATATTTATGTTGTGTTTGTCTGATTACTCTAAAAACCCCAGTTTTGATGAGTAATATGGCCAACATATTGTGAAGTTCCAATAACATATTGTATTGCATCCATTTTGGGTTTACAATGATCGTGAATTATGTTGCTTCCACATTATGTCCCCTTTCAGTTCTCAAAACGAACTTTTAGGCACTACCAGTAAGATGACAAACATTGTCAGTTGTCAACTGTCAGCTGTATATTGTCTGTTCAGATTTCTGCAGCATGAATCTAGTAGAGCGTTTTTGTTTTTTTGTGTTTCATAATATTGTTTGTTGTAAAGAGGTGAAGGAGAGGGGAGGTAGGCCCTTGTGCCCCCTTTGCCCTATACAGAAAGCACATTGGCATCCACCACAGACGCCATAAAGTCTCGGACTGCCTCTGTGCAAACCTGCATCTGGACCTTGACAGCAGTGACGGGAGGCAGAGATCCAGACTGAGAGATGGATAGACAGAGGTGGTTCATGTCATTCATCACTCATGAACTGGAGGCATTCTTGTTTACACACTCTGGGTGATTGGTGAGCGATTGAGGGTCCGGTTCATCAGCGGGACTGTCTGTCTGTCTGACAGGGAAACGTCCTGCCTGTCTGTCTGTCTGTCTGTCTGTCTGTCTGTCTGTCTGTCTTTCTCTCTGGCTGTGAGACGACCAGCTGCATGAGGAACCTTCTGGTTCACCTTCTCATGATCCTCTAGACCAGTGGTTTTCAACCTTTTTGATACCAGGGCCCACTATTTATTCAGTATTTGAGCCACGGACCACCATTTGAAAACATACGTTTACTTGCCAAATTATGCCATAGCATAATGCACCAACAGTGTATCAAAACAAAATAAATACATTTCTAAGTTATACCAAGATCAATCAATGTAAGAGTACACAATGTTTGTTGTTTAGGGTGGTTGTGTTCCATTTGATATCCTTCATCACAAATGTTGCTGCTGTGTTTGTTTTACTTTGCTCTGCAGATATGGGAGTTCTAGGTGGTATGTAAAGCAAAAATATTACTCTCCTCTACTCTAATATTGCCAAACACCGTTGGTGAGAGATGCTTTAATTGTGAAATAAGTTAAATGGGTGCATAGGACACACCACATACTGTATCTACTGTATGTGTATTATAATGTATTGCATGGATGCTCTGTCCATAATGGCACAATTTCTGCTCAAGTCTCACTGGGTGAAAAAAATAATGGGTTATGGGGACTGGGTTTGTCTGTTAAAGTCAAGGTGTGATGCTACACTGTAATATACGGTAATATAACAGGTGTGATGGTACAATTTGGGATTTTACCGGAGTTCAGTTTGCTGGTAAGTTAAACAGAACTTTCCTGTAATATACACAGCCGTATTCCATGTTCGTTTGTTTTTTGCACAGTGTCTTCTTTGCTGTGGTTTGTTTCGGTCAGTGGTTTTCAACCAGCGGTCCAGGGACCATTAGAGGTCCTTGAGAGGGTTCCAGGTGGTCCCCAGGCTAAATGATGGAAAGTTGGGTAACCAGATGTAACTCTTTGAGAGCGTAAAAATGAAACCAAATGGACCCTTGCGGGTCCATTTGGTTTCATTTTTACGCTCAAGAGTTTACTCTCAAGAGTTAAAGTATTCATCATCTGAATTAGCCCCAAGTCTACACGACTAGAGAATGTAGAAGATTAATGGTAATTTAGCCTTTTTTGTTTCCCAAATCCATCATGGTATGGTGTGTACAAAAGCAAAATACATTTTTAGTTTTTCATATTTGGGGCTAAAATGTCCTCAACTGGTGGCCTGTGTCTCAAATGCTGAATAAATAGTGGGCCCTGGTATCAAAATGGTTGAAAACCACTGCTTTAGGTGGTGAGGGCTCTGTGTTTGTAATTAAACCAGGCAACTTGGAGGAGGTTACTGAGGGGGAGGATGGAGGAGGAAGCTGGACACTAGCAGGGAACAAGCAGGAACAAGGTCATCCACAGAGCATCATCCTCCAGCACTAGACCCAGTGACTGGGACAGTGCTTTGTGCCAGTCTAGCCATGGCTCCACTACCAGGCCGGATGCCCCATATGTTCTGTTCTGTTCTGTTCTGGCTCCTGCTTGACTCTGGTACATTCACACACACTGGCATGTTTCACTATAGAACAGTGGTTTTCAACCGTTTTGATATACCAGGGCCCACTATTTATTCAGCATTTGAGCCACAGCCAACCATTTGATGATATTTTAGCCCCACAGACCCCAAAACTAAAGATTATGTTTTGTTTTTGTCCACAATTACAGGCTGGATTTGGGAAACAACACAGTCAAACTCACAGATCAAAATGACCATTCATCTTCTACATTTTCTAGTTGTGTGGACTAGGGCTAATTCAGATATTTTAACTCTGGAGAGTGTAAACATGAAACCATGTAACCAAATGGTGTCATGGTTTAAGCTATCAACAGATAACAGAGATGCACTGTAGTTTGTAGATCCTAATCCACCACAGCATACTTCACACATGACATACAGTACACTACAAGTTATCACAGTTGTCGCAAGTTGTCACTAAACAGGTTGTGTTGTACATCTCTGTTCCTTTGCGGGTGGAGGGGGACTTGGGAAAGTATAATATTGTAATATGTAATATATTATTCTTTGATTCAAGTAATAGAAGTAATATTACTTTTTCTAAGCGGTCATAAGTAAAGTAAAGATATTACCATCCTATTGCCCAACACTGTCTGTAACTTTAGAAGTTTGTATAATGTACTGTATAACAATGTTGTTGAAAAAAACATTTTTTTTTCTCCGCCTTCAACTTCCCAGACTATCTATCTTCAACAAGCAGCAGGCTGTCTGGCTGATAAGTGGAAGACATTCCCCTTTCACAGGTCAGTGGACTGACAAAGCTCTGTGTCTGGCTGTGAATCCAGGAGCTCTGTTCTGTATTCTGCTCCGGTTCTGTTTCATATATGGGCCGGCTGTAGTAAACTGCCCCAAGGGCGGATCTAGGCATGGGCATGGGAGGGCAATGCCCCCCTAAATGCCCTCACTGCCCCACCAAACATGATGGCATGCAAACATTCAAATATATTTCAAATTAAAGTGCTTATATTTAAAATGATTTGAAACTCTATACTGCTACTAACTAACTACAGTCATATGACTCGTACTAAACCACCACTAAACCAACCATTGATCATCATCATTGAAAACAGAAAACTCTCTGAGTCAGACCTTTAGCTTTATGCATGCTGTGTCTGTTGTAACTTCATCAACCACTGATGTTATTATTGATGCTTTACTTGTCTAATAAAAGTCCTGTAACCGAAAATGGTATGGGTCTCCTGGCCCCCCATTGGGAAATGTTACATCCGCCCCTGAACTGCCTTCACATTCTCTGCCTTTCTCTCCGTGTGTGTGTGTGTGTGTGTGTGTGTGTGTGTGTGTGTGTGTGTGTGTGTGTGTGTGTGTGTGTGTGTGTGTGTGTGTGTGTGTGTGTGTGTGTGTGTGTGTGTGTGTGTGTGTGTGTGTGTGTGTGTGTGTGTTTCTCAGAAGAACCCCCATGGGTCATTGTGTAATAGCAGTTGTGTAAAGTACATTGTACTACCTCACAGTACTATTATTATCAGGGACGTGTACAGCTAGACATCAAAGGTGGAGCTCAGTTCAGCCCCTGCACTTTTTACCCTTCTGTAAAACAACTGGCAAATGCAGCATTTACTATGGTGAAAGGAATGCATAATGCCACTCTTTCTTTCTTTTCCATGCCATACCAGAAAGCAGAAGTCAGTAAAATTGCTTTTATTTCCGATGTTTAGAAAATAGAAATGCGTGTTGTTACTAATAATACTTAGTAGGGCTGTGTTCAAAAAATCGATCCAGCGATCCGATATCGATTCACGCTCAAAAACACGACATCGATTAAAAAATGTGTGGATCGATCTTCTCCAGGCGACTGGCACCATTTTCTTTTACACGGAGGCGCACTATAGAAAAGACAGACACTAGAAATGCGTCGCCGCCGCTGCCAAAAAAACACGTGCGAAAAAAAAGCTCGTTTTGGACAGCATGAGGGCACATATATTCTGTGAAATCGTGCTCGATTCCTGCCGTGATTCCTGGGGGCACAACGAAGCACCTGCAGCCCCTGGTAAGTGGCACTTCGCCACTTTGAAAACAGGCTTGGATGACTAGCGGCGAGAAATCTTTCACCAAAACTGGTCGCATGCGGAAAGCAACTTTTTCTCAAGTCTGGCAGTGGGTCCTGACTGCGTGGAAAAGTGTCAAAACATCCATCCACGATCACGAACGGGTTTCAAAAGGCTGGGCTGCTGTGCGATCAGGACGAGGCGGCGAAAAAAAAAGCCTAATAAAAGTCACATTGATGTCGCCTCGTTGAGCGCATTGAGAGGATTCTTACGGAGCCCTGGAGGTGCCATACAGAAAAATATATTTTAAAAGCGTTCGAACGCTATATTTAGCGTTCGAACGCTTTGTTAAATCGTCCAAACGCATTACAAAATCGTCCAAACGCATTATAAAAACGTCCAAACGCATTACAAAATCGTCCAAACGCATTACAAAATCGTCCAAACGCATTACAAAATCGTCCAAACGCATTACAAAATCGTCCAAACGCATTATTAAAAAACGTCCAAACGCTTTATAAAACATTATAAAACGCTGCTGCCGCACTGGGAGTGACTCGCGGTCTTTTTTGGACTTCCAGACAGAGCTCGCGGCGAGCAGGGAGCCGAGCTGCGGACCTGCCCGACCGAAGAGCTCTCTCGGTCGGGTAGAGTCGGCCGCTCGCCCCCTACTCGGCGCGAGCTCCGGAGGTCCGAAAAAAATGAAAATGTTTCTAAGTCCAGCTCCATCTTCAAAGGGTCCCCGAGCGGCCCCCTGCTTCCGGGAACCCTTTACACCCAAGGATGAGTCAAAAAGCTAGTTAGCTAGCCAGCATTGGCTAGTGGGAAGCAGTTACCACGTCATAGACGTGTATAGATGTGACGTAGCCGAATCCTCCTTCAGAATCTCCACCGTCTATATACACTGTATCAGGGCCATATAGTAGAAGGGTTGCGACATTGAGGGGGCAGAAAGCATTCTGGTAGACTCCAATGCATTCCGTGACTTCCGGTTGTCCCCATTCTCGCCGAGCAAGGGGAAGAGCAGCCGACTCTACCCGACCGAGAGAGCTCCTCGGTCGGGCAGGTCCGCAGCTCGGCTCCCTGCTCGCTGTGAGGTCTGTCTGGATTGGAAGTCCAAAAAAGACGCTCCGGGGACCCCCGGAGCTGCCGCGAGTCACTCCCAGTGCGGCAGCAGCGTTTTATAATGTTTTATAAAGCGTTTGGACGTTTTTTAATAATGCGTTTGGACGATTTTGTAATGCGTTTGGACGATTTAACAAAGCGTTCGAACGCTAAATATAGCGTTCGGACGCTTTTAAAATATATTTTTCTGCATGGCACCTCCAGGGCTCCGTAGATTCCTGGTGGTCGCCAGCTAAATGATAGACAGTTGGTTAACCAGATGTACGGTAACTTTGGGGGAGTTAGGTGGTCTCCAGCACACATACTTTGGAAACACATGCGGCGCGACCTTGTGGATCAGCTATTTAAGCGAGCAAGCTTGTGGATCGCTTATTTACAGAGAATCGAGACCACAAAATGTACAGACCCAGGGTCGGAACGCTTCCTCGGTAACTTTTAATGAGTATTATATCCACTGCGCGTCGCAATGAAGGGGCTCGCACGTGCGAGTGTAAAGCGACTCGGGAAAACAAACAACTGTCTTCCAGTTTGAACGCACGGTCATTTCCCAAGCCTATACCCTCGGTCTGGATTCTGGACATATTGTAAAGTGTCCGTGTCGCTTCCTTCCCCGCGTAGAGTACATACAACAAGTGTAGGCCTATCCAAGGGCGGGTTGGCCATCTGGAGTACAGGGAGTTTTCCCGGTGGCCTGCGCCACCCCCCCCCCCAGGGTGGCCTGGCAAAGGCAAAATTGTCCCGGTGGGAAAATATGTGCCAATCCGCGCCTGAGTGTAGCCTATCTACTACCGTGTGAATCAACGTTGCAGCCCTCAGCCAGCGTATGGCCAGAATGCCGTGCCATCCGTTAAATTAAAACTATAAATAGGCCTACATACACGGAGATGCAATGCTATATTGAACCAAAGTAATAATTACATACAGCACGTGCAGTTAAATGTTACACGTGTATGACTGAAACAATACAGTTCACGGCACAGTAGGCTACACGTTCTGTGCACTATAGATTAAAACACTTGAATGAGTTATAGCCTACAAATGCATTTTTTTTCTTGAAGTCGTTTAAATAATAAAAAGGATGCTTCTCAAACACCATTTCGTTGCCGACATTCTCATCTGTGCAAGAAGTAAGAACCCTTACATATGGTAATTACCTTACTTATGGTAATTAATTAACAGTCCAGTGCGGCTTGTATATGTACACAATTGTTTGTTTGTTTTTCCCGCTAAATTTGGCCGATGCGGCCTATATTCAGGTGCGCTTTATAATCCGGAAATTACAGTAGGGCCTACTTAATACTTGACTCTTCTCTCTCTGTGTCCCTCTTACACATACACAGATACAATCACCAACATATGGGGCCGTCTTGTCTATTGGACAGTATTTATTTCCATTATGTCTGTAAATAGATCGATATCGAATCGAATCGGATCGAATCGTGGATCGAATCGGATCGTGACCTTGTGAATCGAAATCGAATCGATCTAGGGAATTCGGATCGATTCCCAGCCCTAATACTTAGTAATACTGTACTGAAGGTAGAACTCAGTATTTTCTACTAAGTTCAGAATTAAAAATGTACAAAAGTATTAGCATAAAAATGACATTAAAGTTATAGTGATTTCACTTAATTCAGTGTACATGCTGTTGGCCTAGTGTAGAGCAGGTGCTTGTGCATATCTTGCCTGCGGGGTGGACCAAATTACTGAATGCTCCTTTAATGTACCAAAAGCAGAAAGCAGCCTGCTCATTATGTAGATTGTCCCATTTCACACATCTTCAAATGTATGAAACAAAAAAAATTAACAGCTCACAATGTGTCACATTGCACTGAAAATTACTGAAATGTAAATACTGGTACTAAAGGAAAAAAATAAATAAAAACGCCCCAACGTTACACAATTAAAATACTTAATCTGCCAGTATTTAAATAAAAATATATATTAGTTATCTGCTGCCAGTATTTTGGACGATTACTGACCGAGGTCTCTGGCAAGGGCAGTGGGCGTGTTTGACAGAGACTTCTGTCAATGTAATTGTGTTAAGTACAGTACTTAGTCACTTTATGCACCGCCGGGGTTCTGAACCCTTCTGAACAACATATAATAAATAATGTTTGAACCCTTCTGAACAACATATAATAATGTCTGAACCCTTCTGAACAACATATAATAATGTTTGACAGGCCTGGATGTAACATTTCCCAATTGGGGCTGCCCCCCCCAATTGGGAAATGTTGTTGAAAATGGCATGAGAACGGCTTCATCGCCCATGCCGCTTTGCGCCACAGGCGATGAAGCCGCCCTGCATAACATTTTCATCTAGATTCTTTAGTTCTGTGATTATATAAGATTTATATCTTGGTATATGACTTACTGTATATTAGGCAAGTACGCATCAATAATACCATCAGTTGTTGTTGAAGTTGCAACAGACACGCAGCATGCATAAAGCTAAAGGTCTGACTCAGAGAGTTTTCTGTTGTCAATGATGAAATGCTGTTGGTTTAGTGGTGACACAGCTGTAGTTAGTTAGTAGCAGTAGTAGTGTTTCAAATCATTTTAAATATACTGTAAGCACTTTAATTTGAAATATCTTTCAAATTTGGGTTGTTTGCATGCCATCATGTTTGGTGGGGCAGTCAGGGCATTTGGGCCCCACCATGCCCATGCCTAGATCTGGCCCTGATGTTTCACACCTTTCAAAGCCTCCAGGGACCCTCCTCACAGGGACCCCCTCACTGCCCCCTCCTGAACCTGTGCAGGTCAGAATGGGGCAGACAGGGTTAAAGGAGGTCTATGTGAAACATTTTCCTTTTGCGCCTCAGCTGGGCTGATGGAAGCCATTTCCTTGGGGATCAAGAGCTATTCCAGACACCTGAAGAGGATTACAGATGAACGTCTGACATTTGAAGCCTTTAGGAATGATGTTCCCTGGTGGTGGTGGTGCCATAGTTTTATACTGTTGAATGTTTAGTATGCGTCTTTGGAGTTGATGTTACTCTAACAGAACCCTCTAATACAGTAGGTATGGTAATATGCAAACATGTCTTCCTTGTGTGACCTACGTATTTATTTATTTTTTTCTGGAAGGCTGAAAGCCCTTGAGTCAAAATGGCCAATCGAAATAGACAGCTTTTAGTGACACACACAAAAATCAGCTGATCCTATCTTATTGCATTAAACAGTGCTAAACCGAGCAGCTGTGTGTGGCATCATTTGGCCCCCATTATGTCTTTGCATTTTTTTACACTTGCAAAAGAGTCACAAGTAAAACAATTAGCCCATTCAGGCCAGGAATCCATTTTTGGATTCTGTACAGTACAGTACAGTATGTACAGTACAGTATTCCAACATTCTTTTTATGCTGATATACTGTATCAATAATTGAGTTTTTTTTTTTTTTTTTTTTTAAACCTAGGTCAGGCCTAAAAACAACAATGCTTTGACTTGAGAACATATTCCTCGTGCAAAAGTAGGGCATCCATCTTGTGTTTTATTTTTTATTTTTACTATACTATGTTATAAAGAGCCGTCCCACCACATCAATAAAGAAAGATAACTGTCGCCGTAAACAGGGGATATTATACGGAGCAAAACAGTGATAAATGCAAGATGTCGTAGTACTAAACAGAAGGAACAGCTGTTTACAGCTCCTCTGCTCCAATGAAGGAGGCATAAACTGAGAGCTTTATGGATAACATACAACACGATTCACCCAACCAACAGAGCATTTCATTGAGCATTCCACAAACTCCTGTCAATAAGTTCCAGTGCACAAGTGTATCCTTACTGCATGTGTACAATTTGCAGTAAAATAAACCAACTAATCATATATTCATATCCCCATTCTCCAGACGGCCCTAATTGCCCCTCTAAAGCCGTGGTTTTCAACCTTTTTCATACCAGGGTCCACTATTTATTCATCCTTTGAGCCACGGACCACCATTTGACCACATTTTAGCCCCACAGACCCCAAAAACTAAAGATTTCTTTTGCTTTTGTCCACAATACCAGGCTGGATTTCAGAGAAAACAAAACAGTCAAACATACAGATCAAAATGACCATTAATATTTTAACTCTTGATAGTGTAAAAGAGTTACATCTGGTTAACCAACTTTCCTGGAATCGTCTCAGGGACCACTGGTGGTTCCCGGACCACCTGTTGAAAACCTCTGCTCTATAGGCCAAAGAGCGCTTTTCTAAACAACATGACTGAATGTTGTACTGAATGTGAAGTGAAGGCATGCCTGTGCATTCCACCAAACACCTGTGCTTGGGCCAGTTTAAGATGTCCACACTTATAAAGCTCTGATAAATTGTATACGTGACGTGCATACCCACAAGAAAACGTATCATTGGTTGTGTTCATTTCGCTGTCAATTCCGTTCTAGCTGTTATCTGCACAGCAGGGAGGCTTCAGCATCGGCCCCACACTATCCTGACCACACGCTGCAAACAGCAGTCAGAATGCAAACACTGTATGTTACGTGTGTGTGTGTGTGCGTGCGTGCGTGCGTGTGTGTGTGTGTGTGTGTGTGTGCGTGCGCGTGTGTGCGTGCGTGCGTGGGTTGAGCATATAGGCTCAATTTATGTAACTTTTACAGCACTTTATGTAAGACACAGCAGTCTATACTGTATAGTCTGCTTACATCACTGTTCTTAAACCTACAGTATGTAGGAATCATGACCACTTTATCACACCTGGTTAGCCAAGCACCTTCACCTCAAGTTAGGTGTACTGTTCGCACTTTACTGGTCTGCTGCACTATTGTTTGTCTCGTCTATTGTCTCGACCTTGTCTTATTGCACTGTCTATTGTCTTGACTATTGTCTTATTGCACTGTCTTGTCTATTGCACTGTGGAAAATGGAAACGCTATTTCATCCCTGTATATGTCCTGACATACACTGGAGTGACAAATAAAAAACCTTGAACCTTGAACCTTGATGATCTTTTAGGTTTTGAAGTATTACCATTTCTCTAGTTACTGCTTAACGCTCAGGACAATAAGAGCATGCTCAGACTGGCAAATAGTATTTCTTCTGACCCCTCACATGTCCTGAATGAAGAATACCAGCTCTTGCCATCCATGAGGCGGCTCAGAGTAACTAAATCTAAGAAAAACAGACTAATCAGTCTGTCCTACTTCTAAACCAGAATCGTTAAATCCAAGGTCTTGTTCGTCATGTCTTGCACTTTGTTTCTGCTGTCATTGGGTGCAATTCCAGATCGCTTGGTGTAGCCAGGTATGGTGTAAGTCCTCTCATTGGCTGCATGGCAGCAAATCAGGTTTGGGGCCGTGCTCATTGGTTGCATGGCAGCAAATCAGGTCTGGGCCCTTGAGGTAGGCCCGAAAGCCTATACCACCAGGCCTGGGCCTGGGCTTACCAAATAGTTATCCAGAATAATTAAAAACAGTCATCAAGAGCTTCAAATCATGATGAACAAAGCAGGGGAGTGCAGTAACATTTTTAATTGGGGGGGTCAGGTGATTTCTGAACCTTTTGACTTGCAGGTTTTAATTATTCTGGGTAATTATTTGGTAAGCTCAGGCCCAGGCCTGGTGGTATAGGCTTTCGGCCTACCCAAGGGCCCAGACCTGATTTGCTGCCATGCAACCAATGAGCACGGCCCCAAACCTGATTTGCTGCCATGCAGCCAATGAGAGGACTTACACCATACCTGGCTACACCAAGCGATCTGGAATTGCACCCATTGTCTGTAATATATTGTATGTTGTCTTGAAAGGTGTCGCAATGGAGGCAAGACAAATCTCAGTGCAAACTGACAAAGTCGTATCGTATCGCAGGATTCAGAGCATCTACTAAAATGCCTAAATTGCACATTGTGATGTCGGCCTACAACCAAGACATTTTTATCACATGATACGGGCTTTGCAGTCTCCTGAGTCTTCACCTACCATGAGATTTATTTGCATGTAAGAAAAAAAATATATATCATAAAAACTGACAGAATACTGACATTTAAAAATGATTACAAAAGTGTCTTCAATTTAGAAAACACCAATGTGGACTATACACAAACAAGCAGTGTTGGGCAATATTACTTAGGAGAGTAATATATTACATCACGTATTACTTGGACTTGAGTAATAATATTTAATAAATTACATTACTTTTGCACCACCCCACCTGCAAAAAATGTAAGTTTAACAACATAACATAGTTTTAGTCCGAAGATGATTCACCCACAATCTTTACAGTCCTAATATAAGGACGACACACACAAGATCTTTCTTTATGTTTCAATGTCGCACTGACATTAGATGTCTTTGTACGTCTGACTGTAATAATAATAGGTTGCTGTTCGTCCCTCTTTTTCAGGTCAAAGTAAAGTAAGTGGCATTAGCACATCTCTCTTCACCAACGCAATACTGTTGAAAGCAGCAACATGGCGCAAGTGACTACTAGTATTATTGGTAGAATTGACTAATATTATTGCTGTTTCATAGGACGCAATCTCCTTATATTACTTGCTATAGAGAAAGGTAATACTATTACTAGTTACCAGTGTTGGGACATGTGCACTACGTAACTTAATATATTACATAATATATTACCAAAATGCAGTAACTTGTAATATAAATATATTACTTAACAAAAACAATCGAATATATTATACTTTTCTTTCTGCATTACTGCATTACTTTCAATATTACTTTCTGCCAATCTGTCTCATTGAAAATGTTCTTGTGAAATTTTCTTGACAACTGCAGAAGTTGAGTAATTACTTATTTTCTATAATTTGTCATCAAATTATTTATTCAGGAGGACGTTTTTTCAAGTTGATTTCATATGGATTTCCCAGATAGCCAAGTGTGCTTTCTTTATTGTAGGTATGCCACTGGCCTACACAATATTTGATTAATAGTGACACTAAATATTTAATTATATATTTTGTACAACATTTTTCTTTTAAGTAATATGTAATAGTAATATTAATATATTACACTTGCTCAGACAGCAATATTGTAATACAATATATTGCTTTAAAATGAAGGTAATAAGTAATAAGTAATACATTAACAAGGTATAGTAATATTCCCAACACTGCTAGTTACTACTAGTTACACCCATCTCTGCAAACAAGCCAAAGCTTGTTTCCATTGTGGTCCACTACACCAGGGGTTTTCAACCCCTGGTGGACCTGGGGACCACCAGTGGTCCTGAGAGGATTCCAGGTGGTCCCCAGCTAAATTATGGAAAGTCTGTTAACCAGATGTAACTCTTTGAGAGCATAAAGATGAAACCAAATGGACCCTTGCGGATCCATTTGGTTCCATGTTTACACTCTCACAAGTTAAAATATTCACCATCTGAAGTAGCCCAAGTATACACAACTAGAGAATGTAGAAGATCTGTATGTTTGACTGTTTTGTTTTCTCCGAAATCCATTTCGGTATTGGTATTGAGGACAAAAGCAAAAGAAAGCTTCAGTTTCGGGGTCTGTGGGGCTAAAATGTCCTCAAATAGTGGTCCGTGGCTTAAATTCTGAATAAATAGTGGGCCCTGGTATGGAAAATATTGAAAACCACTGCACTCCACCTACCACCAGCTCCCAGTACTTCCCACACTACTTGCTGTACCCAAGCCATGCTACTCATACACTGAGTTGGCGGTGCTTGAATTTAACACACAAAGTAGATGTCAGAGATGGTTAGTTATACATGCATATAGGAGAGAGTAGCTTAATTATAGCTTTATACTTGCAAATGAATGAAAAAACATTGAAATACTGCGGACAACGTTCAAAAGTATGAAGCTATTGTCTCCTATAGAGCTGTTTATATCCCACATTTATTTGCAAAAATACTTTTTATGTTGATTAATTGTCTTGCTCCACTTGCAAACATGCATTTCCTCATGCCAATACAGCTCAAAGAGTGGGGGTGGGGGGGGGGGGGTGCTAGACAGCACAGACACTATTCTTTAATTCAATTCCATATAAAAGGCTTTATTGGCATGAGAAAACGTGTTTACATTTCCAGTGCAAAAAGCACAATACAACAATACAATCAAGACAAAAATGACATACACTTGAAGGTCAGAAATCTTCAATAAAGCAACTTCTACATACCAAGTTCACTTGATGCAACGATTCTCACAATGATTGTTCTTTAGGGTGGTTGTGTTTCCAATCTGCTATTCTCCTCCTGTCACAGCAGTAGCTCTCAAATCTCTGTCAGGTTGATGATAATGAACAGGGCAGCGTGTGATGGAGCAACAGCGACCTCATCAGGCAGTAGTTCATACTGCAGGCAGGAGGAGTGACAGGATTGAGTCCAGATGACAACACAATCTGTCAATGGATTGTCTGACTGGAAATGCTATTTCACAGTCTGCAGAATGCGTTGTATGATACATTTCAAACAAAAGTACAGAAATCATCAAAGTTGATGAACAGTTTGAGGGAACAATTGGAGCCAATCTTTTGTGAGATGTTACCTTATATCAGGGGTGAGTAATTATTTTTTCCCAAGGGGCCAAATGAAATACATAAATATTGTCGAGGGTCAAGACTAAAGGGTGAACTAAGTCTGCGTAATATTGATTTAATTTCAAGATAAAAATAAGAGTAACCAGGCTGATTTCACACACAAAACAGGCAAACATAGATTAAAAAAAACAAACAAAAAAAACATTTACATTCTCTGATTGTGTAGACTTGGGGTAATGCAGATGATGAATATTTTAACTCTTGAGAGTGTAAACATGAAACCAAATGAAACATGAAACCACATGAAACTCTGATGAACCACTGGTCCATCAGACAGTTTCTCGGGCCGGAGAGAGTCAGCCAAAGGGCTGCATTTGGCCCCCAGGCCAGATAATGCCCAGGTATGCCTTATATGTTTGCTGCTGCATTATCTGAAGGAAGCCAAACAAAAATAGGTTTTACTCTTATGTACCTGAACATAAGATGTGAAATGCAACTTTGAACATTGAAGCATTCCTCTTATAGCCTATGGGAGATGTCATGCAGCAGGCTTTATTACGTCTTTTTATGTCCACCCCTGAGCTAATGCTAGCTATTCACAAACTGCATGACATGTCTAAACTATCTATCTACTCTCTAATATAAATCTCTAGATCAGGGGTTTTCAACAGGTGGTCCGGGGACCACCAGTGGTCCTTGAGAGGGTTCCAGGTGGTCCCCAGCTAAGTTGGTTAACCATATGTAACTCTTGAGAGTGTAAAAATGAAACCAAATGGCCTGCAAGGGTCCATTTGGTTTCATTTTTTCACTCTAAAATGTCCAAAATGGGTGGTCCGTGGCTCAAATGCTGAATAAATGGTGGACCCTGGCATCAAAAAGGTTGAAAACCCCTGCTCTAGATTATCCAGCCTGGCAACGCATGCTCTTGAATTGCATTTATTTAACATGTAGCCACAATCAGGGCAAGTGCATAACAAAATCACTGTATACACAAACAATTTATCCTGACTGGTTTTTACTTTATGTAACAGCAGCAGCATTACACAAAACACCACAAAACATCAATGTTGATCAATCAACTCACCAGGATAAAATCACACAGAAAAAAAAAACACAACTAAAGTATCTCTGTTGTCTCTTTCTGGATCCTCCTATCAACCACACATTGAGTTATTTATGTAATTAAAACGTGTATTCAGCCTTTATTCGTCAGTCACTCTCGCATAGATGAGAGTTGTCTTGTGTGACCTAAGATAAGGGAGCTAGGATAATACTTCGGTGGCCGAGCCCTTCAAAATAAAACTTTTTTGTAACACTTTCTATGATCCCTACATTTATAATGCATTATGAGAACATTTATAGTGCATTATAAATGCATTCATAATGCCTCATAACTACACTCATAAACAGACATAATGCTTTGTGATGCACTATATCAGTAGTCATGAAACATTATAATGTCACTGTCATAATGAATTATAACAGCTTAAATTCCAAGCATTCTATGGATGTTTTTGAATACTTATGAAGACCACATCTATAATGCATGATGAGGGTTTATAATGCACTCTTGACTGACTGCTTATAATAGATTATGAAAACCTACACATGCAGTTCATGTGAACTGTAGTAATGACTTATGGCATGCTATAATGGCCCATTCATTATCATGAGTTATCATTGCATGTGTTAAGTAAAGTGACATACATATGGATGCATCTATAATAATGCATAATCCATCATAATGCTTCATTGTAGGGACTAAGTAAAGTGTGATGCATTAACATGCATTTAAAATAATCTATGCTGCATCTTAAGTGATTATTCTGCAAGACACAATAATACAGTAATATGTAGGTGTTGTAAGAATGGAAACTGGAGGCACATGCATATTCAAAGAAAAATACCTAATAAATCTCTCATGTTTATTTAACAGATTTATTTATGTTTATTTAGCAAAGTTACACGCTTAAATGAATGAATCTCAGTATGGTTTGATATTAGGATATTAATGGACATCACAGAAGTGTAACAAGAAAGTTAATCATGGAATGTGCAAGACACATGTTCTGTCCAGCTTGCATCATAATTCATGGATTCGGAATTGCCTGAACGACCGGGCATAATACTCTGCATAAACAGAAATCACGACAACAGAAATTTGGTTTAAACAAATTAACACAAATGCATGACACCAAAACGATCTGTGTCCAAAATAGCATTTTATGATCACAGTGAGTTGGAATTAATCCTTAACATTTCTCACACAGTAGCAGCTTGGGCCTCATGCACTATCATTAAGCTAGCTTTAGCTGCTAAGTTAAGCTAACAAACTGCAAAGGCAAAGCAGAACAAAACTACAAACCAAGTACAACCACAATATTTTGGAGACACAAAGCCACCTTCTCCACAACCAAATATATCCTGGTCAAAATGCTACTGTATGTGTATAAATCAACCTACTTTCTGATATCTGACCTGCAACAATACAAAACAAACACACAGGGTGAATCACATGTTCTGTCCAGGCTACAGTGCATGCTGTATTGTGGTACCAACCACAATACAGCATGTACTCAGGGTTGCCAGATCGGAATGGTAGTTTCAAGCCCCAAGCGCAACTTGAAACCAACCCACTTCAATAAACATCAGCCCATTGCCACCAGATTTGACAAAGATAAAATTAATATCTATATGTGCAGCTGGGTGTCCTGCGCTATGTACACACAATATGCTGTTGTTGGATCAAACATAATGTCCAGTAACTTGGTTACTGGACAGGATACACCCAAGCTGGCTTGGGTGTATCTTTCCTTGTCAAAACTCGTACCATGTAATGCCTTTATCGTTTTATATGGGTTTGTCCGATATGAGCTGTTTTTATAGACTTGGGTTGGTTTCAAGTTATGCTTGGGGCTGGAAACTGTCATTCTGATCTGGCAACCCTGAGTACATATTGTGATTGATCCAAGCAGGACAGAACAGGTCACTTAATGTCTGTGTGTTTAAACCATAGACATATATACTCTAAGGTTTAAACAGTGTTGTTGCAGGTCAGATATCAGACAGTGGGTTAATTTAGACACAAAGTAGCATATACTGTAACCAGGGAATATCTTGATAGTGGAAAAGGTGTCTATGTGTCTCCACAATGTTTCGGTTGTACTTAGTAATAATGTTGTGCTTAGAACTTGGCAGGTTAGCTTAGCAGCTAAAGCTAACTTACAATAGTGATAGTGACTGCAGGGGCCCAATGTGTATTATGGTGTTTATGTCCAGTCAGTCAGGTAATGAGGAAACCGTATCCTGTATTGTGTGAATTACTGGACTGAACATGTGTCTTATACCTTGTGTGTTTAACTTTCTTGTTACAGCTCTGTGATTTCCAGTAAACTCCTAAAATCATACCACACTGAGATTCATTCATTTAAATGTTAACAGAGTACGATTTGCACCCATTGTGTGCGTGAGATTTATTTATTTTTTATTTTATTTTTTTCTTTGAATATGCATGTGCCTTCAGTTTCCATTCTTACAACACCTACATGTAACTGTATTATTGTGTCTTGCAGAATAATCACTTAAGATGCAGCATAGATTATTTTAAATGCATGTAAATGCATCACACTTTACTTAGCCCCTACAATGAAGCATTATGATGAATTATGCATTATTATAGAGGCATCCATATGTATGTCACTTTACTTAACACATGCAATGATGAGTCATGATACTGCATGGGCTATTATAGCATGCTATGAGTCGTTACTACAGTTGACTTGAGTTGTGTGTATAGGTAATCATAATGTATTTTAAGCAGTCAGTCAAGACTGCATTATAATGCCCTATGAGTGCCCTCATAATGCATTATAGATATGGTCTTCATAGGTATTCAAGAGCATCCATAGAATATTTGGACTCAAGTCATTATAATGCATTATATGTGACATTATAATGTTTTATGACTGTTGATATAGTGCATAAGAAAGCATTATGTGTGTTTATGAGTGTAGTTATAATGCATTATGAACGCATTATAATGCATTATGAATGCCTTCATAATGCATTATAGATGTGGGTATCATAGAAAGTGTTACCAACTTTTTTTTTAAATCGTGTGTGCTGGAATGGTGTAGTGTGTGCTGTGATGTGAGGAAAAAATATATGCTGTATGTTTGGATCCACTAATATCCCAGCTTTAAAATAAAGACAACATGCGTCAATGCCCAAATATGCCCAAGTATGAAGTGTATATGGGAAGCGAAGAGCTTTCATGAGGGGTGAAATGGATGGATGGATTATTATTTTGGGTGGCGTACACTACAGAGGTGTATTGTAAATATGCCTCAGTCTGCTGTTATTATGAGAATGTCTCAACAGTTTGTTAATTCATTCTCAGGATAGCTGCCTGCTCAGAAACTACTATCGTAAAATAGCCTGTGGTAGGGCATTAACCAAACACGTTTTTTGCTAGTCGAATCGAATACTTTGGTAGTCGAATAATTGTCGACTAGTCTATAGTGATATATATATATTTGTTTTTTAGCCAATAAAATGTGTGATTCTGGACTTCCCATTGAGAAAATATGTGCCTATTACAATACTGTAACTCAGTTACATTATGGCATGAAAAATGAGCAATCAACCTACAATTACTACTAACACCACAGCACACATCCACAATGCCTGCTGCAGAAAATTGAAAAATATATATCAAAAATTATTATTACCGAATAGTGAATTAATAGTCGAATAGTGTTTTGCTAGTCGAATAATCGACTAGTCGAATATTTAGTTAATGCCCTAACCTGTGGCATGTCTTCTTTCATGTGTCTGCATCAATTTTTTTAGTAATATGTGATGTTTTTTCACACGTTTTCCCGCTAGATTCCACTAGAGCCTTCGGTAGAGGGTTTTGTCCTGGTCTCCCTTCCTCAGGAGTGCGAGAGGCCGCTTTTAGACTCTGTCTATACTCTAAGGCTGTGGGTTGGACCACGGCTGTACAGCCTGGCATTCCTCCTCCCCCCCTGCCCCCCCTGGCATGGTGCTGAGCATCCTGCCACTCAGCTTGGTGATGATGGGTTTGCACACCTTCTCCAGGTCCTTCAACTGCTGCTCATACTGATCCCTCTCTGCGGTCTGGAAAAGGACAACGGACAGACAGTCAGTGATGCATTATGGGTAGGGCTGTTGAATGATTAAAATCAGATTAATCACAAGCTTCAAAATTAATTGTATCATGATTATCACCATTCGAACTATATCAAAGATATGCCTTGTTTTCCTGTGCAGGATTTGAAACGCTGTAGTGTGCGCATCACGTGGCTAGTGTTTGTTTAGTTCTATGGACATTCTAACGCAGCGAGCGCGCTGTGCATGTGTTCTGAGAGAATCGATGTTAAATTAGGCTACTGTTACTGTCTGCCTTTTGCAGTACTTTATCAATTATATCCATCACGCGCAGCGAGGGTCGATGGAGGGGAAAGAGCGTCCGTGATCGCCTTCTTTCTTGCTTGCTTTTCTTTTTTTTGGGGTTGCGTTTGCAGGGCCGGATAAAAAGCTGTGCACAGGGGCCAGGGGGGAATGCCCCCCTAAACGCCCTGAATATAGTGACGCTGCCGCATAAAGTTTTCGCCTGCCACCCAATTGTGAAAATGTTAGAGCCGGGCCTGCCCTGTACTAAGCCGACACTCAGAAAGAAAAAAAAAAACATCTTCGAGTCTTTGCACACCCCGCTCCAAAGACTCGAGCTTCAAACAGATATTCTGTGTAACACGAGTGGATTAATATTCTAACTGCGTTGCTACTCGGCAATATAGACAGCACAAATGACCAAATAGCCCTGTGGTGAGTCCATCATAAAGAGCGACATGCGTAATCGCCATATGGCCATGCATGTGCGCTGCGGGTGCCGTTGTGATGCAGACAGACAGAGACAGCGCAATGGCCTTACTGACATCCATAAAACAAAACTATAGGCTTAAATACATAGAGAGATAGTTATTTGACCAAAGTTTAATGAATGCTCAGTGGCTGCTGCAGCGCACACACTCTGCTCCTGTGGCAGGGTAATAATGTAGATGAAAATCAATAGTCCAGCGTGCCCCGACAGCCACGTGCGCTTGATGTTTCCAAACAACTTCACATGTATCCGCCAAACATTACCGGAACGATAAAAACGAACGTTATTTTTCGTTCCGAACCGGTCCGGAAGGAAAATTTTTGGTGCTGGAACGATTGCAAGAACGAAAGCGTTAAATATAGATATACCCGAAACGGTTTTGAACCGTTCCTGAAAAATAATTTCGTTTTCAAGCCCTGATGGCCACGTGTGCCTACATTTTATTTAGCAAAGAAAGGGTTTGCTGTTGGCACAAAAACAGTAGCACAAGCAGAAGTTGATACCATGAGGTGTGTGTTGGAACAGGAATCTGTGATAAGTGAGTTAAGACACTTAGGCTGGAGCTGAGATACACTGATGTGATCCTTACCTGGTTCCTGTCCAGCCAGGATTTAACCTCCTTGCATTTGTCCAAGATGGTCTTCTTGTCCTCAGGGCTGATCTTGTCCTGCAGCTTGACGTCCTCCACTCTGCTCTTCATGTTTAAGGCTGTGCACTTTAGAGATTTCTTGGCCTCCACCTTCTCCCTCTGGGCCTGGTCCTCTGCCTTGTACTGCTCAGCCTCCTGGACCATGCGTGCAATGTCCTCCCTGGAGAGACGACCTGCAGAAAGGAGTGGTTATTGTTATCTTTACAATAATGTTCAGATGGACACTGGTCTTCATAGATCTGTTCAGGACAGCCACAACGAAACAAAGACAAGTAAAGCGTATCACCCAGACGATACATAAACACAAGGTGCTCACTGTATGCAGAATGACCCACTGTGCACAGAAGCATCTAGAAACATCTATTGCTGTCATTATCATTCATCATCTTCATGGGTGCTTTACCTTTGTCGTTGGTGATGGTGATCTTGCTCTCCTTGCCGGTGCTCTTGAGGACCGCGGTGACCTCGAGGATGCTGTTGATGTCGATGTCGAAGGTCACCTCGATCTGCGGGACACCGTATGGCGCTGGCGGGATGCCTGTCAATCTGAACGTCCCCAGGAGGTTGTTGTCCTTGGTCATGGCCCGTTCGCCCTCGTACACCTGGGAGAGATTAAGGACCAAGGTTCCTTGAGCAAGAAACTGACCCTCAAATTGCTCCCGATCGCTGGTTGGTACCTCACAATCGATGTATGAATGTGTGTGAATGGGTGAATGCAATGTGGATAAAGGCAAATGCATCATTTATCTTAAGTATGATTTCCAATTTAGGCATTTAGCAGATGGTGTTAAACACCATGTTGCAGTGAGCAAAACACACGCTTTAATGCCATGCACACCCAGAATGCCATGTCAACAATAAATCTATCCAGTAACGACAGGTATCAGAGCTGTAGTTAGTTAACCCATCGTGTCAGACTCTAGTTTCTGATGCTAGATTCTAGTTCACAGCGCTAGATTCTAGTTCCCGATGCTAGATTCTAGTTCCTCATGCTAGATTCTAGTCCCCCACGGTAGATTCTAGTTCATCTAGTTTCTGAAGTTAGATTCCAGTTTCTGACACTAGATTCTAGTCCATGACACTAAATTCTAGTTTGTGACACTAAATTCTAGTCCCTGGCGCGAGGTTCTAGTTTTTCTGGAAAAATCTCTTTCTGTGTCAGTGATGCTTAACATATTTCATAGGAAGTATCTATTATTTAGCTGCAGAACCTCATCTAAAAACATGTTGTTCTAGGGGATCACCCCAGAAGCAAAGATTTGAGTTAAAAATGTTTGCTTCCGAAATAATGTATTCAAAGATTTGCACCACATTTTCACAATTTTACAAAAATAGCAGAACTACAAGCTCATATCGCGCCACTCGGTGGCGCGATATGAGCTTGTAGATCTGCTATTTTTCAACAGCTAAAACACCAAAACGCGTTCAGTACACAAAGGGTTAAACGAACCTTGATTTTAACACTGGGCTGGTTGTCCGAGGTGGTGGAGTAGATTTTGGTCTGCTTGTAAGGGATAGGGGTGTTCCGCTGGATGAGTGTATCCATCACTCCTCCGTCCATCTCAACGCCCAGAGACAGAGGATTGACGTCCACCAGAAAAATTGCTCCGTCGTCTGGTAGTAGAGATGAAGGATGCAAGATAGCCGCCTGCAAGGCTGTATAGGGAGACACGGTGTAGACCAGGGGTTTTCAACAGGTGTAAAAATGTAAAAATGAAACCTTTTAACACTCGAGTTAAAATATTAATCTGAACTATTTAATTCTTTTTCCAGATTCCCATTCAAATTTAGTCTACACTGTTTAAGTCTACACTGTTTTGTTGGCAAAATCAAGCCTGGAATTGTGGACTAAAGAAACCAAAAGAATTCTTTAGTTTTAGGTCTTTGGGGCTCAAATGGTGGTCCGTGGCTCAAATGCTGAATAAATCATGGGCCCTGGTATCAAAAAGGTTGAAAACCCCTGGTGTAGACCGGTGAATGAATGCTAATGTTCTGACTCATCAGTTCAGGGAGTAATGTATGGCAAAGTTATGTTTGGTTTGATGTCAATTGCAGATTTCTGAATATTGGGAGATTGGTGGCAAGAAGTAGGCGATGACAGTAACCGGAATGCATTCTATTTGATCAACACTTCCATGTTCTCTGAGTTGACCGTATTGGAAATCACGGTTGTCTAAGAAATGCACACGGTTGGCTCAAAACTATTTTTGAATGGGAATCTGGAAAGTTTTTTTAACCTAATTTCAAATGCTTTTCAAATGCCCATAGAACAGTAGGGCTGTAAGTGCAACTATCAATTGATTAATGATATTCAAAATGAGTATTCAATTGGTTATCAACGATTAATGGGATTGTCAAGCGCTGTTTGTTTTTTGTTAATTATTAATTCCACCCATGTTCAAGATTTTTTTTTTTTTTTTGGAGAGCATGCAAATGTAATCAAATGAACGCTAACTTGATGATGTCATCCAGTTGTGACTAAAGAGGAGTGAGCCTTGCCTTACAATCTGGTGATAGTTTTTACTTTGTATTTAGACCCCAAGATTCAAGAACTTTATTGCCACATCAACAAGTTGATAGGAATTTGGAATGGTTATGTGAAGGTGTAGGAATAATGTGCTATATATGGCCCCACTGGGCCGCCATCTGCCCATGTATGTCCTACATCATTACATATACGGTACAATTTACAATTTAGGCATTTAGCAGACGCTCTTGATCCAGAGCGACTTACAATGGTGCAAAGGTTTACAATTTAATCAGGATTTACAATACATTTTACAACAACAACGAAGTGCTAAAAAACATTGTAATACATTGTAATACATTAATACATTGTAATACATTAGGCAACCTATATAAGTCATTGCGGCAAGTACTGTGGGTTGGTATGTAATACAAGTGCTATGGGCTGAGATGGAGTCTGAAGAGGTGTGTTTTCAGACTGCGGCGGAAGATAGGTAGTGAGTCTGAGGTCCTGATTGCAGGAGGAAGTTCATTCCATAGTTTTGGGGCCAGGAGGGAGAAGAGCTTGCGGCGTGTGGAGCGTTGTCCAGGCGTTTTTAGTGGTGCTACTGCTAGCTTCCCAGTGTCGGCTGATCGGAGTGCACGGAGTGTACTGTATATATAAGTAACATGGAATCCTTACCGGCTCCGTAGGCCACAGCCTCGTCAGGGTTGATGCTCTTGTTGAGCTCTCGTCCGTCGAAGAACTCCTGCAGCAGTTCCTGGATCTTGGGGATGCGTGTGGAGCCGCCCACCAGCACGATCTCATGGATATCAGCCTTTTGCCTTTTGGCGTCCCTCAGGGCCTTCTCCACGGTGTCCAGGGTTCCATGGAACAGGTCCGCATTCAGCTCCTCAAAGCGGGCTCTGGTTGTAGGACACACAGGATAGTTTGCTGAAACAGGATCTAATTGGTATCCTGACATCTTTAATACGATACTGTAATGGACAGTTGAAAAGAAAGTAAAGTATACTTAGACCTTGTGAAAGAAAAATGATCGGGGCATACATAAGTACACTCACAAGTATGCAGACCTTGTGATGAATTTGGATGGAGTACTGACCATATGAGCGAAGTGTAGAAGTCGACTCCCTCATACAAAAGTACACTCATTAGTATACTGACCTTGTGATGGAGGTGTAGAAGTCGACTCCCTCGTACAAAAGTACACTCATAAGTATACTGACCTTGTGATGGAGGTGTAGAAGTCGACTCCCTCATACAAAAGTACACTCATAAGTATACTGACCTTGTGATGGAGGTGTAGAAGTCGACTCCCTCATACAAAAGTACACTCATAAGTATACTGACCTTGTGATGGAGGTGTAGAAGTCGACTCCCTCGTACAAAAGTACACTCATAAGTATACTGACCTTGTGATGGAGGTGTAGAAGTCGGCTCCGTCGTACAAAAGTACACTCATAAGTATACTGACCTTGTGATGGAGGTGTAGAAGTCGACTCCCTCGTACAGCGAGTTGATCCTGATGCTGGCCTGCGTAGTGCTTGACAACGTGCGTTTGGCACGCTCGCACGCCGTGCGCAGGAGGCGCATGGCGCACTTGCTCCCCGTGATGTCCTTCTTATATTTGCGCTCAAACTCAGCCACAAAGTGGTTGACCATGCGGTTGTCGAAGTCCTCGCCGCCCAGGTGTGTGTCGCCAGCCGTCGCCTCCACCGTGAAGACACTGTCCTCGTCCATCTTATCCATGTCCAGGATGGACACATCGAAGGTGCCGCCACCCAGGTCGAAGATCAGTGCGGTGCGCTGTTCCTGAGGGAACCGCCGCGTTATGTTAATCACGCTGGACATTGTGAATTCATGGAGCTACTGTCACTTCATAAGTTTATAATGTTAACATATTAACATTATACCATATTAAGCTAATTTACCTAACATCCTGGAAGAATCAAGATAATATGTTCCATATTAACCAATAGAGTTAAACATTAATACAATCACATTCGCATGCTGAGCTCTGACATTTATTTCAGACCTGCTCTAGCATGACACGACTAATAAAAATGCTTCAGCTCATTTCAGAGAGAAAAATAAACAAATAAAACATTGTTATGACATCTCCATTTACTTCATGAGGTCAGACCAGGCTCTTCTACAGAGACTTCCATCCATCGCTCAGTTTCTTTGGCTTAAGAAGTCAAATTAATAAGGAGACTGGGACAAGACAGTCAATGAAACTTTTGACTCAAGAGAGTAGTATTTACTGTAGTAACGTTACATCACTGTAGCAATACAATGTGATGTGTATGTGTTATTTACCTTCTTGCTCAAGCCTTATGCAGTAACAGCAGTCGCTGTGGGTACAAGTAGCATGCTTCTTATCTAAAGTAATATGATATACAGGGGTTGACACTAAGGTCTCCGAGGCACTTGCCCATCAGGCAAGTGCAAGTCAGGTTCTACTTGCCCTCAGGTCATGGTCACTTGCCCCCCAGGTTCCAGGTGGTCCCCAGTTAAGTTGGTTAACCAGATGTAACTCTTGAGAACGTAAAAATGAAACCAAATGGACCCTTGCGGGTCCATTTGGTTTCATTTTTACACTCTCAAGAGTAATTAGCCCAGGTCTACACAACTAGAGAATGTAGAATATTAATGGTCATTTTGACACAAGACACAGAGGCAGAGTGCAATGACTGCCTTCAAGACAAATTTATCTTGTGTTGTGTTATAGTGCACTAAGTTGCACACTTGCCCGGTCGGGCAACAAGGTAGCAGTCTTCACTTGCCCCACCATTTTTTTTTACTTGCCCCGGGCAAGCGGGCAAGTGTTAGTGTCAAGCCCTGATATACTCCAAGGTGTATACTATACCTTCTTGTCCAGTCCGTATGCCAGGGCAGCGGCCGTGGGCTCACTGATGATTCGCATCACATTGAGTCCCGCGATGGTGGCGGCGTCCTTGGTGGCCTGACGCTGGGAGTCGTTGAAGTACGCTGGGACAGTGACCACTGCGTTGGTTACCGGCTGATGACACACACATACACACATTGCAATAAAAAAGATGTGTTGAATTGCTTGGGTCAGCGTGCACCAACTCGCAACAAGGTACAGTATGTCACACTGCAGAGATAACCAGTGTTGTAGTGGCACTTTTAGAAGTGGGGCGACGCCTCTTAAAGGGGAATTCCACCCATTTTCATTTTGTTTTTCTGAGAGCGTACAAATGTGAACCAAATGGACCCTAGCGGGTCCATTTGGTTCCATTTGTACACTCTCAGAAAAAAGGAAACTCTAACATGGTGAAACATGGTGAAACACATCTTGATGATGTCATCAAGATGTATTTCACCATGCTAATGATTTTTTTCAGACCTCCATTTCTAGGCAACACAGAATGGGGGGAACTTTTTTTTATCATGTCCACACAACATCTCTAAGGTCTATTAATGACATAGTAAAATATTGAAAATGAGTGGAATTCCCCTTTAAGAGATGTGCATGCACACTTGCATTTGCATGCACATTTGCGTGCACCTGCGCAACACACACAAGACACACTATTTAAACAAGTATAGCATATTGAGAAAGATTGTTAAAAGTAAATGACAAGACAAAAACATAGCCCTACTTTTGCCCCAAAAATATTTTAGATGTGAGAGGTGAGGGGACGCCGTCCCCCCGTGTCCCCCCTCCTATACACCCCTGGAGATAACGCTAAAAGGTTCTTGACCCTTTGGTGTGAAAAGGGCTTTACAATAGTCAAGATTTCATATGACTGATGTCTGGATATGCATGTGTGTGCATTGTTAATGCTTGTTCATAGTTCAGACGCTGTACCCTGCCCAGGTATGCCTCAGAGATCTCCTTCATCTTGGTGAGGACCATGGAGGAGATCTCCTCAGGGAAGAAGGTCTTCATCTCTCCCTTGTACTCCACCTCCATCTTGGGCCTGCCTCCGTCGTTCACCACCCTGAAGGGCCAGTGCTTCATGTCCGACTGGACCACTGGGTCATCGAACTTACGGCCAATCAGCCGCTTGGCATCTGGCAGAGAGAGAGAGAGAGAGACGAATACCTAGCAATCACACGCCTATAGGGTCTTCACCATGAATTTGACATTATTCAAGATTTTTGGTCTTTTTACATTCCCCAGTATATATATTTACATTCAGACCTTAATTGAGAAACCTAAATTGGCACTCTCAGATTCTTAGATCAAGTAATGTAAGTAAAAAACAACAACAACAAAGGTATATAATCCTTCTCCCTTTAACTTGATATGCATATCTAAGTTTTTAAGTCCTTGATATGAAAAATGTTTTGTATTGCTATTATTATTGAAAAAGAACAGAAACCGAATTTTATACTTAAAGGGAGAGAGATCACAATAAACGGCCTAATCATTCTTCCTCCACATTGGGAGCAAAGCCTCTGAAAGTTTGATGGTACATTTTTATGGTGTACGGTGCAGTTAAAACTTTTCCATTGCATTTTATGAAAGGCAGGGTTCTACTACAGCTATTCTGCACGCGCACACTGGTGTTTGACAGTGTGCACGTGAAATATGTGACCATCACAAACATAACTCACATGCCGGTGTAGTGTTGGTGGGATTCATAATGGTTATAAATTCTTACCGATCAGTGTTGGTGGGGTTCATAATGGTTATAAATTCTTACCGAACACAGTGTTGGTGGGGTTCATAATGGTTATAAATTCTTACCGAACACAGTGTTGGTGGGGTTCATAATGGGTATAAATTCTTACCGAACACAGTGTTGGTGGGGTTCATAATGGGTATAAATTCTTACCAAACACAGTGTTGGTGGGGTTCATAATGGGTATAAATTCTTACCAAACACAGTGTTGGTGGGGTTCCTGGCCACCTGGTTCTTGGCAGGGTCTCCGATCAGCCTCTCTGAGTCGGTGAAGGCCACGTAGCTGGGTGTGGTGCGGTTGCCCTGATCGTTGGTGATGATCTCCACCCTGCCATGCTGGTAGACGGCCACACAGGAGTAGGTGGTGCCCAGGTCGATGCCCACCGCAAAGTCCTCTTCTCTGCCAGGGCACACTATTCATATACAAAAAATAACTTTGGGGTCATGCAGTGCACAGCACACAGAGTTATTGTAGAGTCTTGTCTCAGGCCAGCTGATGTGAGTTCACAGATATCTGTCACTGTCACTTTGACAGTAACGTGTTGACACAAGCGCTGCAGGCTCTCTGTGACTGATACTTTTGTGTTTCACACTCAGCGGTGGAGCTGACGTAGGCCTACTCAAATCTTCATTGCCGATCGACCAGGGAACACCAATGTGTGGGGTGCAAAATTGGCAGTTGTGATAGGTGCTGGGTAATCACAGACAGTACATGCTAATTGTGTGGTCCAACCTTTTGTGTTTTCCTGATGATGTTTGTGACAACCAGAGGAGGTTTTGATAAATGAAGGAACTATTTGAACTAAACTAAAAATGAACTAATTGAACTACAAAGTATTTGACTAAACTAATATTATATACTAGAACTTTCAAATGGATATGAAAGTTGAGGACCGTATCTGACTCCCAAGTACACACGGGTAGGTGGCCCTAAACGGTATAATATAGACCACATGCCTTTGTGGTATCTGCCACATGCTTTTAAAAACATTGACTTTCACTTACCTATCTGTTGGTTTGATGCAGTGTGTAATGGTCTCAGTTTCAGTTTCAGTTCAGTTTATTTCAGCATCTGGACATGTAGACATAACTTTTTTTTTTCTTTTTTTTTCTTTTTTTTTATGTATATATATATACATATACACACATTTTATGACAATGTAATATATTTAATAAATATATACTTCTATAAATTTAATTACATACATATTAACAAATATAAATATAAGTCCCTGAGAGTCCATTCAGAAGATCTTTCTTAAAGTTCAGTGCCGAAAAGGGGTTAGGGAGAAGCCAGCAGGCTTGTCGGGCCCTACCCCTGAGGTAGATCCACTAACCAGTGGACAGTGTCTCTTTGTTAGGGGCGGATGTAATCCGCCTACCCACATGATATGTTCTCCGTTAATTATACATTCATATTGTTTCACAGACACATGTCAACATAACATTTCTCATTCATTGATCGAGACATAACATTATAGACCAGAATTATATTTAGATGGCGAAGAGCATTCCTTGTTCCCTATTTCTCAATGTTATTATGGCATGCTAATGTGATCACTCAGTGTTGTGCTAGTTAATTGTATGGTCTATAACAATACGTGTGATATGTAATATAGTATATTAATATAATATAGTATAATGTAATATTAGTATATATATATTAATATATAATTATATCAATACAATAATATTATATTAATATAATAATATTAATATAATGGTAACCCATAATATAGTATAGTAGTGATACTAGAATAGTGCACGATATAGTATAATATGGTATGGAACAATGTAAATATGCAATATACATTGTAGTGTAATTTAGTGATAGAATATATAATATAGACTATATTATATATTAGAGACTATTATGTGTACATTAGAGACTATATGATTATTATAATAGAAATATTATATATAATAGTAGTATAGTACAATAATATTATTATTGTTATTATTATTATTTTCATAATTATTCTACTCATCTGCATTGCTATACCTATAGAAAATGGATTTCTTTACTCTGGACTTGAACATAATTATGTTTTCACTGCGTTTTATTTCTTCCCCCAACTCATTCCACAGAGTGGCTCCATATGCGGAGATACTCCTCGTTTTCAAGCTTGTACGCATGACAGGTTTTTTGAAGTTTAGTGGGCCTCGGAGGTTATAGCCACCCTCTTTATTGAGAAATTTGGTTTGTACATTTATCGGTAATTGGCTATTTCTCGCTTTGTACATGACTAGTAGTATTTTGAGTTTAACAATATCCATGAACTTCAGTACATGTGACTGTAGAAACAGTGTATGCGTATGATCTCGGTAACCCACATTGTTAATTATCCTTAATGCTCTTTTTTGTAGTATAATCAATGGGTTAATTGTTGAATTATATGCGTTTCCCCATACCTCAGTGCAATAGTTCAGGTAGGGTAGTATCAAGGCACAGTACAGAGTGTGTAATGAGTTGGGATTGAGGAGATGTTTTGACCTGTTTATGATAGAAATGCTCTTGGCCATCTTGTTCCTCACATGTTCTATATGGGGTTTCCAGCATAATTTGTGGTCTAAGATGACCCCCAAGTGTGTAATGGTCTCTCGAATTCTGCAGTAACAGACAAAGTAGATCATTTCTAGGAACCACCAGCAGAACAAGAACTGTCAGTAGGTTAATGATCAATTACTCACCAAGTGCACTCTCAGTGACATCCACACTAGTTCCTTGTCCTGTCAGAACATGCACAGAAAACATGTTTACATTTAGATTCTTTGTGAGATTGTGGATCAGCCATAGTAATGTTATGTATGTAGTTATTATTCAATATTAATATCCAATAATATATATTTTTGTCCCCCTATGTCCCCCCCATGCTTTTTTTTCCCCAGGTCAAACATGGGCTCTGGTGTATTATTCCAGAAAAGCACTTGAGACATGGCTGGAAAAGACTACCTGTTCGCCAAAGACCTTGCTGACTGAGTCCATTTTTGGGACAACAACCTTGCACACAAAAATGGAGGTATGTTTCCTGAGGTGGTTCATTATGACTATGTATCACACTTCTCAGCAGGCCTGAAAACTGAGGCCCGACCCTAACTGATCAGGCCCAAGGACTGGCTAATTAGCATAGATTCTATGTCCGACCCAGCCCTAAAATGTCGGGTTGGGCCTGGCCTGGTTTGGGCAGAATTTGAGAACTCTACACAGGGTAAAAGTGAAATGCCAGTCAGCACCATCTTCTTAATAGATAATTACACACACAGTGGTCGATGGGAAAAGTTAGACAGTTTTAGGGGGCCCAAAGCCAGGTGGGCCCCAGAAAGCTCAGATTAATAGGGTTTTATTTGTATTTATGCCACAAAGCTGCACAGTGGGGGCCCTGTGATAACATTTTTCAGGGGGCCCAAAGTTTGCTGCAACGCCCCTGATTACACAGAACAGAGCTGTTATTTTAATCATAATGAAATAATTCAATATATTGTTTTTTTTTTGTTTGTTTGTTTTCATGGAGCCCTGGGCCCGACCCGGCCCTTCTGATCAGCAAACATTTTAGGTTTGATAACTCTAATAATTTCATCTTATACTGTATGGCAGGGCAGTTCCTGTAATGATTGATGCTCAAGGCATAACGCAACCAAGGGATCAAGCAGGAGCAGAATGAACTCACCACTTGTGCTCTCAGTGATGTCCCCACAAGCTCCTTGTCCTGTCAGAACATGCACATAGAACATGTATGTACATTTGGACGAACCACACAGACAGTCCTAGATGCACTGTGGGATTGTAGATCAGTCATAGTATGCTATTCATTATTCATAATCAATAATACAATGTACTACAATGTGTTTATAAAGTACACAAACACATGCATGCACGGATGCCTGCACACACACACTACTATGATAATGCTGGTCAAATGACCCAAAAAAAAGATTGCTTCACTTTACACTTGGATCGCTTTATAATAATAAAGATTGAGGGCTCCATTTTTGCTACCGCAAAACCCCTTATCCCTTAACTTCTCTGCCTTTTTAAACTTTTAAAAAAAAACATTTTTCAGTAGTTCAGATGGCCAGTCTACAAGCTCACAACGTGTTAATAGATTGATATGTTGAAATATTCCAAAAAAGTTTTTCAAAATAGTAACAACAAAATAATGGATTTGGGATAATGGGTTTAGCATGTAACGAAGATGGAGCCCATAGGCCAGGGGAGCCCAACCAGTAGATCGGGATCTACCGGTAGATCTCGGCCTGATCTCAAGTAGATCTCGGGAGATGTGGGGGGGAAAGAAAAAAAATGGGGTGGAAAAGAAAAAAGGGCGATTTTCGTCTGTGTGTGTGATGCATTTGCAATGGCAGTGTTTGTCCGTGTCTGTTGTACTTATGTTGTACTGTTGTAGGCCTATTTATGACAAGTCTGTTGTACTTTATGCTTATATGGACATAAAGTAAAGTGGTAAAACAAAGTAGTGTTGTGTTGTTGTGAAGTTACTGTAGGCTGGCAACGATGCGTGTGGTTTGAAATGTTGATATTGGGACTGGTAGATCCCGGAGGGTTGGCGGCTGAAAAGTAGATCTCGGGTCAAAAAAGGTTGGGCACCCCTGCCATAGGCTATAGTCTCTAAAGACTTCCTTAATTATGTCTTTATTTACTATACCACTCCTGACTCAACCAACTAAGAACAGAGAAGGGCCTAAGAGTTTAGAGCCTGGACTAAAATGGGATGCCTACCACGTGTTGTCTACATTCATCATCTCACCTCTCTTCTTACCTGTCGGTGTCTTTTTAAAGATCCGCAGTAGGTCGTTCCTGTCGATCTTCGGCAGCAACATGCACATGATATCAGATTCTTTATCAGGGTACTTTTGTACAATCAGGTCGACAATTTGCTCGGGTTCTGTAGCTTTTTCCACAGCGGCGATCTTCAGCGGGTCGAAACCTTTATTTTCATGGCATAGATGCCACTTGAAACTCTTAAACTGGTCTTCGCCTAGAGATTTCAGGGCCCCCAGGATGCGATCCGTAAGACACTCGGACTCCATGGATGGATTCCTTTCCTACAAACATGGCAGGAGTCCCATCGGTCGCGCCAGGTATCCTATCGGTCAGGGGTTATATTTAGGGTTAGATTTTGTAGCGACTGGTGAAGAACGGCCAGGACGAATAGCCCATAGGCCCATTAGGCTGACTGATAGCAACGTTATATTAACAGTCTTAGGCTATGAGATACTGTCATAACTCATTTACCACCGGCCACGACTGATGGACCCTCACCTGTGGCCGTTGGTCATGGTCACAAAATAAATATGATATGATATGATATGATAGGATAGGATAGGATATGATATGATATGATAGGATATAACAAACTCAAACTCAGCCCCCCCCCTCTGACATGTACCACTCATTAAAGCTATAGCTCATATTATAGCCATTTGTAACATGTTGGTTTGCAGCATATAGACTTTCAAAGTGAGGATATTCACAAGCTTTATTTTAAAAGGATCCCTGGCTACTAAGTCAAATATGTCTTAAAATATTATACTTGCACTCTACTAAAAATGAAAAATAAAAAGTCATTTAGATATTTTATTTATTTCATAAATAGATCATCTTTCATTCAATAGAATGGAAGTCTTTCATTCAATAGAAGGAATTACCATGAATTTCTAGTATTGGGATTATGCAGGAAAGTGGTTTTGTTGGTCTCTGCACAAAGTAAAGTTCAAAAGTTGGATCATATTTATATTGTCACAAAAAGTGACAATATAGAGGTGCATGCATTTAGGGGTGTAGTGGAGAAGAGAGGGGGGACTTCTCTCGAATCTAAAATATATTTTTGGCCCCCCAAAAAAGGAAAAAAAGGGGGAAGAAGAAGTATTTTTTTTTTTACTTGTATGGATGCAATTGAATTAGGCTGCACATGCCATGCCTGCTCTCACGGCGCCTACGTGTGTGCGTGCGTACGCCCACTTCTAAAAGTCCCACTACAACGCCTACTAGTCTGCACTTGTTAGCAAACAAGAATTTGCCCATCCGCTTTTGCAAATACGTTAATGCCAAATTTGCAGGGTCTAGTTCATGGTCTAGGTCTATTATTCATTCATGCTTCTTACAATTCACGAGGAGTCCAGCTGTGAGCTGACAGCACTACCACTGTGCCACCGTGACTCGTTAAACACATAGATTTTACAAACACAGTTGCATTTACTTAGCATGCAGCCACGATCCAGCAAACGCATTAGCAAAACCACTATTAACATCCTGACTGTTTTTTCTACAGTAGCAGAATTACACAAAACACCACAAAACATCATTAATGTTTGGTCAATCAACTCACCAGGATAAAACCACACAGGAAAAACACCAGCTACAGTATGTCTGCTCTCTCTCTTTCTGGCTCCTCCTCCTGTCAACCCCACGATGAGTTATTTACGTTATGTAAAACCGTTATTCGTAAAAGTACGACCAGTATCTTGTGAGCTAAGATAAGGCAGCTAGAATAGGCTAAGGCTTCCGTGGCACAGCCCTTCAAAATAAAAGTACCCGCCAAAAAAACACACAAACTATTAATTTCATTTTCCACATAATTTGCATATTAAAGCAATAAATTACTTGGACGAAATTACTTGGCTTTTCTCCCAAAGCCCAAACGGAAATTAGGCTTTATTGACCGCAGGAGCTCACTGGGGAAAGTTGAGAAACTTCTTAGGTCACCTACAGTGAAGGGAGGATTAGCCTTGAATTAAGTGAAATCACTTACTATACCTTTAACTCACACATTATTTAAATGGAATCCGAAAAATGCTGTTCATTGGAGTGCTAACTTTAGGCCGCTGGAATAAAAAAACAGCTCCTGTGGGGAGACCTCCTCTACAACCTCCCACTGTCCGCTAAGCAGGAGAGGTGAATGAATGAATGGATGAATTACAGTAATGAAAATGTTTTTTAACAGAAATGAGAGTTACAGTACAAGTCAGATACACACTGCTACAAAACAAAACAGCTTGGAGAATTACAGTACAATTCAAGTACAACTACAGCAAATCTGTAAAACTGATTGGACACACTAGTTAAGAATACACTTGTTTGCAATAGTGGCCGACCTGTTTATTTCCTTAAGGCATTCAAATACATAGAAAAATAACGGTACTTCAGTAAAGTCTGAAGCAGCAAATCATGGAGGTAAAATCACAGTGGAGGTAAAAAGGGAAAAGAGAAATCCTTTTGAAGTTCCAGAGACTAATATCTACACAGTCATATTAGTCTGGTCCATGCCAGGCTGGTTTGTTGAACTGCCTTTATGTTGTGGGATTGGACTTTGTTGACATGAAAGGAGGAATCCACTACCCACACCAGGGGTCGGCAACCCAAGATGTTGAAAGAGCCATTTTCGACCCAAAATTAAATTCAAAATCTGTCTGGAGCCGCATTTTATTATTATTTTTTTCCTGAGAGTGTGCAAATGTGAACCAAATGGACCCTGGCGGGTCCATTTGGTTCCGTTTGCACACTCTCAGAAAAAAAGGTCCACAAAGAAAAATCATGGTGAAACACCACCTTTCTTCAGAAATGGAGTTTATAAAAAATAAAGGAGTTTTACAGAACTCCATTTCTAGTCCACACAACATCTCTAAGGTATATTAATGACATAGTAAACTGAGTAAACCTTTTAAAATGGGTGGTTCAGGTTGAAAGCTCCACCTCTGATAACTGCTGGGCTTTTTTGACATGGCCAAGTGCTACTTTAACTGGCAACTGTCAGACAGCGCAACATGTTTTGGGTGACTGAAATGTTTATATTATTTTGGTGTGGATCACCCCAGTGTGTGTATGTAATAATGCTACAGTCAGGGAGCCACTAGGGCTGTGTTCTGGAGCCGCATGCGGCTCCTGAGCCGCAGGTTGCTGACCCCTGACCCACACCAAAACCCACTATGTATCCATCTACCTTAATCTCTGTGACATCATATTATTGCCCATGATTTTTGTCATAGATGCCCCCTGCTCTATATTCACCCCTGAAATCCCCCTCCCCACCCACAGCTTGCATTGGTGCTAGTTGTCTGTGTTCTAATACAGGCATTTTAGTAGCTCCAGTATTACTATTAGTTTATTAGTATGTAGACGTCACTCTGGGTAGTCTTCACATGTAATCCCAGAGGTAGACGCCCTTCTGCCACTCTCCCTCTCCAATCTCTCAGGTTGAACCTCTTGTCATGGGGACTCCCACCAGCTTTATTTTATTTTATTCTCTCTCTCTCTTATTCATGTAGTGTGTGCTTTATAAAATAATCATCCCGATTATCCTGTGGTGTGTGCTGCATTTCTTTTCTGCATAGTCAGTAATAGCCTAGGCTATGTGATATTTGTTCACACGTCGTGCGCTGGATTCCCGAATCATACACCACGTTGATAACTTTTGTAATAAACCAATCTGTTGAAAATCTGTTTCTGGTTTTGAGCTATTTATGAGCATTTTTGTTTGAGCCACTGGTGAACTACATCAGAGACTCTGCCTTGAGCCATCTAGACTTGATAATATACTGTATCTATGGGTTGGACCACAGCTGTAGCTCCTGGCATTCCTCCTCCTCCCCCTGTGCCCCCCTGGACATGCTGCCCCGCATGGCGCTGGGCATCCTGCCACTCAGCTTGGTGATGATGGGTTTGCACACCTTCACCAGGTCCTCCAGCTGCTGCTCATACTGCTCCTTCTCTGTGGTCTGGAAAAGGACACGCAACAGATGGTCAGTGATGCATAATGGGACAACTAAGAGTTACTGTATGCTCTTTAATTCTTTTACTTAGTATGAACATTTATACGGAGGCACAATGCGGACCGAAAAGTGTGCAGGACGGCTATTTATGTCTGTACAAGCCTGTAGCTATAGGCTATACAGCAGGGCAACCGGGTTGGATTTAGTCGGACACGTGCATTTAAAAAGTCAAAGTTCAGACGTAGATTCCATGTCGGATATGCCAATCCATTTATTTAGATTCAAGCTTGCAGCAGAACTGAAAACAAACGTAAACTCTGGTAAACTTACAACATACGCTGCATGAACGAAAACGCCACTGTCATGACCCACACAAGCACGGTCAAAAACTGTTCGGCCTTCCCCTGTCGCACTTGTGTGCTATCACCTAGGCGGAAGTATATAGGTTTCTATGACAACCGCCCACCAAGCCAGATTGAATAATCGACAGATCTGTGAGGTTGCCAGGACTGAGGCTGGAGCTGAGATGGAGCACTGGGTCCGAAAGTATTGGATCCTTACCTGGTTCCTGTCCAGCCAGGATATGACCTCCTTGCATTTGTCCACGATGGTCTTCTTGTCCTCGGGGCTGATCTTGTCCTGCAGCTTGACGTCCTCCACTCTGCTCTTCATGTTGAAGACCATGTTCTCCAGAGAGTTCTTGGCTGCCACCTTCTCCCTCTGGGCCTGGTCCTCTGCCTTGTACTGCTCAGCCTCCTGGACCATGCGTGCAATGTCCTCCCTGGAGAGACGACCTGCAGAAAGGAGTGCTTATTATTATCTTTACAACAATACTTGTCTTCAGAACAGGCACAACAAAACAAAGACAAGTAAAGCGTATCACCCAGACGATACATAAACACAAGGTGCTCACTGTATGCAGAATGACCCACTGTGCACAGAAGCATCTAGAAACATCTATTGCTGTCATTATCATTCATCATCTACAGTTATTTTACCTTTGGTTGGAATTCCCATCTCCATGGGTGCTTTACCTTGGTCGTTGGTGATGGTGATCTTGCTCTCCTTGCCGGTGCTCTTGAGGACTGCGGTGACCTCGAGGATGTTGTTAACATCGAGATTGAAGGTGACCTCGATCTGCGGGACACCACGCGGTGCGGGGGGGATGCCTGTCAATCCGAACATCCCCAGGAGGTTGTTGTCCTCGGTCATGCCCCGCTCACCCTCATACACCTGGGAGAGATTAAGGACCAAGGTTCCTTGAGCAAGACACTGAACCTCAATTAGCTCCCGATCGCTGGTTGGTACTGTGCATGGTTTCTACAGCCGCAATCGGTGTATGAATGTGTGTGAATGTGTGAATGTAATGCACTATGTAAAATGCCATGGATAAAGGCGCTATATAATTGCACCATTTGCCATTAGTATGATTTACAATTTAGGCATTTAGCAGATGCTGTTAAACTTACAGTGAGCAAAAACAACACATGGTTTAACAGCACACTCCAAAATGCTATGTCAACAACACTAAATCCATCCAGTAATGGCAGGTATATCCATTTTGACAAACAACAATCTCTACATCAGTGTTCAATATCAAGAAGTCCCACAGCCTAATGCTTGGGCTAAACGGGGTTCCTTAAAATTATTTGTCTGGATAGCGGTTGTTTGAAACAGTGAAACACCTTGTTACATGTCACACATGTATTCAATGCCACCATCTTCGGTATCTGCATTTTCTGTGACATACTGTATTGTCAGAATTGATCAACAAAGATGTTTAGTCGCTGTTTCTGAGCTTTGTTCTGTTGTCACTTCCAGTGTTGGGCAATATTACGTTGTACTTAGGAAAGTAATATTGCCCATCACTGGTCACTTCGCCTTCTGGGTTTGTTCATGCCGACAGTCTGCCACGAACACAAACACTACGGGGCTGATTGCAGCCCAACGTTGTTTGGTTAATGTTATAATAATACTGTATTTGTAATTGTAAAAACATATAATCTAACTAAGATTTATGCCATAAGGCTAAAACAATATTAATAATAAAAAAATAATAATACCCCCTTTTTTTATTTTCTTATCGACTAGTACCAAAGAAATTGACTAGCAGTTTTACTAGCTGACTAGTTGTTGCTTAACACAAAAAGGCCCTTTAGCCTGAATTGAATTGAATAGCCAACCCCGACTCAGGTGATGCAGAGGATAGACAAAGAAAGAACAACATTGCTCACAGTGTCCCCAGCGGGAATCCAACCTGTGAGGTAACAGCTGTCTTGGTTGTATTTAGTATAGTGATGACGTAGTTAGTTAAACAAACCTTGATGATAACATTGGGCTGGTTGTCCTTGATGGTGCTGAAGGTTTTGGTCTTCTTGTAAGGGATATGGGAGTTCCGCTGGATGAGTGTATCCATCAGCCCTCCGGCCGTCTCAACACCCAGAGACAGAGGATTGACATCCACCAGCAAAATTGGTTGGTCCTGTAGTTGAAATGAAGTGTCCAAGACAGCCGCCTGCACAGCTGTATAGGGAGACACAGTGTAGGCCGAATGGATTCCATTTGATTAACACTTCCATGTTCCATAACACTTTTATTATTACGCGGATAAAACAATTAAAACACAACTTGTCTAAGTCGTTCTTGGGAAGGAAGCTGCAAAACATGCAAAAAGTCTTCTAAGCAGTCCTTGGGAGTAAAACTGTATAGAGAATGTGGGGTCATAATGTGGCCCCTATCTGGGCCCCTACCGGCTCCGTAGGCCACAGCCTCGTCAGGGTTGATGCTCTTGTTGAGCTCTCGTCCATCGAAGAACTCCTGCAGCAGTTCCTGGATCTTGGGGATGCGCGTGGAGCCTCCCACCAGCACGATCTCATGGATACCTGCCTTGTCCTTTCTGGCATCCCTCAGGGCCTTCTTCACAGTGTCCAGGGTTCCATGGAACAGGTCCGCGTTCAGCTCCTCGAAGCGGGCCCTGGTAGTCGGACACACGGGATAGTTTGCTGAAACAGGATGAAATTGGTATCTGGACTGGGCCCGGTTAAAACACCACTAAAATGAACAGTTGAAAAGAAAGAATTGTATACCTGTGCTTACATTATGTAATTCTACTCTCTCGTACTGAGAGCATGCATAAGTACATTCATAACTACTAACCTTGTGATTGAGGCGTGGAAGTATACTGATCAGAAATTGTGACTACCCTAGTATCACTGTTTTATCCATATTAGACTGATTTTGGATATTATGCTATAGCTATATGGCATAACTGGTCTATAAAAATATAAATACAAAATGGCGCAGGCAGAATCAAATGATTGAGAGCAAAACAAATGATGGTGACATACAAGTACACTCAAGTATACTGACATTGTGAGTTGCAGTAGTCAGTGCCCTCATACATACAGTAAGTATGGCCATAAGTATACTGACCAGCGAAATATAGAAGTCAGCTCCTTTGTACAAAAGTACACTCATAAGTATACTGACCATATGAGCGAACTCAGCAAAGTGTAGAAGTCAGCCCTCTCGTACAAAAGCACAGTACTCATAAGTATACTGACCTCGTGATGTAGGTGTAGAAGTCAGCTCCCTCGTACAAAAGTACACTCATACTGACCTCGTGATGGAGGTGTAGAAGTCGACTCCCTCGTACAGCGAGTCGATCTCGATGCTGGCCTGCGCAGTGCTTGACAACGTGCGCTTGGCACGCTCGCACGCCGTGCGCAGGAGGCGCATGGCGCGCTTGTTATCCATGATGTTCTTATTGAACTTGCGCTCAAACTCGGTCACAAAGTGGTTGACCATGCGGTTATCAAAGTCCTCGCCGCCCAGGTGTGTGTCGCCCGCCGTCGCCTCCACCAAAAAGACACCGCTCAGGTCCATGTCCAGGATGGACACGTCGAAGGTGCCGCCGCCCAGGTCGAAGATCAGTGTGGTGGATTCGTCCTGTGGAAGCTAAACAGAATGCAATGCAATTCAACAGACAGTCGATGTGAAAGTTCTTGACCACTCGCCTCTTATAACTCTTTTATACCTCTTAATCTAAGATATACAAGTATACTTCTTACCTAAGATAAATAAGTAGTGTAAAGTGTATCCTATACCTTCTTGTCAAGTCCGTATGCTAGGGCGGCGGCTGTAGGCTCGTTGATGATTTGCAGCACGTTGAGTCCAGCGATGGCGGCAGCATCCTTGGTGGCCTGACGCTGGGAGTTGTTGAAGTACGCTGGGACAGTGACCACCACGTTGGTTACTGGCTGATGACACACACATACACACACTAGGGTTTTAACCAACTAGTCGACCAGTTTAGTACTAGTCGACTTCTTTGTTACTAGTTGACTAGTTGATAAGATGTCAATAAGAACGGGGGAAATAGTATTTTTATTATTAACATCGTTTTAGTCCTACAACATAAAGCTAGATTATAGTCACTAATGTAGCTCTATCTATCTATCTATCTATCTATCTATCTATCTATCTATCTATCTATCTATCTATCTATCTATCTATCTATCTATCTATCTATCTATCTATCTATCTATCTATCTATCTATCTATCTATCTATCTATCTATCTATCTAACAATTTTAGTGATGACATACACCGGTAAATAGAGGTATTGGTGTGTGCGTGTGTGCAGCTGGCACTTGTTAATGATTATTCATACAGTAGGTCAGACAGTGTACCTTACGCAGGTATGCCTCAGAGATCTCCTTCATCTTGGTGAGGACCATGGAGGAGATCTCCTCAGGGAAGAAGGTCTTCATCTCTCCCTTGTACTCCACCTCCATCTTGGGCCTGCCTCCGTCGTTCACCACCCTGAAGGGCCAGTGCTTCATGTCTGACTGGACCACTGGGTCATCGAACTTACGGCCAATCAGCCGCTTGGCATCTGGCAGAGAAAAGTATTTGTAATGAATTTGTAATGATTTTAAATTCTTACCGAACACGGTGTTCGTGGGGTTCATAATGGGTATAAATTCTTACCAAACACAGTGTTGGAGGGGTTCCTGGCCACCTGGCTCTTGGCAGGGTCTCCGATCAGCCTCTCTGAGTCGGTGAAGGCCACGTAGCTGGGTGTGGTACGGTTGCCCTGATTGTTGGCAATGATCTCCACCCTGTCATGCTGGTAGACGGCCACACAGGAGTAGGTGGTCCCCAGGTCGATGCCCACCGCAAATTCCTCTTCTCTGCCAGGGCACACTATCCAAAAAACAAGATTGGGGACATGCATTGCACAGTGCACAGTTTTTCTTTTTTTTTTTTTACTTTTCTACTATCAGGATTTTGTCGAATCTAGTCTTGGGTCAGCTGATATGAGTTCACAGATATGCGTCGCTGTCGCTTTGGCAGAAACGTGCTGACACAAGCACTGAAGGCTCTCACTTGTGTGTTTAACAATCAGTGCTGGAACTGACTGTGTCAGTTCCACCACTCAAATCTTCTTTGCCGATTGATCAGTGTTTTTTTTGTGTTTTTATTTTAAACATTGATTCTTACTCACCTGTCTGTGGGTTCGATGCAGTGTCTACTGGTCTCTCACATTCTGCAATGACAGACATACATACTGTATACCATTCGGATGAACCATCGGCAGGACAACTGCTTTTATGTGGGTTTCTCACCACTTGTAATCTCTGTGACGTCTTCACCACTAGTTCCCTGTCCTGTCAGAACATACATAGAACATGTACTGTATGTATGTTTATATGAACCACACAGACCGTCCTAGGGAGATTGCAGATCCGTCATAGTATATCATTCATAATTCATCACCAACAATACAATATACAACGTAGTTATAACATTGTATATTGTTTTGAAATCTTTTCATTGGCTCCATGTTTATAAAACACATGTGCACACACTACTATGATCATGCTGGTCAAATAACTCAAAATGATTGCTACACTTTACACTTTATAATAAAGATATAGGGCTCCATTTTCGTCACACGCTAAGGGCCCGATTTTGGTTACATTAGCCCTTATGCGTAATTAACGCACATAGCATTGGGGAAGAGGCGTTCCCCCACTAAAGTCGCTAATTTCGTACCATGCCATCTCCCTTAAATACCTCCTTTACCCGTTAAATTATGCATAGGTGTGGTTTGGGCGTTTTTAGCTTTCATCCAATCCGTGTTGGTCTTGCCATTCCCTTTAATTCATCCCTTATCTATTTCCCTTATCCCTACTGCTATGTCTGACCCTCCGAAGCACGCAGCAGGGCTTAGGACACACACATGCATGAGTAGCCTATTCTCAAAGATTATGCTCTCATTTTGAAACAATTATAGCTCAGTCAATTCTCAATCATTTCTTACCATTCAACATGTTATGTTGAAAAAACATGTTCCATGTTTTTTTTGCTGTATGTGGCGTGCATTTATCCCAAGTCTGCGAAATGTTATAAAGTAAATTGCAAAAAACTCTGGAATTCGCGGCAAAAAAACGTTTTTTTTTATCATTGATTTCTCGGTCAATTCTGGACCATTTTTTACATTTCAAAATGCAGCATGATGGGAAAAAGCTCCTCTTTCAGATGCTGTATAGAATATGTGGGTAGGTCTTCTCTACGATGCGGGACCGAGCAAACTGCAACTGTCGGCGATTAGGCGGAAACGGTCCGCCTAATCCCCGACAGTTATAGTTTGCCCGATCCCGCATCGTAGAGAAGACCTACCCACATATTCTATACAGCATCTGAGAGAGAAGGTCTTTCCCGTCACGCTGCACTTTGAAATGTAAAAAATGGTCCAGAATTGACCGAGAAATCAATGATCAAAAAAACATTTTCTTTATCGCGAATTGCCGACTTTTTTGCAATTTACAGCATTGCGTCACAAGTTAATGAATGTATTTAATTATATTATATACTGTACATTACCTAAACACAAGGAAGTGACCGACAGCAGGCAATCTACAGCTGTTCATAGGACAATCCAGCATAAATAAGGAGATGAATTGAACTGGCGCCTTTCCACGTGGAGTTGTGGACATCTCCAAAGGCGCACAGACGCGCATCGTGCGCACGTGGCTCTGCCTTCGCGCGGATCGGTTAAGGGGTGGTCTGATGTGGCGTTAACTAGTTCCCTAATCTATTTGACGAAATTAGCAACTTAAGGGACTGCGCAACAAACACGCCCATGACCACACCTCCAGCCACGAATAACGGTGTCGGCATAAAGAATAGTGGCTAAGGGAAGAGAAAAGGTAACCAAAATAGCAATAAGGGAATTCGCTGCGGGTATCGGGTAACGTTAGGGACAACGGGGGGAATGAAAATCGGGCCCTAAGCCCCTTATCCCAAACCCCTTATCCCTTTTTTACTATTTTGAAATCCTTTTTGGAATAGTTCAATGTGCCAATCTATTGACACATTGTGAGCATGCAGACTGGCCATTTTAACTATTGAAAAATGTTTTTTTTAATAGTTTAAAAAGGCAAAGAAGTTAAGGCATAAGGGGTTTAGCGGTGACGAAAATTAGGCCCATAGGCTTTTAGACTCTTCTTGGTCTTTGTTTCCAACCTTTTCCTTCATGTCTTTATTTACTATCACTCCTGACTCAACCAACTAAGACCAGAGAAGGGCCTAAGAATTTATAGCCTGCAAGAAAATTGGATGCCTACCACGTGTTGTCTATATTCATGATCTAACCTCTCTTCTTACCTGTCGGTGTCTTTCCAAAGATCCATAGTAGGTCTTCCCTGTCGACCTTCGGCAGGAGAATACACATGATGTCCGATTCTATACCGGGGTAGTTTTGAACAAGCAGGTCAACAATTTGCCAGCGTTTTGGAGCATTGTCCACAGCTTCCCTCTTCAGAGGCTTGAAACATTTATTGTCCGGCTTTCGTAGCTGCCACTTGAACTTCTCGAACTGGTCTCCGTCTAGAGCATCCAGGGCCTCCAGGATCCGATCCGTAAGACAGTCTGACTCCATGGATGGATTCCTACAAACACATGATTTATAGCCATTTTAGCAGCATTAAGGGCGTTACAGAAGGCAAGTCTGAAACACATGCATTATATCACGGCGATTCCACTGTGCCACTCAGTACAAACAGAGAAAAGACAGAAAAAAGCTCACAGGATTGACGTCTAAAATACATTGCAGGCGCCTGGTGTCACACGCTTGCTTTATCGCATGTCGTTTTCTGAGAATAAAACGCCGGTCCCTCTGAAAATGAACTAGAAAAAGATTTGTTACTGACCCTCTATAAAGCCCTTAACTTCGTTTTGAATTTTGGCATGTTTTGGCATAAGGTTTTCAAAAACAATCACTGCTAATTTGGCTCACCCATAGTGGTCAGTTTGCAATAAAATATGAAACCAGATGTAACCCATGGTTCACTTTTCGGCACATTAGCCTGCACACAACCATATGATTTACTTGTATGTATGAATGAATGAACTTGTTTGAGTGTCATGCCACCTGTTGGCCCATTCCTTATAGGATTATTATGACACCTTTTCATTTCTTTGCTGGCAGTGCCGATCACATGCAACTTAAATGCATATAGTCTACAACAAATCACAACAAAACAAAAAAAGAAAAAACACATGACTATCATGTATCTCGTAAAGTTATAATTTAAATGTGTCTTTTTCAAATTCAACACATTAGCATTGCAAGGGCCAAAATGAGTAGCAAAGTCATGTGTTGAAATGAATTCCAATGCCAATGTGTCCATGTAACCATGGGGTGGTGCTGTTGTTTATATAAGAGCATCGAGTTCACAGGTATGGTTGGTTTGGGAGGATTGACCCGGAAGGGCAGAGGGCTTTGACCGCAGGTAGGCCTATATGGCAGCTATTTCAAATATTGTGAGCAAATGTCTGTCAGTGAAATATGCTGTGCATACATGTTGTATATGTGTTTATGCTGATTATTGTTAATTTAAAATCATGCAGATAGTCGAAAGCAATTTCACATTGCTCATACATTTCAATCATGATTCATATTTGATTTCCCTGCATTTACGTAATTTTGGTTTGCTCCAGACCTTTTTCTGCGGTCAAGTGTGCTTGACCATAGACCTATCTACTGTAAGAGTATTTCCTATAGCCCTACAATATTAATACATATACATACATAATACATATATTATACATATTCTTTATTCATGGTCCCCCCTGTTTGTCCCAATTAAATACTTTCTTTGCACTCAAAGAACGGTTTAAATTAGTTAATGATATTTGCATTCAAATGCATGACAACTAAAGCTAAACTACTACTTAACTTAACTGCCATACACAAATTCAATACTAGAATTTGCCCACTCCTTTGGTAAATAAGGGAGTGTAGGCCTACTACAAAGGGAACCAAATGGCCAGTTACACTATCAGAAAAATGGGTCCTAAAAGAAAAATTATTAACATGGTGAAGCGAATGTTTTTAACATCACTAAGGTATGTCACATTAAAAATATTTAAATTGTGTGGAATTCCTCTTTAATACCGAAGTTGCGCCGGCTCAAGGTCTCGGTCTATCATTCATCTTTCAATCCATGAGGAGTCCAGCTGTGAGCCGACAGCACTGCCACTGTGCCACCGTGACCCGTTATTTACGTTATTTCTAAATTGCATTTAATTAGCATGTAGCCACGATCCAGCAAACGCATTACAAAAAACACTTTTAACATCCCGACTGGTTTTATGTTACAGCAGCAGCATTGCCCAAAACACCACAAAACATCAATGTTGATCAATCAACTCACCAGGATTAAAATCCAATCCAAAATCAAACTAAACGTACACGGATCCTGTTGTCTCTCTTTCTGGCTGCTCACGTTGAGTTATTCATGTAAAACCCGTTATTCGTCTATTTTATCAGTCAGTCTTGCGTCGGTGCAAAACCGAAAGTGAAACAATACGCCCAGCCCCAGAGTCTTGCTAAAATGAGGGAGGCAGGTTAAGGCTTCGGTGGCTGAGCTCGTCAAAATAAAACTCTCCTGTCTCCTATCACTAGTTCGAAACTCTGGTGTCAGGAGTCCCCACCGATTTTTTTTTTAAATAATGCAGTGTGGCCGGATTATCCTGTGGTGTGTGCTGTGATGTATGAAAAAAAAAAAAAAAAAAAAAAAAGCGAGCCACTAAAATACACATTTCCCACATCAGAGGTAGCTCTGGTCCAGAGCTCCACTGCTTCTGAGTCTGACTTGCATTGGAGCTCTGTTGGTCTCCGTGCATTCGGCCATTACTGCACCCGACCAGCCTCTCTTCTCTAGTGGATATATAAAGAACGTTTTACCTACTCACCAAAATAAACACGTCTTGTGTCATTAGAAAGCCTACTTACCTTGGTGGTCGCACTCTTAGCCCCCCACCACACGGATAAATTTGACTTTTTGGCCAGAACGCGATCGTTTTTCACCGGAAAAACAACCAGGATTTGCGCCCTCTACCGATATTGCCAATAGAAAAGTTCCATAGGAAATATTTTTCCTTCAGTGAAAAACGATCGCGTTCTGGCCAAAAAGTCCAATTTATCCGTGTGGTGGGGGCTAAGAGTGCGACCACTAAGGTAAGTAGGCTTTCTAATGACACAAGACGTGTTTATTTTGGTGAGTAGGTAAAACGTTCTTTATATATCCACTAGAGAAGAGAGGCTGGTCGGGTGCAGTAATGGCCGAATGCACGGAGACCAACAGAGCTCCAATGCAGGTCAGACTCAGAAGCAGTGGAGCTCTGGACCAGAGCTAGATCGGGGACAGGAGATCTCGGGCCGCCGCGAACTCGGACCGAGCAAAACTGCGGAGATCTCGGCTAGGTGGTGTGGAGAAGTCGGCTAGGTGGTGTGGAGAAGTCGGCTAGGTGGTGTGGAGAAGTCGGCTAGGTGGTGTGGAGAAGTCGGCCAGGGGTGTGGAGAAGTCGGCCCATTAGACATGCATAGGCACCTTTATCACTGCATATCATAGACATGCATAGGCACCATTATCACTGCATATCAACCATTATCAGGCCATATACCAACCATCATCAAGTCTTTTATGCTTGATATGTCTTGCTGTTGTGACAATAGACATGTATATAGGCACCATTATCACTGCATATCAACCATTATCAAGTCATGACAATAGACATGTATAGACACCATTATCACTGCATATCAACCATTATCAAGACATATGCATGTTCAATAATACTGGTTTACTCTCAACTAGAGTTGAATAATTAAATGTTTTATCTTTACCAGAGTTGAATAAAGTACTCTTTATTATAAAGAGTAGTATATTTATAAAGTACTCTTTACCAGAGTACTTTAAAGTTATTGAAGTAATTCATGTAAATCTATGCTTCAGATTGCAGTAATGTGGCTAAAAGGATACATTCTATGCTTTAGGATACAAAATGTTTGTTTTGACTATAGCAATGGCTAACAGGTTGACACATGCCTGAACTCCCAGAGTTGAATAAATACATATTTCACTCTTTACCAGAGTTAAAGTAATTAGACAATAACACATATTTAAAACAGTTTGAAACATTGTGGATGTGTTCTTCCAAACTGCAGCAGGACTAGGGTTGAGGAAAGGAAACGGAACTTTAGACAAGAATAATGTAATAATCACTTTTATACACTTTGAGCTCCCAAGTATAATGTTACATTATACTTAAACATCTGAATTACGTAATTTTCATTTCCCAATTGTGGGAAACAGTACACAGCAAAAATTGGAGAGTTAAAATTTCAGGGTTACATATTTCAGAGTTGATTTCAACTCCCAAAGTGTATTTCAACACCTTTAGAGTTAAATTGGCTTCAGTGTTGGAGTTATTTCATAGAGTTGATCAAGTCAGAGTTGTCTGGAGTTAATTTTACTTTAAAGTTATTGAAGCCATTAGCAAGTAATTTCACCTTGGGTCCAAGTGTGAACATACCCTCAGCAATTATCAGTCAATCACATCACTTTTGCTGGACCAGGGAAACAAAGCAGTCAATTCACTAGATCAACATGACAATTAATCTTCTACATTCTGTTGTAGCCTTAAAAAGTGCACAATAATAAGGATAATGATATACAAGGGCCTAAAACAGCTGACACTAGCTCACTAAGTAACTAACTATTCCACAGACATGGGCCGACCTCTCCACTCCCCCGGCCCGACCTCTCCACAGCCGCGGCCCGACCTCTCCACTCCCCCGGCCCGACCTCTCCACAGCCGCGGCCCGACCTCTCCACAGCCGCGGCCCGACCTCTCCACACGATTCGGGCCGACTTCGCGGCGGGCCGACTTCTCGTGCGACCGCTAGATCAGAGGGCATCTGAGAGCCAGCGAAATCCAAAAGCGACCTCGCCCGCGGGCGCCCGGTTTCAAAAGCGGGCGCCCGCTTTCACAAAAACGGGCGCCCGGTTTCACAAAACCCGTTTCACAAAACCCGTTTTCAAAAGCGGGCGCCCGTTTTCAAAAGCGGGCGCCCGTTTTCACAAACTAGGCTATGCCTAAACCTAACTCTAACCCTAAACTTAACCTCAGTAAACCTATGCCTAAACCTAACCTAACCCTAACCATAACCTTTTGAAAAGGGCGCCCGTTTGTGAAAACGGGCGCCCGCTTTTGAAACCGGGCGCCCGTGGGTGAGGTCGCTTTTGGATTTCGCCCCTGCTGGAGAATCTACGACAAAACATCAAGGCCAACACAGTGTATGATAAAAAAAAAAAAGCTATAAAGCCAACATGACTGGTCTTCATCAGAGCATAACTGAAGAGGAACACACACACACACACACACACACACACACACACACACACACACACACACACACACACACACACACACACACACACACACACACACACACACTTTGAATAGAAAACACAATAAGCACATGTGTACCGTGAGGCAATTAATCAGTTATGGCAAATGTAATAACAAAATGTGGTTAAGTGGCTCATTACTAGACACCACACAGGTGTGTCACACAGCAGGATAACAAAAGATGGACAGCAGGATACCAAATATAATATTTAATATAACAATATATCAGAATATAGTATTTCAATATTGACCTGCTGCCGGACCCATGAAGTGACTGTGGTGGCCACATGCTGACCACACACGTGTGTCACATAGGAGGAGAAAAAAGTTAACAATATAATATTCAATGATTACATTCAAGAAAGGAAAAATAACATCTTTATTACAAAACTGTAACAAACCATGAAACATGTAACAAATATCTCCATTAAGACCATAATAGCACCTAAAATGAATCCAAAAAGTTTCTCTTTGATTCATGTTTCTTTACCTGATCACGACCTCTTTGGACGGGGTTGATGTGCTCAATGCCAGTGATTATCAGCAGAGAATCATTATTATTGTGGCTTTGGTTGAAATGTCTAGTAGTAGGGCAGTTAATATTATTAGTGCGAATCGCATAATTATGTATATTTATTATACATAAGGTGTTATATAACACCTTTATAATTAATAGTCATTAATTTTATAGGTTTTCTAAATCCCTAAATCATCAACCCTAAGACATCAATGTAATTATATTGTGTGCGAATTATAAAAATATCCTGTGGCATCTGCACCAATAATTTATTTATCTGTTAAATGTCAGTAATATGTTATTTCTTCATATGTTGTCCGCTGGATTTCATTAGATCCTCCACTAGAGGGTTTTGTTCCCGGTTTTCCTTCCTTTTCCATGGGAGTGAACCGAGTTTGCATAACTCTGTTACTCTAACGGCTCGTACACTCCAGGATATTTGCCCTGATTATGCTTTTGGTGCCGACAAGATCAGACCTTGTTCGTCCTGTGTCGGTCTTGCGCTCAAAGGTAAAATGTCAAAATGAATATTGGAATAAAAAACAAATGACATTGGGTCTAGATCACATCATGGTGGAGTTGTTGCATTGTGTGATCCCCAATCGTGTAGTGTGAAAGCCACAGATACAGTGTATGGTGCTTAAAAAACAAACTCCTGCAGTGTGAAATGCATAACGATCTGGCAACTCGCTGACAACTTTAAAACTCCTACAGACTGTAGGGATCATAAGGCTCTGGGTTGGACCACAGCTGTAGATCCTGGCATTCCTCCCCCTGTGCCCTTCTGGACATGCTGCCCCGCATGGCGCCAGGCATCCTGCCACTCAGCTTGGTGATGATGGGGTTGCACACCTTCACCAGGTCCTCCTGCTGCTGCTCATACTGCTCCTTCTCCGCAGTCTGGAAACGGACACGCAACAGATGGTCAGTGATGCATTATGGGTAGGGCTGTTGAATGATTAAAAATCCGATTAGCTTCAAAATTAATATAATCGTGATTAATCACCATTTGAAATGTGTCCAAAATGTGCCTTGATTTGAACATTTTAAAAAAATCTGGGGAAAAAATATCTGTTTATTTTATTTTTTAATATTTATCAAAATAGGTGATCTACAAGTGCCTGTAGATCCCTCAAGTTATACTCTATGGCTCTGGTTACAGGGAGACACACGGCTATACGTCTCAGTAAAACCCTGCAATGAGAAAATGCTCAGTGGGTTGAGTTAGTGTCCACAAGCGTTAATTGCACTAAAAATGTAATCAACAAAATGATTTAATGCCATTAACTTATTTTCAACAGCCTTAATTATGGGACAACTGAGACACTGAGGCTGGAGCTGAGATGGAGCACTGGATCTGTACTATATGACATCAAGACACTGATGTGATCCTTACCTGGTTCCTGTCCAGCCAGGATATGACCTCCTTGCATTTGTCCAAGATGGTCTTCTTGTCCTCAGGGCTGATCTTGTCCTGCAGCTTGACGTCCTCCACTCTGCTCTTCATGTTGAAGACCATGTTCTCCAGAGAGTTCTTGGCCTCCACCTTCTCCCTCTGGGCCTGGTCCTCTGCCTTGTACTGCTCAGCCTCCTGGACCATGCGTGCAATGTCCTCCCTGGAGAGACGACCTGCAGAAAGGAGTGCTTATTGTTATCCTTACAATAATGTTCTGATGGACACTGGTCTTCATAGATCTGTGCAGGACAGCCACAACGAAGCAAAGACAAGTAAAGCATATCACCCAGACAATACATAAACACAAGGTACTCACTGAAATCTCTTTGACATTTCACCCATTAATTCCAGGAGGGAAAGCAGTCCTCAACGGTTTTATTTTAACTGTTGAGGATTAAGGTTAGTTTTAGGCATAGGTTTTACTGAGGTTATGTATAGGGTTGGGGTTAGAGTTGGGTTTAGTAGGAAAAACGGCCGACTGTTATGCAAAACAGTCGCTATTGGTATTGCGACTGTTATAAAACCGTTGTGACAGACGTGGCTGAGGATTGCTTGCGCTGGCTCTCATTAATTCATTTGAGAACTCGGCATACATTTCATCTCATAAAACATAGAATGCAAAACAACCTACTTTGAAAGACTGATTTTTTTAACTATGTCACAAGTGTTCTCCAAACAGAAATCCTTAACAACAGTATGCACATTGCACAACCGTCCTATCATGCATGACCCATGTACGGTACATCATCATACACAATGGAACAATTCAATCATATATGTCCGACTGTACACATAATCATTCTATCACACACACGACCCACTGTACACAGAAGACTGAACCATGCATTTAAATAAACATCTATCTGTACCAGTATCATTCATCATCTACCGTTATTTAGCCTGGTCTAGCCCTCAATGATTTTGGCCTTGAGGGGGCGGGGTGCCGTGGGATCCACATAGCAGATCGAGCTGATCTGATTTGATCTCACGAACGTGTCGTCATCCCCGGCCCCTCCTGCGCCCGTCCACTGCTGTTCTACGTCACATCATTTAGATCAACGCCCACCCCGGAAGGTTCACTCTCCCCTCAAGGCCACTTCGTGTAGCAGGTTAGTACAGGCTTTCTGTTTTTGCGCAAGGCGGACGAAAATGAAAGCCTGGGTGTCGAGGCTAACCGTTATTTGACCTTGCCTTTGTTTGGAATTTCATACAGGTGCATCCCAGACTCATCCCATCAGTACTCGCTGACTTTACCTTTGTCGTTGGTGATGGTGATCTTGCTCTCCTTGCCGGTGTTCTTGAGGACTGCGGTGACCTCGAGGATGCCGTTACGGTCGATCTGGAAGGTGACCTCGATCTGCGGGACACCGCGCGGTGCAGGGGGGATGCCCATCAGTCCGAATGTCCCCAGGAGGTTGTTGTCCTTAGTCATGGCCCGCTCGCCCTCGTACACCTGGGAGAGAATAATGGCCAAGGTACATTAGCATTTAGGAGATGCTGTTAAGACAGACTAGTACACTAGTTGACTGGTAATGTAGTCGACTAGTTGCTTAAAGCCCTACTCCACACAGAAAGGCCCTTTAGCCAACCCCGCCTCAGGTATGGGCAGTGGGCACTGATGACGTGGAGGATAGACATAGAGATAACTTTGACAACGTTGCTCACAGTGTCCCCAGCGGGAATCGAACCCGGGACCTTCTAGCTGTGAGGTGACCGCTGTCTGGGTGTGTTTAGTATAGTGATAGTGATGGCGTAGTTAGTTAAACAAACCTTGATGGTAACACTGGGCTGGTTGTCAGAATATGTGCTGAAGGTTTTGGTCTCCGTGACAGGGATATGTCTGTTCCAGGGGATGAGTGTAGTCATCACACCTCCGACCGTCTCGACGCCCAGTGACAGAGGAGTGATGTCGATCAGCGAAAGTTGAAGAAGTGAAGTGTGCAAGACGGCCGACAGCACAGCTGTATAGGGAGACACGGTGTAGAACGGTGAGTGTTTGCTAATGTTCTGACTCGTCATCAGTAATGTATGGTAAAGTTATGCTTGATTTGATGTCAATTGCCGAATTCAGCAATGGCCAAGGGAGCTCTATGACAATCTGCTCTCAGTATTTGTGCCCTTTGATCCTTGAACCCCCCCCCCCCCCCCCCCCCCCCCCCCCCCCCCCCAAATAATCCCATCTCTTGTAGAACAACCAAAGCAACAACAAAGTGTCATGGCCTAAGTCGTTCTTGGGAGGGAAGCTGTTCTACCTGCAAAAAGTCGTCTTTTTCGTCCTTGGGAGTAATGGGAATAATGTGCTATGCCCTCACTAGCTGGGCCACCATCTGCCCATTTATGTCCTACATCGTCGTCTACAGTATATACAGCTGTAGATAATATAACATCCTTACCGGCTCCGTAGGCCACAGCCTCATCAGGGTTGATGCTCTTGTTAAGCTCTCGTCCATCAAAGAACTCCTGCAGCAGTTTCTGGATCTTGGGGATGCGCGTGGAGCCTCCCACTAGCACAATCTCATGGATATCTGTGATACCGCCCTTTTTCTCGGCGTCCTTTAGGCACTTCTCCATGATGTCCAAGGTTCTGCAGAACAGGTCCGCATTCAGCTCCTCGAAGCGGGCTCTGGGTGTCAGACACACAGGATAGTTCACTAAAACAGGATCAAATTAGTACCCTGACCAGTAGAAAAGAAAGGTATACTTTCACCTTGTGGTGGAGATTTTATAATTCTGCTCCCTGGTAGTACTGTACACTCACTATGTACGGTATAAACACATAAGGCTCCTTCAGAGTTTAGAATTTCGGTGATTACCGTGAGCACCGCTCTGAACACTGTGACCACCACTATTCATAGATCACCAGCACCTCACCCCTCCTCCTCTCCTCTCCCCCCTATCCTGTTCTCCTCGCGTCCATTAGTGTTTATTTTGCCCTATACTGCCTACCTGCCTCATATTATAGTCCTTTCTGCTCCTTTTATGTTCATCTCCTATATGTCATTGCCTTTATCATTGAATTCCTTCGTTCTCCAGCCTGTGGCGTGTTGTGTTTTCTTTTTTGTATGTCTGGAGCTGTCAAAAACAAGCAGCCGGTGTTCCAAACTTCTGGAGCAATCAACATTGCCTGGCGACTCCCGACCAATGTGATTGGTTTAGCTCTGTTTGGTGGGCGTTCCCAGTGCTGCGGTGGTTGGTAAAATCAGGGAGGAGGGCTGGAGAGAGCGGTATTTGCGGTGGTATGACGTCATATTGTAGGCAACGGTGGTTGCGGTGATCACCGAAAATCAAACTATGAATAGGCCTTACATGTAAGTATGCTAACCTCGAGGCGTGGAAGTATATGATCAGAAATTGTGACTTCTCTAGTTCTTTATCATGATATTAGACTGTCAGTGATTTTGGAAGGTATGCTATATGAAAAAACAAAAAGGTCGCTTTGGGTGAATGGGATTTTTTCTTTACTATACCTATACCATCACTAAACATGGATGAAATTCACCGATGTAAGATAAGATTTACACTTTCCTGGGCATCTTTGCGTGTGTAATATGTGGATTTAGTAGGGCACAACTAACAATTATTTTCATCGGCCAATTATTTAAACGATTAAAGGACCACTTCACCACTTTTCAATGTATCTTCATATAATAGGTCCTCACTAATGTACATGATAAAATACCACTATTTTTCTACTCAGTCTGTGTCTCACAGGAGGGCTGTGAGCAGTTCAGAAACTTCTTCCAATGACATCATCATTCTGCAGATGTTTTGAAACGTGTCTTTGAAAAAATATTTGTATTTTTATTATCGGGGGAACGATGGCTGCCGTTTTTGCATTGCGGCTTTTCAGGAATAGAAAGCCTGCAGTTTCTATTAGCTTGCATTCCACCATTGATGATGTCATTGGAAGAAGTTTCTGAACTGCCCACAGTCCTCCTGTGACACACAGGCTAAGTAGAAAAAAATAGTGGTATTTTACCATGTACATCAGTGAGGACATATTATATGAAGATACGTTGAAAAATGGTGAAGTGGTCCTTTAATCATTTAAATTGGCAGATGAAAATAATTGTTAGTTGTGCCCTACTAAATCCACATAATACACACACAAAGACCCCCAGGAAAGTGTAAATCTTATCTTACATCGGTGAATTTCATCCATGTTTAGTGATAGTATAGTAAAGAAAAAATCCCATTCACCTAAAGCGACCTTCGTTTTTTCATATAGCATACCCTCCAAAATCAGGGATAGGTTTTAGATATTTTAGATTTTAGCATTGAGGACAGCGTCTCTGATGTCATGGACACTCCACAAATCTTTGTTTTTTTTTGTTGCAGTGCACCTCCTTGTGGAGCGTTATGCATGTGGCATAACTGTTATGTAAAATATAGAAAAATCAGTATGGGCAGATAATGAAATGATCAGAATCAATTCGGGAGCAAAAAACACAAGTATACTGACCTTGTGATGGAGAATAGTAGTACGGTAGTCAGCACCCTCGAACATAAGCATAGTCATAAGTATACTAACCATATGAGCAAAGTGTAGAAGTCGGCTCCCTCGTACAAAGGTACACTCATAAGTATACTGACCTTGTGATGGAGGTGTAGAAGTCGATTCCCTCATATAGTGCGTCAATCTCGATGCTGGCCTGCGTGCTGCTCGACAAAGTGCGCTTAGCACGCTCGCACGCCGTGCGCAGGCGGCGCACAGCGCGCTTGTTATCCATGATGTCCTTCTTGAACTTGCGCTCAAACTCAGCCACAAAGTGGTTGACCATGCGGTTGTCGAAGTCCTCGCCGCCCAGGTGTGTGTCACCCGCCGTCGCCTCCACCACAAAGCTACCATTGTCCAGTGACAAGATGGACACGTCGAAGGTGCCGCCACCCAGGTCGAAGATCAGAACATTGCACTCATGCTCCTCATCCTCTGGGTACTGTGGGGGAGAGGGAGAGAGTCGCAATTCTATAGAACACTAAACAGAATGCGATGCAATTAAAAAAAATGCAATGAAAATGCTTGAATCTGGTACACTTCGAGATAAATTAATAAGGTCAACTACAGCTGGGGCCTAGCTAACAGTACTACCATTATGAATTCATGCTATTTTTTTATTGAATCCTGAAAAGCAAACATTGTATTTTATTTCTAATTCTAATATTTCCTTGTTCTTATGTTAACTTCATGAACTTTAATGTAAATGCATACAGTGTATACTAAGGACAACGCATTATTTAGGGTGCCCAGATCCAAACTCTTCATTTGAGTGACTGAAGTGTAGAAGAACAACCAAATCAACACTAATTAGTCGGCATGCCACCTTTAGTTGCACTGCTCATTTGGTTTATTCAGGTAATATAGTGGGGAGAAAAAAAAAGAATGATAATAAATAGAAATAAAACCTTATGCAGTAGCCGCAACTTGTGGGCTCATTTAGGATGCTGTACAGGTAGTACACTTATCTACAAGGTTGCAAGATGTATAAGTAGTATCTCTTTTATCTAAGGTGTATCCTATACCTTCTTGTCCAGTCCGTATGCCAGGGCGGCGGCTGTAGGCTCGTTGATGATTCGCATCAGGTTGAGTCCAGCGATGGTGGCGGCGTCCTTGGTGGCCTGACGCTGGGAGTCGTTGAAGTACGCTGGGACAGTGACCACTGCGTTGGTTACTGGCTGATATGACACAAAAACAAAGCAAATGTCAAGCTGGCTGTGTGTGTGTGCGTGTGTGCGCATACAGCTGGCCCTCGTTAATGCTCATTCATAGGTCATAGTTCAGACAGTGTACCTTACGCAGGTAGCCCTCAGAGATCTGCTTCATCTTGGTGAGGACCATGGAGGAGATCTCCTCAGGGAAGAAGGTCTTCATCTCTCCCTTGTACTCCACCTCCATCTTGGGCCTGCCTCCGTCGTTCACCACCCTGAAGGGCCAGTGCTTCATGTCCGACTGGACCACTGGGTCATCGAACTTACGGCCAATCAGGCGCTTGGCATCTGGTGGGAGAAAGAGAGAGAGAGCTACTTGTTGAATGGGGATCCACCATGGATTGATGATTTTGGATTTGGAGACATGATGGTTCTTACTGAACCTAGTATTGGTGGAGTCCATACTGTCTGTAATAAAAAAAATCCTTATGGAGCGGAACACAGTTTTGATGCGATTCATAATGGTTCTAAATTCTTACCGAACACGGTGTTGGTGGGGTTTATAATCAGGGGTTGGCACTAAGGTCTCCAAGCCACTTGCCCATCGGGCAAGTGAAGATCAGGTTCTACTTGCCCTCAGGTCATGGTCACTTGCCCCCCCAAAAATATATTGTAAATTTTGCATTCAAGTTTACTTCCTACTTGGGTGCTTTAAACCAGGGGTTTTCAACAGGTGGTCCGGGGACCACCAGTGGTCCCTGAGAGGGTTCCAGGTGGTCCCCAGCTAAGTTGGTTAACCAGATGTAACTCTTGAGAACGTAAAAATGAAACCAAATGGACCCTTGCGGGTCCATTTGGTTTCATTTTTACACTCTCAAGAGTTAAAATTCATCATCTTAATTAGCCTATAGTGGTCACAGACCCAGTGGTCCCTGACCCCAGCAAAATGATAGTTTGGAACCAAATGGACCTGGGAGAGAGATAGGTAGAGATAGCTAGAAAGCAGGGAAAGACACAGAGGCAGAGTGCAATGACTACCTTCAAGACAAATTTATCTTGTGTTGTGTTATAGTGCACTACGTTGCACACTTGCCCGGTCGGGCAACCAGGTAGCAGTCTTCACTTGCCCCACCATTTTTTTTACTTGCCCCGGGCAAGCGGGCAAGTGTTAGTGTCAAGCCCTGATAATGGTTCCAAATTCTTACCAAACACAGTGTTGGTGGGGTTTCTGACCACCTGTTTCTTGGCAGGGTCTCCGATCAGCCTCTCTGAGTCGGTGAAGGCCACGTAGCTGGGTGTGATGCGGTTGCCCTGATCGTTGGCGATGATCTCCACCCTGTCATGCTGGTAGACGGCCACACAGGAGTAGGTGGTGCCCAGGTCGATGCCCACCGCAAAGTCCTCTTCTCTGCCAGGGCACACTATTCATATCCAAAAAATATGTTTAGGAGCATGCAGTGCACAGTACACTTTGTACTGTAGAATCTAGTTTCAGGGCACAAGTGTTGCAGGCTCTGTTTGACACTTGTGTGGTTGCCAACTATGATAACAAATCATGTTTCCCTGATAACAAATGTTATCAGGGAAACACAAAAAGTTAGGCCACACCCAATCTTTTGTTTCCCTTGTGACAATCAAAATTTCACTTGTGAATGTCGAGGACCATAATCTCACTCCTAGGTACACACGGATTGCACTACAGACTGCATTTATGGGGTAAGGCACACGATATAGGGTTTTGTCTATCTGTTCTGACACTATAAAGTAAAATTATTCATTCATTGACAATGAGAATGTAATGTATGCATAGGACAAAGTTTGTGAACATACACTAAAAAGCTGGATATACATCCTCAACGATATCATATAGTCCACATGCCTTTGTGGTATCTGACACAGGGATTTAAAAACATTTCTTTCATCTTACTAACCTGTCTGTTGGTTTGATGCAGTGTTTAGTGGACTCTCAAATTCTGCAATGATAGACAATTAGACATGTCATTTTGATGAACTATCAGCAGAACAAGTGCTTTTATGGTTTTTAATAATCAATTACCAGTACTCACCAAGTGTGCTCTCAGTGATGTCCCCACTAGTTCCTTGTCCTGTCAGAACATGCACATAAAACATGTATTTACATTTAGATGCTTTGTGACAATATAGATCGGTCATAGAGATAATTTTAACATTGATGCCTAAATAGCCTAAAGAAATACAGAATATTCTGTATTATTCTGTAGGGCTACATGAACACATAAACTGAACCAAGTTGATAATGTGTTCTGTTATGTAGCAATTGTATACAAAGTGGTATAAGAAATACAGATTTTTTAGAAAATTCAGACATACAGCCATTCATTTTATCTTTTTTTTTTTTTTTTTTTTTTTTTTTTTTTTTTTTAATTAGACATTCTAAACTTTCAAATATAATATACCATGGCAACAAAGTCCTAGCAGACGTTACTCTATCATGGCATTAATGGTTGCCCGGGGCAAGTAAAAAAAATGTTTGGGCTGTATGAGGTTTGAGTGAACATCTTAGTTTAGTTGCATAAACACAGCATGAGGTATATGTCTTGAAGGTTTCTGTCATTGCACTCAGCCTCGGCTTTCTATCTCTCTCTCTCTGGAGGAGGAGTCTGCCTACTGCAGGCTGTTTGATGCTGCTGCTGGTGGTTAATTGTTATTCCTACTTTACTTGCTAACTTGCTATTCTTGGCTGTGCTCTGGTTTGCACACAAATCAGCTCAACATGGCAATGATCTGTGTAATTTGTATGATTACATTGTAGAGTCCCTTATTAAGTCCAGCAGGCCTCTGTAAACGTAGGACCAATAGATACCAGGCTAAGCCTGGTTGGAAGGAACATGTGAGTGAGCTTCATGCTGAGGCCAGAAGAGCCTTCAAAGCCTGGGTTAGTTCAGGAAGGCAAAGACAAGGTCCCTTATTTGAGCAAAAGAAACGCTCTAATGCAAATTTTAAATATGCCTTGCGGTACATAAAAAATAATGAAAATGAAATGAGGGCTGATTCCCTTGCAAATAAGTTACAACAACATAATGTAAATGATTTCTGGAAAGAAATCAAAGTACTAAATAAATGTAAAACATCTCTGCCAACAAATATTGGTAATGCTACTGGTGGTGATGAGATTGTTCAATTGTGGCAAACACATTACTATGATTTGTTCAACTGTGTACAAAGCCACTCTTTTAGTATTGAGCTCAGTCAGTTTTGTTTCCAAGCTGGAACCATTAGCGTGTTAGTCTGTACAGTTGGATTTTATGATTGTCTGCCTCTGTCCGTACTTGTGTTTGTATGTCTTTTTACATGTCTATGGACCATGCGTCTGTAATAAAGTTTGATTGATTGATTGTTAGCCTCAACTATTAGCTATAATATAACTCCAGTTACTAAACAATAATACATTTTTCATCCCCCTAAAACATGTATTTTCTTCTTTTTTCATGTCAACACTGGCTCTGGTGTGCTGTTCCAGAAGAAGACTTGGGACATGGCTGGAACAAGCACCAATCACTACCTTGCCAGGGACCTTGCTGATTCCATTTTTGGGACAACAACCTTGCTGGTGGGGATAACCGTTTTGATGAACCATAAGCAGAACAAGTGCTTTTATGTAAGTTTTTTTAATATTCAATTTCTCACCACTTGTGCTCTCTGTGATGTCCCCACCAGTTCCTTGTCCTGTCAAAACATGCACATAGAAGATGTATGTACATTTGAATGAACCACACAGACAATCTATTTCATTTCAGTATTTCATTCATTATTCAAAACCAATAATACAATGTATTGTAGATATTATTTTTTATTATTTTGAGATCTTGCACATGCAAATTAACCAACTACAGAGAAGGGCCTAAGAGTTTAGCCTGCACTAAAATGGGATGCCTACCATGTGTTTGTATTCATGATCTAACCTCTCTTCTTACCTGACGGTGTCTTTTTAAATTTCTGCACTAGGTCGTTCCTGTCGATCTTCGGCAGTAGCATGCACATGATGTCAGATTCTTTACCAGGATACTTTTGTGCAATCAGGTCGACAATTTGCCGGCGTTTTGGAGCATTTTCCACAGCGGCCCTCTTCAGCGGGTCGAAACCATTATTGTCATGCCATAGATACCACTTGAAACTCTCAAACTGGTCTATGTCTAGATCTTTCAGGGCCCCCAGGATACGATCCGTAAGACACTCGGACTCCATGGATGGATTCCTACAAACACATGATTTATAGCCATTTTAGCAGCATAACTGCTTTTTGAATTTTGGCATGGTGTTAGGTATGGCCATAAGGTTTTCAGAAAACAACCTCAATCCTAATTTGGCTCACCCAGTGGTCAGTTTGCAATAAAATATAAAGGCATTTAACCCTGGTTCACTTTCGGCACATTAGCCTGCACACAATAATGGCGACTATGTTTTACTGTTTACTGTTTTACTGTAACTGTGACGTCGCCCTGTGACGTCACAGTGACGTCACAGTTAATTAATATATTAATCTGCCTTTAATTTAAGTGATTCATCGATTAATTGTCGCAGCCCTAGATTTCCAAAATGTAAACAAATCATAAAATTATTATGAGGAATTTATTTGGATAATGGTAATGGAGGTAAAAGTGACGTGGAGGAAAGTTACTTCATTACTTTTTCTTCTACTTTCTTTTGGACTAAATTAGGAACCTCTAATTTAGTCCACATTAGACCCTTAACTTGGTGAGATCTGTCTCTGAAGAGTATTTAGTTATGCAGGTGGAACAGTCAAGTCCGTGTTTCCCAAAATGCAAAACTGGGCACGAGGGATGTGGGCACCCAGTCCCCACCCACAACAGTCCAGTTGTCCAGGTGCCCACAAATTCCTAGTGCCCAGGTGGTGTGGGTGCCCCTAGTAGCCAGAATATTTCCACACTGCTGAATTGTTATTACTGTATATATACAGTAGCCTAAGGCCCTATATAATGTCTTAGTTCTCAGCATATACTTCCAAAATGATATTTACAAGCCCCTTTTAAATACCTTGGATGTGTGTGTCAGTGTAAAAACACTATTATGTGGCCATCTAAGCATATTTAGAAGTTTGTGTAAGTAAAATAACCATTCCAATAGTTTCCCCATATTGGAATTATGCAGAAAAGTGGGTTCACTATAGAAGCAGTTGTGCTCAATGCAATGTTAACATACAGAAATGTGGAAGAATTCAAACTAGAATTTGCCCATCACTTCGGTCATCGACGCGCAATGTGCGGGGTCTATTGACAAGACCTAGGCCTATCTAATGCTTCTTTCAATCCATGGAGTCCAGCTGTGAGCCGACAGCACTACCAGATTTTACTTATTGAATTGCATTTAATAATAATACTTAGCATTTAGCCACGACGACCCAGCAAACGCATTAGAAAACCAACCACTCTTAACATCGCGGCTGGTTTTTACTTCATGTTACAGTAGCAGCATTACACAAAAGACCACAAAACATCAATGTTGACCGATCAACTCACCAGTATAAAGCCTTACAGGGAAAACACCAACTACCTCTGTTGTCTCTTTCCTCCTATCAACCCCGCCACGTTGTAAAACCCGTTATTCGCCTCTTTTAGTCACAGTGTCGCGTCGGTGCAAAACCGAAAGTAAAAAAAGACCAGTGACCAGTGTCTGGTCCAGTAGGATGAACCTCTTCAAAATAAAAGTAACCACTAAGGAAACATTTCGCCCCCACGTACAGTAATCTGCATATGAATTATGAATACAATAACTTAAGTATGTAAGAGACACAGATATACACAAATTGTGTTTCTGTCTATTGTTCTTAACACATATGGAAAAATGTTGTTCACTGGCCGCTGGAATAAGGCTGAGCATATCACACAATGCATTATCCCACTGTCCGTTAAGCAGGAGAGGTGCATGTTAAAAAGTTATTAATTTGGGCCTCGAGTACAAAGGTCAAAAACAGTATCGGCTCCGACCTCTATGCATTCATACCCAAATTGCTAATTTTCAAAAACAAGAAAAAAGTGAAAACTGTAAATGAAATTCCATGTCCCCTCCTGTATTAGGAGTGGGCCTATAGCATACAATATCAGTCACCAGAAAAAAAGATTGGGTGTAATTATGATTAAAGTTTAAGGGGGTTTTGAGTTTAAAGATGTAATGGGTTTGTAGGCCGCTAAAATGAACATCACATATCTAAATACTGAGTGGAATAACTTGTAAACTGCCTGGGGCGTTCAAATTAAATAATAATGATATATATATATTTTTATTATTATTTTTAAATGAAAGCTGTAAATGAAATTCCACCCCAGAAGGACAACATCAGTCCCCCAAAAAATGACTGGGTGTTTTCGATTAATCTATCATGGTTAGGCCTATAGGCATAATGAGTTGTATTGAGGGAGAAGCCATACAGGCAACTGAAATGAACATCAAAATCTAATTACACTGAATTAAGTAACCCTATACTGTGTTCACATAAGACTGCGTAGACGAAATAAGGATATTAAAAAAGTAATTCCTTTTTGAAGACCAAAGTCTTACCATACATTACAACATCTAAGCCGCAGTAGCGCAATAACGCCACAAGATGGCGCCTCAGGACAGAGGCCGGATAAGGTTAGGCTTGGACCGGTTGGGTCTGACTGCTTGCAGCAGGCACAGCACATGCAGCATGGAATGAAGCATGTTTATAAGACACTAACATGTGCTTAACAAAGCCTTTTGTCGTGCTGTGTCTTCATGCATAATTGGCCTATATAGCCTCGATACGCATTACAAGCTTAGTCCTGCCCATTGCAATACAAGGTCTGCTTTCTAGGGCTTTATTTGTAGACGTGACTGTTCTCCTCTGTGGTTCATTATGTCACCAGTGTCACGGATGGTGGATTCCTCCTGATGATCCATCCAGCTGGCACGTTTTGCCAACACACATCATTGCCATTTGCCAACACACGTACAGCCTCGATCAGGTAAGATGAGCTAAGCTTTATAGGCTATGCCTGGCACGTGTCACACTGCTCAACTCACTGCGTTCCTGATGATCATTAAACATGTAGCATATTATTATATGACATTATATAAAGCTCCTCTGCAAAGCATGCCTGCATGTGCATCATTCTAACTTCCCCTATTGACGCAGATTATGACATGCAATGCATTGTATTGTATGGCACCATATTATTACACCTAGAAGGCTGTTAACTGGCTACTACTACTACTACTACTACTACTACTACTACTACTACTACTACTACTACTACTACTACTACTACTACTACTACTACTATTACTATTATTACTATTATTACCCTTACCCTTATTATTACACGTGCGTACGAGAAGCCTATTGTATAGCATTCTGTAGTGCTGACAGATCAAATGGTATAAATTGGATTATATCTTGGATTACATCATGGTTCATATATTGAATGAATGAATGAATGAATGAATGAATGAATGAATGAATGAATGAATGAATGAATGAATGAAGGGATGAATGCAGGGGCGTAATCTTTTGTCCGTCCTCATGTAGGCTGTGACCCCCCCCCCTCCGGCTCAGGCGACGGGGGTGGGGGGTGGGGCGGCTCTTTGTGTGTGTAATACACAATGCAAGTATTATTGAATGTATTGTATTGTGTATGTATTTATTTGTTTGTTTTGGGGCCTCTCCAGGCAAGTAAAGGTGGAAATAGTGGTGGACCATTAGCCATTCTGTTGTTTTGAGAACGATCTATCACCCCCAGTCCCCAGGACCAGTTAAACAGGTTTTGGGCCATTTAATAACAAAGCCTGAATAAATGAAGTCTAGCACCTTGGAAACAACCTTCCGAGTGCCATTGTAATGTATAGTTCCCTGAATCCCCCACCACTACTCATTGTTTCTCAGTTGCACGGGCGATTTTTTTTCCTTCCCTGAATTCCTGGCCCAAGCTTAGCCTCGACCAGCAAATTAACCACAGTCCCTGTGAAATCCTACTAAAATCCTCATGTAGGCTGCAGCCTTGCAGCCTACACAGAGATTACGCCCCTGAATGAATGAATGAATGAATGAATGAAGAGAGGAAGGCATGGATCATGTATGCGTATAAACTAGGTCATGGGTGGAAAGGCGAATATGCTTCACACGAATCATGAACGAGAATGAATGGATGATCAAAGAGTCTGTGACTGTATGGCATCGCTAGGCTGACTACGGGTGAATGAACATCAGTTCACAGTTGCACTAACAATCAGTTCATGATGTGCAGTGCAGTGCACATCAGTCGTGATTGAGTCGTCGTGACTCGTGGTGTCGTGACCAGCACCAGGCAGCAACAGTTGTTTAATATACCTTGGTCTGCTGTTATCACTATTTGACGAGCTGCTGGTGATTGATGATACATTGTGCCGTTGAAATATAATGGCCATGCCAGTGAGCCACGCATCGCATGCATTGACTTTATCCAATTTTACGTGGTTCGCTACATTTACATTCAAAACGTGTGCATTAACATCCCGATTTCAAATATAAAGTCCTCACACATGTTTCTACGGGTGTTAGACACCTACAGCGCCCGAAATTGGCGCTGCAGCGTGCCGCGTTGTTTAATAAAAAAGCATTTTTATACGATCTTTTCTTCCGCCATTGGCTTTCAATTGTATGCGCCCCTATCGGTGGAGAGGAGCGTGGCACTCTGAACACTGGGTGTGTTCGATATATATACACGCTGACCGCACTGTCAATACAAACTAATAAGAGGGATGTGCTCCCGGTGTGCATCTGTGTGTTTACTAAACTTACCCCTACGCAGAAAAGTAGCACGAGGAGCTCGGATAAAAAATGTTTTTTCATTTTTTATTTTTATTAAACAACGCGACACGCTGCAATCCTAATTTCAGCCGCTGCGAGTGTCTAGCACCCGTAGAAACATGTGTCAGTACTTTATATTTGAAATCGGAATGTTTATATACACTAGGTTTTGAAGCTTAATGTAGCGACCCACGTAAAACTCTTATGTCACTGCATGACTGTCATGATAATGACAACCGTCATGTTTCAGAGCTAGCGTTGTAGTGAGGCTTTAAAGGTAGGGTAAGGTAAGTGATTTGAAATTCATTGTGTAGTACCAGCGGGGTCATGTCTATGTTCCCTCAGCTCTATGTTCCCTCAGCTCTATGTTCCCTCAGCTCTGTGTTCCCTCAGCTCTGTGTTCCCTCAGCTCTATGTTCCCTCAGCTCTGTGTTCCCTCAGCTCTGTGTTCCCTCAGCTCTGTGTTCCCTCAGCTCTATGTTCCCTCAGCTCTATGTTCCCTCATGCTTATGCACATGAAGGCAACTATAATGTGATGTGGAGTCGTGATCAAGTCTTCCCACGACCCCTTGGGGAATCATTTCTCTACCGTTTTGTGCTCACAGGAACAGGGTGGAGATGTTAACAGTAACTAACAATTCATTTAAAGGTAGGGGAAGTGATTTGAAATTCATGGTGTAGTACCAGCCTGGTGCACTAGGGGCCCCCAAAAGTAGCTACACTATGTGAACCTGCTGCTCTCTCCTGATTGGAGGAGAATTGTGGTGACCTGGGGAACTTTTATTAGCTCCTCTGCTAACGTGGGGGAGGGGGAAACTCCATATGTGGTTTCCACACCTTATAATAGAGCATTTTAACAGAAAAAAAATATTTTTTGGGTGATATCTGACAAAAGTGAAATCACTTCCCCTACCTTTAAGTACAGTTGCACCACTCACTTTGTGAAGAGAGTGGGGGTTATTAAATAAGTAAGTTTGCATTAAAGGGCAACTTTTTTCTTGAATGTGTTGGATCTTTGGTGGTGACTGGCCTGGGGCCTAAGAATGCTGGAGGGTCTGCATTTGGGTTGTGTCTTTAAAGAGACAATAGATGGTAAAAAGGAGAGGCCCAGGCGGTGGTTGTCATCGTAGCTCTCTTTGGTTTTATTTCAGAGGACCATAGTGGACTCACTCAGACATCATGTTAAAGGAGAATTCCACCCCAAAACACATTGGGCATCAATCCACCTTGATTCCTGCAGTAACATGATACATAATGTCCTTGATTTTTGTCACAGATGTTTTTTTTCTACATTTCACCATGAGGTCCTCCTCCCTCCAATGCAGTTGCATGGCCGCAGGTTGTCTTTATTCTAATGTGGGTATTTTAGAAGCTCCACAGCTCCTTTTCACACATCACATCAAACCACACTACAATATAACCACTATATGATTTTTAAAAACTCAGTTGTCACCCGTGGGACAGGAGTTTCAACCAGAGTGATTGGAGAGGAGAGTGGCAAAAGGGAGGGGAGGGGAGGAGGAACCTCTGGGATTACATGTAAAGACTGCCCCAGAGTGACATAAAATTCAAGCGTGAGTATCAGTGTACTTAGTGTGAAAAAAAAAGTTTGGAGTTACAGAAATACCTGCATTATAATAAAGACAACCTGCGGCCATGTTAACTGTTGGACCGGCGACGTTAGGACAGGGACCTCAAGGGTGAAATGTAGAAAAGGGGGGCATCTGTGACAAAAATCAAGAGCATTATGCACCATGTCACAGGAATCAAGGTAGATTGATGCCCATAGTGTTTTGGTGTGGAATTCTCCTTTAACAACTGCTTACAGACATGTCGCTGCAGGAGTGAGTTTCCTCAGCTTGACAAACAGATCATTATATTACAAATATTACATTACATTAGTGTGTGTGTGCGTGTGTGTGACAGTAGGTGTGGCTATGTGTGTGCGTGTGTGTGTGCGCGCGCGCACGTGTGTGCTTGTCAGGTGGCGATCTTTCCAGAACCTTCCGACAGGGGTGTTTGATTAATCAACAATGATTGATTAGTTACTCAAGCTAAACATAGAAGTACTGTTCTATTCTGGCCTAATCTGCACCTGACCATTGATTTCTTTGGTTAGCCCAACATTAGCCTCGACACCCAGGCTTTCATTTTCGTCCGTCTTGCGCGAAAACGGAAAGCCTGGACTAACGCGCGTCGGAAAGTGGCCTTGAGGGGCGTGTCAACCTTCTGGGGTGGGCGTCGCTCTAAATGATGTGACGTAGAACAGCAGTGGACGGGCGTGGGAGGGGCCGGAGATGACGACACGTTAGTGAGATCAAATCAGAGCGCAGCACTTCCGCCGTGTGGATCCCACGACACCCCCGCCCCCCAAGGCCAAAATCATTGAGGGCTAGACCAGGCTAGCCCAACATAGGCTACTGTAAGGGCATCATGTGGTCAACCTTTGTTTAACTTCTCCTTCCACATAGCATGTCTGTGTTGACTGGACTTCAACCGTGCTCTACTGATTTTCTTTCAATGAGAAAATGGTCAGTCGGTTGAGTCAGTGTGCAAATTATTTTCAGTATCAGATTAATCAGCAACATTAATCAACTAATTAACTCGTTATTTACAGAGCTAAAACTACTATAGTAACTGCTGTACTGACCATGGTATTACTGTGCTTAGCTGAGCAGCCAACTGTCCTGACTCCTGACTTTAACCCAACAGAGAATCTGGGTTGTATGGCTAAGAGGAAGGTGTGAGACATAACACTGAACAATATACATTTATTTCCATTCATTTATGAAAGCAAAACTGGTCTTCCATAACAATTCAACAGTGCCATAGCCTTAGCCTCATAGGATAAATGCCTAAGTCGTTTCTTGGCGAAATTGAGATTTCTAGAATTTCAGCAATAGATTTGCAAGAAAATGTGTTTTTTTTTATCCTATGAGGCTAATGATCGGTTGATCACCTCCATGCCATGCCCCATTGATGAAATAATTTGTTCAAAAGTACCCCAGACCAAGTATTACAGCATAGATTAATATACTTTTAAGATAGTCGACATTTCTTGTTTAAAACATATTTTTTTAGTGGTCTAGTAAAATATTCTCTTTCTTTATCCTGTTTTGGTGGGTTTATGAGCTGGAAGCCAAAATTCTGTATAATAAATAAATAAAAATAAATACTTGAAATCATTTACAATGTGTGCACTGAATATATAATTAATGAAGTTCAAGGTTTTGAATGGAATTGTGGAAATAAACCAACTTTCCATGTATATGATATCATTTTTTTTTTAATAAAGTGCTGGTCCCTTTAGGAACTCTGGGACTTAGGATCTACGGCCAGTACCCGCCAATCAGACAGCTGTGCTTGGCCCATTGGATTATGGGAAATTTTGATTTGGAAAAACTCACTAATTGATACACTATATCACTCATTGATTCACTATACAATCTGTTTTAATTGACCAAAACATCCTTCTCGGGTCAAATATTACATAGCGTGTCATGTTGAGGGTGAGTTTTAGAGATAGTGTTAGTAATTTTTGACCAATGGGAGGACAGAACAGTGGGGGTTTGGATCATCGGAAGATCAGGATTTTGGGATTATGGTAGGTCGGAATAATGAGATGGTCGGTACCCCTGAAATCCAGTGAAAAAGGTTCTGGGTGCGAAATCTGTTTGCAATTAAAAAGAGGTAATTGTTTTATTGTGTTATTGTTTTTGTGATTAATTAATCTCAGTTAAGCACTATATGCACGTTGTATTACATACTACTATTAAACTTGGTTGAGGGAACATAGAGCTGAGGGAACTTAGAGCTGAGGGAACATAGAGCTGAGGGAACATGGAGCTGAGGGAACTTAGAGCTGAGGGAACATAGACACGGTCCCGTACCAGCCTGGTGCACTAGGGGCCCCCAACAGTAGCTACACTATGTGAACCTGCTGCTCGATCCTGATTGGAGGAGAATTGGTGGTGACCTGGGGTACATTTATTAGCTCCTCTGCTAACGTGGGGGAGGGGGAAACTCTATATATGGTTTCCACACCTTATAATAGAGCATTTTAACAGAAAAAAAAATTGGGGTGATATCTGACAAAAGTGAAATCACTTCTCCTACCTTTAACCGTGTGGAGGAGGCAGTGTTGCCAACTGCCAAAATCCAAAATGCACTAGTGGCACTTCCAAAATGCACTAGAATGCGCTAGATGCTCGCCTGGAACATACAGATCAAAATCCCAGGGGTGTAGTGGAGGGGGGACGCGGGGGGACGGCGTCCCCCCACTTCTCACATCTAAAATATTTTTGGGTCTGAAAAAAATCATTAGCATGGTGAAATACATCTTGATGACATCATCAAGATGTGTTTCACCATGTTAATGAGTTTCCTTTTTTCTTAGAGTGTACAAGTGTACACATTTGTACACTCAAATGGGGGGGGGGGGGATTCCCCTTTCTCCCCTTTCTCAAATAGGGGGGGTTCCCCTTTCTCAAATGGGGGGGGATTCCCCTTTCTCCCCTTTCTCAAATGGGGGGGATTCCCCTTCCAGAGGCGTCCCCCCACTTCTAAAAGTACCACTACAACACTGAAAATGACCATTAATCTTCTACATTCTCTAGATGTGTAGACTAAGTTGGGCTAATTCACATGATGAATATTTTAACTTGAGAGCGTAAAAATGAAACCAAATGGACCCGCAAGGGTCCATTTGGTTTCATTTTTACGCTCTCAAAGAGTTACATCTGGTTAACCAGCTGTCCGACTCCATCATTTAGCCTGGGGACCACTATCATAGGAGGAAAAATGGTGAAAAATGAGGGTTTTATCTCTGGCGCCTGTCAATCAATTTCGCCCCCAACTCACCAGTATAAAAGCACTAGATTTTCCGTCAGGGGTTTTTCACTAATTTTGGCGCTAGGGGGGTCTGGAAAAGAGCTAAATAGGCTATAGTGACAAATGCGCCAAGTTGGCAACACTGGGAGGAGGTCTTCAGTGTGTGTGCGTGTGTTGTGTTCCGCATTCCTCGTGGCTGTGGTTGGGATGACGGTTTGAAAACATCACTCTAGCGTTGCACTCTCACCGAGGCAGTCACGCAGTCTCACACACGCACACTGTCACTGTCACACACACAACGCCACTTTACAATCGTGGAGTTCACACATCGGACGGACGGAGCAGACTGCAATAACATAGAGGTAGGACACGGACACATCACATCACGGACATATCAATCAGATCAAAAAGACCTGATCAGTGACCGATCACTGATCAATCAGTCACTGATCACTTGCTGCCCGTGGATCAGCACTGTACTGATCTGGACTTTTTTCGTCACTCAGTCAATATAGGCACATCTTTTTTGATTAATGGCACGCAGCCTAAGTGACTGAGGGCACTGAGTATTTCTGTCTCTGACACTGACAACAGTCACTTTATGTTTTGCATGTGCACTGGGCCTACTGTCGTTTATATTGGAGAAGTCGTGCACAATTTAGCTGCGGGCACTATGAACACGAAATAGCACTGTCCATTGGGGAAACTGACATGGTTGTCAGAGACAGGCGACAGACATTATGCGAGGAGAATAAATATGTACATCTCTGACTCAGACTGTACTGTAGGCTATGGATGCAAACTGCAGCACAAAAGACGCGTCATTTACTCATTTATAAAGGTGCAACTTGCGCTCCCCTTTCTCTTTTTATGCAGGAAGAACCACGTTCGTTTTATTGCACACTGCACAGTAGACTCTGGACAACCACAGCATATTTTGACAAACGTAGCCAGACCATGCAGGTATTTGAAATGGAATTGGCTTTGCTAGTAGTTATAGCCTATTAAACTTTAGATTGTTACTCTAGGTGTGGGATTAATAACAAATCCAGTTTTTTCAGTTAATATAGCCTTTTCCCCCCTTTTCTTTTAGGTTGTATAACTACACTAGGCTTTTATATCCCTTTGATTAGACTTTATTTTTACATTTTAAAACACACATGATGATTGAGTCTACAGATTTGCACTGATCAAACTGTCACCAACCCCAAGGGTCCTAGACCCGTGGATGGGGTTCCACAGCAAAAGGAAGGACAGTTTAATGATTTGAAGCATCGGTGGTTCGAATCCCGGCTCCTCCAGCCTACACGTTGAAATGTACTTTGGGCAAGACAATGAAACCCAAATTGCCTTGCATGGTTTCTTCCACATTCCGTGTGTGAATGTGATGCACTATGTAGATACCTTATAAAGGTGCTATATAATTCTCGCCTTTGTCATTTATGTAGTACTAAAATATTCTTTTATGGCTGGGGTCCTTGTCTCTGACACAAATCTCGATCTTTGTATCAGAGCGGAATGAAAATTGATTGAATACTTTATTAGTCAAACAAATGTAAACAGCACATGGCCTACAGTCAGACATTATGGCTAAGAAAAAAAGGATAACACAAAACAGTCCTGCATTGTACTTGCATTGTGAGGATGGGGACAGGCATAGTACTTAACCTAGTCCTAGGTCAACAAAGCAGGCCCGGATGTAGCATTTCCCAATTGTGGGGGCAGGAGAAAATGGCATGGGCGTGGCTTCAGCCACACCCCATTTTACTTGCAGGACTTTTATTAGGCAAGTAGAACATCAATAATAACATCAGTTGTTGTTTGAAGTTGAAACAGACACACAGCATGCATAAAGCTAAAGGTCTGACTCAGAGAGTTTTCTGTTTTCATTGATGAAAATGCTGTTGGTTTAGTGGCGACACAATAGCAGTTTCAGTAGCAGTAGTAGTGTTTCAAATCATTTTAAATATAAACACTTTGATTTGAAATACCATTGTTTTGCATGCCATCATGTTTGGTGGGGCTGTCAGGGCATTTTGGGGGGCATTGCCCATGCCTAGATCCGGCCCTGCAACAAAGTATAGGGTTCAATTTTTAAATAAACAGTGCATTAGTTCAATGCAATGAACTTTAGCAACAACTTCTGCTGCAGTGTGTTTTCCGTTGTTTCGCAAAAGCATGTCTTGTCAAACTGTTGACTGTAAATAAATTCAACATTTAATAGGATGATGCCATCATTGACATTGAAATACCTCAGCATCGTACTTGAGATAATATTTACAAAATATGTCAGAAAAGGTGTGGAAGCATTATGTAGTCTCACCATTGTAGACAAAAACATTGCCAAAGAGATTTGTCTGTAGACCAAAGGGATTTGTTTACAGTATGTTGATATAAGCTAAGGCATTTCAATAGTTGTCACTCATTAGCCACTCAGCGATACAGATGAGGCAGAGGCATTGCTAAGGCATTTCTCTAGCTTCAGTGTGCATAATAGCAGTTATAGTTACTTTGATGATGGTATTAAAGACAACATCACACTTATTGCATTTTGGAGTAGAGATTGATTGACCAAAAACGCCACAAATAACTGTAGCATATTTCCATTGCGGTCCTTTGAGTACAAATGTAAAATTATTGACCTCAAGTGTGGTTTCGAACAAATGCAAATCAGAAAAAAAAAGATAAGACACTGGAAGACTGGACAGGTGGAATGTACATATTTTGCACCCAATCTCAGCAAACTTGTTCGAAACACTTTTGTCTAACAGTCTGAATAGGTTAAAATCTAACCAGTTCCTAGACAAAGACGGATGCTTTGTTGAGTGTCCTAAACACAACTGACCGGTATTTTGGGGGGAGGAAGCCACCGTGGAGGCTGTCCAGGTCAGCAGGGGATCAGCTCTTATCTTGAGGGTGTGGCAGGTGACAGGGAGGATGAATAAAGACCAGGGGTTTTCAACCTTTTTTGACACCAGGGACCACCATTTATTCACCATTTGAGCCACAGACCACCATTTGATGACTATTTCACCCCAAAGACCTAAAACTAAAGTCCACAATTTCAGGGTGGATATCGCAAACAAAACAGTGTAGACTTCTTAATTAAATAGTGCTAATTCAGATGAATATTTTAACTCTTGAGTTAACTCTTGAGTGTGAAAATGAAACCAAATGGACCCGCAAGGGTCCATTTGGTTTCGTTTTTACATTCTCAAGAGTTACCTCTGGTTAACCAACTTTCCATCATTTAGCCTGGGGACCACCTGGAATCCTCTCAAGGACCACTGGTGGTCCCAGACCACCTGTTGAAAACCCCTGATATAGACTGACCGGCCATGGGCAAAGAGAACTTAGGGCTGGGGGCGCCATGTTTGTTTTTTGACAGTGTTGTTGAGTACAGGGCTGTCGGCCATTCGGGTGCTGTAGTCGGACACTGACAGCCGCATAGGCCGCGTTACTAGACCTGAACCCCCAGGGGAAATAGTTTAAGGCAGTGGAGCCACGGACCACCATTTGAGGACATTTTAGCCCCCACACAGACCCCAAAACTAAAGATTTATTTTGCGTTTGTGCACAATTACAGGCAGGATTTCGGAGAAAACAAAACCTACAGATCATAAAATGACCATTAATCTTCTACATTCTCTAGTTGTGTAGACTTTGGGCTAATTCAGATGGTGAATATTTTAACTCTTGAGAGAGTAAACATGAAACCAAATGGACCAAATGTTTACACTCTCAAAGAGTTACATCTGGTTAACCAACTTTCCATCATTTAGCCTGGGGACCATCTGGAACTCTCTCAAGGACCACTGGTGGTCCCCAGACCACTGGTTGAAAACCCCTGGTTTAAGGTGGTGATTCAGGACTGGATCCAGGCAATAATTCAATGGCAAATATTTCAACTTTACTTCCACTAGTACATTTTCAGTATGGTAGTATTTCTACATAGTGTTATTGCTTCTTCTACCCGAGTATAAAATGTTCCTTTTCCATTTCCAGCAGTGGTGAGCGGACTGCGCTCGAGGCCGGCCTGCTGTATGTGGTGTGATGTATGATGATGATAGATGTACATACAGCATTGGATTGGGCTCGGGCAGATTGTATTGTGGCCACTTTTCAAAATGACAAATGGGGTTAGTGTCCCAACTGGATGGCAAGCATTACAGTGGCTACTGAGAGCTGCAATTTATCATAGTGTAATCCATTGTTTCTCAATCATTTTTCTTAATCTCTGAACCACAGTGATATTATTCCACACACAAGCCTCAGGGTCCAGCCCACCCCATCAAAAAAAATATATAATGTAGAGCAGTGGTTTCGCAACCAGTGGTCCAGGGACCGCCAGTGGTCCGGCTTGAAATGGTTCCAGATTACAAAATAACAACAGGATGTTGCATGGTCCTGCCCACCAACTAGTTTTCCTTTTTCTTTTTCTAAATGAATGGCCTACTTGAACATGTAGTGTGTGTGGTGCTGTTGTTGAGTGCATGACATGCATGAAGAGTTCAAGAGTTCAAGTTCGAGCTCTCAATGCGTGATGCTGTATTATTGTCAACGTTTTTCTATTGCTAGTGAAAGTGAGTAGTAAAGGGAAAGTAAAATTCACCACCTGATGCTGTTGGAACTGTCAGAATAGATACATTGCTGTGACCTTGCATTGCCTTTAGCAGTCATTTCAAGGATTGTTTCCATTTCATGCATTCACAAAACCCATTAGCCACTATGTGAGTGAATGTCAGTTGGAGACGATGATGCATTCATGGACCAGCGTGAGTTGCAGGACTAGGTTGCAGGAAGTTGAACATGTGCAAACTGTGTGCATGTGCTTCGTGGTCTTGGTTTATTTGAGGCACAGCACAGGTGGGGGTTGGGGGTTCTATTGTTATTCTGAAAAAGGATGAGGCCTTCCGCAAACTATTGGCACACGTAGCTGTAAGTTCTCTGGAACAAGAGGCACCAAGAAATAGTCCCTACATAGAAACACAAATCGGAAATGGTATTCACTGACCTTTGGTCAATAGACTATATGCAGTACTGTAAAGTCACTGGTGCGGGATAAACCCATTTTTCTGCTGTAGACTGAAAATCACTACTTGAAATTCTGTCTCGCCCCCTTCTAGAAAGAGGTAAAGGGGAAAAGGAGAGAGATGTAAATAAAGTTAAGGAGGTAAAGGGGGAAAAAGAGAGATGTACTTTTTTTGTACTTTTTGAAGGTATCAAGGGATTTACGTGATTTAATGCCTGCTGGTAGGGCGTTCCACATTTTGGTGGCATGAAAGCGAAATGAGTTCAGTTCAGTCCCTTGTTTGAGCTCTATCTGAGTTCGATTAAAAATGGAAACAAGTCTAGGCTTTATTGGTACTTGGCCCAAAGCCTGTTAATTAAAGTATTAGATCAATAAATAGCATAAACTCTTTTCCAAGTGTCTGTTTTCTAGTTTTGGGACTAACACAGTCTCAACACAGACTGTACACAAATTAAAAGTAGAATTTCTTGTTTTGTATAAGCGATCAAATAATCTGGATTATTTTTATTCCATTTTGATACCAATATGGCATTTATGCCCAATACAGTCTACTACGATGCTTATTCTACCAATGATAATGAATCCCTAGTAGTCGCTTTCCTTCATGAAGACACATATTAAAGGGATATTTTATTTTCAAATAAAATAAACCTTAGCAAAACATAATGGATGGGAAAATCACAGATGCGGCTTTTCCATTACGTTTTTCATCTATTTTTCTAGCTTCTACCCCTGTGACTGTCATGATCCTTGGACCAGGGCAAGGACAGATAACAAGTAATGGCTTTGGACATACATGCTGTCCACACAACACTTGGAAGTATACAGCTCAGCAGTCTCCACACACTGTGTGTGTGTGTGTGTGTGTGTGTGCGCGCGCGTGCGTGCGCGCGTGTGAGAGAGAGAGAGAGAGCTGGGAAGCAATGCTGTTTTCTGTCTTCTCTTCCTTCCGTCTTGGCCTACATTCAAGATATAGGGTGACCAGATGTCCCTCTTTGTGTGGGACAGTCCCTCATTTCCAAGACTTTTCAAGCGTCCCACAAATCGAGACTCTGTCCCACATTGTGACCGGCAGGCGTTTGTGCTCAAAATGTCCTAATCCCAATACTAATAGATGGCTGTCTGTTGTCTCTTTTCCTACTGTTTTTTAAACTCCTTGCTTAAAGATACATCGCATGGATGCAACTGGGACGTATCCTCAGTGATGTATCCCAAGGTCATCGGGGTTTCGGGTCTCGCAACATCATACCCCTCACTCAGGCGACCCAGCTGGGGTTGATCAAGTCCCGACTTACGTCCCAGTAGCTACTCTCGGTCAGTCCACTAGGGAAAGACCCAAGGCCACACAATCCACTGCTCCAGAACTACTCTGCCGGGACTGGGAGAACCATACTCTGGCACATGGAAGGATTAGGCTCTGTGGGTTGACTCCTGTCCAGACCCCTCCTACGTCTCACCAGGTCTGCTCCTGCTCTCACCAGGTTGGCACAGGACCTGTGCGTTGCACCAGACTCCCAGCACCAGACATTTCATTCAGGAGCAGTGAATCATAATGGCCCTCCTAACGGCCTCACCAAGGTTTTTGGCCGTCTACATTCCGGCTGTCACCCGTCTCTCCGGTGGTCACCAGACTATACCCGGTTGTCACATAGTCTATTCCTATGAGCCATTATCAATGCTTGACAGATTTGCCACGACTTTTGGAGTGATTGATTATGCTGTTCTCTGCTTATCACTCCAAAAGTCATTTTAGGCTTTGTTTTAGTAACAAGCTTGTCATCTCACAGCACACCACCTCATGAAGTGGTGATTGCACTATAAAACCCAGAACATCCCACACACTTTACAACTATAATTGATAAATAATTATTGATAACTTTAATTGCATTTATCACTAAATGAGCCCTGAAAACAGTGAAATGTGAAAATACAGGCTGTTTTGTCACACGCATTAAAAAAACTGAAACATCATCGACTCATCTTATTTTTTCTCTTTAAATTAGACACCTTCAGGTATCTTTGGATATCATTCATTTGCACACATTTACAACAGAGGGAATCTATAAATTATTTTGTTACTAATGAGCCTAATGGGAGTGAGCCTAGCTTTTCTGCTAATCTGTCAGAGTAAATAATCCTAGAAGTATTCCCCCCATGGTGCCACTAGATTTCCACATTCACTCCAGAGAGGCCACATTGCATTGTGCATGCTGTCATACTGCGATGCGTTTTGAGATTGTAGATCAGCTATTTTTGATATATTTGAATTGAAATCCTGGGATATTGACCTCAAGATATTAACAATAACTTGCCAACCACATTTTGTCCCATTTCCCCACTCGACTTACTTGTCCCACAAATGCAACACTTCTGTCCCTCGAGCAAACAGTTTGGATCTGGTCACCCTATTCCAGAATGACAGCGTGGTTTGACATTGGTGCGGTTCGCGTGTTGTGATGTCACAGAGGAAACACATTGTGTATTGTTTTCTGCACTTTATTTGTGAGGGAAAAGGGAGGGGTTTGTTATTGTGGAGGCGGTGGTCAGTGGATATAATGTATGTGTTTTTGTGCGTGTGTGTGTGTGGTGGGGGGGCTGTGAATCAGGCGCAGGTTCATATTAGGACAAACTTGTTGACTTGTTATAGAGTCTGACAGCTCATGGGAAAGTGCAAGTATGCAGTACTTTAAGCATTCCACATTGGACTAGTCAGACTAGACAGTGGTTTTTTAGCCCCGCAGACCTAAAACTAAAGATTTATTTTGCTTTTGTCCACAATACCAGGCTGGATTTGGAAAGCAAAAGTCACCTCAAGGGAGAGCAGTCCTGCCCAAAGGGAGAAGTTGTCCCGCCCAAATTTGCAAAAAAAAAAAAAAAAAAAAAAAAAAAAAACACAATTACAAAAACATTGCGATTATGAACCTGTTGTGACAGGGCACAGGCAGCACAGCATAACAACACAACAGTGCGTGGTCACGGTCAGCTGTGTGTCCACAGCCTTGTGGCTACAGGGTGATGTGATGAATGGCATTAACATCCTCTTTCTGCCTTTTCTCTCTCTCACACACACACACACACACACACACACACACACACACACACACACACACACACACACACACACACACACACACCAGTTGCGGATCTAGGCAAGGGCATGGTGGGGCATGCCCCCAAACACGATGCCATGCAAAACAACCCAAGATATTTCAAATTAAAGTGCTTATATTTAAAATGATTTGAAACACTACTACTGCTACTAACTACAATTTTGGCACCACTAAACCAACAGTATTTCATCATTGAAAACAGAAAACTCTCTGAGTCAGACCTTTAGTTTTATGCATGCTGCATCTCTGTTGCAACTTCAATAACATGTTATTATTGATGCTTTACTTGACTCCTGCAACTGAAAATGGTATGGGTGCCGCCCCCATACCATTTTCTCTTGCCCCCCCCAAATGGATGGACACACACACACACACACACACACACACACACACACACACACACACACACACACACACACACACACACACACACACACACACACAAAGTAGTAAATCCCATGTAGCAACCTCAGCTCACAACAATAGATGGTATATATAGCATGGGGTCAGGACAGGGGGGGGTGTGATCAGAGGTGATTATCTGACCAGATTATCCTGTATTGTGCAATTGATTTTCCAGCTTTTTTTTCCTTGAATAGATTTTTCCTTGAGTAGATTCCTTGAATCTACACCGAGAAATCCTCAGTCAGCGTTCAGTAGTGGGAATAAGTTTTCACTCAAGTATGCAAACGTAGTTGAAGCATGTATCATTAAAGGGTAATTCCAACCATTTGGTTGAAAATGGATGGAATTCCCTTTAATGATTGAATGAATCATTTCAGGTTAGTCCAGGCTAGTGTTCATTTGGTTCACATTTGTTCACTCTCAGAAAATGTTGAAAATGGGTGGAATGCCGCTTTAAGTAACATTTTTAAAATTGTCAAAAAAAAGTGAAAATGTTACGAGAGTGTAAAGGTACAAGTATTTAGTATGCGTATGATCTACAAGCTCACAGTGTGTTCTGAGCTTGTGCTGTAGATTGGCCATGTTCATCACTATATATTTGAAATAAATCCCCAAAACTGCTAATTATTTCATGTCCAGCAGTGTTTCCCTATGGAGACGCAGAGGACACTCTTCATGACTTCAAGAAACCAGTTTGGTATTATTCCAACTGGTAACAGGTAGACTCTGCCCAAAAACGTCAGCCCTAAGTATAGACAGAGTTACACCGTCGCAAACTCTGGTCCCTTATGGGATCAGTCCAATGGCGGCTCTAGTCCACATAGACTTATTTATTTTAGATTGTTTTGTAATACTGTATTTTCCGGCCTATAAGGCGCACCTAAAAGCCTTTAATTTTCTCAAAAATCCACACTGCGCCTTATAATCCAGTGCGCCCTATATATGGATCATTTGACTGCAGTAGCTTCTATTCTATGTTAACTGTAGTAGCTTCTATTCTCTGAGCCTTATAGTCCGGTGCGCCTTATATATGAAAACTGTTCTAAAAGGTGCGCCTTATAATCCGGTGCGCCTTATAGTGTGGAAAATACGTAATAGGATATAGCATAAACATCGTGCAACAGCCTATACTGGTCCCCAGACCCGACCGTTGACAAACCCAGCTGTACCGTGTGCAGGGGGAGGGGGGCTGGGGGGTGTTTAATCTAAGACACGAGCCAAAGCCATCATAATCCTTCCATATTGCTCATAGACGATCAGGGCCATCATTTTCTAATAACTTTGGGTATGGAAATCTCACATGTACGAAAGGATATCTTCTAAGCAGTGTTGTAGTGGAACTTTTAGAAGTGGGGGGGGGGGGGGGGGGGGCATAAGGCACGTGCATGCATGCATGCATCTATGCATGCATTTATTGCACACAACCCTGCTTCTCAGGATTCCAATTCAACCGTAGCTGATTTTGTGTGATGCTGTCGCTGTGTGATTTAGTATGGCATTCATTTGCGGGTAATGCAATTAGTTACTTCTTCAATTTCCCCCTTGAGGATTAATAAAGTATATCTCATCTCGTCTCATATAGGAGCTTTCTGCCAGACGGCAAGAATTCGATAGTGATCTTGATGTTGTCGACAACGGAGCGCCGAGGCTTGTGGATACGTGGCAAGAACACTGCCAGCTTAATTACGTTGCGTTCCCTAGACATTATTATTATCCATTCATCCGGTGGCTTTGCCAATACTTTTTATCAGCTCTTTTGTTTGTAATCTGCTTCCATCCACGTGCGATCTGATCACGTGAGTGAGAGGCTGATAATAATATCCCCTTGGCTGGACGGTTGGCTGGACCGTCTGGACACCCACGCTGCATGCCAAGCCAGCCTGGCGGCGCGCCACGGGTTCAACTCCCGACAAGCCTGGCCGCCTTTGCAGCGCCATCCCTTAACCCCCTTTCTTGTCAAGCTGCTGGTGATCTATCAATAAAAGACATAAAAAGGTCCAACAATCCTAGTAGATCTACAAGCTCACAACGTCACGGTTACTGTTTCTGTCGTACAACCTCTTTATAGCTACCTACCTCCTGAGCACAGGTTGTCTTTTACTGTAAACGTCTAAAAAATCTGTTTAAAAATGGTGTAAAAATAGTCCAGGATTGGATTAGACATTGAAACAATGTTGTTTGCAACGTACATACAGTATATTTATAGATTACATGTTGTTTTAAGTCTACAGTATATATAGCGGTTTATATGTAGATTTAGGCAGGTTATGTTTAGACATCTATAAATATACTGTATGTTGAACGCTGAACGTGATACGTCTAATCTTAGCCTAGAGTAGAGCACAAAAAAAAGTTTAATTTTCAGACTATTTTACCCAATTTGTTAGAGTCCACCCTAGACATCTAAAATGCTCAGTGGGTAGGGTGGACATCATGGATTTCGCCTTCAAGTTCAGGAGAGGAGATTTGTTCTGGAAAAGGCAGTTGTTTTACAGATGGGTCAAAGGGAAGCCCCGTCTATGTGTGCACGTACCTGGAGATGAGCAGGCTACAAAAGAGTGCAGAAGTGCAGGACAGGTAGTACACTATAGTGTCATCAACATGAGGAAGTAACTGGTGCAGTCAGTCTACTGCATGCATGATGCAGTATAGCTGCTCTACTACCACTTCAAACATGACTGGCTTAACTGTTTACAGCCTTACGTCAGGGTTTCCTGTCGCTGAGCATTGACTGTATATTGACACACATGTTTCAAGGTGTTCTTTATTGTTCCATTTTGTGTGCAGTTACAGGAGAAATGTTTGGTTTCTCAAGCGTTGCAGAAGGGAGGAGTAGTAGTAGTAGTAATAATAACAAGGCATGATGTTTTAACATGTCATCAGGGTTACTTGATTTTAAATAGGTTTCCAAATGCAAAATGGGATCAGAAGTGTTTTCAAAGTGTTATCTTTATGATGATTGTTGTCATGTTAAAATTACACCTGCCTGAACTGAGTAGTGCAACTCCGTGTGGGGTCCCACGTGGGTCCCACGCCTGAAATGGTTGACATTTGACAGTCGCTGCGTCCACTGTCGTTGTCAACTGTACTGTCCAAACATTTCCTTTTTAGAATGCATTCGGATTGAAGGTTGTTGTTCAGCTTTTTAAAACGGCAAGCCTATAACAATGTGCCTATAGTTTAACTTCATTAGTTTGTGCCAAAAGTAAACCACGGGAGAAGCAGTGTGACGACTTTTAGCTCCAACGCCTGGAGGTTTTGGAGCGCTCTGCCAGGCAACGCTACAGAGGCAGGAGCAGTTTACTGCCTTCTCTTTTTTAAGTTTTGTTCCTGCTGGCTGACTAGTGACGTTGTGTGAAGACGACAGGGTCCCAACTACTGTATTGTCCCGAAATGAGACAACTCAATTTTCGACTCATTTGTAGAAAGGGAACATTGAATGTCAAATATTATAGGGTTAGGGGTATGACCACTTTTTTGTTTTGTTTTTTACGATATTTCTTTTGGGGGAAAAAAATGTCATTTTTTTTATTCAGGCTAATAAGTTACTAAGTATGGTATGCCACTATTGTCAAGTCATAAACCAATACATTTGTTGTAGTATGCCACATATTGCACATCAGGGGCGGATCTAGGCAAGGGCATGGGTGGGGCAATGCCCCCCTAAATGCCCAGTCTGCCCCACCAAACATGATGGCATGCAAAACAACCCAAGATATTTCAAATTAAAGTGCCTATATTTAATATGATTTGAAACACTACTACTGCTACTAACCAAGTACAGCTATGTCACCACTAAACCAACAGCATTTCATCATTGAAAACCGAAAACACTCTGACTCTGAGTCAGACCTTTAGCTTTATGCATGCTGCGTGTATGTTGCAACTTCAACAACAACAACTGATGTTATTATTGATGCTTTACTTGCCTAATAAAAGTCCTGTAACCGAAAATGGTATGGGTGCGGCTTCATCGATGAAACCGCACCCATACCATTTTCACTTGCCCCCCAATTGGGGAATGTTACATCCGCCCCTGTTGCACATGCCCTGACAGGAAGGCAGTGCCACACAGCTAGCATCCAGCTGTCTCCTGTGTTATACGTTGTGAGACTTGTTGTGACTGTACGACTATTGCTGCAAATAAAGGTCAACTTACCTTACCTACCATTATGTCTTTGTAGTTATACGAATAGTAGTGTACCGTGATGAGATAATGGTGTATTTCATGCACCGTTGTGTCATGTCACTGCTTGGGGTTTGCTTGTTTTTCTCGCTTCCGTGTGCATGTACATGATATGGGGAACTGGCACGCTGGAGTAGGAAAAAACGTTCTTTTACGGTATGTGTGTTGTGTTGTGTCCAGTCCATGGACATGAATAGACTGTTAGAGGGGCTAAATCCCGCGAGAGAGCATTTTTTTTGGACAATCTACAAGCTGGCAACACATTGCACTACTGTGACACATTGAGAGCTTGTGGATCAGCTATTACTGCGGTGCAACCTATTGGAGATGCGGTGTATGAACATGGATTTAGAAACGCATTTGTTCAACGCAAAATGCTGCATTGATGCTTGAATGCAGCATACATAGTAATTCTTTCACCATAGTAATGGTGCATTCATGTTCTGGAAAGGGCAGTTTTACAGATGGGTAATGGGGCAGGGGATGAAGCCTCCTTTTGACGTCTATGTGTGCACGGAGTTCCTGTGTTGTGTCATTCATAGCCTTGACACCCAGGCTTTCATTTTCGGCCAGGCCAGGCTATGTCATTCATAACCTGTGTTCCTTTCTTCAGGTTAGAGGGGTGTTGTGGAGCACCATGCACCGGTAGGAGGAGAGGAACCCATCACACCAGGCAGAGTGGATCCGCCGGAGAGACACTGGTCCCTGGGGTGAGAGGAAGAGGCAACATGGCCGCCTTTAAGCTGGGCAACGTGGAGGACCTGTACGAGATTGGAGATGTGCTCGGAAGGTAACACCTTTTCTATTTCATCCTTCCATGACCGCCAGAGGCGGTGCTTAAAGCACTGAATAGTCCGTCGCGCATGCGCAGTCGAGTACTATACCAACAACGTCACATTGTGACCCCATGATGACCCGGAGGAGTCTATATCTTCCGGAGGTCAGCATGGGCTCAGTCTCTTTTTTTCGTTCTCGCTATGCGTGTATGTTGTGTTTGCATCAACCTGCTATGTATTGCTATATGCAATACAATCTGCAGTCTATGATGCCTACCTTAGAGTTGCTGGTAGTTCCGTGGCCGTTTCGGTCGGAGCAGCGGTTGTCCGCCCTCCAGGAACTGCATCTAAGGATTTATCTCCTCTGAGTGGATTTGTTTAGGATTTACGTGGACGCCGGTCCACCTTCTTTCACCGGTTGATATGGGGGTTATCAACACCCTTCCTGGATGAAAGGTACGTTACTGTATAGTGCGGTGCAATCCGCACTGGACCAACGTTCGGATTATATCAACTTGTATCACGGAATAACCTCTCGCTGGTAAAGGCTGCGTTAGCGTAGCCTCCCTGCTCAGCCTGCAGGTTTGCCCCGCTGTGTACGGTGCTGCTGCTGATTAATAATAAGCTATTATAAGCGACCGTGTTGTCGAAGGATACGAATATGGTCACGTTGCCTTCGTTTGATAAATAGGCTGATTTACAAGCTCTGGTGATGGTAGCGTTAGCGCTCCCCCCCCTCCAGCATAGCATGTAATTCACTAGCCTTGAAACATGCCTGCCATTATTGTGACGTGAAGTACGAGCGTCATGCGGTGCATGGCTAGTAATTCTCGTGTTATAATTTAAGTTGGTTATTGTTGACTAACGTTTCTCTGTTCGGATATGTCTTTCTGTTTAAAGCCATATGCGACTTGTACTGCACGAACGCATTGGCAGCGTTCAAGTCATGTTTGGCGTGCCTTGGTGTTGTTGCTGCCGGGCTGATAGAGTGTAGAGTTATGCTAACTCCGTTCACTTCATGAGCCCAGCCCAATGGCGGGCTAGCCCTCGTTGGAAACAATGTATGCCCGACTCCAGCTTGTCCCTGTTCAAGCTGTACGAACAGCGTTTGAGCCTGCATGGACACTAGCGCTTGAACGCTCAGTTTTCTGACCCCTCATTGTCGCAGCTTTTCTGCTTGGTATTGTGGTGATGGCGTCCTCTTGGAGAGGAGCTGTTGTTGATGTCACCGACGCGTTCATGAACAGACCAACGCTATTTGGGTGCATAGTTTGTCTGGTTATAACCCAGGCGGATTCTCAGCGTGGGGCTTTCATTTGACACTGATGCCAGTGGTTAAAGCCCGAAGCGGTTATTGCCGCGTTTTTTGTGGTAGCCTTATTGGCCCATTTCCATAGTCTGGCGCCGCTGCCAGCGTAGCCTATGGCTGCTACAAGCTCTAAACTAAACCGTGAGCGTTGGCGAACAGCTATTTATATAGGCTATAGCATATAGCATATGGCTGTATTCCAGCATTGGGTCATTAACTGATACTACCTGTAAGATAACTCGGGCGTTTTGTTAATTATATATTATATCCTTAATATATAATATTATTGAATATAATATATTATATAATTATTATATATTGTATTATTGCAGCACTTGTGTGTGGCACGCTCACTTGTTGTGATATAAGGCCGTAGAGGTGCAGCCTCTTGCCTCTTGTTGATGGTACTACTAGTACAAAGTACTAGTTGCTGGTCAAGGCATTTCTTGACAGCTATTTGACAGCTATTTGTGTATACAGTATATAGCTTGTGTTGTTTTGTTATTGGCCCCTGTGTTTTGATATAGGCTGCGTACGCGCTTCCTTCCTACAGCACATGGCCTGGCCTCTGGCCTCTTGTTGATGGTACGACTAGTACAAAGTACTAGTTTCTAGCTAAACCATTTAACAGCTGTTTGTGTATACATGGCTTGTGTTGTTTTTGTTATTGGCCCCTGCTGATATAGGCTGCGTACGCGCTTCCTTCCTTCAGCACGTGGCCTGGCCTCTGGCCTCTCGTTGATGTTTCGTCCAGTACGAAGTACTAGTTCCTAGTTAAGTAATTTCACAGCTATTGTGTACACATAGCTTGTGTTGTTTTTGTCGTTGGCCCCTGCTGATACAGGCTGCGTACGTGCTTCCTTCCTTCAGCACATGGCCCAGCCTCTGGCTTCTAGTGGATGTTACTACTACACTGTGGTACTAGTTTCTAGTTTAAGCATTTCCTAACAGCTATTTGTGTATAGCTTGTGCTGTGTTACTGGCCCCTGCTGACACAGGCTGCGTACGCGCTCCCTTCCTTCAGCACATGGCCCCTGGCGGTGGAGATATCAGTAGCTGCCGCTTAATGCTTGTGTTATGTATCACCCCTTTAGCTGGTGTAGGTAGCATTAGTGCTCCTTCGCCCCGGCATGAGTGTGTGGTGGTTTGTGCTTGGCTAGTGTATCTAATGGTGCACTTGTAATCAGGATATATCTCAGAGTGCTTCATTGTACGTTTGCAGGAGAAGCATGACAACTGCTCCGTGGATGGCAGCATTTGAGCCTTGTACTAGACTACTTTATTATAAGTATACCTCTCCTGCTGGTGGCATAGGCCGCATATGCGCCCCTCCCACCACCATGACAGGTTGGACGGTCCAGCTAACAGCTGCATTCATTCTAACAGTGGCGTTCGCGCTCTGGTAGGGAACACCGGCTGGAACAGCTGCCTGGACTCTGAATACGATGCCTATGCTGGTACAGGCTGCGTGCGCGCTTCCTCCCTTCAGCGTATGGCCAATACAGACTAGCACCCAGTAGCGTCCGCGCCCTGGGCTAGTTGGGACTGGTGCGCATTGGTTGGTACTGGTGCCGGCGCAATGGAAGTTCCCACCGTGGCACCTCATGTGTGAGGCTCCCCTTCAGCAGTGAGCCACCCTCTGTCCTGCCCTGTGTCCCAGGCGGGAAGGCTCGTACTGCGGTCCACAGCATATCAGTGATCTGTGGAACTGACTCACATGTGGTCTGTTTTTTACGGACCACTCACTGCCTGGGATGACATGGATAATGCATTGCGGAGGGTACACAAGTCTCTTCCCCTACAATACCGCGGTGGTCTCGGTCGATGTGCTCTCCCTGACAGCCCAGCCGTGCACTTTTATCACTGCGTAAGATGCAGAAGGCGGTGCCCTCCCTAGTGTCGGGGCCGGCCCTGTGATCTCATTTCTGGCTGAGGTGGCTCCATGCACACCTTCATGCAGATGGACATGGAACATGGGTGCTAGCTATACTGCAGCAGGCACAACCAGCTCCGCTACAGGCCCTGTCGGTTGCATACTACACCCCGACTTCCTGGCTGTTCCTGTTTCTCATGCCTGTATCTGACGTAGCTACAGGCCTGCTGGGCGGATGATTATGTTATACATTTGGTGGTGTGGTGTAAGCACTTCGTGAAGTGACAATTTGTGGATGTCTTCTGCAGCACCAGAGGCTGCATAAGTGGCATGGCACCACTGTACCACCACTTACTTCACGTGGGTGTGACTTCCTCGCCCATGTCTCACTGTTGGTCGGACCCGGGCACCCATGCTCTACCTGGGAAGTGTCTTGGGGCAACTTCTTGCAGTTTGACGCTTGAATGGATGTGAAGATGTTGAGCTTGTGAAGCCATACAGGCTGACCAGTTGCATGCCAGCCATCAAGCCTGTTGTTACATGCTATGTTACCCAACGAGGCTCTGAGGCGAGTTGCCAAGTGACCTCGGTCCTGGTGTTGGAGCACTATTTGCTCTTCGCATTTTGTGGCATGGGAGACCGTTCTGGCGTGGCCCATAGCTCCTTGTCACACCTTATGCTTGCCCCCTCAATTTACTCGAGGCAATGCTTAATCAATCACCAAACGCAAATGCTGACTCAATCTCCTTTGGTGTGTCACTGGCCTTGTGTCCTCCGGGCTCAGATGGCGGATGTGCATTGTTCCTGGCCCATCGCTGAGGCTGGCTTTCAGTCCTGCTTGACTGTGACATTTTGGGGAGCTCTCTGTAGTCTCCTTGTGGAGCCGGGGGCGGTGTGTTGTCCAGTTGTGCATTACTCACTTGGACAAATCATTTGACTGGGGCGGACGTGCCTTCAGCTTGGAAGTTTATGGCACACTGCATGTCCTCTAGGCCAGCTGTGCTTCAACAGCTAGAGGGGACCTTTTGCCTGGTCCCTGGACCACGTACTACGGCCGACACGCGCCGTTGATAGCGTGTTCCTTGGCATCCCACGTTGACACCGTTGTCTGGTGGTGTATGCGGCGCTTTTGTCGTGGCACATATCTGACCTGGCGGCACATTATTGCTTGGTCATGCAAAACGTCGACGTGTGTTCTGTACACCGTTGGGTGAAACCGTGTCTGCCGGGCACCTGCGGGTGTCTTGTTGACCCCCTGACTTGACTAGGCCCCGCCTGCTCGGCTTATGGTCAAGTTCTCTACGGGGAGTGCAGGTTACATGGCAGGCTCTCCCCTACGCGGGTCTTCGGCAGGGCCGAGGGTGACCTCTTCGCCTTGGTCGCTGTCTCACTGGCCTCTGGTTCTCCCTATTGGACAACCAGCCCTGCGGACCAGGATGAAGTGGTCCGGTGGTTTCTCCCTGCCTGGGTAACCACGATTGGCTGTTGGCGCACCAGCCTTTGTGCTGCATAGCCGATGTGAATGGAGTACTTTGCATCGTGCCTGCCGCACGTTGTCGTGAGTTGGCCACCGCCCACGGAGTTTTTTCCTTTTGAATGTGCACTGGCCAGGGGCACTGCATGTGCCTTTGTACTACTACTCTGATGTACATGTTGCTTCAGGGCGTCCATTCGGAGCATCACACGATATTGTTGTGGCCTCCACTGGGTGGGGCGCACTTGTTCTTTTCCCTGCTGCACGGAGTGAGTCGCAGGATGTTGCAGAGAGCCCAACCCATGTCACCCTGGCTACAGGGTACCATGTTGCCCATTGGTCTTTGCTGAAATGGCTGATGCACTCTAATTCCAGCCTGTCTATGTCAGTGTCTGGGTGGAGGCCTGGTGCACTGCTTTATGGCAGTTTTTGGGGTCTTCCGTGGTCCCTCGGGGGCGGGGGATGACCTCCTGCTCTGAAAGCATGAGTGGTGGCATTATCGTGTCGATCATTGCTCACACGGTCATGGTGGGGAACCGCTTCCGTGTCCCCCTTACTGCTGGGGGCTCTGAGGTTGCGTCCTCCGAGGCCCGGTACCTCCCCTCCAGTTCGTTCCTGGTGCGGGATCGTCTTTGTGGTCCTCCCTTCAAGGCCTTGGCACAGGTTGTGTTTGGACTGTCATGGCAAAGGTGTTGCTCCTGGCTGCTGATTTAGCAGAGTGTGGATGAGCTACACGCCCTCCTCCGATCCTGAGGAAGGGTTTTGGTCCTGGGGGTCGTTTGACGTTATCCGTTCAAGTGACCGGACGATAGTTTCAGCCTTGAGGTTCTTTGTCGATGCCTCGCGTCTGTGGCAGAGCTCTGGCGGCTTGAGTGTTTCTTTGGTCAAGCAGTGTTCCTCCTGAAGGTGCTCTTACGCCTCACCTGGCCTGTGAGGCTAGGACAGTATCGCCCTCCAGTGGGAGAGGGGTTTGGCGAGCAGGTACTGGCGGGCCCAGTGCAGGCCCTGAGACCCTCTTGTTAGACATGCCGCATGCCTTCGGCAGTCGGGATGGTTGTTTCATGGCAATGATGGCCCTTGCCGTTGTGCTCCCTCCGGACGGCGCCTGCCCCACAACCTTGTTAATGGGGCAAGTGGTTGTACCCTGCCATCTGGTGTAGGGTGCCCCTCTTACCGGACACATCCCCACGTCATGGGATGCCTTGTTGTGTGTACCTCCGGACTGCGTCTGTGCCGACTATGTCTTCGGGTTTCACTGGCCTGGATAAGCCACTCCCCATCCGTTTGTGGCTTTCTTGTCTGAATCCTCTGATTCTCCCTAGTGTTTGTAATCAGGATTCCTCGTGACTTTGCTGGTATAAGTCATTCAGTGCTTTAAGCACCGCCTCTGGCGGTCATGGAAGGATGAAATAGAACGAAAGTTACGTATGTAACTACGGTTCTATGAATCCTGGAATGACCGCCAGAGCGCTCGGTCACTCAGAATCCTCGTGGTTTCGCGAGAACGTTCTGTAGAGACTGAGCCCATGCTGACCTCCGGAAGATATAGACTCCTCCGGGTCATCATGGGGTCACAATGTGACGTTGTTGGTATAGTACTCGACTGCGCATGCGCGACGGACTATTCAGTGCTTTAAGCACCGCCTCTGGCGGTCATTCCAGGATTCATAGAACCGTAGTTACATACGTAACTTTCGTTTTCTATACTAAACATGTCAACATGTTTTCAACATTTTTGATACCAGGGCCCACTATTTAATCAGCATCGAGCCATGCACATTTGAGGACATTTTTGCTCAACAGACCCCAAAACTAAACATTTTTTTTGCTTTTGTCCACACTATGGATTAGGGAAACAAAACAGACAAACATACAGATCAAAACGACCATTAATCTTATAGTTTAGTGTAAATACGCTCTCAGGAGTTACATCTGGTTAACCAACTTTTCATCTGGTTAACCAACTTAGCTGGGGACTACCTGGAATCACCTCAAGGACCAGTGGTGGTCCCCGGACCACTGGTTGAAAACCACTGTTAGAAATTCCACTCTGAGATTGAGAAACTTGGCAGGCACTCCCCTGCTGCAGTAACTCTGAACTAGTTATGTTTCTGTATCGTTTCCTGGTTTCTGTGTCATGGGATTGGCATGGCTTTTTCTCTGTAATTAAAGTCCTAATTTGTCATAGTACAGTGTCACACTGTCACACAAAATAACTAGTAGATTTGCTATATTTGACTTTGAATCCTGGATCTCCACCCTAGGGGAGAAGATAGCAATCAATAGGGAATAAGATGAGTCTGTCACTGGTGTTGAAACCCGGGGACTCCCTCCCTGTCAACTGGCCTGTGCTGTGGGAACTAAACAGTGTTATTTTTGGCAGCAGATTTCTGTTTCAGCTTAGTCATAGTCTACGGAGTGAAACTTCAGATTTCACATTCCAGGTGACTGGGACTTCACATTACACTCAGTTGGAATGTTTTAGTGTTAGTAAAAGTTGGAGTCACTGAAACAAAAGTAGAGTACGCACATCTCTAGAGAAACTTACAGGTGCTGAACCAAAAATGTATTGTGCAAAAGAAAGAAGAATAGTTTACATACCGTCTATCATCTCCCAGGTAACTTTATTCAGGATAGACAACGTTGTAACCCATGTGGGTCTTCTTCAGGTATATCCCCAAAGAAGACCCATATGGGTCGAAGCGAAAGGTGAAATTTTCAACTAAATGTCTTGCGATCAACTAAATCTACAGTTGACTAAAATCATGGATTTTTATGGCTCTGGCAGTACTTGTCTCCATAAATTATCTCAAGAGTTAAATTATATTTAACATCTGAATTACTTAATTTTCAAGAATCTACAGTTCTACGCATTTAGAATTTGTAACAGAATTGTTATATTGACCAATGTTTCTCTAGTTATCTCTCTCTCTCTCTAAAAAACCTGAAAATCCTTGGTTTTGGGTTCGAGAGACTAAACTTACTGTAACATCAAATGGTGGTCTGTGGCTAAAACACCTAATAAATAGTGGGCCCTGGTGTCAAAAAGCTCTGAAAACCACTGTGCTAAGGAACAAAAGTTGTCTCTCTCAATAAGAGTGTCTGACAATAAATTAAATTGTTCTCCTCCCCCCATCCCGTCGTTCCAGCGGTCACTTCGGCCAGGTGAAGATGATGAGGGAGCGCGCCACGGGGACCAGCTGGGCGGGGAAGTTCCTGATGATCCGGAAGGGATCGTGCAGCCGCCTGGGGGTGGAGCGGCGCAGCGTGGAGCGGGAGGTGGAGATCCTGAGCGCTCTGACGCACCCCAACGTCATGCACATCAGAGACGTGTTCGAGAGCCGCGCCCAAGTGGTCCTCATCGTAGAGCTGTGAGTATACAGTATGTGTATACAGAGACTGCCCTTGTTTCCTACCGGTTGGGAACTGGGTCAGTTCAGAACCTATTTTTTTTTTTTTTGTCCATGAGCCAGAACCTCAGAAAATTGTAACACTGATGATGAATTGAGTGAGCAAAAATACACGTATATTAGATTGTTTATAGGATCTGCTTTGCAGCAATAAGGGCTTTACAGACCGGGAGTGACGGGGAGTGACTCTTGCTTTGGCAATGTAAATGTCTGTTTTATTATGCCAATAAAGCTCCTTTGAATTGAATTGAAAATTGATACACGCCGGCATTGTCCCGTTCCACTCAGTGGTTCAGTTCACTTTAGGTTCAGTTCACTTTATTTTGGTCGCAGAATAAACATATAACATTTGATCTTTGGTCATAAATATTTCTGGTAATAGACGAAAGGAGGTTGGCTGAAGCACATGGCTTATAATGCCTTATAAGGCACACGCACACACACACACACACACACTCGCATAACATGAAAAAAAGCTTGCAGAATTGTCAAATGCGTGCGTGTGCACAAAAAGAGCAGGCGCGCAACAAACTATACTGGACTCTGTGCACTAACGCCCTGGTGCCACACGTTTGTGCTTTATCGCACAGCGTTTTCTATGCCCCAAATGCCGGTCCCGTTAAAAACAACTCCCTTTCTGTAAAGCCCCATATGCTGAGGTCACAGTGAGTGCATTCAGGAGAACACTAAAAAACACCGTGCCTACAATGTAGTAGCTTTATTAGATTGTGCCAAAACTAAATCACGGGAAAAGTGGTGAGACGACTTTTCACTCCAATGCCCTGAGGTTTTGGAACACTTTGGAACACTGTCAGGCAATGATATAGAGGCAGGAGCTATTCAAGCAGAACAGTATTTCAGAACTTGCATGTTAATGCAGAATAAAACATAATTTAACCAATTAGTATGCTGTGTTACAATATAACTAGTACAACAGTGGCAGAGATATTGAAATATGACGACTGCTTGAGAGATGCCAACCTTGGTTTATGACTTGACTTCTTGGAAGTGAACAGAGTTGATTTCTATTGGCAAAGTGCCAGACGAAGAGTGACAAGTAGCAAACCCTAGAATGCACTGGGCTCAGGAAATCGCATAATAAACACATGCCTCCAACTAGTAATTATTATGCCATGCACAAGCTGTGCATGGCATAGAAATGATATGCACTTGGGCAGCTAGTGCCACACCACCTGATCAATATAAGTAAATTAATATAGCCCTACTGGTCCATGTGTATGCCACATATCACTAGAAAGATTGAAAAAAGTGGCCAGAATTAGCATTTGCTTAAAGGTAGGGGAAGTGATTTCACTTTTGTCAGATATCACCCAAAAAAAAATTTTTTCTGTTAAAATGCTCTATTATAAGGTGTGGAAACCACATATGGAGTTTCCCCCTCCCCCACGTTAGCAGAGGAGCTAATAAAAGTTCCCCAGGTCACCACAATTCTCCTCCAATCAGGAGAGAGCAGCAGGTTCACATAGTGTAGCTACTTTTGGGGCCCCCTAGTGCACCAGGCTGGTACTACACCATGAAATTCATGGTGTAGTCACTTCCCCTACCGTTAAATTCATATATAGATTTTTTTTTTTCCAGATGAAATTTCTGAGATGATAGAATGATGATGGATGATGACGGTAATGGAAGGAGGACCTTCTGAGAGCTTCATGGGCAAAGATAAACAACTTTAAAATATCCAAAAAAAACAATGACCTCAAAATGACCTCTCAGTCTTTCTAGTGTCTGGCCTGACAATTGTGTTGTGTGTTCAAGTCCCGTTCATGATGACCGGTGCTCTCTCTCTCTCTCTCTCTCTCTCTCTCTCTCTCTCTCTCTCTCTCTCTCTCTCTCTCTCTCTCTCTCTCTCTCTCTCTCTCTCTCTCTCTCTCTCTCTCTCTCTCTCTCTCTCTCTCTCTCTCTCTCTCTCTCTCTCTCTCTCTCTCTCTCTCTCCATCTTTTCTGTCCATCTATTCTGTCCACCTTCATTTGTAATTATCCATCGTTGTTCCCGTTGTTGTCAATCCCCTCTGGGGCTGTTTTGGCTACTTCTAGTTACTTCCAAGACGTGCCCTTTTTAAATGGACTCTAAAGCTGCAAATTCTCGGGCCGTGCTGATTTAGTGGTTCCCACTTCATCCAGGAGTGTTAACTGAAGTCTGGTTTCACTCCGTTGCGTTTGTGGTACAGGATCAGCGGAGGGGAGCTGTTTGACTTCATCGCAGAGAAGGAGAACGTGACGGAGAGCGAGGCCATCCAGTTCCTCAAGCAGATCCTGGAGGCTGTGGCCTTCATGCACAGCAAGCAGATCGCTCACTTCGACCTCAAGGTAAAAAAAAAACAAACCTACACCCACACACAGCCGCTGTCTCACTCCCATGCGTATGTAGGACCACATCACGGTGCCCTGGGGGGATCTGAGGGTCAAGCCACATCCCATAATGCATAACCAATATCCAGAAGTCCTTGAAATTAAACTGCACTATAGAGCTCTGCAGTGATGGGAGAGAATTCCCTGTGCATTTTCCTCATAGACTTAGAGAAGTATTTATGTAAAGACAACTCGGGTCGTGACAAATCATCAGTGTTGTTTGTTTGAGAATATAGACTTAGTCTTAGTCTTAGTCTTTTGAGTAACACACATTTAGTCTTTTAGTCCCATTTAGTCTTCTGAAATTCATTTTTTTAGTCTTAGTCTAGTCGACGAAATATCAACATTGATTTAGTCTCAGTCTTAGTCTTTTTTTAGTCTTAGTCTTTTTTTAGTCTTAGTCTCTCAGTCTTAGTCTTAGTAGTTTAGTCTTACATACACATGCATTGTAGGTTTATATATGTTATACAGATTTATAGTTTTTAGTATGAAAGATGTCTCGTTTTATTTCTTTGTAAAATTACTGCATTAGTAATAAGTCCCTTTCCTGAAAACGTATGCAATCTATACTGCAGATATGTTCACAAGAACGAAAAAAATAAGTTAAAAATGTTTCCTATTTCCATTAGTCTTAGGTTATGATTTAGTCTTCGTCTTAGTCTTAGTCTTTTGAAAACACACATCTTTTAGTCCCAATTAGTCTTTTGAAATTCATTTTTGTTAGTCTAGTCTTAGTCGACTAAATATCAAAAACCTTAGTCGACTTAGTCTTTAGTCTTAGTCTTAGTCGACAAAAACAACACTGCAAATCATGACGACGAACTCTATGTTTTGGGCCGATCAAATAATTAGTAAGAAGAAGAAAAAAACGGCAGGATACAACACTTTTTTATTGTGTGCATTTGTCGTGATTTGTCACGACATGTAATCGTTTGAAAGGAAATGAGGAAAATGAATGGGGAATATAGGCTACTTCTGGAAATGATGATCTCTCCATTTTTACAGAGGTGAGATTCCCACCCAACAGACAACTTATGTGAATGTTGTAATCTGCCTCCCTCTCTGTGCAGCCAGAGAACATCATGCTATCAGACAAGGACTCTCCTCATCCTACCATCAAGCTGATAGACTTCGGCCTGGCCCACCACTTCCAACAGGGCGAAGAGTACAAGAGCATGGGAGGCACGCCGCAGTACATCCGTACGTAATAATATTATAATATTACCCATACTGCAGGGGTTTAGTGGTCCCTGAGAGGATTCCAGGTGGTCCGCAGGCAGAATGATATAAAGTTGGTTAACCAGATGTAACTCTGTGAGAGCTTGTTTACACTCAAGACACTTTGACCTGTATGTTTGACTGTTTTGTTTTCTCCAAAATCCAGCCTGGAATTGTGGGCAAAACCAAAAGAAATCTTTAGTTTTGGGTCTGTGGGGCTAAAATGTCATCAGATGGTGGTCCTTGGCTCAAATGCTGAATAAACAGTGGGCCCTGGTATGAAAAAAGTTGAAAACCAGTGCCATACTGCCCCGGTCTGGACCATGCCGATTTCAAGGAGATAAGCTAATAATAGAAAAAAGGCTCTAGTTCTAGTTCATACAGAGTCTTCAAGGCAACAATATGTGAACCTGCCCCGCCTTAATGTGCCCAGTAAGTCCCTGAGATCCCCATCGCAAATCCCTCATGTCAAATTAAAAACAAAGGCTTTTGCCCCTATAGGCTATACGTATGTAACAAGCTCCCCTCAGACCTAAAGAACCGTGACTATTCAAACAGGCCTTGTATCTGTGTTTGTGTTGTGAGTCTGCAACAAACTGATGTTTCACTGGTTGATGTTGAAATGGTGAGGTGATTAATGTTGTGGCTTGCTGATCTGCTACTTTTGATAGAGCACCCATATGTAAGTTTACTTTTTATTGACACTTTTTATTGATATTTATAACATGTGTTCACCAGCTCAGAAGCCACCACAACACGCAGGAGCAGAGCATGTGCATGCATGCGTGCTTGTGTGTGTGTGCTACAGTAACAAAGCTTGACTTGTGGTTGTCAAGGTGCATTCAGGTTCAATCACATCCCATGGTGAAGTGACTTGGGGTGAAAGGGTTTCTCACACACACAACGCACGCACGCACGCACGCACACACACACACACACACACACACACACACACACACACACACGGGGGTGTCCTGAACTGAATCGAGGCGAGCATGATGGCCTGAACTCCTTTCACCCTTTTGGTACTGTATGTACCCTGGAGTATGAAAGACCCTTATGTCTCTGTGCTCAGACACCTGCTATAGTGTCTGTAAAGTGGTCCTTGGGACTCTTGTTTCCATGGAGACCAGAGCAAAGTGAACAGTTGTCATTGTGTCTGGAAGGGCTGAGGAACAGAAACTCTACTTACTGTAGACCAGGGGTTTTCAACCGGTGCTCCGGGGACCACCAGTGGTCCCTGGTGGTCCCCAGGCTAAATGACGGAGAGTTGGTTAACCAGATGTAACTCTTTGAGAGCGTAAACATGAAACCAAAACCAAAGAGTTAAAATATGAATCATGTGAATTAGTCTACACAACTAGAGAATGTATAAGATTAATGGCCATTTTGATATGTATGTTTGACTGTTTGGTTTCCCAAATCCATCTTGGAATTGTGGACAAAAGCAAAAGAAATCTTTAGTTTTCATGTCTGTGGGGCTAAAAATGTCCTCAAATGGTTGTGGTCGGTGGCTCAAATGCTGAGTAAATAGTGGGCCCTGGTGTCAAAAAGGTTGAAAAACCATGCTGTAGACAGTACCTCTCAGAGAGGTGTTATAGTAGTGTAAATAAGTTTAAAGTTAAATTTACTTGACATAGCAACCCTTTGTACAGTACCCTCCTAGGTAGTTTAGATAGCACTGAGATAGCAGTGACTTATATAGGATATAGGACATTATAGGATATCTAATGTACCTTGTTGTAGTGCTTACACTGTATATTGTAAAGTGTATTCTAAATTCTGCTTTTATAAAAATTCTGCTACTATAAACCTTAATCTGATGCATTGCAATGTCTCTACTTAATGTAAATCGTTCTGGATTAAGAACGTCTGCTGAATGCCTAAATTGTAAATTATACTTAAATAATGTACTGTAAATACTACTCTCTCTTGCCTCTAAATAATGTACTTTTCTTTTTGTTAAAAGGTAGTTAAACAGGGATTTGAATTAGGCAGGCTAAGGCAAGTCGGGAAAAAAAAGGTTCAGTTTGTGCATTATAGAGAACCATAAGTTTTCATTCCAGTTTACTATCTATTTTTCTTTATTTAACATGGGGACCACCGAGAACTCCAAGGCCCCCTGGTGGTCCTTGGACCACAATTTGGGACCTACTGTGCTAAAAGTGCAAGTTGGATGACGGTTGTGTTTCACCAGCATATACACAAATGCTAAATGCTATACGCCCCCCTCCCCTTCCTGTTGTTTGGATAAGACTGGGAAGGACAAGCAGATAACAGAATGGTCAAGCAAAAGGCCACATGCTGGAATGTTGTAAGGGGAATATCCTGGCTCTATGTTGTCACATTAATCATTGCTTCAGTAACAGAGATCTCCCCAGCTCTTTAGTGCAGAAAAAAACATCCAATAGAGATATCACTTACTCACACTCTGGTGCAGTGTTTTCAAGCTTTTTCATACCAGGGCCCACTATTTATTCAAAATTTGAGCCACGGACCCCCATTTGATGGAATCTTAGTCCCACAGACCCCAAAACTAAAGATTTATTTTGCTTTTGTCCACAATTCCAGGCTGGATTTAGGAAACAAAAAAAGGCAAACCTACAGATCAAAATGACCATTAATCTTGGGCTAATTCAGATTGTGAATATTCTAACTCTTGAGAGTGTAATTATGAAATCAAATGGACCCGCAAGGGCCCAATTTGTTTCATTTTAACGCCCTCAAAGAGTTACATCTGGCTAACCAACTGTCCATCATTTAGCCTGGGGACCACCTGTTGAAAAACCCTTCTCTAGTAATTCCACTGTTAGCTTCTGAACTCTTTGCTCTTCAGCAAAAAGTAAACATTTGATAAACTAGAAGCCAATTGGCCTGTAACTTGTATCGATGTGATGGAAAATTGTTTGTTATACAGATACCATAATTATTGATACCCCAAAGTTACAGATATGGGGCATAGAAGAACGGTAAATAAATATTACCTAGGCATTAGTGGAGTCATGCAGACCTCCTAAACCTATTAGCCCCTACTTTGGAACACTGTTGCCTGGAAGTACAGTGTGTGGTCAGTGCTTATTTTCTAACTCGACTGATGCTTTGAGCTCACCTCCCACACGTGTTATGCCGGCGGGTCATAACAATAACACAGGCTTGTGTCAAGCGTAGACTAGCCTGCTATTTCCTCAGTTTCCAAAATAAGAGTTAAGTCGTTGTTTTTGTTGTTTCTGCATGCTGTGTTATCATGACATCCATCCAATGTTCTATTTTGTAATTGTACTGGAAATGGAAGTAGCTATGACCAGATGGCTGGCTCCGGCTTTGACGAAGAATGAGCGTAGTTGACTTGAAAATGAAACTAAAATAATCATAGAGAGATGTATTTGGGTGCCTGTACACAATCTAGAGGTACCAGAGCTGTCTCTACGCTTAAGGGAGCTGCAGTGACAGCTCACGTGACACTTACCGGAGCTCCACTACCCCAAGCTCCCCCTGAAATTCAGCCCTGTGTATGGTACTAGAAATAACAAAGCCTAACCATGTATCATTGGGCTTTCTGATGGCTGTCAACTCTACCTGTTCTCACACTACAGCCACGGCATGTTGGTTGAATTCTGAAAGTATACTTCATAGTTATATGAATACTACAGATGTTTACTGTGTGAACCCTCTCTCTCTCTCTCTCTCTCTCTCTCTCTCTCTCTCTCTCTCTCTCTCTCTCTCTCTCTCTCTCTCTCTCTCTCTCTCTCTCTCTCTCTCTCTCTCTCTCTCTCAGCTCCTGAAGTGATCAACTTTGAACCTCTAAGTGTAGCAGTAGACATGTGGTAAGTGTTCCACTCATTGCACAATATCAGCATCTTCATTAACCGATATGCTACACTACAGCGTACTACTACTCAAAGTGGGCTCCAGGGCTCCCCAAGCATCCTTGAGAGTTCTGTTAGTCAGATCCCCAAGCTCACAATTATCACACATAGGGCTCCATTTTCGTTACATACTAAACCCCTTATCCCCTCTTTTCTTTTTTTTTTTTTTTTTTACTATTTTTAAAACCTTTGGGAGTAATTCAATGTGCCAATCTATTGACATGTTGTGAGCATGTAGACTGGCCATTTGAACTATTGAAAAATGTTTTTTTTATAGTTTAAAAAGACATAGAATTTAAGGGATACGGGGTTTAGCATGTAACGAAAATCTAGGCCATGATGCGTTGTGAGCTTGTAGATGAGTTAATTAAAAAAAGAAATAAGAAGATTGACGGATTGTGAAATATTAATCTTGTACCTTTATGACACCAAATATTTCCATATGGGTGTCTGTGTGGACACATAAATATCAATGTGGGAGGAATCCTTGACATTTTCATGTGAAGGATGTAACACTGTACTAGACCACAACACTGTACTAGAGTGTTGCATCCCAGAGGGAAGGACCAGTTGGAAACGCTCTCTGTGTTGCTAAATGCTAAACAGATGTAGATTCTCCACTGCAGGGGCGTCAAACCCAAATACAGAGTGGGCCAAAATAGAAAAATTGGTACAAGTCGAGGGCCGGAGATACCGGTCTGTGTTTCAACATATGATGACGTCCCTGTCAAACAGCAAAAAAGTAATTTCCCTTCAAAAATCAATGTCTCTTAATGGCAAGATAATTGTAAAGATGAAACTGCCTGCATTAAAAAATCCCTGAAAAATAGCAGGTGTTCACGTCTCATAGCGCGCCACTCTGTGGCGCGCTATGAGACGTGAACACCTGCTATTTTTCAGGGATTTTTTTCTTCTTCTATGATCCTCACCAAATGCTGCTTTCATAGTTAATTGAGAAAGTAAATGAGACTGAGTTGAGGAAGTAAAACGATTAGTTGCATTAATTTCTTATCATGGTGTGTGCAATATACTAGAGGGCCAGTTCTGACACTAATTCAATTTCATCCCACGGGCCAAAGAGAACTCATTCACGGGCCTGATTTGGCCCCCGGGCCTTGAGTTTGACATATGTGCTCCACAGTGTTGCTTCAGGCTGTTGTTTCCCTGACATGTGATGACCTGCTGTGCTCTGAACACATGCTTTATGCTGCAGTGCAGGGTGTGTCCTCCCACATGATGTCATGTTAACTGACACAAGATTATAGTTCTGTTATTGGTGAAAGCGTAGCATTACAGACACACTCACCACATTGAACTTTCTTTTGCTTTAACCTTTTCTGTACTCTACATGTTTTGGTGTTCATTATGTTATGATTTAGCTATTGAAAAATAGCAGATCTACAAGCTCTTAGCGTGCCACTCGGTGGCGCGCTATGAGCTTGTAGATCTGCTATTTTGGAAAAATTGTGAAAATGTCGCACAAATCTTCGAATATATTATTTCAGAAGCAAACATTTTTAGATTCCGGGGGATCCCTACTAAATGTTTTCAGATGGAGGGTCTGCAGCCAAATATAGATAATTCTGGTGGTCCTTGACATGAAATATGTTGAGCATCAATGCCACAGAAAGAGATTTTTCTTCCCCCCCCCCCCCCCCCCCCCTTTTTTTTCAGAAAAACTAGAATCTAGTGTCAGAAACTAGAATGTATCATCAAAAACTAGAATTTAGTGTCAGTAACTAGAATGCATAGTCAAAAACTAGACTCTAGTGTCAGAAACTAGTATCTAGAGTCAGAAACTAGAATGTAGCATCAGGAACTAGAATCTAGTGCAGAAATTATAATCTAGACAGAACGGGTTAATTTCACTTCCCATCTACTGTAAAAAATTATATAAAAAGCATTTAACAAATTGGCCAATGCTTGAGAAGCTTTCTGCTGGGTGTGAGTGCATAATTATGCATGCTTGCGTTTATGTTGCGTTTCCATGCTTGAGGCCCTCATCAATCAGTCATGAATCAAGATTACTGTCTCATCTTGAGAAGTTAAATAACATGCTTGTCCCGTTTTATCTTTCCAGGAGTACTGGAGTGATCACATACATACTGTAAGTTGCCAATGTTTAATGACCTCCTCCTTTTATTTCCTGCTTCAACACACTGGTTGACAAGACATGCAGAAAATTACACAACAGTGTTGTGATCCGGGTGGATTTAGCCTTATATACTCTGTATGCACTACGATGATTCAGGTTTAAAAACAGCAGCGCTTTGTTTGTTGACTTATGCCAGTATTATGCTCCGAAAACAGCCTACAAGCTCATCTTGTGATCTCTTGTGATCTCATAAACATGACATTTCCAGGCTACCATGTATAAACGTAGCAAACTATAAAACTTTGTCACATTGCAAGGCAGCCCAAAGGCATAGGAATGCACAAGAATGTAATACAAGTTATAACAATACAGTAGGAGACTAGTAGTCAACAGGGGGTTGTTGTGATCACAATATTACAGTAAAATCGCTCTCTGTTCCCGGTGGGAGAGTGGGCCAGAGCAGGTCACGTTTAATATTCAATGGTAGACATATGGAAAACAGGAAACTAGCACATCACGACAAAGTAAAGCAACATACAACTCTAAAAGTAAAGCCCTATAACCCTACTAACTAGGGTTAGTGTGGGGGCGGCAGTGGCTCAGGGGTAGAGTCACCGGATGGTAAACCACAAGGTTGCCGGTTCGATCCCGGGCTTGGATAAAGCGCCTTGGATAAAGGCGATATATAAATGCACCATTTAACTAACTGTGCAAGAGAACCCAGCAGGCAGACAGGAGCCCATGCAGGCCGGGGCTGTGAGAACTGTGTGTCTCCCAGTGTTTCATGACGTTGTTGTGAATGTTTCTGAGAAATGTCTAAATGTTCTCCCAGAATGTCATGATGACCAAAATACGTGGTGATGACGTGGCTGAAAGTGATTCAGACATTGATGCTGTAGCTAAAACACTTACAGTTTGTCATTAATTAACACGGTCATCATTTCATCCTGCGTTCTGGGTACTTACTGTGTGTGTGTGTGTGTGTGTGTGTGTGTGTGTGTGTGTGTGTGTGTGTGTGTGTGTGTGTGTGTGTCCAGCCTCAGTGGGCTGTCGCCGTTCCAAGGTGAGACGGACGAGGAGACGCTCAGAAACATCATCGCCATGAAGTATGAGTTTCCCAAACACTACTTCGGTCTGACCAGCGACATGGCCATAGACTTCATCCACAAGCTGCTGGTCAAAGACCCAAGGTGAGCCAGAACAAGTCACATGTTATGCCCAAGATGTGGTGTTCTAGTTTATTTTTGTTCAGCAACACCTTTCTTTTTTACATGCATGCACACACACACAAAAGTCCATCAAACGAAAGGCAATATTTGAAATAATACGGTAAGATATACAAGATGTCAAAATTATCATTGCTGTGTAACATGTTGTGTGGTCCCACCATTCTGTGTTTCCTTATAAATCAGTAGTTTTTCAACCATTTTCATATCAGGGCTCACTATTTATTTTGTATTTTAGTCACAGACCAGCATTTGATGTTGAGTTTAGTCTCTGACACTGTGACACAACATCGAGGATTTTCATGTTTTTGTCCACAATTTAGGAGGGATAACTGGCAAAATAACAATTCTTCTACATTTTCTAATTGTGTAGATTTATGGAAAAAAAATAATAATTTGGGTGTTTAAATATGATTTAAACACCCAAATTATTTTATTTTTTACTTAATTTTGATTAGCATAAAATGAAACCAAATGTACCTGTAAGGGTCCATTTGGTCTCATTTTACACTCTGGAGTTACAGATCTATAGTATAAGGGTCCATTTGGTTACCAACTCTCACCATTTTGCTGAGGAAAACCTGGAATCCTTTCAGGGACCCCTGGTGGTCCCCAGACCACTGGTTGAAAAACCACTGCTATAAATGGAGGTCTGAAATAGATCGTTAGCACGGTGAATCACATCTTGATGAAGTCATGAGTTGTGATTCATCATGTTAATGAAATTTTAGCTAGACTACTGATATTTGGGCACAGTTCCTAATAATGATGAATCAATCAGGCAAGCTGGTACACTTAACTCTTCTTGAGGAAGTGACGGGTCTCTCTTTTCTGGAGAATTTTCTTAACCTCAGACTACCCAGTAATTCTGATAACATTTACTCAATTCCACCGAACAGTGGTGCAAAGGTTTAGTGCATTGTTCTATGGAAGAAAATTACAAAAGCTTCACATTGCTGAATGACTTAAAAGCATGGTCATGGACCACTTGCAATACCTTCACGGACCACCATTGGGCCACAGACCATCTGTTGAAGTGGCTTTCAACAGATTAAGATTGGCACGGCCCATGCAACATTACATTGCTTTTGAAAATTAAGTAATGCAGATGTTTTTAAAAAATAATGTAACTCTTGAGAGTGTAAAATGACAACCAATATGGTTTTCATGTTATGCTCTCAAGAATTAAAGATCTCTAAGGGTCTATTTGGTTAACAACTCAACATAATTTAGTTGGGGACCACCGGAAACCCTCTCAAGGACCACTAGTGGTCCCCAGACCACTGGTTGAAAACCCCTGCTGTAAATTATATATATTAAGTAGGCCCTCGACAAGGCGGATTTGCAATGAAAACCAGCTTGAACAAAAGCATTGTAATCAAAATATACTTAATATACAGTAATGCTCCATTTCACAATCGTTTTAAATGCTGCAGCTGTTTCATTGCAGCTTTACTAATTAAATCGGCTCCATGCGACTAAGCTCATTATTCCCATAACAACCACAACCACCACTCCTATCGCCATGCTTTCACAATCAAACCTGTCCACATGAAACGCACATATTGCCGTTGTCGGGACAGAAAAGCTAGTATGTACAAATCTCAAACTTTTAATCTGCCTTTTCCCTCACAATGCAATAGTGAGGCCTGGCCTAGTGTAGCTGTTATAGAGCCAGGGACATATAGAGAGATTTAGAGAGGCAGGGGCTGAAATCCTGTAAAAGGGCAAATACAAGTATAGCGAAAATAGAAGATCTACAAGCTCATAGTGCTCTACGCCAGAGGTTTTCAACAGGTGGTCCTGTTGGAGGATTCCAGATGCATGGTCCCCAGGCTAAATGATGGAAAGTTGGTTTACCAGAAGTAACTCTTTGAGAGTGTAAAAATGAAACCAAATGGACCCGCAAGTTTACACTCTCAAGAGTTAAAATATTCACTGAATTAGCCCAAGTCTACACAACTGTAGAATGTAGAAGATTAATGGTCATTTTGGTCTATATTGTTTGCCTGTTTTTTAATCCAGCCTGGAATTGTGGACCAAAGTAAAAGTGGTCCGTTTTTCAAATACTGAATAAATAGTGGGCCCTGGTATCAAAAATGTTGAAAACCACTGCTCTACGCTGTGATATGTTGGGAGCTTGTAGATCAGCTATCATCGCAGCACTACACTCTTTCTTTAGTTAGTGGAGAGATGCGGTGTAACATCATGGATTTCTAAGCAAGTTTCAACACAAAATGCTATATTCAACCTCAGGAGACTTCAGACAAAAAGCAATCCTCCACAATGTTTCCTTCCGGTGTGGAATGGAAAGGAAAGGAGTGACATTTTCATTTCTTTCATCGCTGTAGATGCTGCATTGCAGGGCCTGGGAAAGGGCAGTTGTTCTACAGATGGGTAAAAGGGCTGGGGCTGAAGCCCCCTTTAATTGTCTATGAGTGCACGCACGTCCCTGGTGGTTATAGAGCACACAATAAACACTAAGAGTTCAATTGGACGACAAGTTCTCTTTTTATTTATTTCCTGAAAAGTTAACAGTCTTGGACATACAAGGTTTAGACCCGGCCACGGCGTCGATATCCAAATGACAACAAACACCGACAGCTACAACAGCAAACATTCCAAACCAGCTGTCTTAACTCCCAATAACAACCAGGGCTAATAACACAACCACGAGACAGTCAGTGTGGGCGTGCAGTGCACCCAAGGGAGGCATTCTGGGAACTTTCCCATTCTCATGCCAAATTGGCGCGCACACACACACACACACACACACACAGACACAGACACACACACACACACAGACACACACACAGACACACACACACACACACACACACATCCCGGGACGATACAGTACGAAGGGTTCATCAAGGCCTGTCGGAAATGTGAAGGACATGAAAACAGGCCTTTGTTTGTTCAAACAACGGGCCACACAGATACAGTGTGCTGCTTGGTGTGCTAGGCCAGTGGTTCTCAAAAGTGGGATTCAGGGAGTGCACAGGGGGTTCCAACAACTCCATTGGTGCATGATAGGTATGCACACAACTGGAGGCAGGGGAGTCTTAAAGGACCACTTCACCTCTTTTGCAAACAGATTTTACTTTAAAGATATTTGGGAGACAAATGGTAAATGGTGCATTTATATAGCGCCTTTTATCCAAGGCGCTTTATACAGTATATAAAGGCACAACCAGCACATCAGGGGCAATGAGGGGTTCAGTGTTTTGCTCAAGGACACTTCGACACTAACTGGGAAGCCCAGGTTCGAACCAGCAACCTTGTGGTTACCACCTAGTGATTCCCGTGTCTCTACAGCTGAGCCACGTCCCTGGGTTTTTATGTGGCTAATATTTGTTTTTAGATATGGTCAGTATTTCAACATGTCCATGGCTTCAAATGTCGACTCACTTCGTTCCTGGGCTACAATTCCCATAATGCTTTGGTGTACTGCTCCCCTTTGTGGATAGGGGGAGGGCTGTCTTTCCTGTAGTCCGGGAAGTGAGCCAAGTGTCATCATGACATCAACCAAATGGGTAGAATCGAACCAGTTGAATCATTTCGGACGACGACAACGTGCAACAGGACAAATCACACCGCTGGGATGAACTCTAAAACTGTCTCGTCTCAACCTTTTTGTTATGGTTTGGGTTTTGTCCCAGAACTCAAACGGCCATCTGTGGCTGAAGTGGGAAATGGTGCCTACAGTATCATGTCTTTATTGGCCAAAAATAAGAGTCAACGAAACTACCAGCTGAGACAATATTTTAGAACAATATAATCTCACCTCACTCACCTCAGGGGCTGGCAGACTGTATTGTATCTGCATTTTGGACCTGGATAGATCTGACAGCAGAATAATATCTGGATTTTAGAGAATATTGAAACCTGATGTTTGTGCAAACAGAGCGAGTCTGGCACAACCACACAGTGGGCGATGCTCAGAATAATAACACTGTGTGGCAAGCATCAGCTGCTATGCTCTCCTTACACTTACGCACAATACTGTACACTTGATATTGTTGGGAGGAGGATGTGACACTAACACAGTAGGATTTCAACCAGTGGTCCGTGAGATGGTTCCAGGTGATTTATTTATTTATTTAAAAAGGTATTTATCCGAAAAGGTATGGGCAGAAGCATAAGTTGGTTGACCTTAAGAGCATAAAAATAAAGAAATGGACCCTAGCGGATCCATTTGGTTTCATGTTTACACTCTCAAGAGTTGAAACATCTAATCTAAATTAGACCACTTAAGAAGTCTACAGTTTAGAAAATGTACAATCATGTTTATTTTGATTTACTGTATGTTTGCCTGTTTAGTTTGCAAAGATCCAGCCTGGAATTGTGGACAAAAACAAAAGAAATCTTTAGTCTGTGGGGGTGAAAATGTCGTCAAATGGTGGTCTGTGGCTCAAATGCTGAATAAATAGTGGGCCCTGGTATATAAAAAAGGTTGAAAACCACTGCACTAATAGGATTCAGGTTCTCGCTTGCAACGTCTGATCTCAGTCATTAGGATTCCATGAAGCCAGCATGTAGTGCAGCAAAAATAGCCTAGTACAAAACCTATCAACAGTTGAAAGCAAACAAGGAAATGTGTTTTTTCTAAAGATGAAAACATAAAGGGGATTCTGCTATCTAATTGCTGTCTGTCTGTCTGTCTGTCTGTCTGTCTGTCTGTCTGTCTGTCTGTCTGTCTGTCTGTCTGTCTGTCTGTCTGTCTGTCTGTCTCTCTGTCTGTCTGTCTGTTTCTGCAGTGAGAGAATGACTGCTGAGGAAAGTCTCAGTCATCCCTGGATCAAGGTGAGAGTCTTGTATAACATACAGGAGTGACGTAAATGTGATGCTCTTCATTTACTTTTATTCACACACATACGCACAGGCACGCATGCATGCACACACACACACACACACACACACACACACACACACACACACACACACACACACACACACACACACACACACACACGTACACACACGTACACACACACACACACTCACGTACACACACACACACACCTTGGTCCACATCATCTCCACCAGGCAAAACGAGAACCCTCTGGTACATTTGCAGACTTCCTGATTTGCATAATTTTCAGTCCACCTCCAGAGTAGCTTCACAGAGCTGTGACTCAGTGAAATGCTGATGTACAAACACTGAAACTGCTTTCATTCTGCCTTACAGATAAGACGTCAGTGGTGGCAAGAGATGTACTCTCTTGAAAGTAGTACCCTATTACAGTGGTTTCCAATATTTTTCATACCAGGGCTCACTATTTATTCAGAATTTGAGCCACTGACCACCATTTTACCACAACATTTTAGTCCCACAGACCCCAAAAGATTTTTATTGCATTTGTCCACAATACCAGGCTGGATTTCGGAGAAAACAAAACAGTTAAACCTACAGTTCAAAATGACCATCTACATTTTTTAGTCTCTTCTCTGGTCATCTGAATTAATTGGACTAATTCAGATGATTAATATCTTAACTCTTGAGAGTGCGGGTCCATTTGGTTTCATATTTACGCTCTCAGAGAGTTACATCTGGTTTCCAACATTTAGCCTGGGGACCACCTGGAATCTTCTCTGGGACCACTGGTGGTCAGTGGTGGGACCAATGGTGGGACCCTAATTAAGCCCTATGTCATCAGCAGTGCTGTTGATATGCGTGATATTCATTTAGCATTTTAACCCCAAAAGAAAACTCAGTCACATAATAATAATAACTAGAATTATATAACGCCTTTCATGAACCCAAGGACGCTTAACAATGAGTCACGGACAATCAACAACCATATGCCATAGGCCTGAGAGAATAAAGGTCTTTTCAAGGCAGTCTTAAAAGAGTCCAGTGTTGAGGCATGGAGAATCTCTATTGGGAGAGAGTTCCACAGGGTGGGGGCTGCAACACTGAACGCTCTTTCCCCAGCCCTTCGGGACAGAGAGGAGGTCCAAGTTGGTGGACCACAGGTTCTGTGTCACATGAGCTTTATGGAGGAGGTCCGAGAGATACTGTAGGGGCGTTTTGTAGGTGAGAAGAAGGAGTTTATAGTTGATTCGGAACTTGACAGGAAGCCAGTGCAGTTGTTTCAGGGTGGGGGTGATGTGTTGCCATCGTTTGATGTGGGTGATTCAAACGTATGTTTGAATGTGCTCCACCTTGGGGATTTCGCTCTGAGACAAAGAAGAGCCAGCATCACTTCCGGCCAAATCTGTAACAATCCAAAAAGTGTCCTCGTACAAAAATCCTGTATGAGGAAACATTTTGGATAAACGTAGCAAATATAGTAGATCTACAGAGCGCTTGTAAATCAGCTATTTCCATGGGGCAACCTAGCACTCTTTAGCTAGTGGAGATGTAGCGACAAGTGTAACGGCATGGCTCTCTAAACAAATTTGTTATGCAAAATGCTGTGTTCCAAGTGCACGAGAAAGGACTTTGTTTTTAACAGATGGGTAAAAGGGCATTGGCTGAAGCCCCCTTTGCTGTCTATGTTTGCATGTCCTTGATGTTGAAGGGTGCCTGATGTTTTGAATACTGACACGAAGCGATGCTCTCTTTCAGCCAATCACGAGGCAGCAAGCGGCCAAAAGAAACCGCTCCTCCATCAACATGAAGAGCTTCAAGAAGTTCAACGCCCGACGCAAATGGAAGGTGAGTGTCGGTCGTACTCCTGCGACAAACTAACGAGGCCTTAAGACATACCTGGGCATTATGCGGCCCGGGGGCCAAATGTGGCCCTTTGGCTGACTCTGACCGGCCCGGGGACCACCATTGGTCCTTGAGAGAGTTCCAGTTAAATATGGAAAATTTGTTAACCAGATGTAACTCTTTGAGAACGTAAAAATGAAACCAAATGGACCCTTGCGGGTCCATTTGGTTTCATGTTTACACTCTCAAGAGTTAGAATATTCATCATCTGAATTACCTAAAATGTAAACAATATGATAATGTAAAGAATGGTCATTTTTGATCTATGCTTGCCTGTTTTGCTGGCCAAATCCAGCCTGGAATTGTGAACAAAAACAAAAGAAATCTTTAGTTCTGGCGTCTGTGGGGCTAAGATGTCATCAAATGGTGATCCTCTGTGGCTCAAATACGGAATAAATAGTGGGCCCCGGTATCAAAAAGTTTGGTCTTACTCTTACTTTTGTCTTGACATTAAATTAATACTACGCAGACTTTAATTCAGCCTTTAGTCTTGGCCCTCCACAATATTTTATGTACCTCATGTGGCCCCTTGGGAAACATAATTGCCCACCCCTGCCTTAAGAAGTAGCCCTTCACTAAGTCCCTCCCCAATCCGTCCTTGTTCAATAGGCACATTAGCAGAGAATGGACAATTCAGGCGACCGACACGATTGCAATGATAAGACAAAAAAACGGAAATCCTCGATCAGTGCGGCCGTTTGGCCGACTTGTTTTAAGCCCTGTGTCAGCATGGTGACGTCTTTGCGGTTATGTTTAGGGTTAGGGTTGTAACTTTATTGAAAGGATAGCCCCTTGAGATGCATCATCTCATTTTCGAGGGGGTCCCAACAGGGAAAAGAAAACAGTACATATAGAAGTGCAGATATACACAAATGACAGAGTACATAAGACAGTGCAGACATATACAGGTACAATAAGCTTGCTTGCCCCCCCCCCCCCCCCCCCCCCCCCCCATCACCCCGATATTTACTGAGCAAGCAGAGAGTGGAGAGTCTGGTACAGGACTCTGTAGCATAAGTACAGTAGCAGAGGTCAGTTTGGATAAATAAAGACATACGATGTAGTACAGACAGTGTTAGAAGCAGGAGCAGGTTGTCTTGAGGTGCGAGTGCATGGACGTCCTAAAGTGAGCAGGGGAAGTAATAGATCTGAGGGAAGGTGTAAGTTTATTCCAGTCGGATGGGGCTTTGTAGTGGAATGACCTGCGTCCTGATTCGGTGAATATTCTTCTAGGAGTGGCAAAGTAAGGGTGTTGAGAGTTTCTGAGTGGGTATGGGGATGTATATAGCACCAGAGACTGTTTTAAGTATGGAGGGCAGTTAGAGTGGACACATTTGAAGAGGGTTAGAGGAGGTGAGTATATTAACCAAAACGATCGCAATAAAGTAGCCGAATGTGCGTGAAAACGGACTGCATCGTGACGCACTCGCAGAGCTGAGAACGCTTATCAACAAGGTGGGCTGGCAGCCAACATGCCTGGTCAAGGAAATCGGCTTGATAAGCAGCCTACTGGCAATACTCGCTTGATTTTAGGTATAATCCACTGGTCGGATTATACCTGGCCGTACAGTATGTGCTGCTCATAGTGGTGGTGTGAGTGCCCTGGTTTCGATACTGTGATTGGTCATACGCTTTCACTTACATTATCTACAAAACATGTTGTAAACATGCTCAAACGGGCTCCACATCACATTCACACACATTTCATTCATTTGAGACTCCAGATCTTTCCTTTCTTAGAGCTTTTTCTTTTTCCAAAGTCTTTTCAGAGTCCATTAGAGTCCAGCATCTGCCCATAGCCAGCACTGGCTACAGAAAGACATGTAAATGAGCAAACAGTGACGGGGTTGCGTCCCACTGTCACGGTCTGGTTGAAGTATATGAGGGACTTTAAGCTAAGCTCCAATAACCAATATTCAGAACAGCAAACCCGTACAGGAAGTACGGCTGCTATGACGTATCACCGTAGCTGTCAAAATCATTAAGCACACAGCCATCTGCAACGGCAACGGGTTACCATGGTGACACGTCTATGCAGCGTGTGTCAATCAGACATTGTGGACACTACGTTTAAGTGTAGGTTCTGCCGCAGTAGGAACGGCTGCTACAGCAAGCAGGTTTGTCTATTGAGCACGGATCGAGTTCCTGTTTGTACAGCTTAAAGTCCCTATTGACAAGACACTTGCTACTTGCTCTGCACCCTTTGTGCGTAGTGATCAGCTGGATTGGGCAGAAAGAACATGCAGAAGATCTTTATTATTATTAGTGTTATTAATTGATAATGTACTGAATGAGCAATGCTTCATGCGGCAAACAAGGAGAAAGTGCTGAGTAATTTTACACAATTTGACAACCATAGAGAAAGTACTAAGTGTGACAAATCTAGAGAAAGCGTTGAGCAATGTTGAATAATGGGACAAACGCAGAGAAAGTGCTGCGTAACACTGAAGTCAGTGACTTCACTAGTAAAAAACTATAGGAGGGTATAGTCTTATGAAACAAACAATACTGGTGACTCACTAGCCAAAACTGTTACTCGGGTGCTACCTGGTGGCCTTACGTGGCATTACACCCAGTCTTTCTAATAAACCTATTTTGTATTTGTTCTTTATGCTTGACAGATCTTATAGTGTTATTTGTTGGGACATTGGGACTGGGTTTTTGGTGAAAACTGTCGTGAATTACTATTATTATTGTTCAGAAACAACACAAACCAAGGATTATATATTTAAAGGGTGAGAGCTCAAAATAAATCTCATTCTTCCTCCAAACTTGGGAGAAAACAGCATCTGGAAGTTTCATGGTGCATTTTTGTTTTACATGTGAATGCAAGTGAGAACGTTTTGATTGCATGTCATGAGAGGCAGGCTTCTTCTGGAGCCAGTCTGCACACACACACATGCTGGTGTTTATCACTGTGGCGTCGTCTGTTAAAAATAATAGAGGCAACCTTTTAGCCAAAAATCAAAATGGACATACAGCTATATTTTTTGCCATAACAAATCTGTTTACGAACACAGTGTTTGTACACACTGAGGTTGCCTCTATTGCCTTTAAGATACCGTATTTTCCGGAGTATAAGGCACACCTAAAAGCCTTTAATTTTGTAAAAAAAAAATCCACGGTGCGCCTTATAATCCAGTGCGCCTTATTTATGGATCATTTGACTGCAGTAGCTTCTATTCTATGTTAACTGTAGTAGCTTCTATTCTCTGCGCCTTATAATCCGGTGCGCCTTATATATGAAAACAGTTCTAAAAGGTGCGCCTTATAGTCCGGTGCGCCTTATAGTCCGGTGTGCCTTATAGTGCGGAAAATACGGTATATTATTTTTATTTGGTCCCTTCCCTGTCCCTGTCCTGGCTGGCTACTCCGCTAGTTGCTCTCATGCTCTGTCAGATAAAGAGATGAAAATAAAAAGCATGTAGGTTTGTTCCTGTCCAGTACTGATCAGGCTGTATTTCTGTGTGTTTACAGATGTCCTATAACATGGTGTGGGTGTGTAATCGTCTGTGTCGGTTGAAGTTGCTGGGTAAGAGCCGTGAGGATGCTGATGACGAGGTAAGACGATCTCTCTCACGGGATGAAACATTGATTGAATTGATTCTCCAAGTTTAGTGATATGAAGTACTGTCTCTTCCCCCTGAAAACTAGCAACCAGGGATGTGGAATGATTCATAATTTTAATCATATTAAACACAGCTTCAAAATGAATTTAATCATGATTAATCACCATTTGAACTATGTCCAAAATATACCTGTTTTCCTATATGGGATTTGAACATTTAATATATATGTATATACTGGTATATATATATATTTTTTTTAAATGCTATTTATTTCTTAGATATTTATCAAAATAGGTGATCTACAAACCCCCAGTGGTTGTAGATCTCTCGAGCTATACTCTATGGCTCTGGTTACAGGGAAACACACAGCTATATGTCTCTGTAAAACCGTGCTATACCCATTTTCTGCAATGAGAAAATGCTCAATGGGTTGAGTTAAAATTCTTAATAAAATTAATCAACAAAATTAATTTATTGAATTAACTCGTTATTTTCAACAGCCTTACAAACAACATAAAAAACAGAATTGATTCATTTGATTCAGCTTAAAACCATTTCCGTTAAAATTGACAAAGATAATGTTAATGTGAACATGCATTTCGTGGGTGAAGTTTTCAAGTTGCTAGAACATTGATTGATTGATGGATTGATTTGATGTCTTTATTGAATATACATGCATACATAATACATTCAAAAGGATTATAGAGACACAAAAAAGCCGTTGGCTTTTGTTTCCTTTGTGGACCTCTTGGGGATGGTAGATGGGGAGCAACAATACAGACAAAAACAAAAACATCCTTGGTACATTGCCAGGAGAGAAAAACAAAGACCAAAAAAACAAATTCATAAAGACCGACCAATAAAAGCTTGATATTTTTTTCTCTTTGTGATCAGCTTAAAGGGATAGTTCAGATTCTGATATAATATAAGAATAATATATAATATAGTATATAATATAGTGGTGTCGACTAGAGTATATTAATTGATGCCCAGAGTCCTGTGGTGGGAATTGTTCATACAAATATTGCATTCAAACTTCAAACTAATCTGAACCATCCCTTTAAGTCATCACTCTGTACTGCTGCCGAGTATAGGAATTATATTTTTGCCCATATTGTTGATAAAATGGTCAAAGCTTTCCCAAATCCTCATAAATGCCCTCGAAATCCATGTGCTTTGTGCGCGCCCAGATACATTTCCCTACAACTTTGAAATTACCTATTAGCTGGAATGCTCATGGAGTTCCTACTCCTACATGGACTGATTTGACTTGCTTTTGTGTTTTATGTATTGTTTATCAGAGACAATGTGAGAGTGACCTGGAGGACAGTGAAACCAAACCCGCCTCTCTCATCCGCCGGAGACTCAGCAGCAGCTCATAGACGTGAGCAGCAGGGGGCGCTGAAGAGCTCACCACATGGCTGTGCTTGTGCTGAGAGAAGGGCAGTGTGTGGCCCAGTTTATTAGAGGTGGATATGGTCAGGTTGTTTACCTTCCACCGCCACTTGTTGGTGGTTGGCACCACCAGCTGGGTGAGTCCGGATCCAAAAAGCCACAAAAAGCAAGACGTTTGGACCGGCAAAGGGTCCCAGACGGTGAAGAAAAGAGGACCGTCACAATATTTATTGCACCCGGGGGCAGTCGTTGCATGACCACAAACTGTTACTTTTCAGGAAGACGGAAAACACGTTTACCAAATGGAACAAGCTCTTGTTAACACTCGATACGTTTATTCCCACATCTCCAGGCAGGCTCATGATGTGCCCGCAGCGCGACCCGTCACAAGCTTGTAGATCAGGTTAGTTAGTAAGACACTAATTTAGAAAAAAACAAAAAACAAACTAGAAGTCGAAACATGGAGATGTGAGGTTTCTGACTGACAGCAATGCTGCACTGCTATGTGGTGAAAGACCTAATGATTTGTGTGTGTTGGGCTCCACCGTGATGAAGACTGGACTCTGAGTCCAAATGTTTTGGGACTTTAAAACTGTTAGAAGTGGAATGGACGACAGCATATTGTTGTCACCTACAATATGTCAGAGTGTCTGACTCTATGCTTGATGCGATCCACACAGGGTGGTGGTGGTGGTGGTGGTGGTTATGAGTGGTTATTGCACATGGACCATATCGGTCTAATTTTGATTGAATTTGTTAATAGCTCTGTATTGTGATAGTAAGTATAGAGGGTTATGCACATGACATCATCCCCATACCCAGAAGTTATGCGGGATGTCAACTGAAGTGGCAAAAAAAAAAGAATCTGGCCCTGACAGCCCATACATTCAAACCCATTAAACTCACTTTCCCAAGTCAAATTTCCACTCAATTCTCATTCACTGCAATGCATGTGCATACCCTCCGGTCTCCCCACGTCTATCTGGGTCTTTAGTAATCACTCAGAATGTCAAAAACTGTGTGGAGTTTGCATGTTCTCCCTGTGTCCCCTATAGGATTAGTCACGAAAACATGCAGTAATCCTGGTCTCTAGACTGCCTCCCCCTGGCTAGCCAGACTCAGAGTGCCTGATGGAGGGGACAGGAGCTGGAATAATGCCTTCCTTCAACGTGGGAAACTTCCCACCCCTATCAGGTGAAAAGAAGGCAGTTTGGACTCCTCATGCATTGTAGGATGCATGAGGTCAGCCCGTTGCCTCCCCAGGATTACACTAGACAATTGAGACTTTGAGAACATAACCGGTTGCAAAATCGTGGGAAAAAAATCTCAGAAAGTATATTTTCAGGTCCAGATGAGAATGTCATCCAACAAATGCAGGATACAGAATAATATATGTAGAATAATAACAGTGAAATGTGAATAGCTGGGGAGACCCCTGATACTAAATTCACAATGATTCATCAGAATATTGAGCTTCATCCAACCAACCAATAAAAGTTAAATAATAATAAGCCATTAGCAAATGTCTTACGAAAGAAAAGATAAAAAGAAGTGGGACAAAAATAAGAATGGCAAAGTTGTACATACTAGTACTAGTATAATTTAGTAGATCTCAAAGCACATTTTAAATGTTCAAATTCACTGCCATTCATGTTGAAACGGTAATGGAAAACACCATGAGATTTGTACTGCATAGGCCTACTGTAGGATAATGTAAGGCCCCTTTGAAAACCACTACACCATTTATTTATTTTTTATATGAAATTATTGTATTTCTCTAACACAAACTATTTAAAAGTTGCACGTTCATCAATGCATCTGGAAAAAAGTGTTCATTACACAGGTGCTTCATTTCAGACACACATTTGACCTTTTAGAGGCTTTTAACAATACAGTGTGGGGTTTATATTGTAAATAAATGCGGGTACATTCTGTCATCTCCAAAAGCATGTTCTAGAAAAAAAATTAAAGCAATTTGGGAACTTGGGAAACTGTCTGGGAATGATTTTAAAGTGTGTTTTTGGTATTGCTAGTGGACATTTTAGGGACAGTGGTATGGTCCTTTTTATAATGCAGCTAATAGAAGAATAAAACAGTGTTAGCAGTGTGTTCTGTGGTGCTAGACAAGGGTGGAGGGCCAGGACTGAAGGCTGAACTAAACTCTGGGTAATATTAATTTCATTTAAAGATAAAAGTACGCGTAAGAGCAACCATTTTGACACCAGGGACCTCTATTTATTCAGCATGTGTGCCACAGACTACCACCGTTTGATGACATTTTAGCCCCACAGACCCCAAAACTAAAGATTTCTTTTGCTTTTGTCCACAATTCCAGGCTGGATTTGGGAAACCAAACAGTCAAACATACATATCAAAATGACCATTAATCTTCTACATTCTCTAGTTGTGTAGACTTGGGGCTAATTCACATGATGAATATTTTAACTCTTGAGAGTGTAAAAATGAAACCAAATTGATCATTTTTACATTTTTTAAATAGTTTAAAAATGCAAAGAAGTTAAGGGATAGGGGGTTTAGCGGTGACGAAAATCTAGGCCATAGTGTTTGTCCTTTTTCCCAAGTCAAAATTTCCCATCATCCACTGGGCCAAGCAAAGCCATCTGATTGGCAGGAAATAACCCTAACCTGTAGATCCTAAGTCCAATTAGTCCGAACAAAATCCACCATCAGCATAATGGTTGGCCGCCTTGTTCTAAGCCCTGTGTCCACACTGTGGCATGTTATGTTGAGGGTGAAGCTTAGAGATAGGGTTAGTAATTTCGGACCAATGGGAGGACCAAACAATGGGAGTTTGGATCAATGTCAGCCCTTATTGGTTACCCTGATTGGCTTCTTCTCCCATTGCATGCACTGCACCGCTATGATGTGTGATAAAAATGAGTTATTATTTGTTTTTATTTGCGTTATTGTCGTTATTGTCTCTGTAATTAATTAATCTCAATCAGTTAAAGTCCCAGCCCTAGTGAAAACACCTCCTTAAATGTGATGGAACTGATTCTTCCGGTTCTAGATCCCAATAATCTAGTTGTGTTGTTGATGTGCACTAATACAGTCAGGTAGATTTGGGGTTAGAGACTACAGTAAATTGGCGTTAAGAGAATACAGTCAGGTAGACCAAAGCTCAAGAGCATACCTAGAGAAGAAGTCAAAGTCACTCAATGCCTCAGTCTTCCATTATATTCAAAAGATAGAAGAAGTATTACGGTAACAACAGATTATCCAGGAGATGGGTGGCAGCTTCCAGGATTCATTTAGTAAAATTGAATGACAGAATACACAGTTTAATTAATTAACCACTAGTACCCTATTCCGGGGCAAACAATTGGAAAACATAACCAATCTACACACTTCTAGTGGATATTTGGCAAAGAGATCTGCGGTACAGGTGGACAAATGTACTGTATTAGGGGCATTGTCCAAACGCCTGGGGGATCTCGGCCTTCTAAATATAGTTGGGTTTAAAGGAGCAGTTCGCCCATAAATTACACACTCAATTACACACCCTGTGATGCTTTGAATTCATGCAAAATTCCGAATTGCTAAAACTACAGTTTTGGCAGGCCTTGATGATGTCTTTTTTTATTTCACTAAATCTTTTTCACAAAAATCTCATAGACGAAAATAGCAGATCTATAAGCTCAGCACGTTGTGAGCTTGTCGATTGGCTATTCTTGCCCCAGCATAAGGAAGGTTTTGTGGGTGTTTTTTTTTCTGGAGCATGCGGCCTCCGTCTCAATATGCAATCTTGCAATCCCACATGCATTGTGTAATCTGCTGCATGATCTACCATATATGGCTAAACGATGCTTTGAATTACTGTTTATAGTTTTGTTTGTTTTTACGAAATTGCAATACCTGCATTGTAAGCCAGTGGCATGATGTACACACTGTATGGAATGTGACTCAAATATATTTCTGATATGCAACCGAACGCTTCTGATCAGTTTGTTTTATTTTGAAAGGAGCAGCATTTTCTGATTCCTCTTTCGGCCGTTTTATTAAATAAAACCAAAGACCAGGTTTAGGGTTAACAGGTGTGTGGAGTCTCGTGTGGCGTATCATGACGTAGAGCAAATGTATGTGTTGTTTGAGGGTAAGGAACAATGGGCTCCATCTTCGGTGTCTTTATAATTTTGTTATATATATATATATATATATATATATATATATATATATATATATATATATATATATATATATATATATATATATATATATATATATATATATATATATTATATATATATATATATATATATATTTCATTATATAAAGTATAACAAGATATTTCACAAAAGTCAAAAGTATGTTTCTTTCGCTTTAATACACTGTTTCATGTGCTTTCTCTTTTTTGGTTGGGACTAAGCAGTCCTGAAGGGACTTGGTCCCTATTGTATATATATGAAGCTTTTTTTTGTTAATTGCTTAATGTGAGTCTCTCTGGATTAAGAGCATCTGCTCAATGCCTTAAACTGTAAATTGTTCCAGCTGCTTTGTGGAGAAACGCAGGAAGCTCAACGGCTACTTCCTGTTGTTGATCCAGCAGCGCCTGTCTGTTATCCCTCAGGGGAGAAAACATTGAGCCACAACAGCATTTAAATTGACATAATGTTGGCATTTAGCAGACACTCTTTATCAAACCGACATACTTACTGTACTTGAAGTTGTGGAGGGAGTGCAGGTGGTGAGACTGTTGCTACTGCATGGACGTCACTATTCACTTCACTAGTGTTAGACAGGCAGCCTGGCAGGATTGACTGACTGACTGACTGACTGACTGACTGACTGACTGACTGACGGACAGACGGACGGACTGACTGACTGACTGACAGAATGTCAGTGATCTTTATCATCCTGCTGTTGAGGTATGAAATATAATTAATACCATAGTATAACATAAATTTAAATTAACGCTGTTGAAAATAATGAGTGAATTAGTTGAAATACATTTGTTGTTTAATCTGATTAGAAGATTTTAACACAATTAACTCATGTGCACACTGACTCAACCCACTGAGCATTTTCTAATTGGAAAAAATGGGTAGAGCTTGGTTTTACGGAAACATATAGCTGTGTGTCTGCCTCTGCCCTATACAGGGCAGACACACAGCTGTAACCAGAGCCATAGAGTTTGTAGCTCTTGGTAGAGCTTGTAGATCTCCTATTTTGATAAATATTTAAGAAATAAACAGATCTTTTTTCCCTGATTCCCAGATATTTTTCTTTTTTAAATGTTTAAATCCTGTAAACGAAAACGGCATATGTTGGACAGTTCGAATCGTGACTCATGATTAAATTAATTTTGAAGCTGTGATCAATCTGATTATTTTTTAATCATTCAACAGCCCTAATTTAAATACAATTGATACCATAATTAATTCTGTCATTACTGTATGTGTGAGTAGATGCTGTATTACACTGTATTGTGCTACAAATGTTATAATGTATGTACTGTATATTTTATTTTATTTTTTATCCTCAGTTCAGGTCAGATCAGAGATGTTAGCATGAGAGCTGCTGTCTTCAGTCCAGAAATACAACCCTCTATGGACGGTAAGTAATAATATAATATACAGTATAATAATATGGTCTGTAGAACACATGTTGGTTTTCTTGTTGCTATGGACAGCCTATTATATATTTTTAGACTTGATCCTGAATGGTTAAGGTTCAGCCATTATGTTTTAATAAATATCTTTCAGTAAACCAAAGTCATGTTTTAGATTAGAGGTTAAATCAGTCCTAAACAGGTGGGATTTTTTTTATCTTGCATTGTGTGAAATGATTGCCATTGATATTGTGGATGCAACTGTATTAATTGAATCCCAGAGTCCCATGGTGGGAGTTCTGCTCTGGTTTTGGGGAAATATTAAGTATTTCCAGTCATTTTGTGGGGGTCACTGGGGGCACGCATTATTCAAGTAAAGTTAATCAACAAAACATAATCTGTATTGTTGACGTATTTCTCAAAGAGTGCAATGTTCGCTCAACTTTGACCCCTCTATCACATAGAACTATTTTTCGTGTAGTGATATGGACACAAAAACATAGTTCTGTTAGTTCTAGCTACTACAGCAAGGATGGAGATTGTTAATATTATATTGATATTAAGGATGGACCAATATGGAAATTCTTGGCCTATATCGATGTTTCAAATAACATTTTACATCCGATAGCCGATACCAATATATGCTTATCCGTTATCCCTAGAAGGCCCAGTGTTGCTTTTTAGCAACATTAACCCTTTAATTATTTAAAAGATGTTATCAATTTTTTTTGTTATTTTTTCACATAAATATCATGGTTGATTGTATAGAATTTCATTGACAATGGTCGTTATATTTGCGTAACAATACCCCCACAGAGCCTGCAATTAGCCTCTTCAATTAATTTTTGGACTTAGTGCAATTTTTGATGATTTTTAACCTTTGACCTTTAGCCTCCTCAAATCTTCCTTTAGCCTCCTCAAATCTTCCTCGCACAGGTGTTGGCGATGATGGCGCTAATGAAGGCTCTGCGGAGCGGTTCACTGCTTCCGATCCAGTCTGTTCCGAGTCTGAACCGACGGTCCAGATCCTGTCCTCCATGCAGCAGCCGGGGGACGGTCCCAGCACGCAGCAATGCTTCCTGGTGTGCGCGGTGACTCCGTTACCCAGAGTTCCCTGCAGGGCGGACGTGGTGTGGTGGGTGGACGACGGCGTGGTGCATGTGGAGCGCCACAGCGCCCTCTCTGTCCTGGAGGTGTCGGTGCAGCCCTCAGGAAGCTCCGTAAGGTGTGAAGTCAGTGTGGGGGGGAAGCTCTACACACACCAGATATACATAGACACACACACGTCTCACTGTGTGTAGACTCAATTAAACAATATCACTATCAATGTTACGCTCAACGCCATCGCCACTGATCAGGAATATCAGAACTCTTCCTCTAAAAAGCTATGGCATCGGGTTTCTAGCTGTCGTTGTCAATAACCCAGGATTACACACCATTGCCATCGTACTCATGAACAGCCATTCCAAGAGTATTTTCAAAATAAGAGCTGATCGTTGAAAAAACGCTGGTTATCGTTATATCTCAATTTATGAATAGATGCTAGCAAGTGTAAGTGGTAAGAGAGCTGCTCGCGTAATGCTTTGATTCAGATCTTCATTTCTCCACAGGCTACGGGAGCATGGCAGGAGGGCTTGCTTCTCTTTTGTTTGCACTTAATTTATCACAGTGTGTAAATAAAACACTTACAGGTATTCTTGGATTTAATGCCCTTTTTTGTTGTGGCCCCAGAGCCAGCCACAAACAAGGGAATAGTAGGCTATGTTAATTTAGATCCTGAATGAATGAACGAACAAATGAATGATATGCTTTATTATGCAGCATTTGTTTGCAATCAGAACCACAGACTCACTCCCTATCTTCCACCGCAGTCTGAAAACACGCTTCTTCAGCCTCCATCTCAGCCCATAGCTCTTAACATAGCAACTCATAGCACCTGCGGTACCATCCTAGTTCACATAGTACCCCATTAGACTGAGATAGCAGTGACTTATACAAGACGTCTAATGTATTACCATGTTTTAGTGCTTGCATTGTATATTGCAAAGTGTACTATAAATTCTTTTTAAATTGTAAACTGCAATTTCAACTAGTCTGTATTGCATATGATGTATTGCAATGTTTTACTTAAGGTAAGTTGCTATGGATTAAGAACGTCTGCTGAATGCTTAAATTGTAAGTGTAAATTGTCGGAGATTTACACTACATTCCAACTACAACTACAGCTGAGTGTGAATGGAGTCACTGTAGCAGTAGCAGTGTCAGACACAGGCTAATATTGAAGCGTATTATTTAAATGATGGCAGCCAGATGGAAAGGTTGTTTAGCTTGCTGGGAGAGAGACACAGAGAGAGAGGGGGGGGGGGGGCAGAGAGAGGGAGGGAGAGAGAGAGAGAGAGAGAGAGAGATGCCAACTGCTTGCCTGGAAGGGATATAGTGTATATAAACATACAGATCAAAATGACCATTAATCTTCTACATTTTCTAGTTGTGTAGACTTGGACTTGATGAATATTTTAACTCTTGAGAGTGCAGGTCCATTTGGCTTCATTTTTACGCTCTCAAAGAGTTACATCTGGTTAACCAACTGTCCATCATTTAGGCTGGGGACCACTGGTTGAAAACCACTGTCATAGGAGAAAATAAGGTGAAAAATGAGGGTTTTATCACTGGCGGCTGTCAATCAATTTCACTCCAGCTCACCAGCCAAAAAGCAGTAGATTTTCCGCCAGGAGCTTTTCAGTAATTTTGCCGCTAGGGTGGCTCTGGAAAAAAGCTAAATATAGAGACAAATGCGCCAAGTTGGCAACACTGACACCACAACGGGCGAGGGGAACATGGACATGTAGTCATCCCCCTTTTTTCCGTTTGACAACCCCTCTATAAATGTATTATTTTTATAGAAAAAAATTAAACAAGAAAATCACTATCTCTGTAAATGTAAAAAACAGAAAAACAGAACGACAAATCAAATAATTCAGATTATTTATTGTAATGAACAGCAGTCTCAAAAAACCCAATCCAAAATCAGTACACATAGGTCATTGTTTTTTTTTTTCTTTCTTTCTACTGTGATCGACTGACACAGGCATCAGTACAGCACTGTTATGCTGATGACATCAGCAAAACAAATAAAACAAAGTATTGGTTAATGAGAAAACAAAAGATATAATAAAGACAAAAGGCCAGAAACGAATCTCTTAGCCTCATTTCAGAGCCCCTTGAGGCAAGGAAGTTTCCCCGCTTTGTGGATGTAGAGCAAAGGATGGACAAACATTGACAATGAAGCAATTACATATGTGATGTTCAAGGCAATTTGGATGTTCTTTGCCTGTAGTATGGTTAAGACAAAGGGAATGTAGCTCAGTGTAGTCAGTACCATCACTATCAAGCTGATCAGAATAATTTTAAAAGCCCTTCTCTTCATGTTGTTTCCCTCCCCACTGTCCTTCTGTCCTTCTCCTGGTCCAGGCTGTTTCAGAGCTCTGAGGACCGAGAAGCAGCAGAAAGACACCACAGAAATGCAAACAGTGCAGAAGCCCAGAAAAATGTAACTACCGGTAGCCATAGAACCCAAATTACCAAATGTTAGTCCAATGTCTAAGACAATCACCACCAGCCAGACAACACAGCAACAGGCCATTCTGTACCAGAGAGCTTTGTATCTGAGAAATACCACAGGGTGAACCACTGCTATGTAACGCTCCACACAGACACAACACTGGAACAATGGAACAGAGTAGTAGATAAGAAAAATTAAAAAATTCATAACCAGGTAAAGAATCGATTTCTGTGTGAAGAGCCATGCAAAATAAAAGACAGCTGCCAGTGAAGAGATGAGCACAGATCCAGTCAGGTTGAGATAGAAGAACTCGGAGGCGATGGTCCCACCAGCTCCACTCAGGATCAGCCACACAACGTAGCTGTTGATGGGGAGACCCAGGATGAGGTCCAGAGAGTGTCTTGCAATTTCTAGTGGCAGACTGATGGTGGAGTAGGAGTCGTTTACCAGTGTGTCATTCATGTTTACACTCTGTCTGACCTGTTCACAAGAACAAGACATGCTTAGTGTTGATTTGTCAACTAAAACTATGATGAACAATGTTCATCGACTAACCCTTTTCACTGATGAAAACTACCGTATTGTCCCGAATATAAGAGGACCCTGCTTACAAGACCTTTTTTCAAGACTTATTTGAGTAAAAAGAACATTGATTGTCAATTAATATTGTCCCCAAATATAAGACGATTCCATTTTTAGGATATTTCCATTAAAAAAAAAAACACACTCTTATATTCAGGCCAATAGGTTATATAAAAATATCAACTGAGCTATATGGCTAAACCTAAACGCATGCTAATAGTTTTGGTAACAAATTAAGTACTGGACTAGACTAAAATGCTAGCGTGGGACTAATGAAGAAGAGATCCACTAGAACTAAAAGTCAAGTCATTTTATTATTGAGTGCATGCTTGAAATAGCAGATCCATAAGCTGTGATGCATTGTGAGCTTGTACAATATTGTATTTTCAGCATTCAAGTGTAACATCATCCAGCTATTATGATGCACTACATCAAGGCCCATCAAAATGCATTTAAGCCTACAAAGTAATTAATCTAAGTAATTAATATATTTTAGTCAGTTAGTGAAATGCAAGACACAACTAAACATTTTAAACTCTTCTTTTTATATATTATATATATATATATATATATATATATATATATATATATATAATATATATATATATATATATATATATATATATATATATATATATATAATATATATATATATATATATATATATATATATATATATATATATATATATACTAAGGCTGTTGAAAATAGTTAATTAATGGGATTAAATTAATTTTGTTGATTAATCTGATTAAAATTTTTAACGCAATTAACTCATGTGCACACTCACTCAACCCACTGAGTATTTTCTCATTGAAAGAAATGGGTAGAGCAGGGTTTTACGGAGACTTATAGCTGTGTCTCCCTGTAACCAGAGCCATAGAGTATAGCTGGAGGATCTACAAGCATTGAGGGCTTGTAGATCGCCTATTTTGATAAATATTTTAAAGATATATGGTTATTTTTTTCACAGATTCTGTTGTTTTTTTTTGGAAAACATGCATATTTTGGACATAGTTCGAATGGTGATTAATCATGATTAAATTAATTTTGAAGCTGTGATTAATTTGATTAAAAATTTTAATCATTCAACATCCCTAATATATATATATAATGAAAAACTATATATATATATATATATATATATATATATATATATATATATATATATATATATATATATATATATATATATATATATATATATATATATATATATATATATTATATATATTATATATATTCCCCAAAATAACAAGGAATTAAAATGGTCTCACGTACTGGATGCCAGCAGAGCGTCTCAGACCTCTGAGTCAGGTGTTTTGGTGAAGTTTCTCCTCTAGTCACTGTTTTCCTGGTGTCACATCGTCAAAATGATGTTCTCCCTGCTGTGCCTCGTCTAACTATTCGACTCTCTGATCCTCCTTCCACTGTATTGCTTGTTGTACTGTACACCTGCACCTGTACATTTGTTTGGATCATTATTCCATGGAAATGTATTCTTAATCATCCATAATACCCAGTCATTATTCAAAGGTCTGTTATTGTTGGAGAAGTTCTAGCAACACAGATGCGAGCATGACTGTCAGTTTGTGTATCCCACACCCATGTAGCCTCTTACCATGCAATATATTCATTTAATGTTTAATAATTATTTCATGGAAATGTGTATTTAAATGCATAGTCAGCATGCACTCTCACCCCATACTACGGCTGCAACGGTTTTCATGATTGATTCATCTGGCAATTTAAGTGTTTAATCGGATGATGGCAGATTAATTACATATACTTGTCTTGTACTGATGCTGTAATGTTCAGTTACCACTGTTACCCACATCACCTTGCCCATTTTGACAGGCTGGAATGGCGTGGGGTTACCGATGATTCAATACACAAGATACCCATACCTGTCCAAATACTTCACCAAGATACCCATGTGCCTGTCCAAATACACTCAACAAAAATATAAACGCAACACTTTTGTTTTTGCTCCCATTTTTCAGGGGATGGACCTAAAGCCCTAAAATTCATTCCAGATATCCAATATAACCATTTCTCTCAAACACTCTGCCTAAATGTGTGATATTGAGCACTTCTGCTTTGTTAAGATAATCCATCCCACCTCACAGGTGTGCCACATCAAGATGCAGATGTGACATCATGATTAGTGCACAGGTGTACCTCAGACTCTCCACAATAAAAAGACACCCTGAAATGTGCAATTTTCTTTTGCCTTATTGGGTGTATGGGCCTCCGAACCAGTCAGTATCTGGTGTGACCACCATTTGCCTCATGCAGTGCAACACATCTTCTTTGCATAGAGTTTATCAGATTGTCAATTGTGGCCTGTGAAATGTTGCTCCACTCCTCTTCAATGGCTATGTGAAGTTGCTGGATATTAGTGGGAACTGGTACACACTGTAAAAATGGTAATAACACATTATTACCATTTCTTTAGCCCTTTTCTTCTTTCTGAGAGACATGGAGAGAGGGAGAGAGAAAATGCACTAGTGGCACTTCCAAAATGCAGTAGGATGCTTGCTGGGAAGATCAAAAGATCAAAATTCTATATTCTCTAGAATGTAGGAGAACACGAAATAGACCCACAAGGGTCCATTTGGTTTCATTTTTACGTTCTCGAAGAGTTACATCGGATTAACCAACGGTCCCACTGAGCACATTTCTAAAAAATGTCTAAAAAACCATCTAAAAGTAAACATTTTTTAGAGGTCTAACCTTAGGTTAGACGTCGATTAGATATCTAATCAGTGTCTAATCTAAGATTAGATGTAATTATATGAACAGAAAAACATATATGAACAGAAAAACAAAACGACAAAATCACATACAGAAATTCGGATGATTTATTGAAACGAACAGCAGTCTCAAAAAGACCAATCCGAAATCAGTACAATGTTTTGAATTAAGTTCTGTGTTCGGCTGACACAGGCATCTGTTATGCAGGTGACATCAGCAAAACAAATAAAACAAAGTTAAAACATAAAGTTATGTAATCAATATGTAATAAAAAAGCGAAGGGAAGAATAGTTGCCTCTGTGCTATGAGTGGGTCTAATTCAAGGAACAACTTAACAAATAATTGAATAAAAAAACATTTGTTATTCTGGATTTAAATTTAATCTATATATAGTGGGCACCCGCTGGCCTAGTGGTCCACACAGAGAAAAACCAATGGTCAAAAACAACCTAACTTCGGTCAAATTTCAACCAAACGTAGAGATTGAATAAGGACCAACTGGGTCTTTGGTCAATCTGACCGAATAATGCGTGTTATTATATTTGACCGAATGCATTTGGTTACATTAATAACCAATTATGAGGGTCAACATAACCTAAGTACCAGTTGATTTGACCGAACATATTAGCTTGCATTAATAACCTAATTTTGAGGGTCAAGATTACCCAACTGCCAGTTGAATTGATACAGAATATTCAGTTAACCCATTTGTTTATTAAAGGGAATTCCACCCATTTAAAGGGGAACTTCGCCACTTTTCAACACTCTTTGTGTGGTGTTGGTCATTAGCATACATGCTAATGGCCTCCTGATTAATAACATTGGGATTCTGTGGCTCCAGCGCCGTGCTTCCCAAGTTGTCAGATTCTGACCCAGTGACGTCATTGGGTCAGAACGTCCCACTGACTTAAACTACAGCGAGTATGTGGACGGTAAGGTTACCGTACCGGTCTGAGTAACGGTCTGAGTGCCGGTCTGAAGGAAAAGTCGTTGCAGTGTTGTGTTTACAGTGTTGGATGCATTCCTCGGCATTAGTATCCTATCTGTTCCTGTAAAAAGTATAAATAATTTCATTTTTCGTCATTTTGTCCGAGAAATTCTACAATACCCACAGTGCACCGCGGCATCAACCAAAGTCTGTGACCTAACAAATTGGTTACCGTACCGGTCTGAGTAACGGTCTGAGTGCCGGTCTGAAGGAAAAGTCGTTGCAGTGTTGTGTTTACAGTGTTGGATGCATTCCTCGGCATTAGTATCCTATCTGTTCCTGTAAAAGTATAAATAATTTCATTTTTCGTCATTTTGTCCGAGAAATTCTACAATACCCACAGTGCACCGCGGCATCAACCAAAGTCTGTGACCTAACAAATTGGTTATTCTCATTAAAACAACCCAAAACCAATAACCAAATAAAACAACCCATGAATTCGGTCAAAATAAAATCCCTGCAACCCAGGAAAAGGGTATGGCTTCAAGAAATAACCCAGGAAAGTGACCTAACACCTTGACTGAAGTGTTTAGTTGCAATTTTGACCGATTAGTTTTTTGGTCCAGTGCATGCCTGAGAGTGTGTGGCGTGTTTGAGTCCCTTTCATGACAACCTTTGCTGCATTCTCTCCTTCTCTCCCTTGCTTTCTGGTCTGAATTCACTAATAACTATTCATACACACAAACAGTCAGAAACAAATCTCTTAGCTCTCTTAGCCCTCTTTCAGACAGAGCCCCTTGAAGTAAGGAAGTCTCCCCGCTTTGTGGATGTAGAGCAAAGGATGGACGAACATTGACAATGAAGCAATTACATATGTGATGTTCAAGGCAACTACCGTGTTCTGTGCCTGTAGTAGTATGGTTAGGACAAAGGGAATGTAGCTCAGTGTAGTCAGTACCATCACTATCAAGCTGATCAGAATAATGTTAAAAGCCCTTCTCTTCATGTTGTTTCCCTCCCCACTGTCCCTCTGTCCTTCTCCTGGTCCAGGCTGTTTCAGAGCTCTGAGGACCGAGAAGCAGCAGAAAGACACCACAGAAATGCACACAATGCAAAAGCCCAGAAACATGTAACTAGCCAAGGAAACAAATTTACACACTATCATTCCAATGTTGCAGAAAATCACAGTCAGCCAGACAACACAGCAACAGGCCACTCTGTACCAAAGAGCTTTGTATCTGAGAAATACAACAGGGTGAACCACTGCTATGTAACGCTCCACACAGACACAACACTGGAACAATGGAACAGAGGAGTAACCAAGACAAATAAAAAAAATCATAGCCAGGTGAAGAATCAAGTTGTGTGTGAAGAGCCATGCAAAGTATATGACCGCTGTCAGTGTAGAGATGAGCACAGATCCAGTCAGGTTGAGATAGAAGAACTCGGAGGCGATGGTCCCACCAGCTCCACTCAGGATCAGCCACACAACGTAGCTGTTGATGGGGAGACCCAGGATGAGGCTGAGAGAGTTCCTGGCAGTTTGTAGTGGAAGACTGATGACGTAGTACAAGTTGTCGTTTCCCAGTGTGTCATTCATGTTTACACTCTGTCTGACCTGTTCACAAGAGCAAGACATGATTAGTGTTGATTTGTCAACTAAATCTATGTTCAACAATGTTCATTGACTAACCATTTTCACTGATGAAAACTATATGAAAAATATCAACTGAGCTATATGGCTAAACCTAAACACATGCTAATAATTTTGGTAACAAATTAAGTACTGGACTAATGAAGAAGAGATCCACTAGAACTAAAAGTCAAGTAATTTTATTATTGAGTGCTTGCTTGAAATAGCAGATCTAGAAGCTCAGGTGCTGTGATGCATTGTGAGCTTACACAACGTACACAGACTATTTTCAGCATTCACGTGTAAAATCATCCAGCTATTGTGCACTACATCAAGGCCCGCAAAATGCATTTAAGTCTACAAAACAAATTCAAGTTTCACCAGTTGAAATACATTCATAGCATTTATGATTGTACCTATTAATGCAATTCAAGGCCCGCAAAATGCATTTAAGTCTACAAAATCAATTTCACAGTTGAAACTTTACAGTTGATTGATTTAGTATTTAATTCAATTCATTCAACTGAAATATTTTGAATTAAATTGACTAAAAGTTGACTAAAACATACAAATTATGTTTCTTGGCAAACAATATGACTAAGCTAATTTGCAATATGTGCTGTCAAAATTAATACGTCTAGAAGGATGTCTCGAATTGAGAGTTGACTGAACTTAAGCATGACACAATTAAACATTTTAAACTCTTCTCCATATTCTTAAAAAAAAAAATCAAACAAGGAACATAAGATTAAAATGATCTCACATACTGGATGCCAGTAGAGCGTCTCAGACCTCTGAGTCAGATGTTTCGGTGAAGTCTCTTCTCCAGTCACTGTTTTCCTGATCTCACATCGTCAAAATGATGTCCTCTCAGCTGTGCCTCGTCTAACTATTCAACTCTCTGATCCTTCCACTGTATTGCTTGTTGTACACCTGCACCTGTACATTTGTTTGGATCGTTATTCTATGGAAATGTGTTCTTAATCATCCATAATACACAGTCATTATTCAAAGGTCTGTTATTGTTGCAGAAGTTCTAGCAACAAGATGCGAGCATGACTATCAGTTTGTGTATTGCACACCCATGTAGCCTCTTACCAGGCAACATATTCATATACAGTAGTGTTTAATAATTATTTCACGGAAATGTGTATTTAAATGCGCAGTCACTACGCACACTGACCCCTTTATACTGGGGCTGCAACTAACGGTTGTTTTCATAATTGATTCATCTGGCAATTTGAGCGATCAATCGGATGACGGCAGATTAATAACACTACTGATACTGTAATGTTCAGTTACCACTGAAACCCCACATCACCCCTGCTCATTTTGACAGGTTGGAATGGCATAGGGTTGCCGACGATTCAGTACACAATAAGACCCATTTACCTATCCAAATACTTCACCAAGATACCCAAGTACCTGTCCAAATACTTAACCCAGATATCCATGTACCTGTCCAAATACTTCACTAAGATACCAAGTACCTGTCCAAATACTTTACCAAGATACCCATAGGCCTGTCTAAATAATTCCTTAATGTCAACAAAGTCCACATCCTTGGTATCTGCTGGCCTAGTGGTCCAGCCACATGCCACATATGGTTTCGACTGACAGCGTGTCACATGTTCGAGTCCTGTTAATGACGACCTTTAATTCAATTCAATTCAATTCAATTCAAAGGAGCTTTATTGGCATGATAAAACAGACATTTACATTGCCAAAGCAAGAGTCACAAAACAATACAACAAAAACAGTTGAAAATGGGCAATTTAACAATTGCAAAGTGTGGTTGCCGTTGTCGCTTGCGTCGCCCCCCCGCAAGTTCCAGTACCTAATTACAACGTGAACTTATTACGTCATCCCTGGATAACGTGGAAGTAATTTGGAGGGCATTTATTCCCCCCAAATGGCGTTTTTTTTTTTTTGCAACAAATGGCTACATTTTGTGCGTTTGTGGCGCCCCCTATGGTTGAAAATGGAATTGCTTTTGGGCCTCTGTTGAAGGGCTCAGCCAAGACCTGTGATTCAAATTTGGGGTGGATTGGACATTTTTTACAAAAAATAGTTACATTTCGTGCACTTGTAGCGCCCCCTATGGTTGAAAATGGAATTGCTCTCTGCTATCTGTTGAAGCCGTCACCCTAGACCTGTGATTCAATTTTGGGGTGGATTGGACATTCGGTGCATGAATTGTGACCTTTTCTGTAAAATAGGCCCCTCCCACTAACTTCCGAAGGCTATTGCGGCCTAACGATACGTGATATCAAAATTCTGCCAACGCTGTTTTGATCGGATAGCTCCAGAGATCACGTGTACCGATTTTTGTGAGATTTGGACAAAATATGCAGGAATGGGGCAAAAAGTGTGTTTTGGAGAAAAATCAAAATGGCGGAAAATCTATCCTGACGCAAATGGCGTGGCCTATATGGGGAGATGCGTCATGATCCAAGGAATCCATGGAAAAAAGAATTTTGATTCTACGACCTACGGTTCAAGAGTTATAGGCCAAAATGTACAGTGACCAGTTATAGCGCCACCATCTGGCCGAACGATAACGTAATTATATATGTCATAATGCAATTAATTTTTAAAATTATTGCGAACGGCCTCCCTGATTTGTGTAAGCATAGCCCTTACGGTCTCCGAGGGAAAAATACTTGAAATTCACTTTTTGCACTTTTCCATTCATTTCAATGGGGCAAAATAATGCACTAATTAATTCATATTAATTAAACTATGTAATATTTCTCTTAGCAAAATGCAAGCACACCATTCTGATTTTTTCCGCTCGATATGATGTATGGCACAAGTGCGTGCTACTAGAACTCTGCGAGGAGTAGCGGGACGAAAAAAGTGAGCGGAACCGGAATAATAACTAGAATATTCGCAATTTAAAAATTGCAAAGTGTGGTTGCCGTTGTCGCTTGCGTCGGCCCCCCCGCAGCTTCCGGTAACCAATTACGATGTGAACTTTTACGTCATTCCCGGATCACGTGGAAGTATTTTGGAGGGCATTTATTTCGCACATTTTGTGCACTTGTGGCGCCCCCTATGGTTGAAAATGGAATTGCTTTTGGCCCTCTGTTGAAGGGCTCAGCCAAGACCTGTGATTCAAATTTGGGTGGATTGGACATTTGATGCGTGATTTGTGGCATTTTCTGTAAAATAGCCCCCTCCCACTAACTTGCGTAGGCCCCTCCCAAACCAATTATGATGTGAACTTGTCAGTCATCCCCGGGATCATGTGGAAGTAATTTGGAGGGCATTTATTCCCCCAAAATGGCGTTTTTGCAACAAATAGTTACATTTTGTGCATTTATGGCGCCCCCTATGGTTGAAAATTGAATTGCTTTTGGCTGCCTATTGAAGGGCTCACCCAAGACCTGTGATTCAAATTTGGGGTGGATTGGACATTTGATGCGTGATTTGTGGCATTTTCTGTAAAATAGGCCGATCCCACAAATTTCAGAAGGCCATTGCGGCCAAACGATACGCAAAATCAAAATTCCCCCAATGCTGTTTTAATCGGATTGGTCCAGAGACCTTCCGTACCAATTTTTATGAGATTTGGACCAAATATGAAGAAATGGGGGCAAAAAGTGTGTTTTGGACAAAATTCAAAATTGCGTCTCTAAATTTTTTAACGGAAATGGCGTGGCCTATTTGGGGAGATGCGTCATGATCCAAGGAATCCATGGAAACAAGAAATCCGATTCTACGACCTACGGTTCAAGAGTTATAAGCCAAAACGTAAAGTGGCCTGTTATAGCGCCACCATCTGGCCGAACGATAACATCAAAAGGCAATTCATTTTTTAAATCATTATGAACATCCTCCCCAAGTTTTGTAAGAATAGCCCTTATGGTCTGCGAGGGAAAAATACTTGAACTTGATTTTTTGCCCACAAACCCACGTGGGCCGACCCATGCCCACAACCGCATCTGGGTTAACATGTGTTAACCCACATTAACAAATAAATTAATATCAATTAAACTATACAACGGATCTCTTAGAAAAATACAAGCACACCATTCCCGAGGAAGCCGGTCGATTTGACATATGGCTCGGGTGCATGCGACAAAAACTGTGGGAGGAGTAGCGCGGCGAAGTTTCCCAACTTGGAATACAAGAGTCTGGTTGCCCTTCGGGCAACCACACTAACTAGAATATTCGCAATTTAACAATTGCAAAGTGTGGTTGCCGTTGTCGCTTGCGTCGACCTCCCCGCAGCTTCCGGTAGCCAAATACGATGTGAACTTTTACGTCATCCCCGGGTCACGTGGAAGTAGTTTGGAGGGCATTTATTCCCCCTGAATGGCGTTTTTTTTTGCAACAAACTTACATTTTGTGCGTTTGTGGCGCCCCCTATGGTTGAAAATGGAATTGCTTTTGGCCCTCTGTTGAAGGGCTCAACCAAGACCTGTGATTCAAATTTGGGGTGGATTGGACATTTTTTGCAACAAATATATACATTTATTGCATTTGTGGCGCCCCCTGTGGTTGAAAATAGAATTGCTTTTGTCGTCTGTTGAAGCCGTCACATTAGACCTGTGATTCATTTTTGGAGTGGATTGGACATTCGGTGCATGAATTGTGGCCTTTTCTGTAAAATAGGCCCCTCCCACTAACTTCGGAAGGCTATTGCGGCCTAACGATACGTGATATCAAAATTCTGCCAACGCTGTTTTGATCGGATAGCTCCAGAGATCACGTGTACCGATTTTCGTGAGATTTGGACAAAATATGCAGGAATGGGTGCAAAAACTGTGTTTTGGAGAAAAATCAAAATGGCGGAAAATCTAACCTGGCGCAAATGGGCGTGGCCTATATAGGGAGTTGCGTCATGATCCAAGGAATCCATGAAAAAAAGAATTTTGATTCTACGACCTACGGTTCACGAGTTATAGGCCAAAATGTACAGTGACCAGTTATAGCGCCACCATCTGGCCAAACGATAACGTAATTATATATGTCATAATGCAATTAATTTTAAAATTATTGCAAACGGCCTCCCTGATTTGTGTAAGCATAGCCCTTACGGTCTTCGAGGGAAAAATACTTGAACTTTACTTTTTGCACTTTTCCATTCATATCAATGGGGCCAAATAATGCACTAATTAATTCATATTAATTAAACTATGTAATATTTCTCTTAGCACAATGCACGCACACGATTCTGATTTTTTCCGCTCGATATGATGTATGGCACATGTGTGTGCTACTAAAACTGTGCGAGGAGTAGCACGACGAAAAACGTGTTATGCGGAACAATAAAAACTAGAATATTCGCAATTTAACAATTGCAAAGTGTGGTTGCCGTTGTCGCTTGCGTCGACCTCCCCGCAGCTTCCGGTAGCCAAATACGATGTGAACTTTTACGTCATCCCCGGGGTCACGTGGAAGTAGTTTGGAGGGCATTTATTCCCCCTGAATGGCGTTTTTTTTTGCAACAAACTTACATTTTGTGCGTTTGTGGCGCCCCCTATGGTTGAAAATGGAATTGCTTTTGGCCCTCTGTTGAAGGGCTCAACCAAGACCTGTGATTCAAATTTGGGGTGGATTGGACATTTTTTGCAACAAATATATACATTTATTGCATTTGTGGCGCCCCCTGTGGTTGAAAATAGAATTGCTTTTGGTCGTCTGTTGAAGCCGTCACATTAGACCTGTGATTCATTTTTGGAGTGGATTGGACATTCGGTGCATGAATTGTGGCCTTTTCTGTAAAATAGGCCCCTCCCACTAACTTCGGAAGGCTATTGCGGCCTAACGATACGTGATATCAAAATTCTGCCAACGCTGTTTTGATCGGATAGCTCCAGAGATCACGTGTACCGATTTTCGTGAGATTTGGACAAAATATGCAGGAATGGGTGCAAAAACTGTGTTTTGGAGAAAAATCAAAATGGCGGAAAATCTAACCTGGCGCAAATGGGCGTGGCCTATATAGGGAGTTGCGTCATGATCCAAGGAATCCATGAAAAAAAGAATTTTGATTCTACGACCTACGGTTCACGAGTTATAGGCCAAAATGTACAGTGACCAGTTATAGCGCCACCATCTGGCCAAACGATAACGTAATTATATATGTCATAATGCAATTAATTTTTAAAATTATTGCAAACGGCCTCCCTGATTTGTGTAAGCATAGCCCTTACGGTCTTCGAGGGAAAAATACTTGAACTTTACTTTTTGCACTTTTCCATTCATATCAATGGGGCCAAATAATGCACTAATTAATTCATATTAATTAAACTATGTAATATTTCTCTTAGCACAATGCACGCACACGATTCTGATTTTTTTCCGCTCGATATGATGTATGGCACATGTGTGTGCTACTAGAACTGTGCGAGGAGTAGCGCGACGAAAAACGTGTTATGCGGAACAATAAAAATAATAATAATAACTAGAATATTCGCAATTTAAAAATTGCAAAGTGTGGTTGCCGTTGTCGCTTGCGTTGGCCCCCCCGCAGCTTCCGGTAGCCAATTACGACGTGAACTTGTTACGTCATCCCCGGGATCACGTGGAAGTAATTTGGAGGGCATGTATTCCCCCCCGAATGGCGTTTTTTTTCCAACAAACTTACATTTTGTGCGTTTGTGGTGCCCCCTATGGTTGAAAATGGAATTGCTTTTGGCCCTCTGTTGAAGGGCTCAACCAAGACCTGTGATTCAAATTTGGGGTGGATTGGACATTTTTTGCAACAAATATTTACATTTTATGCATTTGTGGCGCCCCCTATGGTTGAAAATGGAATTGCTTTTAGTCCTCTGTTGAAGCCGTCACCCTAGACCTGTGATTCAATTTTGGGTGGATTGGACAGGTGCATGAATTGTGGCCTTTTCTGTAAAATAGGCCCCTCCCACTAACTTCGGAAGGCTATTGCGGACTAACGACACGTGATATCAAAATTCTGCTAACGCTGTTTTCATCGGATAGCTCCAGAGATCCTGTGTACCGATTTTCGTAAGATTTGGACAAAATATGCAGGAATGGGGGCAAAAAGTGTGTTTTGGAGAAAAATCAAAATGGCGGAAAATCTATCCTGACGCAAATGGGCGTGGCCTATATGGGGAGATGCGCCATGATCCAAGGAATCCATGGAAAAAAGAATTTTGATTCTACGACCTACGGTTCAAGAGTTATAGGCCAAAATGTACAGTGACCAGTTATAGCGCCACCATCTGGCCGAACGATAACGTAATTATATATCTCACAATTCAATTAATTTTTAAAATTATTGCAAGCGGCCTCCCTGATTTGTGTTAGCATAGCCCTTACGGTCTTCGAGGGAAAAATACTTGAAATTCACTTTTTGCACTTTTCCATTCATTCCAATGGGGCTAAATAATGCACTAATTAATTCATATTAATTAAACTATGTAATATTTCTCTTAGCACAATGCAAGCACACCATTCTGATTTTTTCCGCTCGATATGATGTATGGCACATGTGTGTGCTACTAAAACTGTGCGAGGAGTAGCGCGACGAAAAACGTGTTATGCGGAAGAAAGAAAAATAATAATTATTAAACTACTTGTAATATAAGAGTCTGGTTGCCCTTCGGGCAACCACACTAATAATAATAATAATAATAATTAAACTACTTGTAATATAAGAGTCTGGTTGCCCTTCGGGCAACCACACTAACTAGAATATTCGCAATTTAACAATTGCAAAGTGTGGTTGCCGTTGTCGCTTGCGTCGACCTCCCCGCAGCTTCCGGTAGCCAATTACGATGTGAACTTTTACGTCATCCGCGGGGTCACGTGGAAGTAGTTTGGAGGGCATTTATTCCCCCCAAATGGCTTTTTTTGCAACAAATCGTTACATTTTGTGTTTGTGGCGCCCCCTATGGTTGAAAATGGAATTGCTTTTGGGCCTCTGTTGAAGGGCTCAGCCAAGACCTGTCATTCAAATTTGGGGTGGATTGGACATTTTTTTACAAAAAATAGTTACATTTCGTGCACTTGTAGCGCCCCCTATGGTTGAAAATGGAATTGCTCTCTGCAATCTGTTGAAGTCGTCACCCTAGACCTGTGATTCAATTTTGGGGTGGATTGACATTCGGTGCATGAATTGTGGCCTTTTCTGTAAAATAGGCCCCTCCCACTAACTTCGGAAGGCTATTGCGGACTAACGATACGTCATATCAAAATTCTGCCAACGCTGTTTTGATCGGATAGCTCCAGAGATCATGTGTACCGATTTTCGTGAGATTTGGACAAAGTATGCAGGAATGGGGGCAAAAAGTGTGTTTTGGACAAAACTCAAAATGGCGGAAAATCTATCCTGACGCAAATGGGCGTGGCCTATGTGGGGAGATGCGTCATGATCCAAGGAATCCATGGAAAAAAGAATTTTGATTCTACGACCTACGGTTCAAGAGTTATAGGCCAAAATGTACAGTGACCAGTTATAGCGCCACCATCTGGCCGAACGATAACGTAATTATATATGTCATAATGCAATTAATTTCTAAAATTATTGCGAACGGCCTCCCTGGTTTGTGTAAGCATAGCCCTTACGGTCTCCGAGGGAAAAATATTTGAACTTCACTTTTTGCACTTTTCCATTCATTTCAATGGGCCAAAATAATGCACTAATTAATTCATATTAATTAAACTATGTAATATTTCTCTTAGCACAATGCAAGCACACGATTCTGATTTTTTCCGCTCGATATGATGTATGGCACATGTGTGTGCTACTAAAACTGTGCAAGGAGTAGCGACGCGAAAAACGTGTTATGCGGAACAATAAAAACTAGAATATTCGCAATTTAACAATTGCAAAGTGTGGTTGCCGTTGTTGCTTGCGTCAACCTCCCCGCAGCTTCCGGTAGCCAATTACGATGTGAACTTTTACGTCATCCCCGGGTCACGTGGAAGTAGTTTGGAGGGCATTTATTCCCCCTGAATGGCGTTTTTTTGCAACAAACTTACATTTTGTGCGTTTGTGGCGCCCCCTATGGTTGAAAATGGAATTGCTTTTGGCCCTCTGTTGAAGGGCTCAACCAAGACCTGTGATTCAAATTTGGGTGGATTGGACATTTTTTGCAACAAATATTTACATTTTGTGCATTTGTGGCGCCCCCTATGGTTGAAAATGGAATTGCTTTTGGTCCTCTGTTGAAGCCGTCACATTAGACCTGTGATTCAATTTTGGAGTGGATTGGACATTCGGTGCATGAATTGTGGCCTTTTCTGTAAAATAAGCCCCTCCCACTAACTTCGGAAGGCTATTGCGGCCTAACGATACGTGATATCAAAATTCTGCCAACGCTGTTTTGATCGGATAGCTCCAGAGATCACGTGTACCGATTTTCGTGAGATTTGGACAAAATATGCAGGAATGGGGGCAAAAAGTGTGTTTTGGAGAAAAATCAAAATGGCGGAAAATCTATCCTGGCGCAAATGGGCGTGGCCTACATTGGGAGATGCGTCATGATTCAAGGAATCCATGGAAAAAAGAATTTTGATCCTACGACCTACGGTTCAAGAGTTATTATCCAAAACGTAAAGTGGCCTGTTATAGCGCCACCATGAGGCCAAGTCATGTAATTATTTTTCAGGTAATTTTCACAATTATAATAAACCTCCCCTCCATGTCTTGTAAAAATGGCACTTATGGCCTTCAAGGGAAAAAACATTCTAACTGGAGTCATCAACCTTCCCCCTATAAGTCCCCTTATAATATATGGATAACTAATAAATTAATATAAATTAAACTACATAACAGATCTCTTAGAAAAATGCAAGCACACCATTCCCGATGAAGCCGGTCGATTTGACATATGGCTCAGGTGCATGCGACAAAACCTGTGGGAGGAGTAGCGTGACGAAGTTTCCAAAAGAGAGTGCAATATTAACACTAGAATATTCGCAATTTAACAATTGCAAAGTGTGGTTGCCGTTGTCGCTTGCGTCGACCTCCCCGCAGCTTCCGGTAGCCAATTACGATGTAAACTTTTACGTCATCCCCGGGGTCACGTGGAAGTAGTTTGGAGGGCATTTATTCCCCCTGAATGGCGTTTTTTTTGCAACAAACTTACATTTTGTGCGTTTGTGGCGCCCCCTATGGTTGAAAATGGAATTGCTTTTGGCCCTCTGTTGAAGGGCTCAACCAAGACCTGTGATTCAAATTTGGGGTGTATTGGACATTTTTTGCAACAAATATTTACATTTTGTGCATTTGTGGCGCCCCCTATGGTTGAAAATGGAATTGCTTTTGGTCCTCTGTTGAAGCCGTCACATTAGACCTGTGATTCAATTTTGGAGTGGATTGGACATTCGGTGCATGAATTGTGGCCTTTTCTGTAAAATAGGCCCCTCCCACTAACTTCGGAAGGCTATTGCGGCCTAACGATACGTGATATCAAAATTCTGCCAACGCTGTTTTCATCGGATCGCTCCAGAGATCCGGTGTACCGATTCTTGTGAGATTTGGACAAAATATGCAGGAATGGGGGCTAAAAGTGTGTTTTGGACAAAACTCAAAATGGCGGAAAATCTATCCTGACGCAAATGGGCGTGGCCTATATGGGAGATGCGTCTAGATCCAAGGAATCCATGGAAAAAAGAATTTTGATTCTACGACCTACGGTTCAAGAGTTATAGGCCAAAATGTACAGTGACCAGTTATAGCGCCACCATCTGGCCAAACGATAACGTAATTATATATTTCATAATGCAATTAATTTTTAAAATTATTGCAAACAGCCTCCCTGATTTGTGTAAGCATAGCCCTTACGGTATTCGAGGGAAAAATACTTGAACTTTACTTTTTGCACTTTTCCATTCATTTCAATGGGGCAAAATAATGCACTAATTAATTCATATTAATTAAACTATGTAATATTTCTCTTAGCAAAATGCAAGCACACCATTCTGATTTTTTCCGCTCGATATGATGTATGGCACAAGTGCGTGCTACTAGAACTCTGCGAGGAGTAGCGGGACGAAAAAAGCCGGAATAATAATAATAATAATATTTAAACTACTTGGAATATAAGAGTCTGGTTGCCCTTCGGGCAACCACACTAACTAGAATATTCGCAATTTAACAATTGCAAAGTGTGGTTGCCGTTGTCGCTTGCGTCGACCTCCCCGCAGCTTCCGGTAGCCAATTACGATGTGAACTTTTACGTCATCCCCGGGGTCACGTGGAAGTAGTTTGGAGGGCATTTATTCCCCCCAAATGGCTTTTTTTGCAACAAATCGTTACATTTTGTGTTTGTGGCGCCCCCTATGGTTGAAAATGGAATTGCTTTTGGGCCTCTGTTGAAGGGCTCAGCCAAGACCTGTCATTCAAATTTGGGGTGGATTGGACATTTTTTACAAAAAATAGTTACATTTCGTGCACTTGTAGCGCCCCCTATGGTTGAAAATGGAATTGCTCTCTGCAATCTGTTGAAGCCGTCACCCTAGACCTGTGATTCAATTTTGGGGTGGATTGGACATTCGGTGCATGAATTGTGGCCTTTTCTGTAAAATAGGCCCCTCCCACTAACTTCGGAAGGCTATTGCGGACTAACGATACGTCATATCAAAATTCTGCCAACGCTGTTTTGATCGGATAGCTCCAGAGATCATGTGTACCGATTTTCGTGAGATTTGGACAAAGTATGCAGGAATGGGGGCAAAAAGTGTGTTTTGGACAAAACTCAAAATGGCGGAAAATCTATCCTGACGCAAATGGGCGTGGCCTATGTGGGGAGATGCGTCATGATCCAAGGAATCCATGGAAAAAAGAATTTTGATTCTACGACCTACGGTTCAAGAGTTATAGGCCAAAATGTACAGTGACCAGTTATAGCGCCACCATCTGGCCGAACGATAACGTAATTATATATGTCATAATGCAATTAATTTCTAAAATTATTGCGAACGGCCTCCCTGGTTTGTGTAAGCATAGCCCTTACGGTCTCCGAGGGAAAAATATTTGAACTTCACTTTTTGCACTTTTCCATTCATTTCAATGGGCCAAAATAATGCACTAATTAATTCATATTAATTAAACTATGTAATATTTCTCTTAGCACAATGCAAGCACACGATTCTGATTTTTTCCGCTCGATATGATGTATGGCACATGTGTGTGCTACTAAAACTGTGCAAGGAGTAGCGACGCGAAAAACGTGTTATGCGGAACAATAAAAACTAGAATATTCGCAATTTAACAATTGCAAAGTGTGGTTGCCGTTGTCGCTTGCGTCGACCTCCCCGCAGCTTCCGGTAGCTAAATACGATGTGAACTTTTACGTCATCCCCGGGGTCACGTGGAAGTAGTTTGGAGGGCATGTATTCCCCCTGAATGGCGTTCTTTTTTGCAACAAACTTACATTTTGTGCGTTTGTGGCGCCCCCTATGGTTGAAAATGGAATTGCTTTTGGCCCTCTGTTGAAGGGCTCAACCAAGACCTGTGATTCAAATTTGGGGTGGATTGGACATTTTTTGCAACAAATATATACATTTATTGCATTTGTGGCGCCCCCTGTGGTTGAAAATAGAATTGCTTTTGGTCGTCTGTTGAAGCCGTCACATTAGACCTGTGATTCATTTTTGGAGTGGATTGGACATTCGGTGCATGAATTGTGGCCTTTTCTGTAAAATAGGCCCCTCCCACTAACTTCGGAAGGCTATTGCGGCCTAACGATACGTGATATCAAAATTCTGCCAACGCTGTTTTGATCGGATAGCTCCAGAGATCACGTGTACCGATTTTCGTGAGATTTGGACAAAATATGCAGGAATGGGTGCAAAAACTGTGTTTTGGAGAAAAATCAAAATGGCGGAAAATCTAACCTGGCGCAAATGGGCGTGGCCTATATAGGGAGTTGCGTCATGATCCAAGGAATCCATGAAAAAAAGAATTTTGATTCTACGACCTACGGTTCACGAGTTATAGGCCAAAATGTACAGTGACCAGTTATAGCGCCACCATCTGGCCAAACGATAACGTAATTATATATGTCATAATGCAATTAATTTTTAAAATTATTGCAAACGGCCTCCCTGATTTGTGTAAGCATAGCCCTTACGGTCTTCGAGGGAAAAATACTTGAACTTTACTTTTTGCACTTTTCCATTCATATCAATGGGGCCAAATAATGCACTAATTAATTCATATTAATTAAACTATGTAATATTTCTCTTAGCACAATGCACGCACACGATTCTGATTTTTTCCGCTCGATATGATGTATGGCACATGTGTGTGCTACTAAAACTGTGCGAGGAGTAGCACGACGAAAAACGTGTTATGCGGAACAATAAAAATAATAATAATAATAATAATTAAACTACTTGTAATATAAGAGTCTGGTTGCCCTTCGGGCAACCACACTAATAATAATTAAACTACTTGTAATATAAGAGTCTGGTTGCCCTTCGGGCAACCACACTAACTAGAATATTCGCAATTTAAAAATTGCAAAGTGTGGTTGCCGTTGTCGCTTGCGTCGGCCCCCCCGCAGCTTCCGGTAGCCAATTACGACGTGAACTTGTTACGTCATCCCCAGGATCACGTGGAAGTAATTTGGAGGGCATGTATTCCCCCCGAATGGCGTTTTTTTTCCAACAAACTTACATTTTGTGCGTTTGTGGCGCCCCCTATGGTTGAAAATGGAATTGCTTTTGGCCCTCTGTTGAAGGGCTCAACCAAGACCTGTGATTCAAATTTGGGGTGGATTGGACATTTTTTGCAACAAATATTTACATTTTATGCATTTGTGGCGCCCCCTATGGTTGAAAATGGAATTGCTTTTAGTCCTCTGTTGAAGCCGTCACCCTAGACCTGTGATTCAATTTTGGGGTGGATTGGACATTCGGTGCATGAATTGTGGCCTTTTCTGTAAAATAGGCCCCTCCCACTAACTTCGGAAGGCTATTGCGGACTAACGACACGTGATATCAAAATTCTGCTAACGCTGTTTTCATCGGATAGCTCCAGAGATCCTGTGTACCGATTTTCGTAAGATTTGGACAAAATATGCAGGAATGGGGGCAAAAAGTGTGTTTTGGAGAAAAATCAAAATGGCGGAAAATCTATCCTGACGCAAATGGGCGTGGCCTATATGGGGAGATGCGCCATGATCCAAGGAATCCATGGAAAAAAGAATTTTGATTCTACGACCTACGGTTCAAGAGTTATAGGCCAAAATGTACAGTGACCAGTTATAGCGCCACCATCTGGCCGAACGATAACGTAATTATATATCTCATAATTCAATTAATTTTTAAAATTATTGCAAACGGCCTCCCTGATTTGTGTTAGCATAGCCTATACGGTCTTTGAGGGAAAAATACTTGAAATTCACTTTTTGCACTTTTCCATTCATTTCAATGGGGCTAAATAATGCACTAATTAATTCATATTAATTAAACTATGTAATATTTCTCTTAGCACAATGCAAGCACACGATTCTGATTTTTTCCGCTCGATATGAAGTATGGCACATGTGTGTGCTACTAAAACTGTGCGAGGAGTAGCGCGACGAAAAACGTGTTATGCGGAACAATAAAAACTAGAATATTCGCAATTTAACAATTGCAAAGTGTGGTTGCCGTTGTCGCTTGCGTCGACCTCCCCGCAGCTTCCGGTAGCCAATTACGATGTGAACTTTTACGTCATCCCCGGGGTCACGTGGAAGTAGTTTGGAGGGCATTTATTCCCCCTGAATGGCGTTTTTTTTGCAACAAACTTACATTTTGTGCGTTTGTGGCGCCCCCTATGGTTGAAAATGGAATTGCTTCTGGCCCTCTGTTGAAGGGCTCAACCAAGACCTGTGATTCAAATTTGGGGTGGATTGGACATTTTTTGCAACAAATATTTACATTTTGTGCATTTGTGGCGCCCCCTATGGTTGAAAATGGAATTGCTTTTGGCCCTCTGTTGAAGCCGTCACATTAGACCTGTGATTCAATTTTGGAGTGGATTGGACATTCGGTGCATGAATTGTGGCCTTTTCTGTAAAATAGGCCCCTCCCACTAACTTCGGAAGGCTATTGCGGCCTAACGATACGTGATATCAAAATTCTGCTAACGCTGCTTTGATCGGATAGCTCCAGAGATCATGTGTACCGATTTTCGTGAGATTTGGACAAAATATGCAGGAATGGGGCAAAAAGTGTGTTTTGGAGAAAAATCAAAATGGCGGAAAATCTACCCTGACGCAAATGGGCGTGGCCTATATGGGGAGATGCGCCATGATCCAAGGAATCCATGGAAAAAAGAATTTTGATTCTACGACCTACGGTTCAAGAGTTATAGGCCAAAATGTACAGTGACCAGTTATAGCGCCACCATCTGGCCGAACGATAACGTAATTATATATGTCATAATGCAATTAATTTTTAAAATTATTGTGAACGGCCTCCCTGATTTGTCTAAGCATAGCCCTTACGGTCTCCGAGGGAAAAATACTTGAACTTCACGTTTTGCACTTTTCCATTCATTTCAATGGGCCAAAATAATGCACTAATTAATTCATATTAATTAAACTATGTAATATTTGTCTAAGCAAAATGCAAGCACACCATTCTGATTTTTTCCGCTCGATATGATGTATAGCACAACTGCGTGCTACTAGAACTCTGTGAGGAGTAGCGCGGCAAAAAAATGCGCGGAACAACAATAATACCAAAGAATAAACTACTTGTAATACAAGAGTCTGGTTGCCCTTCGGGCAACCACACTAATAATAATAATAACTAGAATATTCGCAATTTAACAATTGCAAAGTGTGGTTGCCGTTGTCGCTTGCGTTGGCCCCCCCGCAGCTTCCGGTAGCCAATTACGATGTGAACTTTTACGTCATCCCCGGGATCACGTGGAAGTAGTTTGGAGGGCATTTATTCCCCCCAAATGGCGTTTTTTTCCAACAAATGGTTACATTTTGTGCGTTTGTGGCGCCCCCTATGGTTGAAAATGGAATTGCTTTTGGGCCTCTGTTGAAGGGCTCAGCCAAGACCTGTCATTCAAATTTGGGGTGGATTGGACATTTTTTTACAAAAAATAGTTACATTTCGTGCACTTGTAGCGCCCCCTATGGTTGAAAATGGAATTGCTCTCTGCAATCTGTTGAAGCCGTCACCCTAGACCTGTGATTCAATTTTGGGGTGGATTGGACATTCGGTGCATGAATTGTGGCCTTTTCTGTAAAATAGGCCCCTCCCACTAACTTCGGAAGGCTATTGCGGCCTAACGATACGTGATATCAAAATTCTACCAACGCTGTTTTTATCGGATAGCTCCAGAGATTATGTGTACCGATTTTCATGAGATTTGGACAAAATATGCAGGAATGGGGGCAAAAAGTGTGTTTTGGACAAAACTCAAAATGGTGGAAAATCTATCCTGACGCAAATGGGCGTGGCCTATATCCGGAGATGCGCCATGATCCAAGGAATCCATGAAAAAAAGAATTATGATTCTACGACCTACGGTTCAAGAGTTATTATCCAAAACGTAAAGTGGCCTGTTATAGCGCCACCATGAGGCCAAGTCATGTAATTATTTTTCAGGTAATTTTCACAATTATTATGAACCTCCCCTCCAAGTCTTGTAAAAATGGCACTTATGGCCTTCAAGGGAAAAAACATTCTACTGGAGTCATCAACCTTCCCCCTATAATTCCCCTTATAATATATGGATAACTAATAAATTAATATAAATTAAACTACATAACGGATCTCTTAGAAAAATGCAAGCACACCATTCCCGATGAAGCCGGTCGATTTGACATATGGCTCAGGTGCATGCGACAAAACCTGTGGGAGGAGTAGCGTGCCGAAGTTTCCAAAAGAGAGTGCAACATTAACACTAGAATATTCGCAATTTAAAAATTGCAAAGTGTGGTTGCCGTTGTCGCTTGCGTTGGCCCCCCTCAGCTTCCGGTAGCCAATTACGATGTGAACTTTTACGTCATCCACGGGATCACGTGGAAGTAGTTTGGAAGGGATTTATTCCCCCCAAATGGCGTTTTTTTGCAACAAACTCTTACATTTTGTGCGTTTGTGGCGCCCCCTATGGTTGAAAATGGAATTGCTTTTGGGCCTCTGTTGAAGGGCTCAACCAAGACCTGTGATTCAAATTTGGGGTGGATTGGACATTTTTTGCAACAAATATTTACATTTCGTGCATCTGTGGCGCCCCCTATGGTTGAAAATGGAATTGCTCTCGGCTGTCAGTTGAAGCCATCACCCTAGACCTGTGATTCAATTTTGGGGTGGATTGGACATTCGGTGCATGAATTGTGTTCTTTTCTGTAAAATAGGCCCCTCCCACTAACTTCGGAAGGCTATTGCGGCCTAACGATGCGTGATATCAAAATTCTGCCAACGCTGTTTTGATTGGCTAGCTCCAGAGATCATGTGTACCGATTTTCGTGAGATTTGGACAAAATATGCAGGAGTGGGGGCAAAAAGTGTGTTTTGGAGAAAAATCAAAATGGCGGAAAATCTATCCTGACGCAAATGGGCGTGGCCTATATGGGGAGATGCGTCATGATCCAAGGAATCTATGGAAAAAAGAATTTTGATTCTACGACCTACGGTTCAAGAGTTATAGGCCAAAATGTACAGTGACCAGTTATAGCGCCACCATCTGGCCGAACGATAACGTAATTATATAGGTCATAATGCAATTAATTTTTAAAATTATTGCAAACGGCCTCCTTGATTTGTGTAAGCATAGCCCTTATGGTATTCGAGGGAAAAATACTTGAACTTTACTTTTTGCACTTTTCCATTCATTTCAATGGGCAAAATAATGCACTAATTAATTCATATTAATTAAACTATGTAATATTTCTCTTAGCACAATGCAAGCACACGATTCTGATTTTTTCCGCTCGATATGATGTATGGCACAAGTGCGTGCTACTAGAACTGTGCGAGGAGTAGCGGGACGAAAACAGGCGGAACAACAATAATAATATTAAACTACTTGTAATACAAGAGTCTGGTTGCCCTTCGGGCAACCACACTAATTAAACTACTTGTAATATAAGAGTCTGGTTGCCCTTCGGGCAACCACACTAACTAGAATATTCGCAATTTAACAATTGCAAAGTGTGGTTGCCGTTGTCGCTTGCGTCGACCTCCCCGCAGCTTCCGGTAGCCAATTACGATGTGAACTTTTACGTCATCCTCGGGGTCACGTGGAAGTAGTTTGGAAGGCATTTATTCCCCCTGAATGGCGTTTTTTTTGCAATAAACTTACATTTTGTGCGTTTGTGGCGCCCCCTATGGTTGAAAATGGAATTGCTTTTGGCCCTCTGGTGAAGGGCTCAACCAAGACCTGTGATTCAAATTTGGGGTGTATTGGACATTTTTTGCAACAAATATTTACATTTTGTGCATTTGTGGCGCCCCCTATGGTTGAAAATGGAATTGCTTTTGGTCCTCTGTTGAAGCCGTCACATTAGACCTGTGATTCAATTTTGGAGTGGATTGGACATTCGGTGCATGAATTGTGGCCTTTTCTGTAAAATAGGCCCCTCCCACTAACTTCGGAAGGCTATTGCGGCCTAACGATACGTGATATCAAAATTCTGCCAACGCTGTTTTGATTGGATAGCTCCAGAGATCACGTGTACCGATTTTCGTGAGATTTGGACAAAATATGCAGGAATGGGGGCAAAAAGTGTGTTTTGGAGAAAAATCAAAATGGCGGAAAATCTATCCTGGCGCAAATGGGCGTGGCCTAGATGGGGAGATGCGCCATGATTCAAGGAATCCATGGAATAAAGAATTTTGATTCTACGACCTACGGTTCAAGAGTTATAGGCCAAAATGTAAAGTGGCCTGTTATAGCGCCACCATCTGGCCGAACTATAACATCATAAGGCAATTAATTTTTAAAATTATTATGAAGCTCCTCCCCAAGTGTTGTAAGTATAGCCCTTAGGGTCTTCGAGGGAAAAATACTTGAACTTTACTTTTTGCACTTTTCCATTCATTTCAATGGGCCAAAATAATGCACTAATTAATTCATATTAATTAAACTATGTAATATTTCTCTTAGCAAAATGCAAGCACACGATTCTGATTTTTTCCGCTCGATATGATGTATGGCACAAGTGCGTGCTACTAGAACTGTGCGAGGAGTAGCGCGGCGAAAGTCAGCGGAACAATATTAATAATAAACTGCTTGTAATACAAGAGTCTGGTTGCCCTTCGGGCAACCACACTAACTAGAATATTCGCAATTTAACAATTGCAAAGTGTGGTTGCCGTTGCCGCTTGCGTCGACCTCCCCGCAGCTTCCGGTAGCCAATTACGATGTGAACTTTTACGTCATCCCCGGGGTCACGTGGAAGTAGTTTGGAGGGCATTTATTCCCCCTGAATGGCGTTTTTTTGCAACAAACTTACATTTTGTGCGTTTGTGGCGCCCCCTATGGTTGAAAATGGAATTGCTTTTGGCCCTCTGTTGAAGGGCTCAATCAAGACCTATCATTCAAATTTGGGGTGGATTGGACATTTTTTGCAACAAATATTTACATTTCGTGCACTTGTAGCGCCCCCTATGGTTGAAAATGGAATTGCTCTCTGCTATCTGTTGAAGCCATCACCCTAGACCTGTGATTCAATTTTGGGGTGGATTGGACATTCGGTGCATGAATTGTGGCCTTTTCTGTAAAATAGGCCCCTCCCACTAACTTCGGAAGGCTATTGCGGCCTAACGATACGTGATATCAAAATTCTGCCAACGCTGTTTTGATCGGATAGCTCCAGAGATCACGTGTACCGATTTTCGTGAGATTTGGACAAAATATGCAGGAGTGGGGGCAAAAAGTGTGTTTTGGACAAAAATCAAAATGGCGGAAAATCTATCCTGACGCAAATGGCGTGGCCTATATGGGGACATGCGTCATGATCCAAGGAATCCATGGAAAAAAGAATTTTGATTCTACGACCTACGGTTCAAGAGTTATAGGCCAAAATGTACAGTGACCAGTTATAGCGCCACCATCTGGCCGAACGATAACGTAAATATACATGTCATAATGCAATTAATTTTAAAATATTGCAAACGGCCTCCTTGATTTGTGTATGCGTAGCCCTTATGGTATTCGAGGGAAAAATACTTGAACTTTACTTTTTGCACTTTTCCATTCATTTCAATGGGGCAAAATAATGCACTAATTAATTCATATTAATTAAACTATGTAATATTTCTCTTAGCGCAATGCAAGCACACGATTCTGATTTTTTCCGCTCGATATGATGTATGGCACAAGTGCGTGCTACTAGAACTGTGCGAGGAGTAGCGCGACGAAAAACGTGTTATGCGGAAGAAAGAAAAATAATAAGTATTAAACTACTTGTAATACAAGAGTCTGGTTGCCCTTCGGGCAACCACACTAACTAGAATATTCGCAATTTAACAATTGCAAAGTGTGGTTGCCGTTGTCGCTTGCGTCGACCTCCCCGCAGCTTCCGGTAGCCAATTACGATGTGAACTTTTACGTCATCCCCGGGGTCACGTGGAAGTAGTTTGGAGGGCATTTATTCCCCCTGAATGGCGTTTTTTTGCAATAAACTTACATTTTGTGCGTTTGTGGCGCCCCCTATGGTTGAAAATGGAATTGCTTTTGGCCCTCTGGTGAAGGGCTCAACCAAGACCTGTGATTCAAATTTGGGGTGTATTGGACATTTTTTGCAACAAATATTTACATTTTGTGCATTTGTGGCGCCCCCTATGGTTGAAAATGGAATTGCTTTTGGTCCTCTGTTGAAGCCGTCACATTAGACCTGTGATTCAATTTTGGAGTGGATTGGACATTCGGTGCATGAATTGTGGCCTTTTCTGTAAAATAGGCCCCTCCCACTAACTTCGGAAGGCTATTGCGGCCTAACGATACGTGATATCAAAATTCTGCCAACGCTGTTTTGATTGGATAGCTCCAGAGATCACGTGTACCGATTTTCGTGAGATTTGGACAAAATATGCAGGAATGGGGGCAAAAAGTGTGTTTTGGAGAAAAATCAAAATGGCGGAAAATCTATCCTGGCGCAAATGGGCGTGGCCTAGATGGGAGATGCGCCATGATTCAAGGAATCCATGGAAAAAAGAATTTTGATTCTACGACCTACGGTTCAAGAGTTATAGGCCAAAATGTAAAGTGGCCTGTTATAGCGCCACCATCTGGCCGAACTATAACATCATAAGGCAATTCATTTTTAAAATTATTATGAAGCTCCTCCCCAAGTGTTGTAAGTATAGCCCTTAGGGTCTTCGAGGAAAAATACTTGAACTTTACTTTTTGCACTTTTCCATTCATTTCAATGGGCCAAAATAATGCAGTAATTAATTCATATTAATTAAACTATGTAATATTTCTCTTAGCAAAATGCAAGCACACGATTCTGATTTTTTCCGCTCGATATGATGTATGGCACAAGTGCGTGCTACTAGAACTGTGCGAGGAGTAGCGCGGCGAAAGTCAGCGGAACAATATTAATAATAAACTGCTTGTAATACAAGAGTCTGGTTGCCCTTCGGGCAACCACACTAACTAGAATATTCGCAATTTAACAATTGCAAAGTGTGGTTGCCGTTGTCGCTTGCGTCGACCTCCCCGCAGCTTCCGGTAGCCAATTACGATGTGAACTTGTTACGTCATCCCCGGGATCACGTGGAAGTAATTTGGAGGGCATTTATTCCCCCCAAATGGCGTTTTTTTTGCAACAAACTTACATTTTGTGCGTTTGTGGCGCCCCCTATGGTTGAAAATGGAATTGCTTTTGGCCCTCTGTTGAAGGGCTCAACCAAGACCTGTGATTCAAATTTGGGGTGGATTGGACATTTTTTGCAACAAATATTTACATTTTGTGCATTTGTGGCGCCCCCTATGGTTGAAAATGGAATTGCTTTTGGTCCTCTGTTGAAGCCGTCACATTAGACCTGTGATTCAATTTTGGAGTGGATTGGACATTCGGTGCATGAATTGTGGCCTTTTCTGTAAAATAGGCCCCTCCCACTAACTTCGGAAGGCTATTGCGGCCTAACGATACGTGATATCAAAATTCTGCCAACGCTGTTTTGATCGGATAGCTCCAGAGATCACGTGTACCGATTTCCGTGAGATTTGGACAAAATATGCAGGAATGGGGGCAAAAAGTGTGTTTTGGAGAAAAATCAAAATGGCGGAAAATCTATCCTGGCGCAAATGGGCGTGGCCTACATTGGGAGATGCGTCATGATTCAAGGAATCCATGGAAAAAAGAATTTTGATTCTACGACCTACGGTTCAAGAGTTATAGGCCAAAATGTAAAGTGGCCTGTTATAGCGCCACCATCTGGCCGAACGATAACATCATAAGGCAATTAATTTTTAAAATTATTATGAAGCTCCTCCCCAAGTGTTGTAAGTATAGCCCTTACGGTCTTCGAGGGAAAAATACTTGAAATTCACTTTTTGCACTTTTCCATTCATTTCAATGGGGCAAAATAATGCACTAATTAATTCATATTAATTAAACTATGTAATATTTCTCTTAACAAAATACAAGCACACCATTCTGATTTTTTCCGCTCGATATGATGTATGGCACAAGTGCGTGCTACTAGAACTGTGCGAGGAGTAGCGCGGCGAAAGTCAGCGGAACAATATAAATAATAAACTACTTGTAATACAAGAGTCTGGTTGCCCTTCGGGCAACCACACTAATAATAATTAAACTACTTGTAATATAAGAGTCTGGTTGCCCTTCGGGCAACCACACTAACTAGAATGTTCGCAATTTAAAAATTGCAAAGTGTGGTTGCCATTGTCGCTTGCGTCGGCCCCCCCTCAGCTTCCGGTAGCCAACTACGATGTGAACTTTTACGTCATCCCCGGGATCACGTGGAAGTATTTGGAGGGCATTTATTTCGCACATTTCGTGCACTTGTGGCGCCCCCTATGGTTGAAAATGGAATTGCTTTTGGCCCTCTGTTGAAGGGCTCAGCCAAGACCTGTGATTCAAATTTGGGGTGGATTGGACATTTGATGCGTGATTTGTGGCATTTTCTGTAAAATAGGCCCCTCCCACTAACTTGCGTAGGCCCCTCCCAAACCAATTATGATGTGAACTTGTCAAGTCATCCCCGGGATCATGTGGAAGTAATTTGGAGGGCATTTATTCCCCCAAAATGGCGTTTTTGCAACAAATAGTTACATTTTGTGCATTTATGGCGCCCCCTATGGTTGAAAATTGAATTGCTTTTGGCTGCCTATTGAAGGGCTCACCCAAGACCTGTGATTCAAATTTGGGGTGGATTGGACATTTGATGCGTGATTTGTGGCATTTTCTGTAAAATAGGCCGATCCCACAAATTTCAGAAGGCCATTGCGGCCAAACGATACGCAAAATCAAAATTCCCCCAATGCTGTTTTAATCGGATTGGTCCAGAGACCTTCCGTACCAATTTTTATGAGATTTGGACCAAATATGAAGAAATGGGGGCAAAAAGTGTGTTTTGGACAAAATTCAAAATTGCGTCTCTAAAATTTTTAACGGAAATGGGCGTGGCCTATTTGGGGAGATGCGTCATGATCCAAGGAATCCATGGAAACAAGAAATCCGATTCTACGACCTACGGTTCAAGAGTTATAAGCCAAAACGTAAAGTGGCCTGTTATAGCGCCATCGTCTGGCCGAACAATAGCATCATAAGGCAATTCATTTTTTAAATTATTATGAACATCCTCCCAAGTTTTGTAAGAATAGCCCTTATGGTCTGCGAGGGAAAAATACTTGAACTTGATTTTTTGCCCACAAACCCACGTGGGCCGACCCATGCCCACAACCGCATTTGGGTTAACATGTGTTAACCCACATTAACAAATAAATTAATATCAATTAAACTATACAACGGATCTCTTAGAAAAATACAAGCACACCATTCCCGAGGAAGCCGGTCGATTTGACATATGGCTCGGGTGCATGCGACAAAAACTGTGGGAGGAGTAGCGCGGCGAAGTTTCCCAACTTGGAATACAAGAGTCTGGTTGCCCTTCGGGCAACCACACTAATAATAACTAGAAAGGCAGTTCCTAAAGAAACTGCGAGGGCTCGCCAAAACGCCGCAATATATGTCGTGTGCAGTAGAAAGTATATTAAAGCTGAAAAACAGTACACTGATTGAAAAGTAAAAGGATGAATAAATACATCAAGCTGAACATGATGATGTTTGAGGAAGTGAAAAAAGTGGGAAAAAAGATTAAGTGAAAGAAAATGAAAAGCTGAAAAAATACTATACTACTAGTATACTGTAAAGTCTATTGTAAATTCTGCTTAAATTGTAAACTTTAATCTGCTAAATGCCTAAATTTTAAATTGAGGTGTATTATTTATTTGATGTATTACCATGTGTTCTTCTTACGGTAAAATGTTCTGGGACTATAAAAGTAAGGACTATAAAACATGTACATGAGAAAAAGATTTAAAGTAAAATGAGTGGAAAAAGGTGGAAAAGTGGATTTTGTACAGAGAAAAGCAAAATAGTTAAAGCTAAGGTTAACATGTTAGCATTAATAAAGCTTTCAATAGCTAAGCCTAATGCCAATGGTTTCGATAGCTATATCTATAGCTTTCAATAGCTAAAGCTAAAGCTAATGCACATCACAGTAGAAACTGTATTATTGCTAAAGAAAATATTTTAAAGTAGAATTCATACATAAGTAATGCTAAGTATTGTGAAAATGCTAACAATGCTAATGCTAAGTATAGTTAATAATGCTAAGTATTGTGAAAATGCTAACAATGCTAATGCTAAGTATAGTTAATACTGCTAAGTAATGCTAGCTATTGTGAAAATGCTGATAATGCTAAGTAATGCTACTAATGCTAAGTAATACTAATGCTAAGTATAGTTAGTAATGCTAAGTATTGTGAAAAAAGCTAATAATGCTAAGTAATGCTAATGCTAAGTATTGTTAATACTGCTAAGTAATGCTTAGTATTGTGAAAATTCTAATAATGCTAAGTAATGCCAGTAATGCTAAGTAATGCTAATAATGCTAGCTAATGCTAAGTAATGATAATAATGCTAACTATTGTGAAAATACTAATAATACTAAGTAATGCTAATGCTAAGTATAGTTAATATTGCTAAGTAATGCTAACTATTGTGAAAATGCCAATATGCTAAGTAATGATAATGCTAAGTATAGTTATTAATGCTAAGTGTTGTGAAAATGCTAATAATGCTAAGTAATGCTAATAATGCTAAGTAAACCTATAAATTTGGCACGTGTGTAACAGTTGACCTAATGCTAATGCTAAGTTTACTTAATAATGCTAAGTATTGTGAAAATGCTGATAATGCTAATGTGTTCCTATTGGCTCAGTGCGTCCATCTATCAAATATTGAGGCGGTAAAGACCAGCCAATTGGAAGACAGAGGGGTGGGGTTATGCTATTAAAGACCTGTAAGGTCCATTTGGTTACCTACAAACCTATAACCCAAGGTAAATTTGGCACGTGTGTAACAGTTGACCTTCAATCAATTACATTGTTTTCAATGCTTTCAATAGCTATAGATAATGTCAATGCTTTCAATAGCTAAAGCTAATGTTAACATGCTAACATGTTAATGCTAACATGCTGTGTAAGTCAGGCAGAAATGTCTGTCTGTGTGCGTGCATCACGCATATTTGGGCATGCCTGTCCCAAGAGCATGTGTGTGCGTGCATGCGCGCGCGTGTGTGTGAGACAGTTGCTACATTGTATTCAAATACATTGTATCATTGTATCATATCCAGGCCTGGAAAAGACAGACATCTCCAAATATGGAGTTGTGCCAAACACACCTGAAAAAGTGAAAAAGTTAAATATCTTGAAAACTAAAGATTTTTGTCCAAAAAAACCTACCGGGCAATGAAAGTTCAAAGATAGCTGAACATTTTGAAGTTGGAACGGAGTTTCAAAGTGAAAGTATGACAGAGTTATGAGAGCACAAACATTTTTAGGCATCTCCAAATATGGAGTTGTGCCAAACACACCTGAAAAAGTGAAAAAGTGAAATAGTGAAAAAAGTATAAAGAATTTTGAAATATAAAATACAAGCACACCGAACTGCATGAAGCCGAACGTTTTAAAGTTTGAACGAAAGTTCTAGCATAAAGTATGTGGAAGTAGTAGACAATCGAAAAAAGGGGCGGAAATTGGAATAAAAATAAAAAAATAAATAAATATAAAAAGTGGAGAACATAGAGGTCTCGCTGGAAGCGAGCCCTCAACTAGAAAGGCAGTTCCTGCAGAAACTGCGAGGGCTCGCCAAAACGCCGAAATATGTCGTGTGCAGTAGAAATTATATTAAAGGTGAAAAACAGTACACTGAGTGAAAAGTAAAAGGATGAATAAATGCATCAAGCTGAACATGATGTTTGAGGAAGTGGAAAAGTGGAAAAAAAGGTTAAGTGAAAAAATGAAAAGCTGAAAAAAATAACTACAAAAGTTTGATAAAAGAATAAATAAATGAATCACTGCATAAATCTGAACGGTTTAAAGCTAGCATAAGTAATGCTAAGTATTGTGAAAATGCTAACAATGCTAAATAATGCTAATGCTAAGTATAGTTAATAATGCTAAGTAATGCTAGCTATTGTGAAAATGCTGATAATGCTAAGTAATGCTAATGATGCTAAGTAATGCTAATGCTAAGTAGTGTTAATACTGTTAGTATTGTGAAAATTCTAATAATGCTAAGTAATGCCAGTAATGCTAATAATGCTAGCTAATGCCAATGCTAAGTAATGATAATAATGCTAAGTAATGGTACCGATTGTGAAAATGCTAATAATGCTAAGTAATGCTAATGCTAACTATAGTTAATAATGCTAAGTATTGTGAAAAAGCTAATAATGCTAAGTAATGCTAAGTATTGTAAAAAATCTAATAATGCTAAGTAATGCTAATAATGCTTGCTAGTGCTAATGCTAAGTAATGCTAATCATGCTAAGTAATGCTAACTATTGTGAAAATACTAATAATACTAAGTAATGCTAATGCTAAGTATAGTTAATAATGCTAAGTAATGCTAACTATTGTGAAAATGCCAATATGCTAAGTAATGCTAATGCTAAGTATAGTTATTAATGCTAAGTATTGTGAAAATGCTAAGTAATGCTAATAATGCTAAGTATTGTGAAAATGCTAATAATGCTAAGTAATGCTAACTTGTTCCTATTGGCTCAATACGTCCATCTACCAATTATTGAGGCGGTAGCATGTTCCAAACCCAAGTTATAGCTGTGTAAAGACCAGCCAATAGGAAGACAAATGGGTTTATGCTATTAAAGACCTGTAAGGGTCCATTTGGTTATCTACAAACCTATAACCTAAGGTGAATTTGGCACGTGTGACAGTTGACCTTCAATCAATTACATTGTTTTCAATGCTTTCAATAGCTATAGACAATGTTAATGCTTTCAATAGCTAAAGCTATATGTTAACATGCTAACATGTTAATGCTAACATGCTGTGTAAGTCAGGCAGAAATGTCTGTCTGTGTGCGTGCATCACGCATATTTGGGCATGCCTGTCCCAAGAGCATGTGTGTGCGTGCATGCGCGCGCGTGTGTGTGTGTGTGACAGTTGCTACATTGTATTCAAATACATTGTATCATTGTATCATATCCAGGCCTGGAAAGGTCAGACATCTCCAAATATGGAGTTGTGCCACACATGCCTGAAAAAGTGAAAAAGTTAAATATCTTGAAAACTATAGATTTTTGTCCAAAAAAACCTACCGGGCAATGAAAGTTTAAAGATAGCTGAACATTTTGAAGTTGGAACGGAGTTTCTAAGTGAAAGTATGACAGAGTTATGAGAGCACAAAAAAATTCAGGCATCTCCAAATATGGAGTTGTGCCACACACGCCTGAAAAAGTGAAAAAGTGAAATAGTGAAAAAAGTATAAAGAATTTTGAAATATAAAATGCAAGCAACCATCACTGCTTAAAGCCAAACAGTTTAAAGTTTGAACGAAAGTTCTAGCATAAAGTATGTGGAAGTAGTAGAAGGACGAAAAAAGTGGCGGAATAAAAATAAAAATAAAAATAAATAAATATAAAAAGTGGAGAACATAGAGGTCTCGCTGGAAGCGAGCCCTCAACTAGAAAGGCAGTTCCTGCAGAAACTGCGAGGGCTCGCCAAAACGCCGCAATATATACCATGTGCAGTAGAAAGTATATTAAAGATGAAAAACAGTAAACTGAGTGAAAAGTAAAAGGATGAATAAATGCATCAAGCTGAATGTGATGATGTTTGAGGAAGTGAAGTGGGGGGGGGGGAAGTAAGTGGAAAAAAATGAAAAGGTGAAAAGAGTAAAAAATAACTCATACAAGCATGAATCACTGCATAAAGCTGAACAGTTTAAAGCTAGCATAAGTAATGCTAAGTATTGCGAAAATGCTAACAATGCTAAGTAATCATAATGCTAAGTATTGTTAATACTTCTAAGTAATGCCAGTAATGCTAAGTAATGCTAATAATGATAGCTAATGTGAATGCTAAGTATAATGCTAATGCTAAGTAATGCTAAGTACTGTGAAAATGCCAATAATGCTAAGTAATATTAAAATGCTAATGATAAGTATTGTGAAAATGTTAATAATGCTAATGCTAAGTATAGTTAATAATGCTAAGTATTGTGAAAATGCTAACAACGCTAATGCTAAGTATAGTTAATAATGCTAAGTAATGCTAGCTAATGTGAAAATGCTGATAATGCTAAGTAATGCTACTAATGATAAGTAATACTAATGCTAAGTATAGTTAGTAATGCTAAGTATTGTGAAAAAAGCTAATAATGCTAAGTAATGCTAATGCTAAGTGTTGTTAATACTGCTAAGTAATGCTTAGTATTGTGAAAATTCTAATAATGCTAAGTAATGCCAGTAATGCTAATAATGCTAGCTAATGCTAATGCTAAGTAATGATAATAATGCTAACTATTGTGAAAATACTAATAATACTAAGTAATGCTAATGCTAAGTATAGTTAATATTGCTAAGTAATGCTAACTATTGTGAAAATGCCATTATGCTAAGTAATGATAATGCTAAGTATAGTTATTAATGCTAAGTGTTGTGAAAATGGTAATAATGCTAAGTAATGCTAATAATGCTAAGTAATGCTAACTTGTTCCTATTGGCTCACTCCATCTACCAATTATTGAGGTGGTAGCATGTTCCAAACCCAAGTTATAGCTGTGTAAAGACCAGCCAATTGGAAGACAGAGGGGTGGGGTTTATGCTATTAAAGACCTGTAAGGGTCCATTTGGTTACCTACAAACCTATAACCTAAGGTAAATTTGGCACGTGTGTAACAGTTGACCTTCAATCAATTACATTGTTTTCAATGCTTTCAATAGCTATAGATAATGTCAATCTTTTCAATAGCTAAAGCTAATGTTAACATGCTAACATGTTAATGCTAACATGCTGTGTAAGTCAGGCAGAAATGTCTGTCTGTGTGCGTGCATCACGCATATTTGGGCATGCCTGTCCCAAGAGCATGTGTGTGCGTGCATGTGCGCGCGTGTGTGTGAGACAGTTGCTACATTGTATTCAAATACATTGTATCATTGTATCATATCCAGGCCTGGAAAAGACAGTCATCTCCAAATATGGAGTTGTGCCAAACACACCTGAAAAAGTGAAAAAGTTAAATATCTTGAAAACTAAAGATTTATGTCCAAAAAAACCTACCGGGCAATGAAAGTTCAAAGATAGCTGAACATTTTGAAGTTGGAACGGAGTTTCAAAGTGAAAGTATGACAGAGTTATGAGAGCACAAACATTTTTAGGCATCTCCAAATATGGAGTTGTGCCAAACACACCTGAAAAAAGTGAAAAAGTGAAATAGTGAAAAAAAGTACTAAGAATTTTGAAATATAAAATGCAAGCACACCGAACTGCATGAAGCCGAACGTTTTAAAGGTTTGAACGAAAGTTTCTAGCATAAAGTATGTGGAAGTAGTAGACGACCGAAAAAAGGGGCGGAAATTGGAATAAAAAAAAATATAAATAAATATAAAAAGTGGAGAAACATAGAGGTCTCGCTGGAAGCGAGCCCTCAATTAAACTACTTGGAAAACAAGAGTCTGGTTGCCCTTCGGGCAACCACACTAAAAACAGTTGAAAATGGGGACACATATATACAGTTGGAGGGGGGTACAAATTTTTGTAGACAGAGTTATGCTACAATGCATTGTTTTATAAAAGGTTATAGCACATTATAACAACATTTTTATTGCTACTTCAAGAGTCATGACAGATCATGCAGAATAAGAAGAAAACTAACAGATTCCCTATCTGTTTAAATGTAGCAGCTCTGTTTACATGGAAGAGTCTGGATAGTACAGATTGTAGTCCTTAGGGTGGTTGAGTTCCATTGGCCAATCTTCTTACGTCGCAACGGTGCACAAATCTTGCTGCTGTGTTTGCACATTGTTGTATTTCTCCCAATAGGTATGGAAGTTTTCCCTCGTTGGTCATAGTTTTGAACTCGCGTTGAGTGTGTGCGATTTGTGGGAAGTATGTGTCTCTGATGTCTTGGTATAAGGCAGGTGGTTAGAAGTGTAAGCTCTGTTTCGACACATTTGTGTGCAGTGACTGCATAGTCGTGCTTCTCTTGGAGTGGGGTCTGTCTGTGGCGGCCCTTCTCTAGGCTGTGATCACTGAGTCTGTATCTGGTCAATGTTTTCCTAAGTTTTGGGTCTTTTACTGTACTTAGGTATTCGGCCAATGTATATTCTCTTTTTAGTGATATGTAGCATTCCATTTTGCTTTGTTTTTTGGTTTTTCAGCTCTCTCCCCTCATCTCTCCTACTTTCCTGTCCTGACTAAGAACCCAAAAATAAATCTTAAAAAACAGAAAAGAAAGAAAGGCCAATGTTTTGGCACCTTCAGTGTGCGTTCTTCAGGGCATGAACGAAAGTATATCAATGACATTAGCAGCAGGAGGTGCTGCTAATGCCTGACTGCCTGCCCATCCTATATACAGTAAATACACTATTTTTATACAAACAAAAAGAAAGAAAAAGGAAGGCATCATTAGCTCTGTAAATATATGAACACAAAAATAACATCATTCAGATTGTTTATTGAAATTAACACTAGTCTCAACAGCTAATCCCACATGACACATGCGTAAAAGGTTATGCCGATGACCTCACCAAAACAATAAGGTGTAATAAGGTATTGGTTAATGAAAGAACAAATGAACAAACAAACAAGAACAACAACACTGAAATTATAGTCAATATAATATCAAACACAATTTAAAAAAAATGAAGGGGCTAGTTTTCTCTATACCATGAGTTGGCCTAATTTAATGAACAATAACAAATACATTTCATTACTCTGGGTTAAATAATTATACATCTGTCTCTTAGTCTCATTTCAGAGCCACTTGTAGCAGGACAGTTTCCCAGCTTTGTGGATGTAGAGCAAAGGAGGACGAACAATGTCATTGAAACTAATGCATATGTGATGTTCATAGCAACTGGGATGTTAAATGCCTCTACTAGGATTAGGACAAAGGGAATGCAGCTCAGTGTAGTCAGTACCATCACTACCAAGCTGATCAGAATAATGTTAAAAGCCCTTCTCTTCATGTTGTTTCCCTCCACACTGTCCCTCTGACCTTCTCCTGGTCCAGGCTGTTTCAGAGCTCTGAGGACCGAGAAGCAGCAGAAAGACACCACAGAAATGCACACAATGTACAAGCCCAGATATACATAACACATTAAAGAAGAAGGATAAAGTGTCATTCCAATGGCTAAGACAATAGCAGTCAGCCAGACAACACAGCAACAGGCCACTCTGTACCAGAGAGCTTTGTATCTGAGAAATACCACAGGGTGAACCACCGCTATGTAACGCTCCACACAGACACAGCACTGGAACAATTGAACAGAGCCGTAGACAAGATCAAAAACAAATACGTTGGCCATGTAAATAATGACGATGCGTGTGAAGAGCCATGCAAAGTAAAAGACAGCTGCCAGTGAAGAGATGAGCACAGATCCAGTCAGTTTGAGATAGAAGAACTCAGAGGCGATGGTCCCACCAGCTCCACTCAGGATCAGCCACACAACGTAGCTGTTGATGGGGAGACCCAGGATGAGGTTGAGAGAATTCATAGCAGTTTGTAGTGGAATACTGATGGGGATGGGAGAGTAGCTGTCGTTTCCCAGTATGTCATTCATGTTTACACTCTGTCTGACCTGTTCACAAGAGCAAGACATGATTAGTGTTGATTCATTGGCTATAATTTTTCCACTGAGGAAAACTACATAAAAAAATACCGTAACTAAACTATAAAACAATTTGGGCAACAAATTAAACTAGCATTACAGATTAAGGAGAGCACTAATAACTAAATGCCAATTGATTTTATGCTTCGTTGCATACTCGAAATAGCAGATCTACAAGGTGTAAAATCCATTATTTGTAAAGTGCAAAAAGCCATTACGATGTGCCCACCAAGGCCCACCAAGGCCCACCAAAATACATTGACGTGTACTAAAACAACTGCTGATTGAAAATTGATTAGTTGACTATAAATATGCAACCCCCCCCCCCCCCCCCCCCCCCCCCCCCCCCCCTACTAAGTTAAATCTATGAATTAGCTGTGAAATTTGGCCTACAAAAAGAATGACTGAACATAAACATGATACAACTAAACATTTTAAAGTCACATTCTTCTGAAAACAATAACAATTCAAAAGAACAATGAACACAAGGTTAAAATGATCTTACGTTCTGGATGCCAGCAGAATGTCTCAGATCTCTGAGTCAGGTTCAGTGAAGTCTCTTCTTCTGTTTTTCCTGAGGTCACATCATTATAATGGTGTCCTCTCTGCTTTACCTCCTAACTATTCCATTTCCTTCCACTGTATTGTTTGTTTGTTACCTGCACCTGTGCATTTGTTTGGGTGGTTATTCCATGGAAAATTATTCTCAATCATCCATAAGACTCCAGTCATTATGCAAAGTCTAAAGAACTATCCAGTGCTCAAGGTAACAAAAGCTAACATGTTTTCATTAGGACAAAAATGAAAAACACCAAACAAACAAACACATTACGTATCACAAATGTTTAAGCTAATTAGGTGTACCGTCAGTAAATAAAATAGAAATAACAATGACTTAATTATTAAGTGGTCTATTAAGTCAACACATTGCCCAAACAGTAAGTGACAATCAAGAAATAAAAACAAAAACACATTTAATGAAAAAGGAAGCTTTTGTTATACAAATCATCAAAAGCGTTTTTTTTCAAAACCTCTTTCAAGGATAAATGACAGAGTCAGATCCACAACAAGAGCATGTCAAAAAAGCCGAAAGTAAATGGAAAGCCTCCAAAGTCACCTCCAACCACCGTTACATTGAATTGAACAACAATGAGAGAGTGGAAACAGAAATATTCTTTCCATTTTAATCACTTCTAATCCCCATAACCCCAAACTAAACCTTCTTTTTAGACAAGGTATCAAGTATTAGAGCCCAAATCCAGGCCCGGATATAACCTTTCCCAATTGGGGGGACAGACGAAAATGGCATGTGGGCGGCTTCATTGCCTGTGTCGCTACGTGCCACAGGCGATGAAGCCGTACCCATAACATTTTCGGTTACAGGACCTATATTAGGCAAGTAAGCATCGATAGTAATATCAGTTGTTGTTGAAGTTGCAACAGACATGCAGCATGCATAAAGTTAAAGGTAGGGTAAGTGATTTGAAATTCATGGTGTAGTACCAGCCTGGTGCACTAGGGGCCCCCAACAGTAGCTACACTATGTGAACCTGATGCTCGATCCTGATTGGGATTGAGAATTCGCCACCACCTGGGGAACTTTTATTAGCTCCTCTGCTAACGTGGGGGAGGGGGAAACTCCATATATGGTTTCCACACCTTATAATAGAGCATTTTAACAGAAAAAAATATTTTTGGGTGATACCTGACAAAAGTGAAATCATTTCCCCTACCTTTAAAAGTCTGACTGAGAGTTTTCTGTTTTCAATGATGAAATGCTGTTCGTTTAGTGGTGACACAACTGTAGTTAGTTAATAGCATAGTGTTTCAAATCATTTTTATTATAAGCACTTTATTTTGAAATATCTTTGAAATTTGGGGTGTTTTATGTGCCATCATGTTTCTTGGGGCAGTCAGGGCATTTAGGGGGGCATTGCCCCCCCATACCTATGCCTAGATCCAGCCCTGCCTAAATCATATACCTTCTCTGTGCACTGTACCACACAGACAGGTACTTACTCCACATGACCTTTAAAGATAATTAACAGCCTGAAATCCTCCTCCTACCCTGCAGATGCTCTACCCACCTCATTTTTAAAGGTTCGTGCCTAGTTTTTGCCCCCTAGGATGTAGGCTGCTCTAGGGTGACCTACAGTGCATGTATTAGTAGATCAATTATCGTTTGCGGCTGATTATCAAATCCAATATTGATTATTTTATGAATAATATTTTATTTATTAATAATATCGGTATTGGTGCAAAACATGAATGATCCAAAAAACAGCGTCCCTTTATTTATTAATTCTTATAAATGCGCGAAAATGTTAAACAACCACTGTCAAATCTATTCCGGCTTTGAAAATCCGGTAGATTGTGGTATAGCTCTGTCTGACTCTCACCTCATGCATTTATAGGTTTACCCATATTAGCCAAAATGTTTTTTTTTTTTTCCTTTTATGTTTGAAGCCTATGCCGGCAAAATGTCCCAAATGATGCTACAATATACTGTATGTTTGCACTTGAATAAAAAAAAATCTAATTCATTTTCAACGGGACCGGTTTATCGTTGCCGTCTGGAAAGCCCTTAATAATCATATCGGCTGATATCGGCTATCAGCTTATTGATTTTCCAATAATCGGTGATCAGAAACATCGACCAAAAGCCTGATCGGACCATCTGTACTTAATTCCGCTATATTGTTAAAATATTCCCTTTTCGTTCTTGTTCTTTTTTTTTAGCTACTAAAATACCTGCATTAGAATGAAAACAACCTGCAGCAATGCGATCTGTGGGAGGGGAAGGGGACAACAGGGGGAAAATACAGAACAGGGGGCATGATGGATTTTCTTTTTCCACATGGTTTTATTGATTTTATATATTTGGAAAAAAGGTAGTGCTGTGACTTTAAGAGCTCTAGCACCACCATGTACTGAAATAGAGTTTTTACCTTAACTTAAAATGAGAGAATTGCTTTTATACTAATCAATATGACTCCTCAGATTAATCGACAGATGTGACCCTAAGTGCGAAGTACCCTGTTAGTACACAGACCCCTACATATTGTCTTTTAAATCTCATTAAAATGCATGATTAAGTGTTGCCAGTCGAGAATTGAACCAACTCATTCCAATATATGTCGCACCTGTAGATCTTTGCATCTATTGCCTTTTTCCCCTCTATGTTGCTTCTACTTTAATGCTGCAGCTGTTTCCCTGCAGACAGAACTTTATTGTTGTCAACAAATCATGAAAACGAAACATTCGTTGGGCTTGGGAAAGGCGGTGCTAATTTGTGAGGGAGAGGGGGTTTGTGCGGGATGAAGCAGCATTTTAGCCAATCACAGCACAGCAGTCTCTGGCAGATTCATAATGAGGGCCAATAGGGTGGAGGTGAGGTGGAGTTGGGAAAGGTGATTTTAATTTGTGACAAATCTGTTCACAAACAGTGTTTGTACACACTAAAGTTGCCATACCTTTAAAGTTAGACTCCCAAGAATAATGCAAACATGTCATCAAGAATATGAATATGAAGTTAGTATTGGTAAAATATTGAATACAGTGGTTTACCATCAGAAATTTGTTAAAACAGCATTACAAAGTTTTACCCTTGTCGTCTCTCAAATTATAAAAAGTTACCTGAATTAGTACAGACACAGTGACAGTATAAAGGACAATATCTTCTGTGGGATCAGATTTATTAGCCCTTTGTGATCAGGTTAAGAAAGTCAGTGTTGGTACAATGCCAGCGTAGGCCTACAGTATATCCAAGTGAGATCTAATACAATTCAATTCAATTTTCAATTCAAAAGAGCTTTACAGTTTACATTGCAAAAGCAAGTGTCACCAAAAACATTAAAAACAGTTATATACAAATTAGGGATGTTGAATGATTAATTTTTTTAATCAAATTAATCACAGCTTCAAAATTAATTTAATCATGATTAATCAGCATTCGAACTATGTCCAAAATATGCATGTTTTCCGAAAAAAACAACAGAATCTGTGAAAAAAATAACCATATATCTTTAAAATATTTATCAAAATAGGCGATCTACAAACCCTCAATGCTTGTAGATCCTCCAGCTATACTCTATAGCTCTGGATACAGGGAGACACAGCTATAAGTCTCCGTAAAACCCTTCTCTACCCATTTCTTTCAATGAGAAAATGCTCAGTGGGTTGAGTGAGTGTGCACATGAGTTAATTGCGTTAAAATTTTTAATCAGATTAATCAACAAAATTAATTTAATCCCATTAATTAACTATTTTCAACAGCCTTAATACAAATATAAAAAATATATACATTTGGAGAGGGGGGTACATAGTTTTGGAAACAGAGTTATTTTACATTGCATTGTTTCTAACATGTTATAACTTGTTATAAAAATGCAATGTAACATAACTCAGAGCATAGATATTTGTTTCCTCTTCTCTGTTCTTTTTTTGCTTTCTCTTTTCTGAGTCAATTGTTTTCTACTTCAGTACAGATTATGCAGACTAAGAAAGAGAAACAGATTTACCATCTGTTTAAGTAAAGCAGCTCTGTTTACATGAGAAAGTCTGGATAGTTCAGACTGTAGTCCTTAGAGTGGTTGTATTCCATTGGCCAATCTTCTTACGTCACAGCAGTGCACAAATAGTGCTGCTGTGTTTGCACATTGTTGTATTTCTCCCAATAGGTATGGGAGTTTTCCCTCGTTAGTCATAGTTTTAAACTCACGTTGAGTGTGTGTAATTTGTGGGAAGTACCGGTATGTGTCTCTGATGTCTTGGTATAAGGGTCAGGTGGTTAGAAAGTGTAGCTCTGTTCCAACCACATTTTGTGTGCAGTAAGTGCAAGAGTTGGGAGTGGCGTCTGTCTGTGGCGTCCTCTCTCTATTGCAAGGCTGTGAGGTGATTACAGGTGGATACAATGATATCCTGCCTAATATACATTCTGATGACTTTTTGAAGTGGATTAGAGATGATTTACAGTAGTTCGTTTCAAGAAGCTTGACAGGCTGGCGACAGGCGTGGTGTGACCCTGGCCTTTTTGCTAGTGTTTGCTAGCCTGGTACCACAGACTGATTTGTCTATGGCAACATAAACGTTCGATATATGAGCGTTCATATATTGAACGTTTATGTTGCCATCGACAAATCAGTCTGTGGTACCAGCTAAGTGTTTGCAATTGTTGGTATGACCATTAGCAAAATGGCTTTGACATCGATCAGTGGACATACAAGCGTCACAACTATCAGGCATCTATGACAAAAAATCAAGGGCAATATATATTAAGTCACAGCGATCAAGCTAGATGGATGCCCTATGTGGTTTGGTCTGCATTTCTCCATTTAATTCATTATTCTGGATTTTACATATGTGTCTGATAGCATCATTTCAGAGCCCCTTGAAGCAGGGCAGTTTCCCAGCTTTGTGGATGTAGAGCAAAGGATGGACGAACAATGACATTTTAATTATTGCATATGTGATGTCCATAGCAACTTGGTTGTTATATGCCTTTAGTGAGGTTGTGGCATAGACAATGTTGCTCAGTGTAGTCAGTACCATCACTATCAAGCTGATCAGAATAATGTTAAAAGCCCTTCTCTTCATGTTGTTTCCCTCCCCACTGTCCCTCTGTCCTTCTCCTGGTCCAGGCTGTTTCAGAGCTCTGAGGACCGAGAAGCAGCAGAAAGACACCACAGAAATGCACACAGTGCACAAGCTCAGACATGTGTAACAAATCACAGAATAGACAAAATAAGAAGGATAATCTATCATCATTCCAATGCCCAAGACAATCCCAAACAGCCAGACAACACAGCAACAGGCCACTCTGTACCAAAGAGCTTTGTATCTGAGAAATACCACAGGGTGAACCACCGCTATGTAACGCTCCACACAGACACAACACTGGAACAATGGAACAGAGCCGAAGAAAAGAACGTCAGAAAATACTTGAACCATGACAGTAATCGAGTTGTGTGTGAAGAGCCATGCAAGGTAAAAGACAGCTCTCAGTGAGGAGATGATCACAGATGCAATCAGGTTGAGATAGAAGAACTCGGAGGCGATGGTCCCACCAGCTCCACTCAGGATCAGCCACACAACGTAGCTGTTGATGGGGAGACCCAGGATGAGGTCCAGAGAGCTCATAGCAGTTTGTAGTGGAAGACTGACTGGGAGAGTCAGGAGACTGATGGACAGGTTGGTGTTGTTTCCCAGTGTGTCATTCATGTTTACACTCTGTGTCTGACCTGCATGTGCCCAAGACATGATTAGTGTTGATTTGTCAACTAAAACCATAATGAACAATGTTCATCTACGTCATGGGTGTCAAACTCTGGCCCGCGGGCCAAATTTGGCCCACTGTGTAATTTAATTTGGCCCTTGAGACATTATCTAATTAAATGGGAAGACCACCCATTTTCAACATTTTCATATGTCATTAATATACCTTAGAGATGTTGTGTGGACATGATAAAAAAAGTTCCCCCAATTCAGTATTTCCTAAAAATGGAGGTCTGAAAAAAATCATTAACATGGTGAAATACATCTGATGACATCACCAAGATGTATTTCACCATGTTAATGATTTTTCTTTCAGACCCATTTGGACCCGCTAGGGTCCATTTGGTTCACATTTGTACCCTCTCAGGAAAATTTTGAAAATGGGTGGAATTCCCCTTTAAAAGGTTAGTTTGTTCAAACTTGGCCCGCGGCTTTGTTCAGTTTAAAATTTTGGCCCACTTTGTATCTGAGTTTTACACCCCTGATCTATGTCCATCTACGTCTATTAACATACAGTATAATTTTAGCAACAAATTAAAACTAGTCTACTAGACTAAAATGTTACCGCGGGACTATAATGAAGTAGAGGTCCACTAGAACTAAGAGTCAAGTCATTTTGTACTTGGGCTCAAAATAGCAGAACTATAGAAGCTCACAGGTTGTGATGTGTTGTGAGCTTGTAGATTGGCTATTTCCAGCATTCAAGTGTAAAATCACCCGCCTAATGTGAGGTACTGTATGTAGGCCTAATCATCATGGCTAGCCAAAATACAATTAAGGCTATCTAGCAACTGTAGATTTATTAGTACCATTGTATACTTTAGTCAACATTTCCCTTGCCTAAAATATACTTGAATATTTTGGTATAGACTTAAGTTGACTAAAATATGCAAAATGATGTTTCTTTCCAAAGATTATGACTAAATCAAAATTTGCTGTCAAAATCAATAGGCATACTAAAACGGATGACTGGATTTGAGAGTTCAGTGAACTTAAACAAAACATCTTAACTCTTTTAAATTCCGCATTCTTCTAAAGACAACTATTCAAGTGAACAAGAAACACAAGGTTAAAATGATCTCACATACTGGATGCCAGCAGAGCGTCTCAGACCTCTGAGTCGGGCGTTTCGGTGAAGTCTCTTCTCCAGTCACTGTTTTCCTGATCTCACATGGTCAAAATGATGTTCTCTCTGCTGTGCCTCGTCTAACTATTCAACTCTGATCCTCCTTCCACTGTATTGCTTGTTGTACACCTGCACCTGTACATTTGTTTGGATCATTATTCCATGGAAATGGGTTCTTAATCATCCGTAATACCCAGTCATTATTCAAAGGTCTGTTTTTGTTGGAGAAGTTCTAGCAACAAAGATGCGAGCGTGGCGATCAGTTTGTGTATCCCACACCCATGTAGCCTCTTACCAGGCAACATATTCATATAATGTTTAATTATTTCATAAATGTGTATTTAAATGTGCAGTCACTACGCACACTGACCCCTTTATACATTTTATACTAGGACCTGTCCAAATACTTCACCAAGATACCCATGTGACTATCCAAATAATTCCTTAATGTCAACAAAGTCCACACCCTTGGTATCCGCTGGCTTCGTGGTCCAGGCACATGCCACATATGGTTTAGAGTAGACGGACTGACAGCGTGTCATATGTTCGAGTCCTGTTGATGACGACCTTTAGTTCAGGTCTCTACCCTCCTCTCACCTACTTTACTGTCTATAACTAAGGAAATGTCTGAATGTCTGTCTGAAACCGCCGTAACTCATCACTGGCTGCACCAATCACTATGATTCACATAGGCATTGGCAATTGGGCAATATGAAGAAATTAACAAAGCCCTTTTTTCAAATCAAACTGTTGATTAATAATGCATTTATTGGTGCATTACATTTCCCCATCCGCTTAAAGGAGAATTCCACACCAAAACACAATGGCCATCAATCTACCTTGATTCCTGTGACATGATACACAATGTCCTTGATTTTTGTCACAGATGCTCCATTTTCTACATTTTCACCTGATGTCAGTTGCAGTCGAGGCCTCTGTAGCTGCTGTGCCAGTGCAGTTAACATGGCCGCAGGTTGGCTTTATTCTACTGCAGGTATTTCTGTAACTCCAAACGTATTTTTTTTCACACATCACATTTTAATAGTATACTGATAAACATGCTTGAGTTTTATGTCACTCTGGGGCAGCGTTTACATGTAATCCTCCTCTCCTCCCCTCCCTTTTGCCACTCTCCTCTCCAATCACTCCAGTTAAAAATCTTGTCGCAGGGGTGCCGGCTGGCTTTTTAAAAATCATCTAGTGGTCCATTTATCTTGTAGTGTGTGGCTTGATGTGATGTATTAAAAAAAACAATACGTTTGGAGTTACAGAAATACCTGCAGGAGAATAAAGCCAACCTGCGGCCATGTTAACTGCAGCGGCGCAGCAGCAACAGAGGCCTCAACTGCAACTGACATCAGGTGAAAATGTAGAAAATGGGGCATCTGTGACAAAAATCAAGGACATTATGTATCATGTCACAGATTGTTGGTCAATGTGTTTTGGTGTGGAATTCTCCTTTAAGATTGGCAAATCCAATTTCCGCCATAGGGGGCAATTCAAATAGCAAAACATGCACTTAGGTGTGCACATATACATACACACACGCATGCGCATTATGACTGGCCATTGCACTGTCGCGACTGTGCGTCCTAGGTGAAATAACATTACCCACACTGTACATCATTTGGTGTTCATATACAACGGGTAATGTCCTAGTCTTAAAGAATAGCCACACCCACAACACCCGAGTGAGTTCAACAAACCATGTGCAACCCAGATTCGACTCAAACAAGGGAATAAATTAATCTAGATCATATATGAAAAGAAAGAAAGAAAGGCAAACGTTTTGGCACCTGTGTGCATTCTTCAGGGTATGAAAGAAAGGATATCTGACTGACCGCCTGCCTGCCCATCCTATATAAATATACTATTTTTATACAAACAAAAGAAAGAAAAGTAAGATATCACTACCTCTGTAGATATATTAACACAAAAATCAAATATTTCAGATTGTTTATTGAAATTAACACTCCTCTAACAGTACTTTGGCTAACACATGCATAAGGTTATGCTGGTGACATCACCAAAACAAATAAAACAATATAAGGTATTGCTTAATGAAAGAACTAGTAGTAGTAAGTAAATTGTATTTATAGAGCACTTTTCAAAACACAGTTACAAAGTGCTGTACAATGTAAAAAATAAAAACAGGTTACGCACAAGGTAAAACCATAACATGTAATGCAAGGTAATGCAACTGAGCACACAACAAAAGGCAACAAGGACCAATAAAACGACAAAACATCACAAACAACAGTACAAGTGATATAAATGAGTTTTCAAACGAGACTTAAAAGCATCAACAGAGGCTGAGTTCTTAATAGAGAGGGGAAGGGTGTTCCACAGAGTGGGCACAACTACTGAAGAAGCCCGGTCACCCTTTGTGACCCGTTTGGCTGCAGGGATGATTTAAAAGGCCCTTATCTGAGGACCGGAGAGAGCGGACACTGGGTTTAGAAAGGAGTTAGCCTGGTCTAGCCCTCAATGATTTTGGCCTTGGGGGGCGGGGGTGTCGTGGGATCCACACGGCGGAAGTGCTGCGCTCTGATTTGATCTCACTAACGTGTCGTCATCTCCGGCCCCTCCCGCGCCCGTCCACTGCTGTTCTACGTCACATTATTTAGAGCGACGCCCACCCCGGAAGGTTCACTCCCACTTGAAGGCCACTTTCCAACGTGCGTTAGTCCAGGCTTTCCGTTTTCGCGCAAGGCGAACGAAAATGAAAGCCTGGGTGTCGAGGCTAGAAAGGAGTAGATCAGAGATGTAGGATGGGGCTAAGCCAGGGAGTTCCTTAAAAGTGGTCAAAAGTATTTTGAAGTTGATTCTAGATTTTATTGGTAACCAGTGAAGTTCGGCCAGCTGGTGTGATGATCTACGATTAGTGTTAGTAAGAATCCTGGCGGCTGTATTCTGTATAACCTGTAGCTGATGGATAGAAGATGAAGAGAGCGAGGTATAGACTGTTACAATAATCGAGGTGTGATGAGATAAAAGCACCTCTCAGAGAGAATTCACATAGTGCTGTACAAAGCAATAAAATTCAAGATAAAAGAAACAACAGGGAGAGAAAGAGCAACACAATAGAACTCAGGCAAAAAGCAAATAAATAAAATCGAAATACCAATAACAATAAGCAAAAAGATAAAACAAGAAAATCAACAAATGAACAAACAAAAACAATAACATTGAAAATATATTATGGATTGCATTTTTATAGCGCTTTTCCAAGTGCTCGAAGCGCTTTACAATGGTCCATTCATTCATATATTGGGAGGTGATGCGGCGAACAGTCAACGCTCAGCGTCCTCACTTCCCACATTCACACACCAATGGTGGCAAGCTCACACCAACCAACTCATTGGAGGCAATCAATGTAATTAAAAAAATGAAGCAACTATTTTTTTCCACCATGAGTTGGCCTAATTCAATGAACAATAACAAATAGCTGAGAACAATTCATTACTCTGGATTAAAATTTAAATAATTATACTCCCGTCTCTTAGCCTCATTTCAGAGCCACTTGTAGCAGGGCAGTTTCCCAGCTTTGTGGATGTAGAGCAAAGGATGAATGAACAATGATAATGAAGCTATTGCATATGTGATGTTCAGAGCAACTGGGATGTTGGATGCCTCTACTAGGATTAGGATATAGGGAATGTAGCTCAGTGTCGTCAGTACCATCACTATCAAGCTGATCAGAATAATGTTAAAAGCCCTTCTCTTCATGTTGTTTCCCTCCCCACTGTCCCTCTGTCCTTCTCCTGGTCCAGGCTGTTTCAGAGCTCTGAGGACCGAGAAGCAGCAGAAAGACACCACAGAAATGCACACAATGCACAAGCCCAGACACATGTAACACATTAAAGAAGAAGGATAAAGTATCGATCCAATGTCTAAGACAATCACCAACAGCCAGACAACACAGCAACAGGCCACTCTGTACCAAAGAGCTTTGTATCTGAGAAACACCACAGGGTGAACCACCGCTATGTAACGCTCCACACAGACACAACACTGGAACAATGGAACAGATCCGTAGACAAGAACAATAAAAAATTGCATAACCATGTAAAAAATGAAGTTGCGTATCAAGAGCCATGCAAAGTAAAAGACCGCTCTCAATGAAGAGATGATCACAGATCCAGTCAGGTTGAGATAGAAGAACTCGGAGGCGATGGTCCCACCAGCTCCACTCAGGATCAGCCACACAACGTAGCTGTTGATGGGGAGACCCAGGATGAGGTCCAGAGAGTACATAGCAGTTTGTAGTGGAAGACTGATGGGGAAGGGAGAGAAGCTGTCGTTTCCCAGTGTGTCATTCATGTTTACACTCTCTGACCTGTTCGCAAGAGCAAGACATGATTAGTGTTGATTTGTCAACGAAAACTATGTTTAACAATGTTCATTAGCTATATTTTTTCACCAAGGAAAACTTTACAAAAAAATAACTAAAGCAATTTTGGCAACAAATTAAACTAGAGTTACAGATTAAGTAAGATGTGGCCATCAAGGCCCACCAAAATACATTGAAGTGTACTAAATCACAAATCACATACACATATTATGACTAAGGTAAATCTAAATTAGCTGTGAATCTTATAGGCCTTCTAAAAGAATGACTGAACATAAACATCACATCACACAACTAAACATTTAAAGTCTTCTTCACATTCTTCTGAAAAGATAACTATTCAAATGAACAATGAACACAAGGTTAAAATGATCTTACGTTCTGGATGCCAGCAGAATGTTTCAGATCTCTGAAGTCGGGTGTTTCAGTGAAGTCTCTGCTGTTTTTCCTGAAGTCACATCATTATAATGGTGTCCTCTCTGCTTTACCTCCTAACTATTCCATTTCCTTCCACTGTATTGTTTGTTTGTTACCTGCACCTGTGCATTTGTTTTGGTGGTTATTCCATGGAAATGTATTCTCAATCATCCATAAGACTCCAGTCATTATGCAAAGTCTAAAGAACTATCCAGGTGCTCAAGGTAACAAAAGGCTAACAAAAGGTAACATGTTTTTAACCAAACCTGGAATTCATCAGGACAAGAATGAAGAACAACACCAAACAAACAAACACACATATTAAGTAGCACAGCTTTTCAATTAGATAATTAGACTTATATTAGGCAAGTAAAGCATCAATAATAACATCAGTTGTTGTTAAAGTTGCAACAGACACGCAGCATGCATAAAGCAAAAGGTTTTCAATGATGAAATGGTGTTGGTTTAGTGGTGTGACAACTGTAGTTAGTTAGTAGCATAGTCAGTGTTGGGAATATCACTATTACCTTGTTAATGTATTACTTATTACTTATTACCTTCATTTTAAAGCAATATATTGTATTACAATATTGCTGTCTGAGCAAGTGTAATACCGTAAAATACCAAATAGTAGCCCGGGCTGTTATTATGCAAAATCCATTCGGACCCCGGGCGCTTAAAGGTACTGGGCTGTTATTTGCAGTAGGCTGTTATTTATTTTTGCACCGTCCTGCACAGGGCCATTATTTCATTGCAGTTTCTGTTTTTTGTGTTTTTTTATGTTTTTAGTGCAAAATTAAAAGGTATAATAAACATATGTATAGCAGGCAAAGTTATTGACTTTTTGATTTAATATTTAGAATAGGAGATCTTATAGGCAGCATTGCTTAATAGATCTGACCCAGATTCAGACTGGCATGATTGACTGTAATTACTTAATTGGTTGCACACTGCACAGCTGTGTAACTTTTCACATTTTAGAATATTGTAATGTATAGCCTCAGTAGATTCTTTAAATTGAGGTTTGGCCTTACAGAATACATGGTGCCCAGTTTTTCAATCAAATCAATCAAATGAACCGCTGGGAAGCACCTACCGTATTTTCCGCACTATAAGGCGCACCGACTATAAGGCGCACTGGATTATAAGGCGCACCTTTTAGAACTGTTTTCATATATAAGGCGCACCTGATTATAAGGCGCAGGGAATAGAAACTACTACAGTTTACATAGAATAGAAGCTACTTCAGTCAAACAATCCATATATAAGGCGCACTGGATTATAAGGCGCAGTGTGGATTTTTTAGAAAATTAAAGGCTTTTAGGTGCGCCTTATAGTCCGGAAAATACGGTATAATAATTAAGACAAGAGTAGGGCCAAAGCAGTGTGCTCGCTCTAAACTGCGTACAGGACGATTCTCTCTTCATATTGTTTGATGAAGTCATATAAAACGTGGCCTATAGCTATACCCCTTGAAAATATAAAATATATAAAATATACACTCTATTGACGTGTAGGAATTACAGCAATCGCTTGAAAAACGAGTGAGGAGGGGACATTTGCAATCTCAACTCATCTCATCTCAACAGCGCATCGGAGTCGATGCGCTGCGCTGACGCTTGGATTCAGTATGGTGAGTGCGTGCGCGCAAACGTAGATGCACGAAATGACAGTAGACCTAAACGTTTGACAGAATACGCAGTCTGAGTTTTAAAAAAATCGTTGTATTGTGGCTGTGTATGGCAGAATTAAACATGTATTTTGGGGAGGTGGAGAACTGCTGTCGCATTGTGACATGCGATATGCTGACGGCATGGTGCGCATCAGGCAGAAATGAGGAGGTCTGCAAACGCCATACACTATAATAGTATTTAATATGTTTGCAAATAACAGCTCATGGGCGCTTATTTGGACGTGGGCGGTTATTTGGACGAGGCGGTTATTAAGCAAAATGGTGTGGGGACATGGGCCGTTATTTGGTAGTGGGCGGTTGTTTGAGTAAGGGCTGTTATTTGGTATTTTACGGTATATTAATATTACTATTACATATTACTTAAAAGAAAAACGTTGTGCAAAATATAATAATTAAATATTTAGTGTCACTATTAATCAAATATTGTGTAGGCCAGTGGCATAGCTACAATAAAGCAAGCGCACTTGGCTATCTGGGGAAATCCATATGAAATCAACTTGAAAAAACGTCCTCCTGAATAAATAATTTGATGACAAATTATAGAAAATAAGTAATTTTTAACTTCTGCAGTTGTCAAGATAATTTCACAAGAACATTTGCAACGACACAGATTGACAGAAAGTAATATTGAAAGTAATGCAGTAATGCAGAAAGAAAAGTATAATATATTAGATTGTTTTTGTTAAGTAATATATTTATATTACAAGTTACTGCATTTTGGTAATATATTATGCAATATATTAAGTTACGTAGTGCACATGTCCCAACACTGAGCATAGTGTTTTAAATCCTTTTAATTATAAGCACTTTAATTTGAAATATCTTTGAAATTTGGGTTGTTTTACATGCAATTCATGTTTGGTGGGGCAATCTGGGCATTTAGGGGGGCATTAATTGCGCCCCCATACCCATGCCTAGATCGCGGCCCTGCCCAAATCATACCTTCTCTGCACACTTTACCACACAGGCAGGACAATAGGTCCCTACAGAGGATGGTGGTGTTCAACATGCGGCCTGCGGTCCATGGGAGGGGTCCACGGAAGAGGGGGGGGGGGGGGGGGGAGGAGAGGTCCGTGGGGCCGTGTGAGAGAGGGGGTCCGTGGGAGGTGGGTAGGCAATGATGTGGGAATGGAGGAAGTTCTGTGCACCGTTGCCGTGCCATTATTGCATTGGCATTGTCAATGTTGTAATGGCCGAGGTGTCCCAGCAGCACCCATCCACTTCACACGGGTGTGATTTTTAAAGGAGGTTCTCCCTTTTTTATCCTCTGACATCTCAGACGTGAGTCGCCTAGCAGTGGTTTTCAACAGGTGGTCCGGTACATTTTCTAATTGCGTAGATCCTTGAAAATAAGTAATTTAAATGTTTAAAATATAATTTGACTCTCGAGAGCGTAAAATGAAACCAAATGGGCCCGGGAGGATCCCTTTGGTTTCATTTTACTGGTCCCCGGACCATTGGTTGAAAACCACTCATTTATAGTTTTACCTAAATTAGCCAAAATGTTTTTTTTTTTTTTTTTTGAAGCCTGTACAGCAAAATGTCCCAAATAAAATCTGCCTTTTTGATTTTCCACTAATCGGTGATCAGAAACATGGTCCAGAAGCCTGATCGGTCGATCTCTAGTTAATTCCAGTATATTGTTAAAATAATCCTTTTCCTTCTTCTTTTTTTTACCTGCATTAGAATGAAGAGAACCTGCGGCAATGTGATCTGTGGGAGGGGAAGGGGACATCAGGGGGAAAACATAGAACAGGGGGCATGATGGATTTTTTTCCCCATATGATTTTATTGATTTTATTAAATATATTGAACCTTATTTGGGAAAGGTAGTGCTGTGACTTTAAGAGCTACAGCACCACCATGTACCAGTATTTTCTGACTTAGAATTAACCTGAAATGGAGTTTTTACCTTTTAAAATGAGATAATTACTTTGGAACTAATCAGTATCACTCCTCAGATTAATCGGCAGATGTGACCCTAAGTAAGAGTTAGTACACAGACCCCTACATATTGCCTTTCCATTTAAACGTCATTAAAATGCATAATTACTGTAAGTCTTGCCAGTCGAGAATTGAGCCGACTGACTTCCAATATGTATTGTCATCCATAGATCTTTGTAAATAAAATGTCCCCGTAGCACCTGGAAATATCAACAAGTAATCAAATATAAAATACCAAAGAGGGATTAAATAACTCATGAAATATGAACCAAAGAGGACTCTAAAATATGAATAACTCATGCTAACCTTAAAACTTAAAGGTAATAGGGGCAACTTTTAACCAAAATAGATATATAGCTATATATTTTTGGCCCTTTTCCGATCTACGTTGCTTCTACTGTGATGCTGCAGCTGTTACCCTGCAGATAGACACTTGCTTCGCCCTGCAGACGGTCCAGAACTTTGTTGTTGTCAACAAATCATGAAAACGAAACATTCGTCGGGCTCGAGAAAGGCGATGCTAATTTGTGAGGGAGTTGGGGGTTGTGTGGGATAAGGCAGGGTAGAGGTGAGGTGGAGTTGGATTCTGTTGTTAAACAGATCTGTTTACAAACACAGTGTTTATACACACTAAAGTTGCCTCTATTACCTTTAAAGTTAGACTCCCAAGAATAATGGAAATATGCCATTAAATGTTTCAGAATATGAATATGAACTTAAAATGGGTAAAATATTGAATGCAGTAGTTTACCTTCTTAAATTTGTTAAAATACCATTACAAAGTTTTACCCTTGTTCTCTCTTAATCAAATTATAAAAAGGTTCCCTGAATTAGTACGGACACAGTGACAGGATCTGCCGTGGGATCAGTTTTATTACCCCTTTGTGATCAGGTTAAGAAAGTCACAGAGATGTTGGTACAATGCCAGCATACAGTATATCCAAGTGAGATCTGTTCTAATACAATGATATCCTGCCTAATTTACATTCAGATTAATTTTTGGAAGAAGATAATAGGGATGATTGACAGGTGTTTGTTGCAAGCGTAAGGTCCCCAGCTGGACAGGCTGGCGTCAGGCGCAAGAGATATAGTAAAACCCTTGTTTTTCACTATTTTTCCTCCTATGATAGTCTTCCTATAGAAGGACTATGGACTACGGTTGATTAAAGATGTGAAATTATATTTAAACATATGAATTACCTAATTTTAAAGAATCTATACATTTAGAAAATATATTTTGACCAACACTTTGCCAGTTATTTCTCCTAAATTAGTCTGAGAGACTAAATTCAACATCAAATGGTTGTCCGTGGCTAAAATGCAGAATAAATAGTGGGCCCTGAATGCCCTGTATGAAAATGCTCACTGCTCTAGCGCATCCTCCTAGTGCATTTTGGAAGTGCCACTATAGTGTATTTTGGATTTTGGCCCTAGCCTTTATGCTATCACAGTTGATGAGGGAAAAAAAAACATGTTTTAAGCATGACTCAGCCACAAGGAAAGTGTTGGTTTGACCATCAGCAAAATGGCTTTGACATTGATGGGCATACAAACATCACAACTATCAGGCATCTGTGACAAAAACCAAGGGCAATATGTCACAGGGATCAAGGTACATGGATGCCCAATGTGGTTTGGTCTGCATTTCTCCTTTAACAAATAGCTGAAATAAAACATTTCATTCATTATACTGGATTTTAATTGAAACTAATTATACACATGTCTTCTAGCATCATTTCAGATCCCCTTGAAGCAGGGCAGTTTCCCAGCTTTGTGGATGTAGAGCAAAGGATGAACGAACAATGATATTTTAATTATTTGCATATGTGACGTCCGAAGCAGATTGGCAGTTATATGCCTGTACTAGGGTTAGGACATAAGGAATGTTGCTCAGTGTAGTCAGTACCATTACTATCAAGCTGATCAGAATAATGTTAAAAGCCCTTCTCTTCATGTTGTTTCCCTCAGCACTGTCCCTCTGTCCTTCTCCTGGTCCAGGCTGTTTCAGAGCTTTGAGGACCGAGAAGCAGCAGAAAGACACTACAGAAATGAACACAATGCAAAAGCCCAGAAACATGTAAGAACTCCATAGCATAGATGAAGGAAAATAAACCATTACTCCACTGTCTAAGACAATCACCGTCAACCAGACAACGCAGCAACAGGCCACTCTGTACCAAAGAGCTTTGTATCTGAGAAATACCACAGGGTGAACCACCGCTATGTAACGCTCCACACAGACACAACACTGGAACAATGGAACAGTGTAGTAGACAAGAATGTCAGAAAATACTTGAACCCTGAAAATAATCAAGTTGTGTGTGAAGAGCCATGCAAAGTAAAAGACAGCTGCCAGTGTAGAGATGATCACAGATCCAGTCAGGTTGAGATAGAAGAACTCGGAGGCGATGGTCCCACCAGCTCCACTCAGGATCAGCCACACAACGTAGCTGTTGATGGGGAGACCCAGGATGAGGTTGAGAGAGTACAGAGAAGTTTGTAGTGGCTGACTGATGGGGAGTCCGATGGAGAAGGAGGCGTTTCCCAGGGTGTCATTCATGTTTACACTCTGTCTCTGACCTGTGACCCATTCACAAGTGCCCAAAGCAAGATTAGTCCTGATTTCAAATAAAACCATCATGAACAATGCTCATCTACGTCTATTTTTTCTGTTGCAAACTATGACTAAACATACAGTATGTTAATAATTTTAGCAACAAATTAAAACTAGTCTACTGGCCTAAAATGTTAGGGCGGGACTATAATGAAGTGGAAGAGGTCTACTAGAACTAAAAGTCAAGTAATTTTATTCTTGGGTGTATGTATGCTCAAAATAGCAGATCTAGAAGCTCACAGGTTGTGGTGTGGTGTGAGCAAATTTTAACTCTAAATTCCACATTCTTCTAAAAACAACTATTCAAGTGAACAAGAAACACAAGGTTAAAATGATCTCACGTATACTGGATGCCAGTAGAGCGTCTCAGACCTCTGAGTCAGGTGTTTCTGTGAAGTCTCTTCTCTAGTCACTGTTTTCCTGGTGTCACATGGTCAAAATGAAGTCCTCTCTGCTGTGCCTCGTCTAACTATTCAACCCTCTGATCCTCCTTCCACCAGACATTGCACAAGTCCCTCCGAGCCGAGTCTCAAGCAAGCGCAAGTCATTTGGTCCCAAGTCTCAAGCAAGTCAAGTTTTTTTTTAGGTTGTGGGCGAGTCAAGTCGAGTCGAGTCCAACACAGTTGGGCGAGTCAAGTCGAGTCAAGTCGCATGGTTGTTTCGAGTCGTGTCGAGTCACAATGTTTTCAAGTCGAGTCACTGGTTTTCAAGTCAAAGTCACAGGTTACAACTTCCTACGGTCAAATGTAAAAAAAAATATCAGTTTTATCAATTATCAGTTTTGTTGCAGTGTGTGTAGCTTGAATTATATGAATGAAAGAAAAAATGTATTAATAGAGATGAGAGTTACAGTACAATTGTGCTTGAGTAGCATTTTGTAGAGCAGGCATACCTGCACGCATACGGATCATTAATTTAACATAGTGTGCATTTTTCATCAGGCACTAATTAAGTTAGCTACCTACTCGTGTACTACACGCAGTGTTGCCAACTGCCAAAATCCAAAATGCACTAGTGGCACTTCACCCAAAACGCACTACAAGGAGCTAGAGCAGTGTTTTTCAACCCAGCTCACTATAAAGCACTAGATGAATATCTAGTGAACATCACCTTGAGTTTTTCAAATATTTTGGCGCTAGGGGGGTCTGGAAAACTAAATATAGTGTCAAATGCGTAAAGTTGGCAACACTGAGTCTATGACTACACGTGCATTTGTTTTTGGTGGGATGGAGTCCTTCGAGAGCAGAGCTGGCGAAATAATAACTGGACTAAATAAAACTATTTAGCGAGAAGAACGTACCGGTGGAAAGGGGAGGGAATGAATCCGGAGTGAGTCCGTACCCCCGCAAATAGGTGATCGTGTTAGCTCCCTGACTGGTACATTTGGTTTCATTTGCACACCGTTGCCTCCCGGCAATGGTGACTCGGACGATGACTCGGACGATGACTCGGACGAGTCGCCGAGGTCAGGTTGTCTCAAGTCAAGTCCGAGTCTCAAGTATTTTACCTTCAAGTCCAAAGCGAGTCAAGTCACCGCAAAAATGCGACTTGGACTCGACTTGAGCCGAGTCGTAGGACTCGAGTCCAATTGTCTGCCTTCCACTGTTATGCTTGTTGTACACCTGCGACCGCAGGCCTGGATGTAACTTCTCAATTCGGGTGGCAGGCGTAAATTGTATGGGCGCGGCTTCCGGGCAACACGGGTATACCATTTTCTGTTATAGCACTATAGGCAATTAAGCATCAATACATACATCAGTTGTTGTTTAAGTTGCAACAGACACGCAGCATGCATAAAGCTAAAGGTCTGACTCGGAGAGTTTTCTGTTTTGAATGATGGAATGGTGTTGCTTTAGTGGTGCCACAACTATAGTTATAGCTGCAGTAGTAGCAGTAGTAGTGTTTCAAATCATTTTAAATATACTGTGTAAGCACTTTAATTTGAAATATGGGGTAGTCTTTGAATTTTGGTTGTTTGTATGCCATCCTCTTTGGTGGGGCAGTCAGGCACTTAGGGGGGCATTGACCCTCGATGCCCATCCTAGATCCGTGCCCATGCATTTGTTTGGATCGTCATTTCATGGAAATATATTCTTCATCATCCATGATATCCAGTCGTTATGCGAAAATCTGTTCTTGTTGGAAATGTTCAGGCAACAAAGTAATGTACCTGACAATCATTTGTTTATCCCACACCCATGTAGCCTCTTACCATGTAGCACGTTCATATCACGCTTGATATGAACATTATTTCATGAAAATGTATATTTAATCAACCACACAGTCGTTACGCACACTCAACCCTTTATACTAGTGCAGCAACTGATGATTATTTGATTAATCAGATGATGGCACATTTGTGAAGTTACCTTTAAAATGTAGCTTGAAATTGTTTTAGGCATGTTCTAACTAACACAGACTAATTGTATTTAATTGTCATGCGTTGTACTTGTAATGGTGATGTATGCCCATGCCCATTTTGACAAGCTGGAATGGTGTAGGGTTGCTTACGATTGCCCGTTACCCATGTACCTGTCCAAGTCCTTCACCAAGACACGCGTGTATACTTCACAAAGATTTCCCGTATAGACATCTAAGTACTTCCTTAATGTCACAAATGTTTTTTTTGTATTTCCTGATTGATTGATTGTTCTTGTTTAACTGTATCCATTCTTCCAACTGTTAATAACATTTCTCATTCAATCAATCAAAAACATCACCATCTTCATCATACTCTCATCGACACCCTGAAGACCTCAAATTGCAACAAAACAAACTATGGCACTGGTGTGGGACTTCTGGTTTACCGGAACGGGGTTCAATTCCCTGCAATGCCCTGCTCAATGTTGTATTTGCATGGTCTTTTTATTTTTGGCTCATTGTGTTGCATAGATAAAACCTCCCAGATAATTTACTGCGTTTTCAAAAAAAAAAAAAAAAAAAGAAAAAAAGAAAAAATGCAAGGCTATAGCCTTACGTTTTTTCATTGTTTTGAGGATTTTCGAAAAACGACAAAACCTGGAAAAAAGCGCAAGCCTGTAACCTCACGGTCTTGCACAGCATGCCATTTTTATCGTTTTTCCATCGTTTTGAGGATTTTCGAAAAATGTCGAAATTTCGAAAAAAAAACCTGGCAAAAACGCAAGGCTATAGCCTTACGGTCTTACACATCATGCTGTTTTTAATCGTTTTGAGCATTTTCGAAAAATGTCGAAATTTTGAAAAAATGCAAGGCTATAGCCTTACGATTTTTCATCGTTTTGAGGGTGTTCGAAAAATGACAAAAACCTGGCAAAAACGCAAGGCTATAGCCTTACGGTCTTGCACAGCATGCTGTTTGTTATCGTTTTGAGGATTTTTGAGGATTTTTTGAAAAATGC
>CM076970.1:46500126-46567534 GCA_039105355.1 Benthosema pterotum
TGTACCTCCCAGTTTGAGCGGAGTATTTCAGGGCGGAGTATTGGATGGCCCTGGCCTTTCCCTTGTGGGACTGATCAGAGTAGCTCCTGGGACGTGAGTCGGGGTGTCATGAACCGCTGGGTCACCTGACTGAGGGGTATGATGTTTGCGAGACCCGAAACCCTGATGAGCTTGGATACATCACTGAAGACACGTCCCAGGATGCATCCAAAAAGAAAGAAAGAAAAAAAAATACTTAAATATCATGCATCTTATCAGACATGATCCAGCCTGGACCTACGGGAGGTGTCAGATGTTGTGATAACAGCAATAACAAGTGGAAACTTCTGCCACGACATTTTGATGTTGTGCAGAGGTTTGCATATTCCATCATTCATCATGGTTCAGGCCTGACTCTTGTGTTTTGAGGTGCAGGTGGTTTCTGCAATACAGAGAACACACCAAAATCAGTGGAGGGAGGAGGAGACGAGGAGGAGGAGGGAGGAGGAGGAGGAGGAGTAGGAAGGAAGGAAGGTTAGAGGAGGCAATGCAGAGAGGACATTTGGAAGTTGTGAGGAAAACAGTGACAACCTGAAGAAGAGACTTCAACCGTAAGACCTGACTCTGAGATCTGAGACACTCTGCTGGCATCCAAGACGTGAGATTACTTTAACCTTGTGTCTATTGGTCATGTGAATAGACTTTTTTGTTTGCAGAATCATTTTGCCCATATGTAAAAAAAAAAAAAAAAAAAAAAAAAAAAAAAAAACTTAATATGCAATCTCTTTAAAGTGGCACCTTTCATAAAAGCTGCTTTACAAAATACTATGTATCTTATATCTGTTTTGTATGTCATATATAATTCTTATAAATCAAATAATTATATTTTTATATATGTTTCACTTTACAAAAAAGTATACTAGGGATCTTATATTAACTCTCTTATATGAGGATTGTATGAAAGGTGCCACTTTCGCATATAAAGGTTTTTTTCATTTGGGTGAAAATTCTAGCTTCCTAATCTTTGGAAAGAAACGTAATTTTGTTTAGTCATAGTTTCAATCAACTACTTTAACGAGCCTTGATGCATCTTGGCTTATTTTACAAATGGTTGGAGGCAGAAAATAGCCAAATCTCCAATGTGACACTGACTGCATCACGGGCGGGCGTTTATACAGTAGATCTAGTAACTTACAGCAGGGATGTCAAACTCAAATGCACAGGGGCCAAAATGGAAATATCGTTCGAGGGCCGGAGCTGTTTCACACATGGGCATCAGTTTATGAGTACGTCCAGGCAAAAAGGGAAAAAAAAGAATCTTCCTTTCCTTTGTAATACCAAGATAAATGCAAAGATGAAAAACATGTATTAAAAACAGATTATTAAATAATAAAGCTCTGTTTCCTGATCCTAACCATGAATGTACTGATATCATAGTAAAATGAGAAAGTAAATCATTTGAGTTGAGATGTGAACCTAAAAGTGTTATCATATTACATCTCGGCCATGGGGCCCAGTTCTAATTTGAACTAAATAACATCCCACGAAGATAATTCATTCACGGCCTGAGTTGGCCCCTGGGCCTTTAGTTTGACATATCTGACTTACAGCATAGAACTGAGCATGAAATGATGTCACTTTTAGTTCTAGTGGGGGCTCTCATGTGGAAAGTTTTATCTATGCAAACTCTTGAAAGTGGCACTGTAAAGTGAAACATAATAAAACATATATAATTTTGTAATTTATAAGAATTATAATATGACAACAAAACAGACATAAGATCCATAATATTTATTGTGGCTTGTATGAAAGGTGCCCCTTTAAAGAGTTCACATATATGACATTTATATACATTTTTTCATCTAATATTTTACTCTAGTTTTAATTTGTTGGCAAAATTCTCAGTCTATATTTACAAATATTTATATGTCTGTGTTATTAATTATCCTCAATGAAAAAATGTTGTTGGTGAAGATTTTTCATCATAGGTTTAGTTTGGGGAAAAAAAACACTAACTATGTCTTAATTTTCTGATTCATGTTCAGAGTCTGAACATGAATGCACACTGGGAACAACAAACCGACTTCTCCATCATCTTCACCATTCAAGTCAGCCACTACAAACTGCTAAGCACTCTCTCAACCTCATCCTGGGTCTCCCCATCAACAGCTACGTTGTGTGCTGATCCTGAGTGGAGCTGGTGGGACCATCGCCTCCGAGTTTCTCATCTTACATCTCACACACTGACTGGAATCTGTGCTCATCCATACACTGACAGCTGTCCTTCACTTCATAGCAAACCAACTTCATTCTCTCCATCGTTTTAACCATTTTTTGTTAATCTTATCTACTACACAGTTCCATATTTTCCAGTGTTGTGTCTGTGTGGAGCGTTTACATAGCGGTGGTTCACCCTGTGGTATTTCTCAGATACAAAGCTCTTTGTGTACAGAGTGGCCTGTTGCTGTGTTGTCTGGTTGACGGTGATTGTCTTGGGCATTGGACTGATCGTTGATTCTCCTTCGTCTAAACAATGGGTTGTTACATGTATCTGGGCTTCTGCATTGTGGCATTTCTGTGGTGTCTTTCTGCTGCTTCTCGGTCTCAGAGCTCTGAAACAGCCTGGACCAGGAGAAGGTCAGAGGACAGAGGGGAGGGAAACAACATGAAGAGAAGGGCTTTTAACATTATTCTAATCAGCTTGGTAGTGATGGTACTGACTACACTGACCTACATTCCCTTCATCCTAGCCATACTACAGAATATACCGGTAACATCCACGTTGCCGCAGACATCACATATGTAATAGCTTCATTGTCATTGTTTGTTCATCCTTTGCTCTACATCCACAAAGCTGGGAAACTGTCCCTGCTTCAAGGGGATCTGAAAGGAGGATAGCAGTGCCACAGTGTGAAACATTTCATCTGACATCTAAATCTTTCACTGTGTCAGAGAAAATAATTACAATTATTAGTTGAGCTGTTGTATATTGAATTACTCAATTATCTGCTTAAACTTGGCAGAGATCTGGAAGGGTGTGTCCACCAAGCCATGCTCTGTCACCTAAATGTGCAATTTCCTTATACCAGTGCTGTCTGCTGATTAATATTCCCTGTCTGAATGATCACATTTATTGATGAACTAAATACTTATATTTCTGCTGGCTATACCCAGATACTTCTGCAATGTAACACTCTTTATTTTTTTTCTTATTCGTTTAATTATTAGTTAATTTTTTTTTTTCTGTCATTAGGTTCTGAGCACTTTGTAAACTAATGTTTCCCAGAACAATGTCTAACAGTTACTGTGCTGTGGATGAAAGTGAAATAAATGTGAGTGCATTTACCTACTTTTCCTTCCACTTGCAGTTTCACCCCTCTAGAAATATTTCAAACTCAACAACATACAAGCCCACAATTAAAATAATAATACTAATAATAATTGCTTAAACATTTTTGAACCTGTGAAATGGTAGAGTATTACTATGAGTATTTTTACTTTTAGTGCTTGTGGTGCTGATAGTCAAGTGTATTTTGAGTAAAGCATCCATCACAGAGCAGGCTGTTATCACTGGACCTCATTAAAATGCATTAACCAGGTCTGACTGTTGTATACAGTATTAAATGACTCTCAGAGAGGACCTACTGTACTGTTGAACATACATTGGAAATTCCTTTGGTTCATCATATCAGTATAGAGCAAATGAAACACAAAAACATAGTTTGTCTCCTAGGGATGTCAGAATTCTACTATGCTTCCAGGACAACTGTCTGAATGACTGTCTGATGTCTGAAGTCTGATTTGGATGTGGCTATTTTTGGTCCATCACTGTAATTTCTTTTTATTTTTGGCATACATCAAAGCAAGTAATAAAAACATTATGTGAGGCACCCATATGGAGGTTGTAAAATAATATTATCATGATTAGTGAAGTAGTAACAAAAAAAGATAAAATGGAGAGGTCCTAACGCTAAAAGGGAAATCAAATAATTACAAATTGTATAACCTGAATCTACACTGTGAATAATTTGGACACTGTGCTGACCTGTCCTGACCTCACAACAACATTTGTGAGGTCACAGGTTGTTGGCAGACATGTGGCACGGCGATTCCACCGTGCCACTGACAGTGCTGACAGACGAGAATCTCGCAGCGAGAAAAAAAAAAAGCTCACTGGATTGAGGACTAAAATAAATCGCCGGCATGTGCACAAAACAAGCACGCGTGTAATAAACAACACTGGACGACGCACAACAACGCCCGGCGTCACACGCTCTCATTATCGCACACCATTATCTGAGCACAAAACATGAAAATGAACTAGAAGGCGTGATTTGTTACTGACCGTCTGTAAAGCCCCAAATGTGACCTATAATGTGAAGTAAATTATACACAGAGAAAAACCAATGGTCAAAAACAACCTAACTTCGGTCAAATTTCAACCAAACGTAGAGGTTGAATAAGGACCAACTGGGTCTTTGGTCAATTGACCAAATAATGCGTGTTATTATATTTGACCGAATGCATTTGGTTACATTATAACCCAATTATGAGGTCAACATAACCTAAGTACCAGTTGATTTGACCGAACATATTAGCTTGCATCAATAACCTAATTTTGATGGTCAAGATGACCCAAATACCAGTTGATTTGACCAGACATATTAAGTTGCATTAATAACCTAATTTTTGAGGGTCAAGATTACCCAACTGCCAGTTGAATTGATACAGAATATTCAGTTAACCCATTTGTTTTATTAAAGGAAATTCCACCCATTTAAAGGGGAACTTCGCCACTTTTCAACACTCTTTGTGTGGTGTTGGTCATTAGCATACATGCTAATGGCCTCCTGATAATAACATTGGGATTCTGTGGCTCCAGCGCCGTGCTTCCCAGCACAGCGAGTATGTAGACGGGTAAGGTTACCTTACCGGTCTGAGTAACGGTCTGAGTGCCGGTCTGAAGGAAAAGTCGTTGCAGTGTTGTGTTTACAGTGTTGGATGCATTCCTCGGCTTTAGTATCCTATCTGTTCCTGTAAAAAGTATAAATAATTTCATTTTTCGTCATTTTGTCCGAGAAATTCTACAATACCCACAGTGCACCGCGGCATCCGCTCAGCAGAGTGGGCGCGCGCAGCCGTTGAGCGGTCTTTTCTGACGAGTCAACTGGTGGAAGCAGTATTAGCCGAAGCAGTGTATTGTGATCGAAAGATAAACTTTAATATTTAGTTGGTAGTAGTGGGAGTTTTACTAGTAGTAGTTGTAGTAGTAGTGGTGGTGTTGATAGTAGTAGCAGTGAAGTAGTAGTTGGTGGTGGGGCTGGTGGAGGAGGAGGAGGAGAAGGAGGAGGATTAGTTAGCGTTTGAGATAGAGGAGGGGGAGGAGGAGGGCGACGGAGTAATAGTAATATAGTAGTAGTAGTAGTACTTGTACTCGTACTACTAGTAGTAGTAGTGGTAGTAGTAGCAGTAGTAGTAGTAGTAGTGGTGTTGGTGGTGGTCGTGCTCGTAGTAGTACAACGTTAGTTGTTGACTATGGCTGCTCCTGACGACTTTTTGGATGACGACGAGTTTTTTTCCCTGCTGTCGGAATCCACTGTACAGCGTTATTTATATGAGCCGGAGTACAGCGAGGAGGAATTACAGCAGCGAGAAGGACAACAACAAAACAAATGCATTACATCAATACCAGGAAAACCAACATATACACAATATCAAGAATGACGTAATAAAATGTAGTTAAATGCAGTTATAATAAAATGCGTATTAGGCTACAGACCCACAGGCCACGCAGAATTATTATTTTAGCTGTACTAGTAAATAATTGCACTGCTATTCGAGTTATACACTAGGGACATTCCTAACATCAGTTTCTACATGCTGTGCTGGGGACCCCTACTTTGCAGAGAAAGAAGCAGTAGCAAAACTGACAGCAGTTGGGACATACCACTCACTCGTTTAAAAAAAGAGGGGGGAATTGGACCAGTCCACTCCATCAATAAATCAATTCAACCAAAGTCTGTGACCTAACAAATTGGTTATTCTCATTAAAACAACCCAAAACCAATAACCAAATAAAACAACCCATGAATTCGGTCAAAATAAAATCCCTGCAACCCAGGAAAAGGTTATGGCTTCAAGAAATAACCCAGGAAAGTGACCTAACACCATTGATTGAAGTGTTTAGTTGCAATTTTGACCGATTAGTTTTTTGTGTGTAAACTTTGTTGTTTTTTATGCTAAACTGTTTTTTTGGGGGGACACGGTGGCACAGTGCTGTTTCCTCACAGATAGAAGGTCTTGGGTTTGATTCCCGCTAGGACGCCGCTGTGGATGTTGGATGCGTGTCTCCTCCTCCACGTCACCATAACCAAGGCGGGGTTGGTGAAAGGGCTTTTCTGTGTGGTGTTTGCATGTTCTCCCTGTGTCCCCTATAGGGTAGACACCCTTAAAAAAATCACACAGCAATCCTGGGCTCTAAACTGCTCCCCCTGGCCAGTCGGGGCGCCTGATGGAGGGGACAGGAAATGGTTGGAATAATGTGCTCCTTCCACGCGCTACGTCCAACCAGGGAAACTCCCCCCCCCCCCCCCCCCCCCCCCCCCCTTTCAGGTGAAAAGAAGGCAGCTAGCTGGACTCATCATGCATTGCAGGAAGCATGAGGAAAGTCCCCACTGCCTCTCCAGGTTTTCGGAGGGTGTGTATAGCCCAGGATCGCTTTTGGCACTGGGTGAAAAAGTGGATTACAAAATTGTGGCATAAAAATTATATAACAAAAGAAAACTGTTTTTGCAAGCCATGTATGGCAAAGCATTGTAGAGTTAATCTAAAAACTAGCAGTTAGGAGTAGCAGTAGCAGTGAATGTTGGAGCCTGAAGAGAATCTGTATACTGGGATATTCAGGGTGAGCGACAAGATAAAGATATCAAGAGCTGCAGGCCAGCAAACTGGTGTTGTGGGAACCAACACATTGGGCACTGGGGGTGCACATAAGTGGTGCTCCGGTGCTCAGGAGCACCAAAAATCCTACAATGAGCTGTCAATCCAGGGGTGGAAAGCTCCTTTGAGCACCACACAGCTCTAGGGCTCATAATGACTGTCTGACTGGGCCAGTAAAAAAGCCTTGAAAATGAAATAATTCTAACTAATTCTGACCTCTAAGTCTAAAATACTACTAGTATTTTTAATGGATGTAGTATGCAGGTAGTAGTACTACTACTAGGCTACTATTGCAACGCCCAAACTATCGCCCTGTACTGTAATACTGTACATTGATCGGGCTGTACAGAGTGGAAAAAAGGGGTCCCAGGGCCCGGCGATGCGGGTCGCCGCATTTTGGGAGCACCAAGTAACATCCCCAGGTGCTCCTCTGAGTACTGGACTAAAATAGTTATGTGCACCCCTGATAAGGACGTCCCATACTAGGATTTTCATTCGCTGTACGCTATAATCATCAAAAAAAGGTTTTAAATACTGCACTTCATGCTCTTGGATTGAGACTACTGTATGAAAACTGATTGAATTTTACATTACAATAATCTCATTCATTGAGATGGACACACATCTGTATCTGTACTGGAGTCTCTGCCATGTTTGGCACTGGGAGTCTGGTGCAACACACAGGTCCTGTGCCTCCTGGTGAGAGCAGGATTGGGCCTTGTGAGACGTAGGAGGGGCACGGACAGGTGTCTAACCACAGAGCCTAGTCCCTCCACGCATCAGAATTGTACCTCCCAGTTTGAGCGGAGTATTTCAGGGGCGGTGGATTGGATGGCCCTGGCCTTTCCCTTGTGGGACTGATCAGGAGTAGCTACTGGGACGTGAGTCGGGGTGTCATGAACCCCGGCTGGGTCACCTGACTGAGGGGTATGATGTTCGTGAGACCCGAAACCCAGATGAGCTTGGGATACATCACTGAAGACACATCCCAGGATGCATCCATTCGATGTATTAAAAAAGAAGAAGAAGAAAACAAAAAAAAAACTTAAATATCATGCATCTTATCAGACATGATCCAGCCTGGACCTACGGGAGGTGTCAGATGTTGTGATAACAGCAATAACAAGTGGAAACTTCTGCCACGACATTTTGATGTTGTGGCAGAAGTTTGCATATTCCATCATTCATCATGGTTCAGGCCTGACTCTTGTTGTTGTGAGGTGACAGGTGGTTTCTGCAATACAGAGAACACACCAAAATCAGTGGAGGGAGGAGGAGGACGAGGAGGAAGAGGAGGAGGAGTAGTAGTAGGAAGGAAGGAATGGTTAGAGGAGGCAACGCAGAGAGGACATCATTTGGAAGTTGTGAGGAAAACAGTGACAACCTGAAGAAGAGACTTCACTGGAACACCCGACTCTGAGATCTGAGACACTCTGCTGGCATCCAAGACGTGAGTTCACTTTAACCTTGTGTCTATTGTTCATGTGAATAGACTTCTTTGTTTGCAGAATCACATTGCCCACATCAGGGCACCTTTCATAAAAGCTGCTTTACAAACAAAATACTATGTATCTTATATCTGTTTTGTATTCATATATAATTCTTATAAATCAAATAATTATATTTTTATGTTTCACTTTACAAAAAGTATACTAGGGATCTTATATTAACTTTATTCTCTCATATGAGGATTGTATGAAAGGTGCCACTTTTGCATATAAAGGTTTTTTCCATTTGGGTGAGAATTCTAGCTTCCTAATCTTTGAAAAGAAACATAATTTTGTTTAGTCATAGTTTCAATCGACTGCTTTAGCGAGCCTTGATGGCATCTTGGCTTATTTTACAAATGGTTGCATGCAGAAAATAGCCAATCTACAAGGTGACACTGCATCACAGCGTGCGTTTATACAGTAGATCTACAGTAGACATCTAGTACTTACAGCAGTCAAACTCAAATGCACAGCGGGCCAAAATGAAAATATCGGTACAAGTCGAGGGCCGGAGCTGTTTCAACACATGGGCATCAGTCCGTCCCAGGCAAACAGGGGAAAAAGGAATCTTCCTTTCCTTTGTTAATACCAAGATAAATGCAAAGATGAAAACACACGCATTAAAAACAGATTATTAGATTATTAAAGCTCTGTTTCCTGATCCTAACCATGAATGTACTGATTTCATAGTAAAATGAGAAAGTAAATCATTTGAGTTGAGAATGTGAACCTAAAAGTGTTATCATATTACAACTCGGCCATGGGGCCCAGTTCTAATATGAACTAAATATCATCCCACAAAGATAATTCATTCACGGGCCTGAGTTGGCCCCGGGGCCTTTAGTTTGACATATGTGACTTACAGCATAGAACTGAGCATGAAATGATGTCACTTTTAGTTCTAGTGGGGCTCTCATGTGGAAAGTTTTATCTATGCAAACTCTTAGAAATGGCACTGTAAAGTGAAACATATATAATTTTGTAATTTATAAGAATTATATATGACATACAAAACAGACATAAGATCCATAGTATTTATTTGCAAAGTGGCTTGTATGAAAGGTGTCACTTTAAAGAGTTCACATATATGACATTTATATAAAATTTTCCATCTAATATTTTACTCTAGTTTTAAGTTGGCAAAATTCTCAGTCTATATTTACAAATATTTAACCATATATGTGTGTTATTATTTATCCTCAATGAAAAAAGGTTGTTGATGAAGATTTTTCATCATAGGTTTAGTTGAGAAAAAAAAAACACTAACTATGTCTTACTTTTCTGATTCATGTTCAGAGTCTGAACATGGATGACACACTGGGAAACAACACCGACTTCTCCATCATGTTCCCCGTCAGTCTTCCACTACAAACTGCTATGCACTCTCTCAACCTCATCCTGGGTCTCCCCATCAACAGCTACGTTGTGTGGCTGATCCTGAGTGGAGCTGGTGGGACCATCGCCTCTGAGTTCTTCTATCTCAACCTGACTGGATCTGTGCTCATCTCTACACTGACAGCTGTCCTTCACTTCATAGCACACAACTTCATTCTCTCCATCGTTTTACAATTTTTTGTTAATCTTATCTACTACACTGTTCCATTGTTCCAGTGCTGTGTCTGTGTGGAGCGTTACATAGCGGTGGTTCACCCTGTGGTGTTTCTCAGATACAAAGCTCTTTGGTACAGAGTGGCCTGTTGCTGTGTTGTCTGGCTGGTGGTGATTGTCTTGGGCATTGGACTGATCGTTGGTTTTCCTTCGTCTATACTATGGGGTTGTTACAAGTTTCTGGGCTGGTGCATTGCGTGCATTTCTGTGGTGTCTTTCTGCTGCTTCTCGGTCCTCAGAGCTCTGAAACAGCCTGGACCAGGAGAAGGACAGAGGGACAGTGGGGAGGGAAACAACATGAAGAGAAGGGCTTTTAACATTATTCTGATCAGCTTGATAGTGATGGTAGTGACTACACTGAGCTACATGCCCTTCATCCTAGCTGTACTACAAGTATATACCGGTAACATCCACGTTGCCGCAGACATCACATATGCAATAGCTTCATTGTCATTGTTCGTTCATCCTTTGCTCTACATCCACAAAGCTGGGAAACTGCCCTGCTTCAAGAGGACCTGAAAGGAGGATAGCAGTGCCACAGTGTGAAATAGTTTCATCTGACATCTAAATCTTTCACTGTGTCAGAGAAAATAATTACAATTATTTATTAGTTGAGCTGTTGTACATTGAATTACTCAATTATCTTCTTAAACTTGGCACAGGATCTGTGAAGGGTGTGTCCACCAAGCCATGTTCTGTCACCTAAATGTGCATTTTCCTTTATACCAGTGCTGTCCGGCTGATTAATATTCCCTGTCTGAATGATCACATTTATTGATGAACTAAATACCGTACTCATGTTTCTGCTGGATATACGCAGACACTTCTGCAATGTAACACTTTTTATTATTTTTTTCTTATTCATTTAATTATTAGTTAATTTATTTTTCTGTCATTAGGTTCTGAGCACTTTGTAAACTAATGTTGTCCCAGAACAGTGTCTAACAGTTACTGTGCTGTGGATGTAAGTGAAATAAATTTGAGTGCATTTACCTGCTTTTCCTTGTGCTTTGTAGTTTCACCCCTCTAGAAATACTTTCAAACTCAACAACATACAAGCCCACAATTAAAATAATAATACTAATAATAATTGCTTAAACATTTTTGAACCTGTGAAATGGTAGAGTATTACTATGAGTATTTTTTACTTTTAGTACTTGTGGTGCTGATAGTCAAGTGTATTTTGAGTAAAGCATCCATCACAGAGCAGGCTGTTATCACTGGACCTCATTAAAATGCATTAACCAGGTCTGACTGTTGTATACAGTATGTAATGCTTCTCAGAGAGGACCTACTGTATATGAACATACATTGGAAATTCCCTTTGGTTCATCACATCAGGTATAGAGCAAATGAAACACATAGAACATAGTTTGTCTCCTAGGGATGTCAGAAGTTCTACTATGCTTCCAGGACAACTGTCTGATTTACTGTCTGATGTCTGAAGTCTGATTTGGAGATGTGGCTATTTTTGGTCCATCACTGTGAAAATTTTTGTTTTTGGGCATACATCAAAGCAAGTAATAAAAACATTATGTGAGGCACCCATATAGAGGTAGTAAAATAATATTATCATGAATTAGTGAAGTAGTAACAAAAAAAGATAAAATGGAGAGGTCCTACGCTAAAAGGGAAATCAAATAATTACAAATTGTATAACCTGAATCTACACTGAACTTGGTAGATCTGCTTTCAGCTTTTGTGGTCCAACTACATGGAACAACCTGCAAACCACCTTAAAATTAACCACAATGGTATCATTGAGTCACTTTAGAACTCTAGTAGGAATACAGACTCCCATAGTTTGTAACTGTTTCTAGATTATTTATGTGTACGCGTGTTGGTATGCATGTATGTACAGTATACTGTATATATGAGTATGTGTATGTACAGTATATATGTTTATATGTGTATGTGTTTATATGTACTGTATATGTGTACTATATGTATGTGTATGCATGTACAGTATTTGTTTGCCTTATCCTTCAATTGCACACCTCATGTATTTTGTTCACCCTCTGTTTTTATTTTCCTTTGACGTGCTGCCATGTTTTATTGTTCGAAATTGTGTACTCTCGACAACACCGAAAATTAGTTCGCTCAGTGTATTTTCGAGAATAAATAAAACTTAAAACAAAAAAACACTGTGAATAATGTGGACACTGTGCTGACCTCTCCTGACCTCACAACACTCCAACAACATGTCTGCCACATGTTGTTGGCAGACAAGTGGCACGGCGATTCCACCGTGCCACTCAGTGCTGACAGACGAGAATCTCGCAGCGAGAAAAAAAAAAAGCTCACTGGATTGAGGACTAAAATAAATCGCCGGCATGTGCACAAAACAAGCACGCGTGTAATAAACAACACTGGACGACGCACAACAACGCCCGGCGTCACACGCTCTCATTATCGCACACCATTATCTGAGCACAAAACACGAAAAGGAACTAGAAGGCGTGATTTGTTACTGACAGTCTGTAAAGCCCCAAATGTGACCTATAATGTGAAGTAAATTATAAACTTTGTTGTTTTTTATGCTAAACTGTTTTTTGGGGGGACACGTTGGCACAGTGCTGTTTCCTCACAGATAGAAGGTCTTGGGTTTGATTCCCGCTAGGACGCCGCTGTGGATGTTGGATGCGTGTCTCCTCCTCCACGTCACCATAACCGAGGCGGGGTTGGTGAAAGGGCTTTTCTGTGTGGTGTTTGCATGTTCTCCCTGTGTCCCCTATAGGGTAGGCACCCTTAAAAAAATCACACAGCAATCCTGGGCTCTAAACTGCTCCCCCCTGGCCAGTCGGGGCGCCTGATGGAGGGGACAGGAACTGGTTGGAATAATGTGCTCCTTCCACGCGCTACGTCCAACCAGGGAAACTCCCCTTTCAGGTGAAAAGAAGGCAGCTTGGACTCATCATGCATTGCAGGAAGCATGAGGAAAGTCCCCACTGCCTCCCCAGGTTTTCGGATGGTGTGTATGGCCCAGGATCACTTTTGGCACTGGGTGAAAAAGTGGATTACAAAATCGTGGCATAAAAATGATATAACAAAAGAAAACTGGTTTTGCAAGCCATGTAGGCCTATGGCAAAGCATTGTAGAGTTAAGCTTAAAACTAGCAGTTGAGTAGCAGTAGCAGTGAATGTTGGAGCCTGAAGAGAATCTGTATACTGGGATATTCGACAAGATAAAGATATCAAGAGCTGCAGGCCAGCAAACTGGTGTTGTGGGAACCGACCCATTGGGGTCGCAGCCTAATTTACGGTACGCTAATAAGCGCTAATAAGCCGTTTTTAGAAATAATATGTATACATTTAGCGTCTAACAAAACTTAATTAGGTCTAATAAGAGTCTTACAAAACTTAATTAGTTTTTATAATACCTAATTTGAACATTATTTTAGTCCTGTCAACCATCCTGACGCCCCTATTTATACATGCTATATAATGACCTATTATGGTGGTGGTCCTCATGGTGGGTTATAATAGGCCTTTATTTGCTGTAATTAGCAGCTTATGAGAGCTTATAAGAAAAAAACTGCACCGCAATTTATACATTGAACATTGCGGTCCTCATATGCTAAGTTTTTTTTTAGGAGTTTATTTGCTTTAATACAAGCTTATTAGAGATTATAAAGGAAACACTGCACCGCAATTTATACATTGAACATTGCGGTCCTCATATGCTAGGTTTTTATTAAGAGCTTTTTGGTTTAATATGAGTTTATTAGAGCTTATAAAGGAAAAACTGCACCGCAATTTATACATTGAACATTGCGGTCCTCATATGCTAAGTTTTTTTTTAGGAGTTTATTTGCTTTAATACAAGCTTATTAGAGATTATAAAGGAAAAACTGCACCGCAATTTATACCTTGAATATTGCGGTCCTCATGCCATTTTTCTCATTAGGAGCTTATTTGGCCTAATAAGAACAGTACATCAGCAATTGCTCTTAAAGTTGTTAAAATGACAAATAGGACATTAGCTGGCCTGGTCATCAGTAACATCAAGTATAAGTAAACTTACCTGGTCAAAAAATCCAATGGAACACATGCAGCAGACAGACAATAGCTACATGATCAGACAAGATGCTAATAGTGGTACCCCCTACAGGCTGGTTGCTGATAAAATAGGCCTAAACATCAAGATGAAAGAAAATGTTGCAACAATTCTTGGTTTAATTACAAACTTTAATTTTGTCATTCCACAGACCAAAAACTAAAGATTTTTTATTTTCTCCACAATTCCAGTCTGGATTTTGAAAACAAATGGTAAAACATACAGATCAAGATGATCTTGGGCGATTTCAACTCTTGAGAGTAAACATGAAACCAAAGAGTTACATCTGGTAAACAACTTTTCATCATTTAACCTGGGGAGCTGGAATCCTCTCGATTTATTTTTACATTTTTCAGTACATTTTTTTTAACAGAGTGCTGGAAAATGTCATACAACAAAGAACAAAAATACATAAAATGTGGAAAATAAAATTAGGTCCTTTCTTATTAGATAGGATTATGAAGGACTCTATTATCATGTACTCGTTCTGTATAGTTGTCATTCGCCCCCAGGGCGTCGGTCAAAACACAGGACAGGAGAGTGAAGCACATTTAACAGTTTACTGTTGTAGGCACAGGCATACAGGCATGGCATGGGATTGGATGGTACAGCACTGAGTGCGACTGATATGTGTGGTTCTGCAAATAAATACAGAGGAGAAAGAACAATATATATGAGTACAAATACCATACACACAGTACAATATCACAGCATACTAGATATTATACCATTATAAACATTACTGCATATATCACACATTACATGTACACTGCCCAAGTCTAGCATAACAACAAACACCAAGGCTCAGTAGCCTAAATCTGTTTTAACCTGGCATAATAGACATCAAAGGGCTGCCCGTAGTCCCAGGTATGGGACGTTGCGCAATAGACGTAATGCGCGCAATGTGCGTAAGGGTTGCGCAATCGGCGTAACGCGCGTAATGGCGGCGCCCATAGAACACACTTAGCCAACGATTCAGTGGCAGCACTGACGGACCTAACATCAACGTGAATAAGGTGCTTAAACATAAATACGTCGGTCCTGATATACACTCTTAGCTTTGCATGTCACAAACAGAAAGCATCATAGAAGTGCTTAAATCTCACTAAATGCAGAACACCAACTTAAACGGAACGTATCATTGTAATCGGTCACTGGCTGTCAATCAAACCAGCGACGGAAACGTACAGAAATCTCAGCATTGCAAATATATAGAAATGAACAGGTATCACTTAACTACATAATACACTTACAGTAATCAAAGACGCACACTGGCACTGCAGTGCTGCACAATGAAGACGGTGTACTGTATATTATTGGAGACGAGTGAACTTGAACTTGCTGCAGTTCACCGCTCTTGGTACTACTGACATAGAAGGAAGCGGCCCATAATACAGTGCGTTCTTAAGGTGGCGCCTATGCACTACTCACAGTTCTTAAGGTGGTGTCCAAATTACCTTTGGAACCTTTCTAACATTTCTTCAATCCAAGAACATGGCTTCTGTTGGATAGAGAAAACAAAACATTTAGTGATTGAATAAACACACATAGTAGAAATACATTTCATACATTGCAAATATCACAAGAATGCCTTACATCGTTTACCAGCAGATGTGTCTTCCAGACGCATGGCTGCAAAGCAAAGGAAAAAGGATCAAAGATCAGGGCCACATTCTCAGATTTTTTCAAAAATAATGCTCATCTTCAAGCTCGTAACAGCACTTAAACTGCAGCACAGTTTGCAGATCTGTTTTTCAATAGCAGAGCATAACATCATGGTTAAGACACAGAAGGGGACCATGTTCTGAATGCATTAAATGCAATACATTACATACATTAAGTCAAACAATAAGTCTACATCTCACAAATATTGAATGCCCCATATTAGAGTCTAACCACAGGATACATTTCACAAGGGTTAGGGCCTGTCTCAGATTCTTTCAGGTCCTTAGCTAAGTTGCTTATAATAAGCAGACATGGCAACACTGCATGAACGTGCGTGTGCTCCGGTCTCCACCAGTGCCATCTAGTAGAAGAGTTGCGACATTGAGGGGTCAGAAATTGAGCGCTCGAGTGCTGTTCATGTAGCCAGAATAGGGACAAATTGGAGTTGGAAATGCATCCTTTTCAGGTCAAGGACTTGTCCCCGTTTGTTGTCCCCATTCTCTAAGTCCCTCTATTTAAATCTTTAACTCAGTTCACTTCATGGAGTCAGTCCAATGGCGGCTACATAGACTTCTAATGAATGGGGACAACAGGAAGTTACGACGTCCATGGGCTCGTGCGGGCACATTACCTACTTGAACAGACTTTTCTGTCCCCTCAACATCGCAACTCCATCTATAACCATCAATTTTCAGACAAAATACAAGACGATGGCGTTTTTAATTCTTCCATATAGTTATGTTATCTAAACAGTTACCTTATGAATTTTAGTATATTGACCCATTTATTCTTACGTGTATATAACTCTTCTCGCCTCATGGTGTGACTCCATTGTCTGAAAACACAAATTGATGTGACACAGGTGATCTAATCAGAACTCGCCTTTCATACAAACCAGAGCCTTCTAGTGGGACAAACAAAGTGAAAATTACAAGATTGCTTTATGTACAAGTAGGCCTACTGTAATTTAGTGTTGCAATACTTCAAAACAAAATTCTGGTCACAACGACATTTTTTATTTAACTTACGGTTAGATGCTGTTATGATGAGCTCGGCCGACCGCCGACCGCCGACCGCTATGCTCCTGAGAGTTGATGCTCTTCCGCGTCAAAATCATCATAGGTCAAAATGCCAAGTTCTTCTTCTATCTTCGACCTATTTTTGGTGTACACCGCCACCTACTGGATTCAGTGTGGAAGTTGTCTTCCATCTGAAATGAAGTTCCGTTCCGTGGTAGATAAAAAATAATATGAACACATGGAATCGCGAGACTTTCAATTATATTATGTAATGTATTATGTATGTTTCCACTTTTTGTTGTTGTTGTTGTAATAAACCAAGTTGTTGAAACATTTGTCTTCTGTCTGTTCAAATTGCCATATGATTTGTTTTCTTACCATATGAGAATGTATGTTCCATTGAATTTTTGATCAGGTAAGTTTTATTTGTACTTGAGATCAGGCTCTATTGATGACCATTGCTTGCCGACGTACATTTCGCAGTACTGTTATTTATTAGGCCAAATAAGCTCCTAATGAAAAACTAGCACATGAGGACCGCAATGTTCAATGTATAAATTGCGGTGCAGTTTTTCCTTTATAATCTCTAATAAGCTTGTACAGTATTAAAGCAAATAAACTCCTAAAAAAAACTTAGCATATGAGGACCGCAATGTTCAATGTATAAATTGCGGTGCAGTTTTTTCTTATAAGCTCTCATAAGCTGCTAATTACAGCAAATAAAGGCCTATTATAACCCACCATGAGGACCACCACCATAATGGGTCATTATATAGCATGTATAAATAGGGGCGTCCGGATGGTTGACAGGACTAAAATAATGTTCAAATTAGGTATTATAAAAACCTAATTAAGTTTTGTAAGACTCTTATTAGACCTAATTAAGTTTTGTAAGACTCTTATTAGACTCTAAATGTATACATATTATTTCTAAAAACGGCTTATTAGCGCTTATTAGCGTACCGTAAATTAGGCTGCGACCCACATGGTCCACTGGTCATAAGGACGTCCCATACTGTGATTTTCATTCGCTGTACGCTATAATCATCAAAAAAGGTTTTAAATACTGCACTTCATGCTCTTGGATTGAGACTACTGTATGAAAACTGATTGAATTTTACATTACAATAATCTCATTCATTGAGATGGACACACATCTGTATCTGTACTGGAGTCTCTGCCATGTTTGGCACTGGGAGTCTGGTGCAACACACAGGTCCTGTGCCTCCTGGTGAGAGCAGGATTGGGCCTGGTGAGACGTAGGAGGGGCACGGACAGGTGTCAAACCACAGAGCCTAGTCCCTCCACGCATCAGAATTGTACCTCCCAGTTTGAGCGGAGTATTTCAGGGGCGGTGGATTGGACGGCCCTGGCCTTTCCCTTGTGGGACTGATCAGGAGTAGCTACTGGGACGTGAGTCGGGGTGTCATGAACCCCGGCTGGGTCACCTGACTGAGGGGTATGATGTTTGCGAGACCCAAAACCCTGATGAGCTTGGGATACATCACTGAAGACACGTCCCAGGATGCATCCATTCCATGTATTTAAAAAAAGAGAAAGAAAGAAAGAAAGGAAAAAAATACTTAAATATCATGCATCTTATCAGACATGATCCAGCCTGGACCTACGGGAGGTGTCAGATGTTGTGATAACAGCAATAACAAGTGGAAACTTCTGCCACGACATTTTGATGTTGTGGCAGAAGTTTGCATATTCCATCATTCATCATGATTTAGGCCTGACTCTTGTTGTTTTGAGGTGACAGGTGGTTTCTGCAATACAGAGAACACACCAAACAGTGGAGGGAGGAGGAGGAGGAGTAGTAGTAGTAGGAAGGAAGGAATGGTTAGAAGAGGCAACGTAGAGAGGACATCATTTGGAAGACATAAGGAAGACAGTGATGACCTGAAGAAGAGACTTCACCGGAACACCTGACTCTGAGATCTGAGACACTCTGCTGGCATCCAAGACGTGAGATTACTTTAACCTTGTGTCTATTGTTCATGTGAATAGACTTCTTTGTTTGCAGAATCATATTGCCCATATGTAAAAAAAAAAAAAAAAAAAAAAAAAAAAAAAAAAAAAAAACTTTATATGCAATCTCTTTAAAGTGGCACCTTTCATAAAAGCTGCTTTACAAACAAAATACTATATCTTATATCTGTTTTGTATTCATATATAATTCTTATAAACCAAATAATTATATTTTTATATACTGTATGTTTCACTTTACAAAAAGTATACTAGGGATCTTATATTAACTTTATTCTCTCATATGAGGATTGTATGAAAGGTGCCACTTTCAAAAGTTCGCATATAAAGGTTTTTTTTTTTCATTTGGGTGAGAATTCTAGCTTCCTAATCTTTGGAAAGAAACGTAATTTTGTTTAGTCATAGTTTCAATCGACTACTTTAACGAGCCTTGATGGCATCTTGGCTTATTTTACAAATGGTTGCAGGCAGAAAATAGCCAATCTACCAGGTGACACTGCATCACAGCGTGCGTTTATACAGTAGATCTAGACATCTCGTACTTACAGCAGGGATGTCAAACTCAAATGCACAGGGGCCAAAATGGAAAAATCGGTACAAGTCGAGGGTCAGAGCTGTTTCAACACATCAGGCATCAGTTTATGAGTCCGTCCCAGGCAAACAGGGAAAAAGGGAATCTTCCTTTCCTTTGTAAATACCAAAATAAATGCAAAGATGAAAACAGATTATTAAATTATTAAAGCTCTGTTTCCTGATCCTAACCATGAACTTACTGATTTCATAGTAAAATGAGAAAGTAAATCATTTGAGTTGAGAATGTGAACCTAAAAGTGTTATCATATTACATCTCAGCCATGGGGCCCAGTTCTAATATGAACTAAATATCATCCCACGAAGATAATTCATTCACGGGCCTGAGTTGGCCCCGGGGCCTTTAGTTTGACATATGTGACTTACAGCATAGAACTGAGCATGAAATGATGTCACTTTTAGTTCTAGTGGGGCTCTCATGTGGAAAGTTTTATCTATGCAAACTTTTAGAAATGGCACTGTAAAGTGAAACATATATAATTTTGTAATTTATAAGAATTATTAAGGCTGTTGAAAATAGACATAAGATCCATAGTATTTATTTGCAAAGTGGCTTGTATGAAAGGTGCCATTTTAAAGAGTTCACATATATGACATTTATATACATTTTTCCATCTAATATTTTACTCTAGTTTTAATTTGTTGGCAAAATTCTCAGTCTATATTTACAAATATTTAACCATATATGTGTGTTATTATTTATCCTCAATAAAAAAAGGTTGTTGATGAAGATTTTTCATCATCATAGGTTTAGTTGAGGAAAAAAAAAACACTAACTATGTCTTACTTTTCTGATTCATGTTCAGAGTCTGAACATGAATGACACACTGGGAAACAACACCGACTTCTCCATCATGTTCCCCGTCAGTCTTCCACTACAAACTGCTATGCACTGTCTCAACCTCATCCTGGGTCTCCCCATCAACAGCTACGTTGTGTGGCTGATCCTGAGTGGAGCTGGTGGGACCATCGCCTCCGAGTTCTTCTATCTCAACCTGACTGGATCTGTGCTCATCTCTACACTGACAGCTGTCCTTCACTTCATAGGACGCAGCTTCATTCTCTCCTTGGTTTCACAATTTTTTGTTAATCTTATCTACTACACTGTTCCATTTTTCCAATGTTGTGTCTGTGTGGAGCGTTACATAGCGGTGGTTCACCCTGTGATATTTCTCAGATACAAAGCTCTTTGGTACAGAGTGGCCTGTTGCTGTGTTGTCTGGCTGGTGGTGATTGTCTTAGGCATTGGACTGTTCGTTGATTTTCCTTCGTCTTTACTATGGGGTTGTTACATGTTTCTGGGCTGGTGCATTGTGTGCATTTCTGTGGTCTCTTTCTGCTGCTTCTCGGTCCTCAGAGCTCTGAAACAGCCTGGACCAGGAGAAGGACAGAGGGACAGTGGGGAGGGAAACAACATGAAGAGAAGGGCTTTTAACATTATTCTGATCAGCTTGATAGTGATGGTAGTGACTACACTGAGCTACATTCCCTTCATCCTAGCTGTACTACAGGTATATACCCGTAACATGCAAGTTGCCGCAAACATCACATATGTAATAGCTTCATTGTCATTGCTCGTTCATCCTTTGCTCTACATCTACAAAGCTGGGAAACTGCCCTGCTTCAAGAGGATCTGAAAGGAGTGCCACAGTGTGAAATAGTTTCATCTGACATCTAAATCTTTCACTGTGTCAGAGAAAATAATTACAATTATTAGATGAGCTGTTGTACATTGAATTACTCAATTATCTGCTTAAACTTGGCACAGAATCTGGGAAGGGTGTGTCCACCAAGCCATGCTCTGTCACCTAATTGTGCATTTTCCTTCATACCAGTGCTGTCCGGCTGATTAATATTCACTGTCTGAATAATCACATTTGTTGAACTAAATACTCATGTTTCTGCTAAATATGTACTTCTGCAGTGCAATGTAACACTCTTTATTATTTTTTTCTTATTCATTTAATTATTAGTTAATTTATTTTTCTGTCATTATGTTCTGAGTACTTTGTAAACTAATGTTGTCCCAGAACAGTTTCTAACAGTTACTTTACTGTGGATGTGAGTGAAATAAATTTGAGTGCATTTACCTACATTCCCTTGTGCTTTGTAGTTTCACCCCTCTAGAAATATATTCAAACTCAACAACAATTTTAATTAAAAATAATAATAATAATTGCTTAACTATTTTGAACTTGTGAAATGGTAGAGTGTCACTATGAGTATTTTTACTTTTAGTACTTGTGGTGCTGATAGTCAAGTGTATTTTGAGTAAAGCATCCATCACAGAGCAGGCTGTTATCACTGGACCTCATTAAAATGCATTAACCAGGTCTGAGTGTTGTATACAGTATGTAATGCCTCTCAGAGAGGACCTACTGTACTGCTGAACATACATTGGAAATTCCCTTTGGTTCATCATATCAGGTATAGAGCAAATGAAACACATAGAACATAGTTTGTCTCCTAGGGATGTCAGAAGTTCTACTATGCTTCCAGGACAACTGTCTGATTGACTGTCTGATGTCTGAAGTCTGATTTGGATGTGGCTATTTTTGGTCCATCACTGTAATTTCTTTTTATTTTTGGGCATACATCAAAGCAAGTAATAAAAACATTATGTGAGGCACCCATATGGAGGTTGTAAAATAATATTATCATGAATTAGTGAAGTAGTAACAAAAAAAGATAAAATGGAGAGGTCCTACGCTAAAAGGGAAATCAAATAATTACAAATTGTATAACCTGAATCTACACTGTGAATAATTTGGACACTGTGCTGACCTGTCCTGACCTCACAACAACATTTGTGAGGTCACAGGTTGTTGGCAGATAAGTGGCACGGCGATTCCACCGTGCCACTCAGTGCTGACAGACGAGAATCTCGCAGTGAGAAAAAATAAGCTCACTGGATTGAGGACTAAAATAAATCGCCGGCATGTGCACAAAACAAGCACGCGTGTAATAAACAACACTGGACGACGCACAACAACGCCCGGCGTCACACGCTCTCATTATCGCACACCATTATCTGAGCACAAAACACGAAAAGGAACTAGAAGGCGTGATTTGTTACTGACCGTCTGTAAAGCCCCAAATGTGACCTATAATGTGAAGTAAATTATAAACTTTGTTGTTTTTTATGCTAAACTGTTTTTTTGGGGGGACACGGTGACACAGTGCTGTTTCCTCACAGATGGAAGGTCTTGGGTTTGATTCCCGCTAGGACGCCGCTGTGGATGTTGGATGCGTGTCTCCTCCTCCACGTCACCATAACCGAGGCGGGGTTGGTGAAAGGGCTTTTCTGTGTGGTGTTTGCATGTTCTCCCTGTGTCCCCTATAGGGTAGACACCCTTAAAAAAATCACACAGCAATCCTGGGCTCTAAACTGCTCCCCCCTGGCCAGTCGGGGCGCCTGATGGAGGGGATAGGAACTGGTTGGAATAATGTGCTCCTTCCACGCGCTACGTCCATCAGGGAAACTCCCCTTTCAGGTGAAAAGAAGGCAGCTTGGACTCATCATGCATTGCAGGAAGCATGAGGAAAGTCCCCACTGCCTCCCCAGGTTTTCGGAGGGTGTGTATGGCCCAGGATCACTTTTGGCACTGGGTGAAAAAGTGGATTACAAAATCGTGGCATAAAAATTATATAACAAAAGAAAACTGTTTTTGCAAGCCATGTATGGCAAAGCATTGTAGAGTTAAGCTAAAAACTAGCAGTTGAGTAGCAGTAGCAGTGAAAGTTGGAGCCTGAAGAGAATCTGTATACTGGGATATTCAGGGTGAGCGACAAGATAAAGATATCAAGATCTGCAGGCCAGCAAACTGGTGTTGTGGGAACCAACACATTGGGCACTGGTCATAAGGACGTCCCATACTGTGATTTTCATTCGCTGTACGCTATAATCATCAAAAAAAGGTTTTAAATACTGCACTTCATGCTCTTGGATTGAGACTACTGTATGAAAACTGATTGAATTTTACATTACAATAATCTCATTCATTGAGATGGACACACATCTGTATCTGTACTGGAGTCTCTGCCATGTTTGGCACTGGGAGTCTGGTGCAACACACAGGTCCTGTGCCTCCTGGTGAGCAACACATCCTCATGCCTAAAAGGCAAAACTTGCCTTTAGCGGTGAGAGCAGGATTGGGCCTGGTGAGATGTAGGAGGGGCACGGACAGGTGTCTAACCACAGAGCCTATACGCATCAGAATTGTACCTCCCAATTTGAGCGGAGTATTTCAGGGGCGGTGGATTGGATGGCCCTGGCCTTTCCCTTGTGGGACTGATCAGGAGTAGCTCCTGGGACGTGAGTCGGGGTGTCATGAACCGGCTGGGTCACCTGACTGAGGGGTATGATGTTTGCGAGACCCGAAACCCTGATGAGCTTGGGATACATCACTGAAGACACGTCCCAGGATGCATCCAGAGAAAGAAAGAAAGAAAAAAAAATACTTAAATATCATGCATCTTATCAGACATGATCCAGCCTGGACCTACGGGAGGTGTCAGATGTTGTGATAACAGCAATAACAAGTGGAAACTTCTGCCACGACATTTTGATGTTGTGGCAGAAGTTTGCATATTCCATCATTCATCATGGTTCAGGCCTGACTCTTGTTGTTGTGAGGTGACAGGTGGTTTCTGCAATACAGAGAACACACCAAAATCAGTGGAGGGAGGAGGAGGAGGAGGAGGAGGAGGAGGAGGAGGAGGAGGAGGAGGAGGAGGAGGAGGAGGAGGAGTAGGAAGGAAGGAATGGTTAGAGGAGGCAATGCAGAGAGGACATCATTTGGAAGTTGTGAGGAAAACAGTGACAACCTGAAGAAGAGACTTAACCGGAAGACCTGACTCTGAGATCTGAGACACTCTGCTGGCATCCAAGACGTGAGATTACTTTAACCTTGTGTCTATTGGTCATGTGAATAGACTTTTTTGTTTGCAGAATCATTTTGCCCATATGTAAAAAAAAAAAAAAAAAAAAAAACTTAATATGCAATCTCTTTAAAGTGGCACCTTTCATAAAAGCTGCTTTACAAAATACTATGTATCTTATATCTGTTTTGTATTCATATATAATTCTTATAAATCAAATAATTATATTTTTATATATGTTTCACTTTACAAAAAAGTATACTAGGGATCTTATATTAACTCTCTTATATGAGGATTGTATGAAAGGTGCCACTTTCGCATATAAAGGTTTTTTTCATTTGGGTGAAAATTCTAGCTTCCTAATCTTTGGAAAGAAACGTAATTTTGTTTAGTCATAGTTTCAATCAACTACTTTAACGAGCCTTGATGGCATCTTGGCTTATTTTACAAATGGTTGGAGGCAGAAAATAGCCAATCTCCAATGTGACACTGCATCACGGCGGGCGTTTATACAGTAGATCTAGTACTTACAGCAGGGATGTCAAACTCAAATGCACAAGGGGCCAAAATGGAAATATCGGTCGAGGGTCGGAGCTGTTTCAACACATGGGCATCAGTTTATGAGTACGTCCCAGGCAAACAGGGAAAAAAAGGAATCTTCCTTTCCTTTGTAAATACCAAGATAAATGCAAAGATGAAAACACATGTATTAAAAACAGATTATTAAATTATTAAAGCTCTGTTTCCTGATCCTAACCATGAATGTACTGATTTCATAGTAAAATGAGAAAGTAAATCATTTGAGTTGAGAATGTGAACCTAAAAGTGTTATCATATTACAACTCGGCCATGGGGCCCAGTTCTAATATGAACTAAATATCATCCCACGAAGATAATTCATTCACGGGCCTGAGTTGGCCCCGGGGCCTTTAGTTTGACATATGTGACTTACAGCATAGAACTGAGCATGAAATGATGTCACTTTTAGTTCTAGTGGGGCTCTCATGTGGAAAGTTTTATCTATGCAAACTCTTAGAAATGGCACTGTAAAGTGAAACATATATAAAACATATATAATTTTGTAATTTATAAGAATTATATATGACATACAAAACAGACATAAGATCCATAGTATTTATTGTGGCTTGTATGAAAGGTGCCATTTTAAAGAGTTCACATATATGACATTTATATACATTTTTCCATCTAATATTTTACTCTAGTTTTAATTTGTTGGCAAAATTCTCAGTCTATATTTACAAATATTTATATGTCTGTGTTATTATTTATCCTCAATGAAAAAAGGTTGTTGGTGAAGATTTTTCATCATAGGTTTAGTTGGGGGAAAAAAAACACTAACTATGTCTTACTTTTCTGATTCATGTTCAGAGTCTGAACATGAATGACACACTGGGAAACAACACCGACTTCTCCATCATCTTCCCCATCAGTCAGCCACTACAAACTGCTAAGTACTCTCTCAACCTCATCCTGGGTCTCCCCATCAACAGCTACGTTGTGTGGCTGATCCTGAGTGGAGCTGGTGGGACCATCGCCTCCGAGTTCTTCTATCTCAACCTGACTGGATCTGTGCTCATCCATACACTGACAGCTGTCCTTTACTTCATAGCAACCAACTTCATTCTCTCCATGGTTTTACAATTTTTTGTTAATCTTATCTACTACACTGTTCCAATTTTCCAGTGTTGTGTCTGTGTGGAGCGTTACATAGCGGTGGTTCACCCTGTGGTATTTCTCAGATACAAAGCTCTTTGGTACAGAGTGGCCTGTTGCTGTGTTGTCTGGTTGACGGTGATTGTCTTGGGCATTGGACTGATCGTTGATTCTCCTTCGTCTAAACAATGGGGTTGTTACATGTATCTGGGCTTCTGCATTGTGTGCATTTCTGTGGTGTCTTTCTGCTGCTTCTCGGTCCTCAGAGCTCTGAAACAGCCTGGACCAGGAGAAGGTCAGAGGGACAGAGGGGAGGGAAACAACATGAAGAGAAGGGCTTTTAACATTATTCTAATCAGCTTGGTAGTGATGGTACTGACTACACTGACCTACATTCCCTTCATCCTAGCCATACTACAGGTATATACCGGTAACATCCACGTTGCCACAGACATCACATATGTAATAGCTTCATTGTCATTGTTTGTTCATCCTTTGCTCTACATCCACAAAGCTGGGAAACTGTCCTGCTTCAAGGGGATCTGAAAGGAGGATAGCAGTGCCACAGTGTGAAACAGTTTCATCTGACATCTAAATCTTTCACTGTGTCAGAGAAAATAATTACAATTATTAGTTGAGCTGTTGTATATTGAATTACTCAATTATCTGCTTAAACTTGGCACAGGATCTGGGAAGGGTGTGTCCACCAAGCCATGCTCTGTCACCTAAATGTGCATTTTCCTTTATACCAGTGCTGTCCGGCTGATTAATATTCCCTGTCTGAATGATCACATTTATTGATGAACTAAATACTTATATTTCTGCTGGATATACGCAGATACTTCTGCAATGTAACACTCTTTATTTTTTTTTCTTATTCGTTTAATTATTAGTTAATTTTTTTTTTCTGTCATTAGGTTCTGAGCACTTTGTAAACTAATGTTGTCCCAGAACAATGTCTAACAGTTACTGTGCTGTGGATGTAAGTGAAATAAATGTGAGTGCATTTACCTACTTTTCCTTCCACTTGCAGTTTCACCCCTCTAGAAATATTTTCAAACTCAACAACATACAAGCCCACAATTAAAATAATAATACTAATAATAATTGCTTAAACATTTTTGAACCTGTGAAATGGTAGAGTATTACTATGAGTATTTTTACTTTTAGTGCTTGTGGTGCTGATAGTCAAGTGTATTTTGAGTAAAGCATCCATCACAGAGCAGGCTGTTATCACTGGACCTCATTAAAATGCATTAACCAGGTCTGACTGTTGTATACAGTATGTAATGCCTCTCAGAGAGGACCTACTGTAGATGAACATACATTGGAAATTCCCTTTGGTTCATCACATCAGGTATAGAGCAAATGAAACACATAGAACATAGTTTGTCTCCTAGGGATGTCAGAAGTTCTACTATGCTTCCAGGACAACTGTCTGATTGACTGTCTGATGTCTGAAGTCTGATTTGGATGTGGCTATTTTTGGTCCATCACTGTAATTTCTTTTTATTTTTGGGCATACATCAAAGCAAGTAATAAAAACATTATGTGAGGCACCCATATGGAGGTTGTAAAATAATATTATCATGAATTAGTGAAGTAGTAATAAAAAAAGATAAAATGGAGAGGTCCTACGCTAAAAGGGAAATCAAATAATTACAAATTGTATAACCTGAATCTACACTGTGAATAATGTGGACACTGTGCTGACCTGTCCTGACCTCACAACAACATTTGTGAGGTCACAGGTTGTTGGCAGATAAGTGGCACGGCGATTCCACCGTGCCACTCAGTGCTGACAGACGAGAATCTCGCAGTGAGAAAAAAAGCTCACTGGATTGAGGACTAAAATAAATCGCCGGCATGTGCACGAAACGAGCACGCGTGTAATAAACAACACTGGACGACGCACAACAACGCCCGGCGTCACACGCTCTCATTATCGCACACCATTATCTGAGCACAAAACACGAAAATGAACTAGAAGGCGTGATTTGTTACTGACCGTCTGTAAAGCCCCAAATGTGACCTATAATGTGAAGTAAATTATATTTGTTGTTTTTTATGCTAAACTGTTTTTTTTGGGGGACACGGTGACACAGTGCTGTTTCCTCACAGATGGAAGGTCTTGGGTTTGATTCCCGCTAGGACGCCGCTGTGGATGTTGGATGCGTGTCTCCTCCTCCACGTCACCATAACCGAGGCGGGGTTGGTGAAAGGGCTTTTCTGTGTGGTGTTTGCATGTTCTCCCTGTGTCCCCTATAGGGTAGACACCCTTAAAAAAATCACACAGCAATCCTGGGCTCTAAACTGCTCCCCCCTGGCCAGTCGGGGCGCCTGATGGAGGGGATAGGAACTGGTTGGAATAATGTGCTCCTTCCACGCGCTACGTCCATCAGGGAAACTCCCCTTTCAGGTGAAAAGAAGGCAGCTTGGACTCATCATGCATTGCAGGAAGCATGAGGAAAGTCCCCACTGCCTCCCCAGGTTTTCGGAGGGTGTGTATGGCCCAGGATCACTTTTGGCACTGGGTGAAAAAGTGGATTACAAAATCGTGGCATAAAAATTATATAACAAAAGAAAACTGTTTTTGCAAGCCATGTATGGCAAAGCATTGTAGAGTTAAGCTAAAAACTAGCAGTTGAGTAGCAGTAGCAGTGAATGTTGGAGCCTGAAGAGAATCTGTATACTGGGATATTCAGGGTGAGCGACAAGATAAAGATATCAAGATCTGCAGGCCAGCAAACTGGTGTTGTGGGAACCAACACATTGGGCACTGGTCATAAGGACGTCCCATACTGTGATTTTCATTCGCTGTACGCTATAATCATCAAAAAAAGGTTTTAAATACTGCACTTCATGCTCTTGGATTGAGACTACTGTATGAAAACTGATTGAATTTTACATTACAATAATCTCATTCATTGAGATGGACACACATCTGTATCTGTACTGGAGTCTCTGCCATGTTTGGCACTGGGAGTCTGGTGCAACACACAGGTCCTGTGCCTCCTGGTGAGCAACACATCCTCATGCCTAAAAGGCAAAACTTGCCTTTAGCGGTGAGAGCAGGATTGGGCCTGGTGAGATGTAGGAGGGGCACGGACAGGTGTCTAACCACAGAGCCTATACGCATCAGAATTGTACCTCCCAGTTTGAGCGGAGTATTTCAGGGGCGGTGGATTGGATGGCCCTGGCCTTTCCCTTGTGGGACTGATCAGGAGTAGCTACTGGGACGTGAGTCGGGGCGTCATGAACCCCGGCTGGGTCACCTGACTGAGGGGTATGATGTTTGCGAGACCCGGCCAAAACCCTGATGAGCTTGGGATACATCACTGAAGACACGTCCCAGGATGCATCCAGAGAAAGAAAGAAAGAAAAAAAAAATACTTAAATATCATGCATCTTATCAGACATGATCCAGCCTGGACCTACGGGAGGTGTCAGATGTTGTGATAACAGCAATAACAAGTGGAAACTTCTGCCACGACATTTTGATGTTGTGGCAGAAGTTTGCATATTCCATCATTCATCATGGTTCAGGCCTGACTCTTGTTGTTGTGAGGTGACAGGTGGTTTCTGCAATACAGAGAACACACCAAAATCAGTGGAGGGAGGAGGAGGACGAGGAGGAGGAGGAGGAGGAGGAGGAGGAGGAGGAGGAGTAGGAAGGAAGGAAGGTTAGAGGAGGCAATGCAGAGAGGACATTTGGAAGTTGTGAGGAAAACAGTGACAACCTGAAGAAGAGACTTCACCGGAAGACCTGACTCTGAGATTTGAGACACTCTGCTGGCATCCAAGACGTGAGATTACTTTAACCTTGTGTCTATTGGTCATGTGAATAGACTTTTTTGTTTGCAGAATCATTTTGCCCATATGTAAAAAAAAAAAAAAAAAAAAAAAACTTAATATGCAATCTCTTTAAAGTGGCACCTTTCATAAAAGCTGCTTTACAAAAAAAATACTATGTATCTTATATCTGTTTTGTATGTCATATATAATTCTTATAAATCAAATAATTATATTTTTATATATGTTTCACTTTACAAAGAAAATACTAGGGATCTTATATTAACTCTCTTATATGAGGATTGTATGAAAGGTGCCACTTTCAAAAGTTCGCATATAAAGGTTTTTTTCCATTTGGGTGACAATTTTAGCTTCCTAATCTTTGGACGGAAATGTAATTTTGTTTAGTCATAGTTTCAATCGACTACTTTAGAGAGCCTTGATGGCATCTTGACTTATTTTACAAAAGGTTACAGTAGATCTAGTACTTACAGCAGGGATGTCAAACTCAAATGCACAGGGGGCCAAAATGGAAATATCGGTACAAGTCGAGGGCCGGAGCTGTTTCAACACATCAGGGATCAGTTTATGAGTCCGTCCCAGGCAAACAGGGAAAAAAGGAATCTTCCTTTCCTTTGTTAATACCAAGATAAATGCAAAGATGAAAACACATGCATTAAAAACAGATTATTAAATTATCAAAGCTCTGTTTCCTGATCCTAACCATGAATGTACTGATTTCATAGTAAAATGAGAAAGTAAATAATTTGAGTTGAGAATGTGAATCTAAAGGTGTTATCATATTACATCTCGGCCATGGGGCCCAGTTCTAATATGAACTAAATATCATCCCACGAAGATAATTCATTCACAGGCCTGAGTTGGCTCTGGGGCCTTTAGTTTGACATATGTGACTTACAGCATAGAACTGAGCATGAAATGATGTCACTTTTAGTTCTAGTGGGTCTCTCCTGTGAAAAGTTTTATACAAACTCTTGAAAGTGGCACTGTAAAGTGAAACATATATAAAACATATATAATTTTGTAATTTATAAGAATTATATATGACATACAAAACAGACATAAGATCCATAGTATTTATTGTGGCTTGTATGAAAGGTGCCATTTTAAATAGTTCACATATATGACATTTATATACATTTTTCCATCTAATATTTTTCTCTAGTTTTAATTTGTTGGCAAAATTCTCAGTCTATATTTACAAATATTTAACCATATGTCTGTGTTATTATTTATCCTCAATGAAAAAAGGTTGTTGGTGAAGATTTTTCATCATAGGTTTAGTTGAAAAAAAAAAAAAAAAAAAAAAAAACACTAACTATGTCTTAATTTTCTGATTCATGTTCAGAGTCTGAACATGAATGACACACTGGGAAACAACACCGACTTCTCCATCATGTTCCCCGTCAGTCTTCCACTACAAACTGCTATGCACTGTCTCAACCTCATCCTGGGTCTCCCCATCAACAGCTACGTTGTGTGGCTGATCCTGAGTGGAGCTGGTGGGACCATCGCCTCCGAGTTCTTCTATCTCAACCTGACTGGATCTGTGCTCATCTCTACACTGACAGCTGTCCTTCACTTCATAGCACACAACTTCATTCTCTCCATCGTTTTACAATTTTTTGTTAATCTTATCTACTACACTGTTCCATTGTTCCAGTGTTGTGTCTGTGTGGAGCGTTACATAGCGGTGGTTCACCCTGTGGTATTTCTCAGATACAAAGCTCTTTGGTACAGAGTGGCCTGTTGCTTTGTTGTCTGGCTGACAGTGATTGTCTTGGGCATTGGACTGATCGTTGGTTTTCCTTCGTCTATACTATGGGGTTGTTACAAGTTTCTGGGCTGGTGCATTGCGTGCATTTCTGTGGTGTCTTTCTGCTGCTTCTCGGTCCTCAGAGCTCTGAAACAGCCTGGACCAGGAGAAGGACAGAGGGACAGTGGGGAGGGAAACAACATGAAGAGAAGAGCTTTTAACATTATTCTGATCAGCTTGATAGTGATGGTAGTGACTACACTGAGCTACATGCCCTTCGTCCTAGCTGTACTACAAGTATATACCGGCAACATCCACGTTGCCGCAGACATCACATATGTAATAGCTTCATTGTCATTGTTTGTTCATCCTTTGCTCTACATCCACAAAGCTGGGAAACTGTCCTGCTTCAAGGGGATCTGAAAGGAGGATAGCAGTGCCACAGTGTGAAACAGTTTCATCTGACATCTAAATCTTTCACTGTGTCAGAGAAAATAATTACAATTATTAGTTGAGCTGTTGTACATTGAATTACTCAATTATCTGCTTAAACTTGGCACAGAATCTGTGAAGGGTGTGTCCACCAAGCCATGCTCTGTCACCTAAATGTGCATTTTCCTTTATACCAGTGCTGTCCGGCTGATTAATATTCCCTGTCTGAATAATCACATTTGATGAACTAAATACTTATATTTCTGCTGGATATACGCAGATACTTCTGCAATGTAACACTCTTTATTATTTTTTTCTTATTTATTTAATTATTAGTTAATTTATTTTTCTGTCATTATGTTCTGAGCACTTTGTAAACTAATGTTGTCCCTTAACAATGTCTAACAGTTACTGTGCTGTGGATGCAAGTGAAATAAATGTGAGTGCATTTACCTACTTTTCCTTCCACTTGCAGTTTCACCCCTATAGAAATATTTTCAAACTCAACAACATACAAGCCCACAATTAAAATAATAATACTAATAATAATTGCTTAAACATTTTTGAACCTGTGAAATGGTAGAGTATTACTATGAGTATTTTTACTTTTAGTGCTTGTGGTGCTGATAGTCAAGTGTATTTTGAGTAAAGCATCCATCACAGAGCAGGCTGTTATCACTGGACCTCATTAAAATGCATTAACCAGGTCTGACTGTTGTATACAGTATGTAATGCTTCTCAGAGAGGACCTACTATACTGTTGAACATACATTGGAAATTCTCTTTGGTTCATCATATCAGGTTTAGAGCAAATTAAACACATAGAACATAGTTTGTCTCTTAGGGATGTCAGAAGTTCTACTATGCTTCCAGGACAACTGTCTGATTTACTGTCTGATGTCTGAAGTCTGATTTGGATGTGGCTATTTTTGGTCCAAAACTGTAAAAAATATTGTTTTTGGGCATACATCAAAGCAAGTAATAAAAACATTATGTGAGGCACCCATATAGAGGTAGTAAAATAATATTATCATGAATTAGTGAAGTAGTAACAAAAAAAGATAAAATGGAGAGGTCCTACGCTAAAAGGGAAATCAAATAATTACAAATTGTATAACCTGAATCTACACTGTGAATAATGTGGACACTGTGCTGACCTGTCCTGACCTCACAACAACATTTGTGAGGTCACAGGTTGTTGGCAGACATGTGGCACGGCGATTCCACCGTGCCCCTGACAGTGCTGACAGACGAGAATCTCGCAGTGAGAAAAAAAAAAAGCTCACTGGATTGAGGACTAAAATAAATCGCCGGCATGTGCACGAAACGAGCACGCGTGTAATAAACAACACTGGACGACGCACAACAACGCCCGGCGTCACACGCTCTCATTATCGCACACCATTATCTGAGCACAAAACACGAAAATGAACTAGAAGGAGTGATTTGTTATTGACCATCTGTAAAGCCCCAAATGTGACCTATAATCAATCAATCAATCAATCAATCTTTATTTATATAGCACAATTTAAAACAACCGTAGTTGACCAAAGTGCTTTACAATTTCAAAGCTAAAAAACAAAACAAAACAAAACAACAAAAACATCAAAAGCAGCAATCAAAGAGAGGACAATTTAGAAAAGGTAAAAAGCAGGTAGCCTATATGACGAGGTAAAAAGCATAAGCAGTCATAACACATTGAAGGCAATGGAAAAAAGGTGGGTTTTTAAAAGAGATTTAAAAATGTTGAGGGATTTAGCAGCTCTAATATGAGGGGGGAGGTTGTTCCATAGTTTAGGAGCAGCAATAGCAAAGGCACGGTCTCCTTTGTTTTTGTGGGTGCGGGTGGTTGGTGGGGATAGCCGTTGTTGGTCAGCGGATCGGAGGGCTCGGGAGGGATTGTGCCAGTGAATGAGGTCAGCTAAGTAGGGGGGGGCAAGGCCGTTAAGAGAGTTAAAAGTAATTAAAAGAATCTTAAAATCTTATAATGTGAAGTAAATTATAAACTTTGTTGTTTTTTATGCTAAACTGTTTTTTTGGGGGGACACGGTGGCACAGTGCTGTTTCCTCACAGATAGAAGGTCTTGGGTTTGATTCCCGCTAGGACGCCGCTGTGGATGTTGGATGCGTGTCTCCTCCTCCACGTCACCATAACCGAGGCGGGGTTGGTGAAAGGGCTTTTCTGTGTGGTGTTTGCATGTTCTCCCTGTGTCCCCTATAGGGTAGACACCCTTAAAAAAATCACACAGCAATCCTGGGCTCTAAACTGCTCCCCCCTGGCCAGTCGGGGCGCCTGATGGAGGGGACAGGAACTGGTTGGAATAATGTGCTCCTTCCACGCGCTACGTCCAACCAGGGAAACTCCCCCCCTTTCAGGTGAAAAGAAGGCAGCTTGGACTCATCATGCATTGCAGGAAGCATGAGGAAAGTCCCCACTGCCTCCCCAGGTTTTCGGAGGGTGTGTATAGCCCAGGATCACTTTTGGCACTGGGTGAAAAAGTGGATTACAAAATCGTGGCATAAAAATTATATAACAAAAGAAAACTGTTTTTGCAAGCCATGTATGGCAAAGCATTGTAGAGTTAAGCTAAAAAACTAGCAGTGAAGTAGCAGTAGCAGTGAATGTTGGAGCCTTAAGAGAACCTGTATACTGGGATATTCAGGGTGAGCGACAAGATAAAGATATCAAGAGCTGCCAGCCAGCAAACTGGTGTTGTGGGAACCAACACATGCACTGGTCACAAGGACGTCCCATACTGTGATTTTCATACACGCTATAATCATCAAGAAAAAAAAAAAAAAAAAAAGGTTTTAAATACTGCACTAAATGCTCTTGGATTGAGAATACTGTATGAAAACGTTTTGAATTATATTATGGAAAACAATTAATTTTACAATAATCTCATTCATTGAGATGGACACACATAGCTGTGGATATGTGTATCTGTATTGGAGTCTCTGCCATGTTTGGCACTGGGAGTCTGGTGCAACGCACAGGTCCTGTGCCTCCTGGCGAGAGCAGGATTGGGCCTTGTGAGACGTAGGAGGGGCACGGACAGGTGTCCAAACCAAACCACAGAGCCTAGTCCCTCCACGCATCAGAATTGTACCTCCCAGTTTGAGCGGAGTATTTCAGGGGCGGGGGATTGGATGGCCCTGACCTTTCCCTTGTGGGACTGATCAGGAGTAGCTACTGGGACGTGAGTCGGGGTGTCATGAACCCCGGCTGGGTCACCTGACTGAGGGGTATGTTTGCGAGACCCAAAACCCTGATGAGCTTGGGATACATCACTGAAGACACGTCCCAGGATGCATCCATTCCATGTATTTAAAAAAAGAGAAAGAAAGAAAAACTTAAATATCATGCATCTTATCAGACATGATCCAGCCTGGACCTACGGGAGGTGTCAGATGTTGTGATAACAGCAATAACAAGTGGAAAATTCTGCCATGACATTTTGATGTTGTGGCAGACGTTTGCATATTCCATCATTCATCATGGTTTAGGCCTGACTCTTGTTGTTTTGAGGTGACAGGTGGTTTCTGCAATACAGAGAACACACCAAAATCAGTGGAGGGAGGAGGAGGAGGAGGAGGAAGAGGAGGAGGAGGAGTAGTAGGAAGGAAGGAAGGTTAGAGGAGGCAACGCAGAGAGGACATCATTTGGAAGTTGTGAGGAAAACAGTGACAACCTGAAGAAGAGACTTCACCGGAACACCTGACTCTGAGATCTGAGACACTCTGCTGGCATCCAAGACGTGAGATTACTTTAACCTTGTGTCTATTGTTCATGTGAATAGACTTCTTTGTTTGCAGAATCATATTGCCCATATGTAAAAAAAAAAAAAAAAAAAAAAAAAAAAATTATATATATATATATATATATATATATATATATATATATATATATATATATATATATATATATATATATATATATATATATATATATATATATATATATATGCAATCTCTTTAAAGTGGCACCTTTCATAAAAGCTGCTTCATAAAGCAGCTTTTGTATACAAACAAAATACAATGTATCTTAAATCTGTTTTGTGTGTCATATATAATTCTTATACATCAAATAATTATATTTTTATATATGTTTCACTTTACAAAAAATATACTAGGGATTGTATATTAACTTTATTCTCTTATATGAGGATTGTATGAAAGGTGCCACTTTCGAATTCTAGCTTCCTAATCTTTGGAAAGAAACGTCAAACTACTTTAGCAAGCCTTGATGGCATCTTGGCTTATTTTACAAATGGTTGCATGCAGGAAATAGCCAATCTACCAGGTGACACTGCATCACAGCGTGCGTTTATACAGTAGATCTAGTACTTACAGCAGGGATGTCAAACTCAAATGCACAGGGGGCCAAAATGAAAATATCGGTACAAGTCGAGGGCCGGAGCTGTTTCAACACATGGGCATCAGTTTATGAGTATGTCCCAGGCAAACAGGGGAAAAAGGAATCTTCCTTTCCTTTGTTAATACCAAGATAAATGCAAAGATGAAAACACATGCATTAAAAACAGATTATTAAATTATTAAAGCTCTGTTTCCTGATCCTAACCATGAATGTACTGATTTCATAGTAAAATGAGAAAGTAAATCATTTGAGTTGAGAATGTGAACCTAAAAGTGTTATCATATTACAACTCGGCCATGGGGCCCAGTTCTAATATGAACTAAATATCATCCCACAAAGATAATTCATTCACAGGCCTGAGTTGGCCCCGGGGCCTTTAGTTTGACATATGTGACTTACAGCATAGAACTGAGCATAAAATTATGCCACTTTTAGTTCTAGTGGGTCTCTCCTGTGGAAAGTTTTATCTATACAAACTCTTGAAAGTGGCACTGTAAAGTGAAACATATATAAAACATATGATTTTGTAATTCATAAGAATTATATATGACATACAAAACAGACATAAGTTCCATAGTATTTATTTGCCAAGTGGCTTGTGTGAAGGGTGCCACTTTAAAGAGTTCACATATATGACATTTATATAAAATTTTTATAATATTTTACTTTTAGTTTTAATTTGTTGGCAAAATTCTCAGTCTATATTTAGAAATATTTAACCATATATTTGTGTTATTATTTATCCTCAATGAAAAAAGGTTGTTGATGAAGATTTTTCATCATAGGTTTAGTTGAGAGAAAAAAGTTGAGAGAAAAACACTAACTATGTCTTACTTTTCTGATTCATATTCAGAGTTTGAACATGAATGACACACTGGGAAACGACACAGACTTCACCGACATCATCATCCCCGTCAGTCTTCCACTACAAACTGCTAAGCACTCTCTGGACCTCATCCTGGGTCTCCCCATCAACAGCTACGTTGTGTGGCTGATCCTGAGTGGAGCTGGTGGGACCATCGCCTCAGAGTTCTTCTATCTCAACCTGACTGGATCTGTGCTCATCTCTACACTGACAGCTGTCCTTCACTTCATAGCACACAACTTCATTCTCTCCATGGTTTCACAATTTTTTGTTAATCTTATCTACTACACTGTTCCATTGTTCCATTGTTGTGTCTGTGTGGAGCGTTACATAGCGGTGGTTCACCCTGTGGTATTTCTCAGATACAAAGCTCTTTGGTACAGAGTGGCCTGTTGCTGTGTTGTCTGGCTGACGGTGATTGTCTTGGTCATTGGAATGTTCGTTGATTTTCCTTCGTCTTTACTATGGGGTTGTTACATGTATCTGGGCTGGTGCATTGTGTGCATTTCTGTGGTGTCTTTCTGCTGCTTCTCGGTCCTCAGAGCTCTGAAACAGCCTGGACCAGGAGAAGGACAGAGGGACAGTGGGGAGGGAAACAACATGAAGAGAAGGGCTTTTAACATTATTCTGATCAGCTTGATAGTGATATTACTGACTACAATGAGCTACATTCCCTTCGCCCTAGCCGTACTACAGGTATTTACCGGTAACATCCACGTTGCCACAGACATCACATATGTAATAGCTTCATTGTCATTGTTTGTTCATCCTTTGCTCTACATTCACAAAGCTGGGAAACTGTCCTGCTTCAAGGGGATCTGAAAGGAGGATAGCAGTGCCACAGTGTGAAATAGTTTCATCTGACATCTAAATCTTTCACTGTGTCAGAGAAAATAATTACAATTATTAGTTGAGCTGTTGTACATTGAATTACTCAATTATCTGCTTAAACTTGGCACAGGATCTGTGAAGGGTGTGTCCACCAAGCCATGCTCTGTCACCTAAATGTGCATTTTCCTTTATACCAGTGCTGTCCGGCTGATTAATATTCCCTGTCTGAATAATCACATTTGATGAACTAAATACTTATATTTCTGCTGGATATACGCAGATACTTCTGCAATGTAACACTCTTTATTATTTTTTTCTTATTCATTTAATTATTAGTTAATTTATTTTTCTGTCATTATGTTCTGAGCACTTTGTAAACTAATGTTGTCCCAGAACAGTTTCTAACAGTTACTGTACTGTGGATGTAAGTGAAATAAATTTGAGTGCATTTACCTACTTTTCCTTGTGCTTTGTAGTTTCACCCCTCTAGAAATATTTTCAAACTCAACAACATACAAGCCCACAATTAAAATAATAATACTAATAATAATTGCTTAAACATTTTTGAACCTGTGAAATGGTAGAGTATTACTATGAGTATTTTTACTTTTAGTGCTTGTGGTGCTGATAGTCAAGTGTATTTTGAGTAAAGCATCCACCACAGAGCAGGCTGTTATCACTGGACCTCATTAAAATGCATTAACCAGGTCTGAGTGTTGTATACAGTATGTAATGCTTCTCAGAGAGGACCTACTGTATATGAACATACATTGGAAATTCCCTTTGGTTCATCACATCAGGTATAGAGCAAATGAAACACATAGAACATAGTTTGTCTCCTAGGGATGTCAGAAGTTCTACTATGCTTCCAGGACAACTGTCTGATTTACTGTCTGATGTCTGAAGTCTGATTTGGATGTGGCTATTTTTGGTCCATCACTGTGAAAATTTTTGTTTTTGGGCATACATCAAAGCAAGTAATAAAACATTATGTGAGGCACCCATATAGAGGTAGTAAAATAATATTATCATGAATTAGTGAAGTAGTAACAAAAAAAGATAAAATGGAGAGGTCCTACGCTAAAAGGGAAATCAAATAATTACAAATTGTATAACCTGAATCTACACTGTGAATAATGTGGACACTGTGCTGACCTCTCCTGACCTCACAACACTCCAACAACATGTCTGCCACATGTTGTTGGCAGACAAGTGGCACGGCGATTCCACCGTGCCACTCAGTGCTGACAGACGAGAATCTCGCAGCGAGAAAAAAAAAAAGCTCACTGGATTGAGGACTAAAATAAATCGCCGGCATGCATGTGCACAAAACAAGCACGCGTGTAATAAACAACACTGGACGACGCACAACAACGCCCGGCGTCACACGCTCTCATTATCGCACACCATTATCTGAGCACAAAACACGAAAAGGAACTAGAAGGCGTGATTTGTTACTGACAGTCTGTAAAGCCCCAAATGTGACCTATAATGTGAAGTAAATTATAAACTTTGTTGTTTTTTATGCTAAACTGTTTTTTTGGGGGGACACGGTGGCACAGTGCTGTTTCCTCACAGATAGAAGGTCTTGGGTTTGATTCCCGCTAGGACGCCGCTGTGGATGTTGGATGCGTGTCTCCTCCTCCACGTCACCATAACCGAGGCGGGGTTGGTGAAAGGGCTTTTCTGTGTGGTGTTTGCATGTTCTCCCTGTGTCCCCTATAGGGTAGACACCCTTAAAAAAATCACACAGCAATCCTGGGCTCTAAACTGCCTCCCCCTGGCCAGTCGGGGCGCCTGATGGAGGGGAGGGGATAGGAACTGGTTGGAATAATGTGCTCCTTCCACGCGCTACGTCCAACCAGGGAAACCCCCCCCCTTTCAGGTGAAAAGAAGGCAGCTTGGACTCATCATGCATTGCAGGAAGCATGAGGAAAGTCCCCACTGCCTCCCCAGGTTTTCGGATGGTGTGTATGGCCCAGGATCACTTTTGGCACTGGGTGAAAAAGTGGATTACAAAATCGTGGCATAAAAAATTATATAACAAAAGAAAACTGTTTTTGCAAGCCATGTATGGCAAAGCATTGTAGAGTTAAGCTAAAAACTAGCAGTTGAGTAGCAGTAGCAGTGAATGTTGGAGCCTGAAGAGAATCTGTATACTGGGATATTCAGGGTGAGCGACAAGATAAAGATATCAAGAGCTGCAGGCCAGCAAACTGGTGTTGTGGGAACCAACACATGCATGGGCACTGGTCATAAGGACGTCCCATACTGTGATTTTCATTCGCTGTACGCTATAATCATCAAAAAAAGGTTTTAAATACTGCACTTCATGCTCTTGGATTGAGACTACTGTATGAAAACTGAATTTTACATTACAATAATCTCATTCATTGAGATGGAAACATCTGTATCTGTACTGGAGTCTCTGCCATGTTTGGCACTGGGAGTCTGGTGCAACACACAGGTCCTGTGCCTCCTGGTGAGAGCAAGATTGGGCCTGGTGAGACGCAGGAGGGGCACGGACAGGTGTCAAACCACAGAGCCTAGTCCCTCCACGCATCAGAATTGTACCTCCCAGTTTGAGCGGAGTATTTCAGGGGCGGTGGATTGGATGGCCTTGGCCTTTCCCTTGTGGGACTGATCAGGAGTAGCTACTGGGACGTGAGTCGGGGTGTCATGAACCGGCTGGGTCACCTGACTGAGGGGTATGATGTTTGCGAGACCCGAAACAATGATGAGCTTGGGATACATCACTGAAGACACGTCCCAGGATGCATCCATTCCATGTATTTAAAAAAAGAGAAAGAAAGAAAGAATAAAATACTTAAATATCATGCATCTTATCAGACATGATCCAGCCTGGACCTACGGGAGGTGTCAGATGTTGTGATAACAGCAATAACAAGTGGAAACTTCTGCCACGACATTTTGATGTTGTGGCAGAAGTTTGCATATTCCATCATTCATCATGGTTCAGGCCTGACTCTTGTTGTTTTGAGGTGACAGGTGGTTTCTGCAATACAGAGAACACACCAAAATCAGTGGAGGGAGGAGGAGGAGGAGGAGGAGGAGGAGGAAGAAAGGAATGGTTAGAAGAGGCAATGTAGAGAGGACATCATTTGGAAGTTGTGAGGAAGACAGTGACAACCTGAAGAAGAGACTTCACCGGAACACCTGACTCTGAGATCTGAGACACTCTGCTGGCATCCAAGACGTGAGTTCACTTTAACCTTGTGTCTATTGTTCATGTGAACAGACTTCTTTGTTTGCAGAATCACATTGCCCACATCAGGGCACCTTTCATAAAAGCTGCTTTACAAACAAAATACTATGTACCGGTATCTTATATCTGTTTTGTATTCATATATAATTCTTATATATCAAATAATTATATTTTTTATATATGTTTCACTTTACAAAAAGTATACTAGGGATCTTATATTAACTTTATTCTCTTATATGAGGATTGTATGAAAGGTGCCACTTTCAAAAGTTCGCATACAAAGGCTTTTTCCATTTGGCTGAGAATTCTAGCTTCCTAATCTTTGGAAAGAAACGTAATTTTGTTTAGTCATAGTTTCAATCGACTACTTTAGCGAGCCTTGATGGCATCTTGGCTTATTTTACAAATGGTTGCATGCAGAAAATAGCCAATCTACAAGGTGACACTGCATCACAGCGTGCGTTTATACAGTAGATCTAGTACTTACAGCAGGGATGTCAAACTCAAATGCACAGGGGGCCAAAATGAAAATATCGGTACAAGTCGAGGGCCGGAGCTGTTTCAACACATGGGCATCAGTTTATGAGTATGTCCCAGGCAAACAGGGGAAAAAGGAATCTTCCTTTCCTTTGTAAATACCAAGATAAATGCAAAGATGAAAACACACGCATTAAAAACAGATTATTAAATTATTAAAGCTCTGTTTACCGATCCTAACCATGAATGTACCGATTTCATAGTAAAATGAGAAAGTAAATCATTTGAGTTGAGAAAAAATTATGTCGCCTTTGGTTCTAGTGGGTCTCTCCTGTGGAAAGTTTTATCTATGCAAACTCTTGAAAGTGGCACTGTAAAGTGAACATACAGTATGTATTAGGGCGGTTGTTATTATTATTATTACCCTTATAAAACATATATAATTTTGTAATTTATAAGAATTATATATGACATACAAAACAGACATACTGCCAAGTGGCTTCTATGAAAGGTGCCACTTTAAAGAGTTCACATATATGACATTTATATAAATTTAAATTATAAAATTATAAATTTGTTGGCAAAATTCTTAGTCTATATTTACAAATATTTAACCATATATGTGTGTTATTATTTATCCTCAATGAAAAAAGGTTGTTGATGAAGATTTTTCATCATAGGTTTAGTTGAGAGAAAAAAAAAAAAAAAAAAAAAAAAAAAAAAAAAAAAACACTAACTGTGTCTTATTTTTCTGATTCATGTTCAGAGTCTGAACATGAATGACACACTGGGAAACAACACCGACTTCTCCATCATGTTCCCCGTCAGTCTTCCACTACAAACTGCTATGCACTCTCTCAACCTCATCCTGGGTCTCCCCATCAACAGCTACGTTGTGTGGCTGATCCTGAGTGGAGCTGGTGGGACCATCGCCTCCGAGTTCTTCTATCTCAACCTGACTGGATCTGTGCTCATCTCTACACTGACAGCTGTCCTTCACTTCATAGCACACAACTTCATTCTCTCCATCGTTTTACAATTTTTTATTAATCTTATCTACTACACTGTTCCATTGTTCCAGTGTTGTGTCTGTGTGGAGCGTTACATAGCGGTGGTTCACCCTGTGGTATTTCTCAGATACAAAGCTCTTTGGTACAGAGTGGCCTGTTGCTGTGTTGTCTGGCTGGTGGTGATTGTCTTGGGCATTGGACTGTTCGTTGATTTTCCTTCGTCTTTACTATGGGGTTGTTACATGTTTCTGGGCTGGTGCATTGCGTGCATTTCTGTGGTCTCTTTCTGCTGCTTCTCGGTCCTCAGAGCTCTGAAACAGCCTGGACCAGGAGAAGGACAGAGGGACAGTGGGGAGGGAAACAACATGAAGAGAAGGGCTTTTAACATTATTCTGATCAGCTTGATAGTGATGGTAGTGACTACACTGAGCTACATGCCCTTCATCCTAGCCGTACTACAGGTATATACCGGTAACATCCTCGTTGCCGCAGACATCACATATGCAATAGCTTCATTGTCATTGTTCGTTCATCCTTTGCTCTACATCCACAAAGCTGGGAAACTGCCCTGCTTCAAGAGGACCTGAAAGGAGGATAGCAGTGCCACAGTGTGAAATAGTTTCATCTGACATCTAAATCTTTCACTGTGTCAGAGAAAATAATTACAATTATTAGATGAGCTGTTGTACATTGAATTACTCAATTATCTGCTTAAACTTGGCACAGAATCTGTGAAGGGTGTGTCCACCAGGCCATGCTCTGTCACCTAATTGTGCATTTTCCTTCATACCAGTGCTGTCCGGCTGATTAATATTCACTGCCTGAATAATCACATTTGTTGAACTAAATACTCATGTTTCTGCTAAATATATGCAGGTACTTCTGCAATGTAACACTCTTTATTATTTTTTTCTTATTCGTTTAATTATTAGTTAATTTATTTTTCATTATGGTCATTATGGTCTGAGCACTAAACTAATGTTGTCCCAGAACAATGTCTAACAGTTACTGTACTGTGGATGTAAGTGAAATAAATTTGAGTGCATTTACCTACTTTTACTTGTGCTTTGCAGATTCACCCCTCTAGAAATATATTCAAACTCAACAACATACTGTACAAGCCCACAATTAAAAAAAAAAAAAAAAAAAAAATAATAATAATAATAATAATAATAATAATAATAATAATGATTGCTTAACTATTTTGAACTTGTGAAATGGTAGAGTGTCACTATGAGTATTTTTACTTTTAGTACTTGTGGTGCTGATAGTCAAGTGTATTTTGAGTAAAGCATCCATCACAGAGCAGGCTGTTATCACTGGACCTCATTAAAATGCATTAACCAGGTCTGAGTGTTGTATACAGTATGTAATGCCTCTCAGAGAGGACCTACTGTATGCTGAACATACATTGGAAATTCCCTTTGGTTCATCATATCAGGTATAGAGGAAATGAAATGCATAGAACACAGTTTGTCTCCGAGGGATGTCAGAAGTTCTACCATGCTTCCAGGACGACTGTCTGATTTTGATCTGGCTATTTTTGTTTAATCACTGTGAATATTATTGTACTACTATCACTGTGTGGCCTGTTCTGACCTCACAACATGTCTGCCACAGAACTCCACATGCTGGTTGAATATACTCCAGCATGCCTGACAAAGACGTCCATTGCAGTGTAACACGGGCCATTCCATCTAAATGATTCAAATTGCAGTTCCACCGCGACAATTTAGTCAGACATTATGGTGCACATATATCAGCTTATGATCTCTAACCACAATGCATTCATTGAGAACAAAATGTAACATATAATATTGTATACGTTATACTGTATGTCACTTTCTAATGTGAGGTGCCTGACCCAACCTCTACATCTAAATTATTTTTGTCACTTTCTAATGCCTGGACCAGGAGAAGGACCGAGGGACAGTGGGGAGGGAAAGAAGGGCTTTCAAAATTATTCTGATCAGCTTGATAGTGATGGTACTGACTAGACTGGGCTACATTCCCTATACCGTAACCACACTACTGACCTTGACACACATATAACATTGTAGTTGCTAGGTCTGGAAGAAAATCTGTCTGAACTTGACTTTCCTAAGCTTAGACATTATAATAGAAGCGATGATGTCAATATGGCATTTCTTCTCATTGTTTCTGACTGTCTTTGAAAAGTTCAACGCCATCACTTAAATTTAGGATTAAGAATTAAGAAATTAAAGTTAAGGTTACATAAAATGTACTTGAAAATGTTTAATTAACAAAAAATACACTTGACTTTTATAGCACATTTTCAAACTGGGTTACAAATTGCCCTGTATGCATAAGCCTTTCCTCTCAGCTTCCCTACATACTATCTTAGAAAGATAAAAATAGTTTACAAAGTAACAACTGTACGGGTGATTAAATATATGTTTCCATAAAACAATTATCAAAAGAGATATGAGAATACTACATGGCTACATGGGTATATGGGTAAAGTCTACATGGGTGTGGAATAAATAAACAAATGAACTGCACCTCTTTGTTGCCAGATATATGAAACAAGCACAGACTTTGCATAATGACCGGATTTAATGCATGAATAAGAATACAATACATTTACATGGCATAACAATCCAAAGAAATGTGCAGGTGAACAAAGAGAGGAGGCAAAGCAGAGTGGCCATCATTTGGAGGATGATAGAAGACAGTGAACGAAGAAAAAGACTGAGAGAAGAGATCTGATACACTGTGCTGACATCCAGAATGTAAGATCAATTTAATCTTGTGTTGATTGTTCATTTGAATAGTTGTTTTAAGAACGTTCACGAGGGGTTTAACAATGCTTAATTGACACTGTCTACTCACAGTTATCGGTCTATCGGTATTGAATTGTACTTGAATTGCACTGTAAATCCAAAGCTGTTTCTGTGTTTTTCTACAATTACTGTATAAGCATAGCTGACTACAACTAAGTAACTATTGCTAGGAAGTTTAAAGTGATGCTTCATGCACTTCATGAAATAAGCATCACTTTAACTTTCCAGGCCCTACCAGAGGCTGCCAGAGGGCACAAAAGGAGTTAAGTTATGTTACAGTAGGCCTAGTAATAGTAGTAGTAGTAGTAGTAGTAGTAGTAGTAGTAGTAGTAAACGTAGTCACCTATTCGAATGTACCATAAAGTCATTTTGGGGGTGTAAACAAAACATTGAAGGTAGCAGTTGAGTCTGATACTGATGTACTGTGCAGGTTCACATCATGTATATTGAGCAAGGATGAGCATTGTTTTCCCCAATGGGCCAAATGAGGAACAAAAATATACATATCATTTCTATCTAAAAATGCAGCAAGGGACCTATTGTAATTTATGGAGGGGGGCCACCGGAGGAAAATAGGGGAGGGTTGTGTCTTTTTAGTTTTAGTTTGAGGGAGGGTCATCGCATTTTACTTTGAGTCCAAGGGAGGGTCATCCGATTTTTATTTTTTAAATGAGGCGGATTTTATATGCATATTTTCTTTACAACTTTCCTAAATAATAGAACAACAATAGTCATTGCTTTTTGTTTTTCCCAACCTCGCGCAGACAGAGTCGCCCAGTGTTGCCAACTGCCAAAATCCAAAATGCACTGACACTTCCAAAATGCACTAGAATGCGCTAGAGCTGTGGGTTTTAACCCAACTCACCAGCAAAAAGGGCACTAGACTTTCCACCAGGAGTTTTTAATAATTTTGGCGCAAGGGGGTCTGGAAAAAAGCCAAATATAGTGACAAATGCGCCAAGTTGGCAACACTGGAGTCGCCCAAGAGATGCCGCTCTCGGGCGGTCGGGTTTTCAGTCTGGCCGGGCTATGTTGTTAATCTATTGATATGAAAGGTAGGGGAAGTGATTTCACTTTTGTCAGATATCACCCAAAAAAAAAAAAATCTGTTAAAATGCTCTATTATAAGGTGTGCAGACCATATATGGAGTTTCCCCCTTCCCCACGTTAGCAGAGGAGCTAATAAAAGTTCCCCAGGTGGAGGGTGAATTCTCCTCCAATCAGGATCGAGCAGCAGGTTCACATAGTGTAGCTACTCTTAGGCGCCCCTAGTGCACCAGGCTGGTACTACATGATGAATTTCAAATCACTTACCCTACCTTTAAAGTGTAAAATAGTACATTTTAGCCTAAATAAAAATGAAAAGATGTAGCCCTTGTCCTGGGGTGGTGCCGCTAAGCAGCAGCACCGCTTATTGAGTTGCATGAACTCGAACCCTTTGCAATGTGCACAAACAGTCCCAAAACAGCCTACAGTGCTGTTCGCTGTGTGGATTAAATACCAACGCAGAATTGCCGACGAAAAAACAGTCAACAAGGCCAGTAAGAATATACACGCGGGTCCGACCGTGCACATGGTGCACTACTTATTAATGACGGATAGCAGTAGCCTGGTAACATACTAATCTGTCGTTTCCACCTCCAGATTAATCTGGAGGTGGAAACTTTATGTTGCCAACGACAGATTAATATGGCAGGCTAGGATAGCGGCACACCTCGGGAGGCAAAATGTTGCGGCGTAGACAGTATTTCATTTAAATACACGCATAGCGCAGGAAGGTTATACATTTACCAACATATGAATTTCTGAGGGGAACGTTCTCTACTGCTGGCTGGACACAGACAGGCATTTTCCCAGACACATGGTAGAACATGCGTCATTCGTTAGTAGGCTATTGTAATTGTGATTCTGTTAGAAGTTCAAGTGTGTCATATAGCCCAGTGGGTTTCAACCTTTTTCATCCCAGGGACCACCATTTATTCAGGATTTGAGCCACGGACCACCATTTGAGGATATTTTAGCCCCACAGACCCCAAATCTAAAGATTTATTTTGCTTTTGTCCACAATTCCAGGCTGGATTTGGGAAACCAAACAAGCAAAACATACATTCCAAAATGGCTAATTCACATGATGAATATTTTAACTCTTGAGAGTGTAAAAATGAAACCAAATGGGCCCGCAAGGGTCCATTTGGTTTCATGTTTACGTTCTCAAGAGCTACATCTGGTTAACCAGCTTAGCTGAGGAACCCTCTCAAGGACCACTGGTGGTCCTGGTCCCCGGACCACTGATTGAAAACCCCTGATATAGCCTATCGAAGGAGTTACATTATTGTTTTTTTCTGTTCTAACTCAAAAAAGAACACACAGACCTGATTTGATCTCACTAACGTGTCGTCATCCCCGGCCCCTCCCGCGTCCTTGCACTGCTGTTCTACGTCACATCATTTAGACTAGAGCGACGCCCACCCCGGAAGGTTGACTCCCCCCTCAAGGCCACTTCGTGTAACAAATTAGTCCAGGCTTTCCGTTTTCGCGCAACATGAACGAAAATGAAAGCCTGGGTGTCGAGGCTAAGGAATCTGCAATATAGGACGGGGTCTGGCTGTGGTCTGTGTAGACAGCGTGTTACAGAAGGGGCAGGGGCAACCTCCCAGAGGAGGGCACTTATGTGTTTTACACACGTAAAAGAGCCGGGGCGGAAGCCCCTTTTCAAATACGTTCATGCACCTTTAGACTGAGATACAGAGCCGGGCGGTGTGAGTGAGCCGATTGGTAACAGTAGGTCTATGCCAGCGTCGCTTGCTAACAGATCTACAAGCTCACCACACGTTGTATCAACGACGCATTTAACTCTACTGTAGTTTCCACACGGCACCGTGGTGTGGTAAAGCTAGACTTCTTTCTCTCGTCCAAAAGCATTTTTATGGTATTATTTTTATATGCATAAAGCCGAACCTTAATTTTCTTAATTCGGTTATTCTTTTACTTTTTTATTCGAAATTCGTTGTTTGCAGCCCTAGGGAGGGCCATCCAAATTTCTTTTTTGGGCTGGGGAGGGCCACCGTTTTTCCCCCCACACACAGAGGGAGGGCCATAGCAATTTATCTCAGAGCATATAGATTTCCTCCGGTGACCCCCCACCATAAATAACGTTCTGTCCCTAAATATATTGTTTGGAGTTCATAAGACTATGTTATTATTAGGCAATGAAACATTGAGGTTGCCTTTCAGGACTGCTCAAATTTGAAATGACCTATGTTTTATTTTCCTTGTGTTTTCAAGAAGAAGAGACTTCATCAAAACACCCGACTCAGAGAGATGAGACACTCTGCTGGCATCCAAAACGTGAGATTACTTAAATGGTTAGTCTAGTTGTGTCTGTAAATTTTGACAGCATATTTTGATAATCTTTGGAAAGAAACTTAATTTTGTTTTGGTCCCATTCACACTCATCATGTTTTGTTTACTAAATCTACAATTGATTTCAATATATTTTGAAAGCTGGCACACAAGGCTCTTTGCTAGCTCTTGCAACACAGAAGGCACACAACACAGGTCAGAGCACACTGCAACCTTCCAAACCGTGAAAACTCCCGATCTAACACCGGAAGTGCTGTTTTCCCCCGGAAGTCCTTTTCCACCTTAAAGGGACTCAAAAATATCAATATCAACAGTCCCAAACACATAACAACCACTGCCACTGAAATGTGCCACTTTCAAGAGTTTGCAATTATAATGTTTTAAAATGTTTGGTTTTGCAATTATGTTCAGTCAACCGTCAAATCCAGACATCATTGTCAAAGGCCAATTATGATAATTAGCTTTCTAATCTTGGGAATAAACGTAATTTTGCTTCGCCATGGTTTCACTCGACAAAACCTACATTTGATTTAGTATTTAGTTTTATGTACTTTATGGCACCTTGGCTTATTTTACAAATGGTTACATGCAGAAAATAGCCGATCTACAAGGTGACAGTGCATCACAGCACAGCATGCGTTTATAGAGTTGTAGATCCATAGTATTTTTCTGTAAAATTAAACATATATAAAACATCTATACTGTGATTTTGTAATTCATTACAATTATACAGTATATTACATACAAAACAGACATAACATCCATTTCAGGTGAGTTCACATATATGACATTTATATCAATTTTTTAATGTAATATTTTACTCTGGTACTAGTTTTAATTTGTTGGTAAAATTCGCAGTCTATATTTAATAGTTTTAGACATATATCTGTGTTATTCATCTTCAATGAAAAAAGGTTGTTGACAAATAAATACTAACCATGTCTTACTTTTCTGAATGGTCACAGGTCAGACACACAGTGTAAACATGAATGACACACTGGGAAACGACACCGACCTGTCTATCAGTCTTCCACTACGAACTGTTAAGCATTGTCTCAACCTCATCCTGGGTCTCCCCATCAACAGCTACGTTGTGTGGCTGATCCTGAGTGGAGCTGGTGGGACCATCGCCTCCGAGTTCTTCTATCTCAACCTGACTGGATCTGTGCTCATCTCTTCACTGGAAGCTGTTTTGTACTTTATATGGCTCTTCACGCGCAACATTATTTTTTATATTGTTCTTGATTTTTTATTTATTCTTATCTACTACACTGTTCCATTGTTCCAGTGTTGTGTCTGTGTGGAGCGTTACATAGCGGTGGTTCACCCTGTGGTATTTCTCAGATACAAAGCTCTTTGGTACAGAGTGGCCTGTTGCTGTGTTGTCTGGCTGTTGGTGATTGTCTTAGATATTGGATTCATGGTTGATTATCCTTTGTCTATGCTATGGGGTTGTTACATTTATCTGGGCTTGTGCATTGTGTGCATGTCTGTAGTGTCTTTCTGCTGCTTCTCGGTCCTCAGAGCTCTGAAACAGCCTGGACCAGGAGAAGGGCAGAGGGACAGTGGGGAGGGAAACAACATGAAGAGAAGGGCTTTTAGCATTATTCTGATCAGCTTGATAGTGATGATAGTGACTACACTGAGCTACATTCCCTATGTCCTAACCATACTACAGGTACATAACGTACCAGTTGCCACAACCATTGCGTATGCAATAACTTCATTGTCATTGTTCGTTCATCCTTTGCTCTACATCCACAAAGCTGGTAAACTGCCCTGCTTCAAGGGGATCTGAAAGGATAGCAGTGTCAAATAGTTACATCGGACATCTAAATCTTCCACTGTGCCAGAGAATATAAATGCAGTGCAAGCGATAGTTCATGGATGCACAGAGGGCAATTCTGATTCTTTAAATCTGCAGTCTGTCTTCATGTCAACTCACCTCAGTCTCATCTGCTGTCAGCAAGTCACTCACGCCCACATTCAGGTGTCAGGTGTTCTTTATAAGCAGTCACTACTCTGTCCTCAGTCCTGCTAGCTGACTCTGTGTTCTCTTTAGATGTCAGCGGTATCTCCCTGGCCTCCTCCCTGTGGCACTAGTTCTGAGTGGATGATCATGGGATGATCATGATTTATGGATTGTAGCATATTGTGGTGTCTGGTTCTGTTATGCGCATCTGTGATCATTATGTGTTCTATGGTCTGTGTTATATTCAGTATGTATTTACGTTCAGTATATGTATTTGGAGTGAAATGTAACTGTTGTAATAATGTCTTACGTTAGGCTCTGCTCAAGGACACACAGAGACACACCTCTGATATCAACATCCTGTTGATATCAGAGGTGTGTCTCTGCATAAATCTGAGATATCATATGTGATATCAGACCTATGTCTCGGTACATGTATCTGATATCACAGATACATGCAGAGCCACACCGCCATATAACATGCAAACACTTTGCAATAAATGGTCTATATGGTCCTTCTGAGCCGAAGTGTGTCAATCAATTACAATTAGATGAGATGTTGTACATTGAATTACTCATTTATCTGCTTAAAGTTGGCACAGGATCGGTGAAGGTTGTGTCCACCAAGCCATGCTCTGTGACCTAATTGTGCATTTTATTTCATATCAGTGCTGTCTGGGTGATTAATATCCACTGTTTGAATGATTAAACATCTTAGTGAACTAAATACTTATGATTCTGCTGAATATACTCAGATACTTACGCAATAGTGACGCACTTTCTTATTTATTTAATCATTTATATATTTATTCATTCATTTATTTTATTGTCATTATGTTCTGAGCACCTTGTAAACCTATGTTGCCCCAGGAGAATTTCTAACAGTTATTGTGCTATGGGTGTAAGCAAAATAAATTTGAGCGTATTTACCTATACTTTTAATTGTACTTTGTAGTTTTACTTCACTAGAATTATGTTTAAAACTCAACAATATCCAAGCCCACAATAGAAAATAAAAATAAACAATTGATTAACCATTTTGACCTTGTGGAATGGGAGAGTCTCACTATGAGTATTTTTACTTTTAGTACTTGTGGTGCCGATAGTCAAGTGTATTTTGAGTAAAGAGACTGGACCTAATTAAAATGTTTTAACCAGGTCTGACTGTTGTATACAGTATGTAAAGCCTCTCAGAGAGGACCTACTGTACTGTTGAACATACATGGGAAATTCCAGTTGGTTCATCATATCAGGCATAGAGGAATTGGAAATGATGCACATGTAGAACATATAGAAACAGTTTGTCTCCTAGAGATGTCAGACATTATGGTGCACATATATCAGCTTATGATCTCTAACCACAATGCATTCATTGAGAACAAGATGTAACATATAATATTGTATACTTTATACTGTATGACACTTTCTAATGTGAGGTGCCTGACCCAACCTCTAACTAAAATTCAATTCATGCAAGCAATAACAAAAATACACTTGACTTGTATAGCATATGTTTCAAACTGGGTTACAAATTGCTCCATATACTAGCCTTTCCTCTCAGCTTCCAAAGTAACAACTGTATGGTTCATTAAGTATACGGTTCCATAAAACAATCATCAAAAGTGATATGAACATGCTTGCTACATGGGTATGGGCCAGGCGCCCTGGCCTGCCCTGGAATTTTCAAAACAATAAAATAAAAAATAAAATAAAAATCCCGTCCAGGCCACTAGGTGCCGCAGGCCACCGGGAAAACTCCCTGTACTCCAGATGGCCAATCCGCCCCTGCACTCCACTCTCCACCAAGAAGTGACGTAGACCTCATGTTCATCATATTTTTTGTATTGTTTTATTCATTTCTGATGTTGATTTGAATTGTATGCTAAGCGTTTGTAAACTTCTTTTTAAAAAGTGCTATACAAATAAAGTTTATTACCATTAGATTATATTCAAACTACATCACTTCAACCCTATACAGTCAGCGATATTCCAGCCATTTGAAAATAACCAACCTAAAAACTCACAATTAAAAATAATAATAATTCCATTAACATTTTGAACGGTTCCATAAAACAATCATCAAAAGTGATATGAACATGCTTGGCTACATAGGTATGGGTAAAGGCTATACTGTATTGGTGTGAAATAAATAAATAAATGAAGGGCACTTCTTTGTTTCCAGAACCTATGAAACAAGAACAGACTTTGCATAATGACCGGATTTTATGGATGATTAAGAATGCAATCAATTTACATGGCACAACCATCCAAAGGTTGCACCATCCGTGCAGGTGTACAAAGAGAGGAGGTAAAGCAGAGCGGACATCGTTTGGAGGATGGCAGTAGACAGTGAAGGAAGAAGAGACTGAGAGAAGAGATCTGAAACACTGTGCTGGCATCCAGAATGTAAGATCAGTTTAAGCTTGTGTTGATTGTTCATTTAAATAGTTGTTTTAAGAAGAAGGTTCACAGAAGAGGTTCAACAATGCTTAACTGGCGCTGTCCACTTGCAGTTATATGGGTCGTGCATTGAATTGTACTTGAATTGCACTGTAAATCTACAAGCTGTCTCTGTGTTTTTCTACAATTATAAGCGTAGCTGGGCTACAACTATTGCTAGGAAGGTTAAAGTGTTGCTTCATCACTTGAAAGAAGCATCACTGTAACTTTCCAGGCCCTACCAGAGGCTGCAAAAGGGCACAAAAGGAGTAGGAGTAAGTTGTGTTACAGTAGGCCTAGTAGTAGTAGTAGTAGTAAACATAGTCACCTATTATAATGTGCCATAAAGTAATTTTGGTATAAACAAGACACTGAAGGAAGCAGTTGAGTCTGATACTGATGTACTGTGCAGGTTCACATCATGTATATTGAGCAGGGATGAGCCTTGTTTTCCCCAATGGGCCAAATGAGGAACAAAAATATACATTTCATTTCTATCTAAAAATGCAGTAAATATACTTGTTTTGAGTTCGTAAGACTATGTTATTATTAGGCAATGAAACATTGACGTTGCCTTTCAGGACTGCTCAAATTTGAAATTACCTATGTTTTTATTTTCCTTGTGTTTTCATGCAAGGCTCTTTGCTAGCGCTTGCAACACAGAAGGCACACAACATAGGTCAGAGCACACTGCAACCTTCCAAACAGTGAAAACTCCCCATATAACACCGGAAGTGCTGTTTTCCCCCGGAAGTCCTTTTCCACCCTAAAGGGACTCAAAAATATCAATATCAACAGTCCCAAATACATAACAACCACTGCCACTGAAATGTGCCACTTTCAAGAGGTCGCATATAATGTTTTTTTCCATATGGGTGAGAAAAGTTTAAAATGTTTAGTTTGGTTTTGCAATTATGTTCAGTCAACCATCAAATCCAGACATCATTGTCAAAGGCCAATTATGATAATTAGCTTTCTAATCTTAGGGATAAATGTAATTTTGCTCGTCATAGTTTCACTTGACGAAACCTACAGGTGTTTTAGTATTTAGTGTTATGTACTTTAGATGGTCTTGATGGCATCTTGGCTTATTTTACAAATGGTTACATGCAGAAAATAGCCAATCTACAAGGTGACAGTGCATCACAGCACAGCATGCGTTTACAGATCCATAGTATTTTTCTGTAAAATGAAACAAACATCTATACTGTGATTTTGTAATTTATAACAATTATACAGTATATGACATACAAAACAGACATAACATCCATTTCAGGTGAGTTCACATATATGACATTTATATCAATTTTTTATCTAATATTTTACTTTGGTACTCTCCTTTTAATTTGTTGGCAAAATTCGCAGTCTATATTTAATAGTTTTAGCCATATATCTGTGTTATTCATCCTCAATGAAAAAAGGTTGTTGACAAATAAATACTAACCATGTCTTATTTTTCTGAATGGGTCACAGGTCAGACACACAGTGTAAACATGAATGACACACTGGGAAACGACACCGACCTGTCCATCAGTCTTCCACTACGAACTGCCAGGAACTCTCTCAACCTCATCCTGGGTCTCCCCATCAACAGCTACGTTGTGTGGCTGATCCTGAGTGGAGCTGGTGGGACCATCGCCTCCGAGTTCTTCTATCTCAACCTGACTGGATCTGTGCTCATCTCTACACTGACAGCTGTCCTTCACTTCATAGCACACAACTTCATTCTCACCATCGTTTTACAATTTTTTCTTAATCTTATCTACTACACTGTTCCATTGTTCCAGTGTTGTGTCTGTGTGGAGCGTTACATAGCGGTGGTTCACCCTGTGGTGTTTCTCAGATACAAAGCTCTTTGGTACAGAGTGGCCTGTTGCTGTGTTGTCTGGCTGGCGGTGATTGTCTTAGACATTGGAGTGATTGTTGGTCATCCTTTGTCTCTGCCATGGAGTTGTTACATGTATCTGGGCTTGTGCATTGCGTGCATTTCTGTGGTGTCTTTCTGCTGCTTCTCGGTCCTCAGAGCTCTGAAACAGCCTGGACCAGGAGAAGGACAGAGGGACAGTGGGGAGGGAAACAACATGAAGAGAAGGGCTTTTAACATTATCCTGATCAGCTTGATAGTGATGGTAGTGACTACACTGAGCTACATGCCCTTCGTCCTAGCTGTACTACAGATATATACCGGTAACATGCAAGTTGCTGCAGACATCACATATGCAATAGCTTCATTGTCATTGTTCGTTCATCCTTTGCTCTACATTCACAAAGCTGGGAAACTGCCCTGCTTCAAGGGGACCTGAAAGAAGGATAGCAGTGAGATAACAGAGATAACAGTGAGAAATAGTTAGTTTAAACTGAAATCTAAATCTTCCATTGTGTCAGAGAAAATAATTACAATTATTAGTTGAGTTGTTGTACATATTGAATTACGCAATTATCTGCTTAAATTTGGCACAGGATCTGTGAAGGGTGTGTCCACCAAGCCATGCTCTGTCACCTAATTGTGCATTTTCCTTTATGCAGTGCCAGTACTGTCTGATTGATTCATATCCACTGTTTGAATAATTACATCTTTTTAATTAACTAAATACTAATTTGCCAAATATACTCAGCTACTTCTGTGATAGTAATATTCTTAATCTTATTTATTCATGTATTTGTTTGTTTGCTTGTCATTATGTTGTGGTACTTTAACTTAACAGTTATTGTGCTGCGGATGTAAGTGAAATAAATTTGAGTGTATTCACCTACTTGTAGTTTGTAGTTTTACTCCAGAATTACTCTAGAATTATATTCAAACTCAACAATATACAAGCACACAATAAAAAAAAATATATATATATATATATATATATATATATATATATATATATATATATATATATATATATATATATATATATATATATATATATATATATATATATATATATATATATATATATATATATTGATTATTGACCATTTTGAACTTGTGGAATATGGGATAGTCTCACTATTACTATTTTTATACTTTTAGTACTTGTGGGGCCGATAGTCAAGTGTATTTTGAATAATGCGTCCATCACAGAGCAGGCTGTTATCACTTCAAACATATGACTAAATATGTATTTATTTGCATAACATTATGGTAATTTATTTTTTCATTTCTATCATTTACTATAGTCCTAGTAAACCCCAAGAAATTTTATCTGGCCACAAAAGGTCACACAGCCCTGATATCAGCAACCCCCCTTAGCAGAGCCTAACATAAGACATTACAACAGAGTTACAATTCATTCCAAATACGTGGACCACATTATGGAGAGAGATTTGTTCCAAAATGATTTCACTCTAATACAGGGGTGGGCAATTATTTTTCCCAAGGGGCCAAATGAGATCCATAAAATATTGTGGAGGGCCAAGACTAAAGGCTGAACTAAAGTCTGTGTAATATTAATTTAATTTCAAGATAAAAGTAAGAGTAAGACCAACCATTTTGACACCAGGGCCCTCTATTTATTCAGTATTTGAGCCACGGACCAGCATTTGATGACATTTTAGCCACACAGACCACAAAACTAAAGATTTCTTTTGCTTTTGTCCACAATACCAGGCTGGATTTCACAAGCAAAACAGGCAAACCTAGATAAAAAATGACCATTCTTTTCCATTCTCTGGCTAATTCAGATACATATTTTAACTCTTGAGAGCGTAAAAATTTTTACGCTCTCAAAGAGTTACATCTGGTTAACCAACTTTTCATATTTAACTGGAACTCTCTCAAGGACCACTGGTGGTCCCCGGGCCGGTCAGAGGCAGGCAAAGGGCCGCATTTGGCCCCCGGGCCGCATAATGCCCAGGTATGCTCTAAAATAATTAAGATTCTCATAACAGAACTAGATACCACAAAACGGTACAATAAATCATGATTATCACATAAGTAGTCCCAGGGAAGAGGCGGCAGGGACGTAGAGGAAAATTGAACGCTGACATCTGAACTCAAGCAAAATGGCACTTTGGTATGGGTAGTGGGTCTGGGTTTGAGTAGTAGTAATGATGGACAGCTTTCCGATGCAACCTCAGAAAAATTATACATTCCCATGTAGTTATTAGTGGAAGTAATGTAGTGGTGGTTGATGAGACGTTGGACTGTGTGGTGGGAGGAGAACTGGATGAAGAAGGGAAATGAGAGGATAGTGTGTGGTCCCGGTCCAGGTCTGTCCTTGTCTCAACGCCAGAGAGGGGCCTTCTCCTAGATGGCTGTGGAGAAGGACTACTAAGGTTAGGGTTAGAGTTGGGGTTGGGAAGCGGGGTGTCCGGGTGTGTGTTGGTGGAAGCTGACCAGGCGGGGGAGAGGGAGGCCAAGGCATTGTTTTTTACTGTTCGTAGGAATCTCTTACTGTAACCTCTCCTTCTAAGAACTGTGAAGTGTGTGTGTGGCCTAAAATATACTTTTGTATGTAATTGTTTATGTGTGTGATTTGTAGTGTGGAAAAATACTGTTGTGTCCAAGAAGTTTACTTTTGTGGGATGAATATTGTGTTTGATGGTTACGGAAGAATGGTGTGTGTTCAGAATATGTATGAATGTATTAAACTGTTTTAAAGTGTGTGTCAATAAGCCTATAATGTCATCTGAAAACCTGTAGTACATGATGGGTTGTAGTGGGCACTTTGCCAAGGCCTCCCTCTCCCACTCGCTCATAAAAATGTTGGAGTATGCTGGTGCAAACTTTTTGCCCATAGCCGTGCCCTCCATCTGCAAGTAATATTTATTGTTAAATGTGAAGTCGTTACAGGTGAGACTGAGATGTAATAATTCTAAGATGTTCCTGAAAAAGTTTTTTAACTGCCTGGAAGCCAATGGCTGTGGGTATGTTGGTGTAGAGGCTGTCAATATCTATGGTGAAGATGTATGTGCACATGTGTGTGGGCACGGCTATGGGCTTGATCTTTTCTAGAAAATCGTACGTATCTTTTAGGTAGCTTGGGTGTAGTGGGAAGATGGGCTAAGAAAATGGTCTATGTATTGTGCTATATGATAGGATTCACTACTGGAGTCTGACACTATGGGCCGACCGGGAGGCACCTCGAAGGGAATAGTCCAAGTCTGTGGGTCTTTGTGTATTTTGAGTAATAAAAATATCCTGGGTCTAGGGTTGTCGGGTCGATCAAGGAAATCACATTGTTTGGCGGTGATGTATTTTTGATGGTAGAGTCTGGTTACTGGTAATGATTTGTCTGAGTTTGGTTTGTGTCTCTGGCTGTATACTGGTTGCTATGTGTGTGTAGTATCTTTTGTTTGATAATTGTCTATTGGCTTAATTTGTATGTGTATTGAAATTTATCTAATATGACTATTTTTGAGCCTTTATCTGCCTTTTGATGACTATGTGTTTGTTGTTCCGGAGTGTAGTGATACTATTGCGTTCATCTCTAGTCAAATTGTCAGGTCTATCTGGTTATGGGTGATTGAGTACATGGTTGTACTGTCTGATGAGGCGCCGTATCCTCAAGATTCAAGAACTTTATTGCCATGTCAACAGGTGTTGATAGGAATTTGTTTTGCTCAGGGTGGGGGGGGGCAGGTTGTAGTGAGCGAGGCAAAGCCAATTCTACGGCGCCAACATAACATACAGCCTGGGGGGTGGGGTGGGGGGACACACACAGGGGAGAGATTTCAAAAAAGAACACAATATTCATGTCATAGGCCTTGATTTAGGTCATAACAGGTACATGGCATTCCAAAAACAACCTCAATTAGACAGACAAGTTACAAGCAGAGGGGGGAGGGAGGGGGTAGGAGGCAGCATGTGTAGTTATCAGTCCACGCTCAAGGCCTTTTAAGATTGTCTGTCTACTCTACGGTGGAAAGCGAGAGTCTTTTCACAGTCCAATCCTCCGGGCACAAAGCCGTGTGAAAGTGTCAGTGTTTATGTTACTGTGAGATAGAGCGGCTCCAAGGAGAAGGCTCGATCCACAGGTGTGTGGGGGAGGGAGGGAGGGAGGGGGTAGCGAGACTCCGAGTTGTCCAAAGCATGGCCACGCCGTTGTCCCTCGCTGGTTGCATTCTCAAATCCATAAGAGGGGTTTTGAAGCATGGGGGTCAAATCACAATTTTCTGTGAAATCAGAGATTTAGATCGAGGGCAAAGCCAATTCGCTGCTCCCCTCTTAAGTCTTACAGTCATCAGCTTATGGGTTGGTTGGCGAGACAACTGTGATGGCATTCAGCGTCCTTAGTTCTCAGCCGCAACGCTCCCCATTCCAATCAGCATGGCGGGTACAGGGGGGGCTCCTACTTGACCCGTCGAATTTCCAGTATACCAGAACCAGGCCCAATCCAATCGCCAGGAATCCGATAACCGTTAGTAATCCAAATGTTTAATCTCCATCTCTCGACAGTCTTTCCCAGATCCACAGGGACTGTTGTTCTCACGGGCGAGACCGGCAAATCCAATCTCACCGACAGTTCTTTCCCAGATCAACAGGGGCTGTTGTTGTCCCGGGTGAGACGAGCGTAGCATGTCGGCCCCTCGGCTCTCGACTTTCGGGTGGAGAAAATGGTGTCAATAGCGCTGATCAACCAATCAATCAAATCTTGAGGTTAGGCTTTCTCCGAGGATGCAGGCAGTGAGAGGACCGGTGGCCAGGCTAGGAGTTCACCCAGAGTCGAAGCGCAGACGGCGGACACGAGACACAGGCATGGTCGGAGGGGGATGGGAGGGGGCCATCCACATGGGAGAGTTTGGGTTCCCATGTGGAGAGCAGGACGAAGGGTGTGTGTGTGTGTGTGTGTGTGTCCGTCTGTGAGTGTTTGAAAAAGTAATTTAAGTCTCCTATGGTATCTATGTACAGGTATGTCCCTTCGAAGTGCCTCCCAGTCCATTTTTGTGGGACGGGGAATATAGCTGAGGCCCCTCTCCAGCAACCGGACCTGTGCGGCCGTGAGACGGACAGACCTGGACAGGTTCAACACATTGGAGTGGGCTGCTGCTGGAGATGGAGAGGAAGAAAGAGAAGAGGGAGGAGGAATCCTGGGAGAAGAGGGGGAGGAGGGGAAGAGGAAGGAAGCAGGAGAGGGACCTGTTAGAAGCAAAGTGGAAGAGATAGATGGGGTTATAGTTAGTGGTGAGTGATGATGAGTGATGTGATGAGTGGAGTTCGGCTTCTGTTTACTGAAAATTTAAATGTTGGCACCAGTGATTACATATTGTGAATGCTGTGATGTTTGTCCAGTGGATATTGTCTGTTTCTGTATGGAATTGCTGGGGTCAATTAGTGGAATGTATGTGAGGTCGGTGTATTTGATATGTATTGGTTTATGAGGGTTAGATTGTTTTTCTGGGTGGGTGTGAAGGATTTGGAGAAATTGATCAGGGGAATATGGATGGTAGCATTTGGGAACGTCTGAAGGGCCTCCCTGCATGTGCATTCCGCTTAGCTGTCTATAGGAGGTCTGGTCTGTGTCATTGTCCTTGCAGTTGATCCCCACTGAGAGAATAACATTTTCCACCATAGGGTGTACATCTGCTTTCTCAAGGATCTTGGTCTTGTGGTTGAAAGTGGCCCCGGGTAGCTGTCTATTTGTATGTTGGTGTAGTGTGATGGTGGGATTCTGTTTAAATTGGAGTCCCCCAAGAAGGCCACCGGCTTCCGGACCCCAACGTTCCAGTCAAGTACCTTTTTCTTTGGCCTGGCATGGTGGTATGTGGGGAGGTGGTGATGTGTGTGGCTGTGAGGCGTCAGTGGTGGCAGGTTGGGTTGGGTTGTTCTGTGGGGTTTCAGAGGGGCCGTTTGTTCACGGTTAGTCCCGTTTTTTGGCCTTCTCATCATTACCCTGGGACATTGTCCCTTGGCAATGGACCCACGCCTCCCACTGACGCCTCCTGTAGGGGAAAGGGAGATAGAATTATTTTCATTCGTCTGTTGAAGTGCTGCTGGGATGTGTTGGGGGGTGGTGGGTGTAGTGGCAAGAACTAGTGAGGTGGATGGAATTGAACTTTAGGCTGTGGACTCCTCACATGTGGAGTATTCCCTAGTTAGGAAACGGGGAGAGGTTCCATAGATATGTGGGTAGTTTTGGGGGTCGAGGAGGCAAAACCCTATGTATTGAATAAAATTGGTAGAAACCCTATGTATGTATGTATGTATGTATGTATGTATGTATGTATGTATGTATGTATGTATGTATGTATGTATGTATGTATGTATGTATGTATGTATGTATGTATGTATGTATGTATGTATGTATGTATGTATGTATGTATTCATCTATTTAGAATTTCCTCTAATGCTAGCTGTGCAACATAGTAGTAAGGTGGAAATCACTTTTTTGTATCGTACAAATTTGCATGGGCATTGCAGGGATTTATCTTATGATTATGATCCAGTCTGGACCGAGGTGTCAGATGTTGTGGTGACAGCTAGCATAACAAGTGAAAACATGTTGATGTTGGTGGCGGCAGATGTTTGCATGTAGGATCATCCCTCCATTGATTTAGGCCTGACTCTTGTTGTTTTAACTTACATGAGGAGGAGGGAATGGAATGGTTAGAGGAGGCATCGTAGAGAGGACATCATTTGGAAGATGTGAAGAAGACAGTGAGGATCTGAAGAAGAGACTTCACTGAAACACCCGACTCAGAGATCTGAAAAACTCTACTGGCATCCAAGACGTGAGAGCACTTTAACCTTGTGTTCATTGTTAATTTGAATAGACTTTGATGTTTGCAGAATGATGTCGAAAAGAGTTTAAAATGTTTAGTTTGGTTGTGCAATTCCATATGGAAAGAAAATTATGTGTGAACTCTTGAAATTGGCACTTTTCATACAAGCCACTTCACAAGAAAAATAGTATGTATCTTATATCTGTTTTACATGTCATATATTATTCTTATAAATTACAAAATTATATTGTATACAGTATGTTTCACTTACAAGAATACTATGGTACTATACTATACTACTATATCTTGAATTTTTTAACGTCATATAATTCGTATAAATAACAAAATTATATATGTTTTATACATGTTTCACTTTACAAAGAAACACTATGGATCTATGGATATATAAAGTTTTTTTTGGGGGGGATTATATTTTATGGGACTAGGACCTTACCCGTTGTGAATATATAAACAACAAATAATGTACAGTGTAAATATATGAGCAACAAATAATGTACAGTGTAAAACTGTAAAGTGAATTAGCAGATCATAACAGTGTAGGTGAATTAAAGTGAATTAATAGATTATCATGTAAGTATGTAATTGCTTTAATGTGTAGTTGTGGGTAGGCTATACTTTAGGGCAGGGGTTTTCAACCTTTTTGACTCCAGGGACCACCATTTATTCAGCATTTGAGCCACGGACCACCATTTGAGAACATTTTAGCCCCACAGACCCCAAAACTAAAGATTTATTTTACTTTTGTCCATCTTCTAGTTGTGTAGACTTGGGGCTAATTCAGATGATGAATATTTTAACTCTTGACAGTGTAAAAATGAAACCAAATGGACCCGCAAGGGTCCATTTGGTTTCATTTCTACATTCTCAAGAGTTACATCTGGTTAACCAACTTAGCTGGGGACCACATGGAACCCTCTCAAGCAACTGTCCGTCATTTAGCCTCGGAGGGTGGTGAGTGTTAGTAAGCGCGCGTGCACACACACACACACACACACTGTCAGTGTCGCACGCTGTGTGCTTGTGTTTCCAGGGACCACCAAACGGAACAGTGTCTAAGGGGTCCTGGATCTGTAGGCCTACATAAAGTGTGTGTCTTTCTGTCTGTTGGTGTCTGTCGCTCCCTTCACGTATAGCATAAATCCCATAGCCGCCTCCTGCTGCTCCTCCAACACCACAGTCATCATGAAGCCACAGGCAAAGGATGTGTGTGTGTGGGGGGGGATTCTCTCTAATGCAGCATGCGTGGCGATCCGAGTCGCAGCTCACACACACACACACACACACACACACACACACACACACACACACACACACACACACACACACACACACACACACACACACGCTCGTATGGAAGTCAACATCACATTATGTGAAAACAGCGGTCGCGTGAGTGTGTAGATAAAGCTGTAGTGGACCACAGCACTGAGACACAATGCTCAGCACCAGGAGGGAAATGGGAAAAAGTTGTGCTGTTTTCGCCATGCATAATGTCCTAGTGCTTCCATGCAAGAGCCGGCTGTTGTTAGCTCGTAGAGCTGCTTGTTTTTAGCGAACACCGGCGCTGCACGATAGCAGTATAAATGTAGAATTGTCGGCTGCTACTCCAATAGCGCGGCGAGTATCAGAAGTATATTCTGTGTCGATAAAACGGGCGAATTACGCCGCGAGGCAGTGCGCTGCAGTAACCACTGAGTGATTAAGGAAATGCGAGGCTGCATGGAGGATCGTCTGTCAGCGTTGTTCCCCTCGGTCGCTTGTGACGTGTGTGATAGGGGCGGGGGCACTTTCCCCATATAAACTAATGGGGAAATTGTTGTGCACAAATAAATTCATTATAAATCAACGATGTGTTAATTTGAAAAAAGGGCTTCGTTAGTCTCTTGCTAATATTATGCTCAATGACCGTGTGAAAAATTAGAGCTATTGGTGCAGCCAGGACGGACTTATGCCTGTTTCAGACATTCATTCATTCATTCATTCATTCATTCATTCATTCAGACGGACGGACAGACAGACATGTGCTTAGTTATAGTATTAGATAGTATTAGATTAGATATTAGATTATATTCAGTGAACTAACAAATCCAGAAATCATTGTAGAATCATATTGATTTTGACAGGAAATTATGATTTTAGCTTCATACTTTTTGGACAGAAATGTAATTACATTATTTTGACAAAATCTACAATTGATTTAGTACACTTTTTATATACGTTAGTGGGCCTTGATGGTGTACATCTTTTTTTACAATTGGTTACATGCAGAAAATATCCGATCTACAAGCTGACAACACATCACAGTTTGTAGATCTACTGCTTTCGGCATGCAACCAAGCATACAGTATAATTCACTTTTAGTTCTACCCATCTAAAATTTGAAATAAATGTTCTCTATGTGAAGTCTTGAAAGTGGCACCTTTCATACAAGCCACTTTTCAAAAGGTATGTGGACTATGGATCTTATATCTGTTTTGTATGTCATACATAAGTCTTATAAATTGCTAATTTATATAATTCACTTCCAAAAAAAAACTATGGGGCCTGTATTAACTTTACTCTCTTATATGAGGATTAATGAAAAGTGCCACTTTAAATAGTTCACACACTACTCCGGTTTTGATTTGTCAGCAAAATTCTCATTCTGTATTTAATAGTTTTAGCCATATATCTTTGTTGGTATTTATCCTTTATATAGTTTTCCTCAATGATAAAATGTTGTTGATGAACATTATTCAACATAGTTGTGGTCGGAAAATCAGCACTAATCATGTCTTACTCTTCTGAATGGGTGACAGGGCAAACACAGAGTCTGAACATGAATGATACACTGGGAAACAACATCTTCATCCTATTCAGTCAGCCACTACAAACTGCAAGGCACTCTCTGGACCTCATCCTGGGTCTCCCCATCAACAGCTACGTTGTGTGGCTGATCCTGAGTGGAGCTGGTGGGACCATCGCCTCCGAGTTCTTCTATCTCAACCTGACTGGATCTGTGCTCATCTCTACACTGACAGCTGTCGTTTTCTTTGCATGGCTCTTCACATGCAACTTCATTATTAACATTGTTATTGCTTTTTTAGTTACTCTCACCTACTACTCTGTTCCATTGTTCCAGTGTTGTGTCTGTGTGGAGCGTTACATAGCGGTGGTTCACCCTGTGGTATTTCTCAGATACAAAGCTCTTTGGTACAGAGTGGTCTGTTGCTGTGTTGTCTGGCTGGCGGTGATTGTCTTAGACATTGGAATGATTGTTGGTTATCCTTTGTCTCTGCCATGGAGTTGTTACATGTATCTGGGCTTGTGCATTGCGTGCATTTCTGTGGTGTCTTTCTGCTGCTTCTCGGTCCTCAGAGCTCTGAAACAGCCTGGACCAGGAGAAGGTCAGAGGGACAGTGGGGAGGGAAACAACATGAAGAGAAGGGCTTTTAACATTATTCTGATCAGCTTGATAGTGATGGTACTGACTACACTGTGCTACATTCCCTATGTCCTAAACCTACTGCAGGTATATACCGGTAACGTGCAAGTTGCCAAAGACATCACATATGCAATAGCTTCATTGTCAATGTTCGTTCATCCTTTTCTCTACATCCACAAAGCTGGGAAACTGCCCTGCTTCGAGAGGATCTGAAAGGATGACAGCAGTGCCACAGTGTGAAGTAATTAGTTTCATCTGACATACAAATCTTCCACTGTGTCAGGAAAAATAATTACAATTATTAGTTAAGCTGTTGTATATTGAATTTTAATCATCTGCTTAAACTTGGCACAGGATCTTGGAAGGGTGTGTCCACCAAGCCATGTTCAGTCACCTACTGTTATTGTGTGTTTTCCTTTATACCAGTGCTGTCTGGCTGATTGATATTCACTGTCTGAATAAAGGAATTTGTTGATGAACTAAATACTTTACTAATACTAATTCTGCATTCTGAATATGCTCAGACACTTCTACAATAGTGACACTCTGCCTTGTTTCTTGTATTTATTTATTTTTATTCATTTATTTTATATGTTTCTGTCATTATGTTCTGAGCACTTTGTAAACTTATGTTGTCCCAGGAAAAGTTATTGTGCTCTGGATGTAAGTGAAATGAATCTAAATGCATTTACTTACTTTTACTTAATTACATTCAAACTCAACAACACACAAGCCCACAATTCAAAAATAATAAGAATTGCTAATTTTTTTTATCTTGTGGAATGGGATAGTCTCACTGAGTATTTTTACTTTTAGTACTTGTGGAGCTGATAGTCAAGTGTATTTTGAGTAAAGCATCCATCATAGAGCAGGCTGTTATCACTGGACCTCATTAAAATGCATTAACCAGGTCTGACTGTTGTATACAGTATGTAATGACTCTCAGAGAGGACCTACTATACTGTTGAACATACATTGCAAATTCCGGTTGGTTCATCATATCAGCAGGGGTGTAGTGTAGGGGGGACGCGGGGGGGGGGCGTCCCCCCCACTTCGCACATCTAAAATATTTTTGGGGCAAAAGTAGGGCACTGTAAACAATCTGTATATATGCTATACTTGTTCTAATAGCGTGTCTGTGTGTGTTGCGCAGGCACACGCAAATGGCCTACCGCATGCAAATGCAAGTGTGCATGCCATGCACATGCTTTATAGGGGAATTGCCCTCATTTTCAATATTTTAATATGTCATTAATATACCTTAGAGATGTTGTGTGGACAAAAAAAAAGTTCCCCCCATTCTGTGTTTTCTAGAAATGGAGGTCTGAAAAAAGTCATTAGCATGGTGAAATACATCTTCTTGATGACATCATCAAGATGTGTTTCACCATGTTAATGAGTTTCCTTTCTTTTCTGAGAGTGTACAGATGGAACCAAATGGACCCGCTAGGGTCCATTTGGCTACATTTGTACACTCTCAGGAAAAAAATTAAAATGGGTGGAATTCCTCTAGAGCAGGGTTTTCAACCTTTTTGACTCCAGGGACCGCCATTTATTCAGCATTTGAGCCACGGACCACCATTTGATGACATTTTCACACCAAAGACCTAAAATTGAAGAATTCTTTTGGTTTTGTCCACAATTCCAGGCTGTATTTTGCCAACAAAACAGTGTAAACTTCTTAATTAAGTGGTGCTAATGCAGATGATGAATAGTTTAACTCTTGAGAGTGTAAAAATGAAACGGGTCCATTTGGTTTCATTTTTACATTCTCAGGAGTTACATCTGGTTAACCAACTTCCCATCGTTTAGCCTGGGGGGACCACCTGGAACCTTCTCAAGGACCACTGGTGGTCCCCGGACCACCTGTTGAAAACCCCTGCTCTAGAGGCATCCCCCCACTTCTAAAAGTACCACAACACTGCATATCAGGTATAGAGGAAATGAAATGCATAGAACACAGTTTGTCTCCGAGGGATGTCAGAAGTTCTACCATGCTTCCAGGACGACTGGTCTGAATTTGATGTGGCTATTTTTGTTTCATCACTGT
>CM076970.1:46568034-46758034 GCA_039105355.1 Benthosema pterotum
TCAGTAACAAATCACGCCTTCTAGTTCATTTTCATGTTTTGTGCTCAGATAATGGTGTGGCGATAATGAGAGCGTGTGACGCCGGGCGTTGTTGTGCATCGTCCAGTGTTGTTTATTACACACGTGCTCGTTTCGTGCACATGCCGGCGACTTATTTTAGTCCTCAATCCAGTGAGCTTTTTTTTTTCTCGCTGCGAGATTCTCGTCTGTCAGCACTGAGTGGCACGGTGGAATCGCCGTGCCACTTATCTGCCAACAACCTGTGACCTCACAAATGTTGTGAGGTCAGGACAGGTCCAGCACAGTGTCCAAATTATTCACAGTGTAGATTCAGGTTATACAATTTGTAATTATTTGATTTCCCTTTTAGCGTAGGACCTCTCCATTTTATCTTTTTTGTTACTACTTCACTAATTCATGATAATATTATTTTACAACCTCCATATGGGTGCCTCACATAATGTTTTATTACTTGCTTTGATGTATGCCCAAAAAAAAAAGAAATTACAGTGATGGACCAAAAATAGCCACATCCAAATCAGACTTCAGACATCAGACAGTCATTCAGACAGTTGTCCTGGAAGCATAGTAGAACTTCTGACATCCCTAGAGACAAACTATGTTCTTTGTGTTTATTTGCTCTATACCTGATATGATGAACCAAAGGAATTTCCAATGTATGTTCAACAGTACAGTAGGTCCTCTCTGAGAGTCATTACATACTGTATACAACAGTCAGACCTGGTTAATGCATTTTAATGAGGTCCAGTGATAAACAGCCTGCTCTGTGATGGATGCTTTACTCAAAATACACTTGACTATCAGCACCACAAGCACTAAAAGTAAAAATACTCATAGTAATACTCTACCATTTCACAGGTTCAAAAATGTTTAAGCAATTATTATTAGTATTATTATTTTTAATTGTGGGCTTGTATGTTGTTGAGTTTGAAAATATTTCTAGAGGGTGAAACTGCAAGTGGAAGGAAAGTAGGTAAATGCACTCACATTTATTTCACTTACATCCACAGCACAGTAACTGTTAGACATTGTTCTGGACAACATTAGTTTACAAAGTGCTCAGAACCTAATGACAGAAAAAAAAAATTAACTAATAATTAAACGAATAAGAAAAAAAATAAAGAGTGTTACATGCAGAAGTATCTGCGTATATCCAGCAGAATATAAGTATTTAGTTCATCAATAAATGTGATCATTCAGACAGGGAATATTAATCAGCAGACAGCACTGTAATAAAGGAAAATGCACATTTAGGTGACAGAGCATGGCTTGGTGGACACACCCTTCACAGATCCTGTGCCAAGTTTAAGCAGATAATTGAGTAATTCAATATACAACAGCTCAACTAATAATTGTAATTATTTTCTCTGACACAGTGAAAGATTTAGATGTCAGATGAAACTGTTTCACACTGTGGCACTGCTATCCTCCTTTCAGATCCCCTTGAAGCAGGACAGTTTCCCAGCTTTGTGGATGTAGAGCAAAGGATGAACGAACAATGACAATGAAGCTATTACATATGTGATGTCTGCGGCAACGTGGATGTTACCGGTATATACCTGTAGTATGGCTAGGATGAAGGGAATGTAGTCAGTGTAGTCAGTACCATCACTACCAAGCTGATTAGAATAATGTTAAAAGCCCTTCTCTTCATGTTGTTTCCCTCCCCTCTGTCCCTCTGACCTTCTCCTGGTCCAGGCTGTTTCAGAGCTCTGAGGACCGAGAAGCAGCAGAAAGACACCACAGAAATGCACACAATGCAGAAGCCCAGATACATGTAACAACCCCATTGTTAGACGAAGGAGAATCAACGATCAGTCCAATGCCCAAGACAATCACCGTCAACCAGACAACACAGCAACAGGCCACTCTGTACCAAAGAGCTTTGTATCTGAGAAATACCACAGGGTGAACCACCGCTATGTAACGCTCCACACAGACACAACACTGGAAAATTGAACAGTGTAGTAGATAAGATTAACAAAAAATTGTAAAACGATGGAGAGAATGAAGTTGGTTGCTATGAAGTGAAGGACAGCTGTCAGTGTATGGATGAGCACAGATCCAGTCAGGTTGAGATAGAAGGAACTCGGAGGCGATGGTCCCACCAGCTCCACTCAGGATCAGCCACACAACGTAGCTGTTGATGGGAGACCCAGGATGAGGTTGAGAGAGTGCTTAGCAGTTTGTAGTGGCTGACTGATGGTGAAGATGATGGAGAAGTCGGTGTTGTTTCCCAGTGTGTCATTCATGTTCAGACTCTGAACATGAATCAGAAAATTAAGACATAGTTAGTGTTTTTTTTCCCCCAACTAAACCTATGATGAAAAATCTTCACCAACAACCTTTTTTCATTGAGGATAAATAATAACACAGACATATAAATATTTGTAAATATAGACTGAGAATTTTGCCAACAAATTAAAACTAGAGTAAAATATTAGATGGAAAAATGTATATAAATGTCATATATGTGAACTATTTAAAATGGCACCTTTCATACAAGCCACAATAAATACTATGGATCTTATGTCTGTTTTGTATGTCATATATAATTCTTATAAATTACAAAATTATATATGTTTTATATATGTTTCACTTTACAGTGCCATTTCTAAGAGTTTGCATAGATAAAACTTTCCACATGAGAGCCCCACTAGAACTAAAAGTGACATCATTTCATGCTCAGTTCTATGCTGTAAGTCACATATGTCAAACTAAAGGCCCCGGGGCCAACTCAGGCCCGTGAATGAATTATCTTCGTGGGATGATATTTAGTTCATATTAGAACTGGGCCCCATGGCCAAGATGTAATATGATAACACTTTTAGGTTCACATTCTCAACTCAAATGATTTACTTTCTCATTTTACTATGAAATCAGTACATTCATGGTTAGGATCAGGAAACAGAGCTTTAATAATTTAATAATCTGTTTTTAAATACATGTGTTTTCATCTTTGCATTTATCTTGGTATTACAAAGGAAAGGAAGATTCTTTTTTTTTCCCTTTTTGCCTGGGACGTACTCATAAACTGATGCCCATGTGTTGAAACAGCTCCGGCCCTCGACCGATATTTCCATTTTGGCCCCCTGTGCATTTGAGTTTGACATCCCTGCTGTAAGTACTAGATCTACTGTATAAACGCACGCTGTGATGCAGTGTCACCTTGTAGATTGGCTATTTTCTGCCTGCAACCATTTGTAAAATAAGCCAAGATGCCATCAAGGCTCGTTAAAGTAGTCGATTGAAACTATGACTAAACAAAATTACGTTTCTTTCCAAAGATTAGGAAGCTAGAATTCTCACCCAAATGAAAAAAAAAAACCTTTATATGCGAACTTTTGAAAGTGGCACCTTTCATACAATCCTCATATAAGAGAGTTAATATAAGATCCCTAGTATTTTCTTTGTAAAGTGAAACATATATAAAAATAAAATTATTTGATTTATAAGAATTATATATGACATACAAAACAGATATAAGATACATAGTATTTTGTAAAGCAGCTTTTATGAAAGGTGCCACTTTAAAGAGATTGCATATTAAGTTTTTTTTTTTTTTTTTTTTTTTTTTTTTTTTACATATGGGCAATATGATTCTGCAAACAAAGAAGTCTATTCACATGAACAATAGACACAAGGTTAAAGTAATCTCACGTCTTGGATGCCAGCAGAGTGTCTCAGATCTCAGAGTCAGGTCTTCCGGTGAAGTCTCTTCTTCAGGTTGTCACTGTTTTCCTCACAACTTCCAAATGATGTCCTCTCTGCGTTGCCTCCTCTAACCTTCCTTCCTTCCTACTACTCCTCCTCCTCCTCCTCCTCCTCCTCCTCCTCCTCCCTCCACTGATTTTGGTGTGTTCTCTGTATTGCAGAAACCACCTGTCACCTCAAAACAACAAGAGTCAGGCCTGAACCATGATGAATGATGGAATATGCAAACTTCTGCCACAACATCAAAATGTCGTGGCAGAAGTTTCCACTTGTTATTGCTGTTATCACAACATCTGACACCTCCCGTAGGTCCAGTCTGGATCATGTCTGATAAGATGCATGATATTTAAGTATTTTTTTTTTCTTTCTTTCTTTCTCTGGATGCATCCTGGGACGTGTCTTCAGTGATGTATCCCAAGCTCATCAGGGTTTTGGCCGGGTCTCGCAAACATCATACCCCTCAGTCAGGTGACCCAGCCGGTTCATGACACCCCGACTCACGTCCCAGGAGCTACTCCTGATCAGTCCCACAAGGGAAAGGCCAGGGCCATCCAATCCACCGCCCCTGAAATACTCCGCTCAAACTGGGAGGTACAATTCTGATGCGTATAGGCTCTGTGGTTAGACACCTGTCCGTGCCCCTCCTACATCTCACCAGGCCCAATCCTGCTCTCACCGCTAAAGGCAAGTTTTGCCTTTTAGGCATGAGGATGTGTTGCTCACCAGGAGGCACAGGACCTGTGTGTTGCACCAGACTCCCAGTGCCAAACATGGCAGAGACTCCAGTACAGATACAGATGTGTGTCCATCTCAATGAATGAGATTATTGTAATGTAAAATTCAATCAGTTTTCATACAGTAGTCTCAATCCAAGAGCATGAAGTGCAGTATTTAAAACCTTTTTTTGATGATTATAGCGTACAGCGAATGAAAATCACAGTATGGGACGTCCTTATGACCAGTGCCCAATGTGTTGGTTCCCACAACACCAGTTTGCTGGCCTGCAGATCTTGATATCTTTATCTTGTCGCTCACCCTGAATATCCCAGTATACAGATTCTCTTCAGGCTCCAACATTCACTGCTACTGCTACTCAACTGCTAGTTTTTAGCTTAACTCTACAATGCTTTGCCATACATGGCTTGCAAAAACAGTTTTCTTTTGTTATATAATTTTTATGCCACGATTTTGTAATCCACTTTTTCACCCAGTGCCAAAAGTGATCCTGGGCTATACACACCCTCCGAAAACCTGGGGAGGCAGTGGGGACTTTCCTCATGCTTCCTGCAATGCATGATGAGTCCAAGCTGCCTTCTTTTCACCTGAAAGGGGAGTTTCCCTGATGGACGTAGCGCGTGGAAGGAGCACATTATTCCAACCAGTTCCTATCCCCTCCATCAGGCGCCCCGACTGGCCAGGGGGAGCAGTTTAGAGCCCAGGATTGCTGTGTGATTTTTTTAAGGGTGTCTACCCTATAGGGGACACAGGGAGAACATGCAAACACCACACAGAAAAGCCCTTTCACCAACCCCGCCTCGGTTATGGTGACGTGGAGGAGGAGACACGCATCCAACATCCACAGCGGCGTCCTAGCGGGAATCAAACCCAAGACCTTCCATCTGTGAGGAAACAGCACTGTGTCACCGTGTCCCCCCAAAAAAACAGTTTAGCATAAAAAACAACAAATATAATTTACTTCACATTATAGGTCACATTTGGGGCTTTACAGACGGTCAGTAACAAATCACGCCTTCTAGTTCATTTTCGTGTTTTGTGCTCAGATAATGGTGTGCGATAATGAGAGCGTGTGACGCCGGGCGTTGTTGTGCGTCGTCCAGTGTTGTTTATTACACGCGTGCTTGTTTTGTGCACATGCCGGCGATTTATTTTAGTCCTCAATCCAGTGAGCTTTTTTTTTTTCTCGCTGCGAGATTCTCGTCTGTCAGCACTGTCAGTGGCACGGTGGAATCGCCGTGCCACATGTCTGCCAACAACCTGTGACCTCACAAATGTTGTTGTGAGGTCAGGACAGGTCAGCACAGTGTCCACATTATTCACAGTGTAGATTCAGGTTATACAATTTGTAATTATTTGATTTCCCTTTTAGCGTAGGACCTCTCCATTTTATCTTTTTTTATTACTACTTCACTAATTCATGATAATATTATTTTACAACCTCCATATGGGTGCCTCACATAATGTTTTTATTACTTGCTTTGATGTATGCCCAAAAATAAAAAGAAATTACAGTGATGGACCAAAAATAGCCACATCCAAATCAGACTTCAGACATCAGACAGTCAATCAGACAGTTGTCCTGGAAGCATAGTAGAACTTCTGACATCCCTAGGAGACAAACTATGTTCTATGTGTTTCATTTGCTCTATACCTGATGTGATGAACCAAAGGGAATTTCCAATGTATGTTCATATACAGTAGGTCCTCTCTGAGAGTCATTACATACTGTATACAACAGTCAGACCTGGTTAATGCATTTTAATGAGGTCCAGTGATAACAGCCTGCTCTGTGATGGATGCTTTACTCAAAATACACTTGACTATCAGCACCACAAGCACTAAAAGTAAAAATACTCATAGTAATACTCTACCATTTCACAGGTTCAAAAATGTTTAAGCAATTATTATTAGTATTATTATTTTTAATTGTGGGCTTGTATGTTGTTGAGTTTGAAAATATTTCTAGAGGGGTGAAACTGCAAGTGGAAGGAAAAGTAGGTAAATGCACTCAAATTTATTTCACTTACATCCACAGTACAGTAACTGTTAGAAACTGTTCTGGGACAACATTAGTTTACAAAGTGCTCAGAACATAATGACAGAAAAATAAATTAACTAATAATTAAATAAATAAGAAAAAAATAATAAAGAGTGTTACATTGCAGAAGTATCTGCGTATATCCAGCAGAAATATAAGTATTTAGTTCATCAATAAATGTGATCATTCAGACAGGGAATATTAATCAGCCGGACAGCACTGGTATAAAGGAAAATGCACATTTAGGTGACAGAGCATGGCTTGGTGGACACACCCTTCCCAGATCCTGTGCCAAGTTTAAGCAGATAATTGAGTAATTCAATATACAACAGCTCAACTAATAATTGTAATTATTTTCTCTGACACAGTGAAAGATTTAGATGTCAGATGAAACTGTTTCACACTGTGGCACTGCTATCCTCCTTTCAGATCCCCTTGAAGCAGGACAGTTTCCCAGCTTTGTGGATGTAGAGCAAAGGATGAACGAACAATGACAATGAAGCTATTACATATGTGATGTCTGTGGCAACGTGGATGTTACCGGTAAATACCTGTAGTATGGCTAGGGTGAAGGGAATGTAGCTCATTGTAGTCAGTAATATCACTATCAAGCTGATCAGAATAATGTTAAAAGCCCTTCTCTTCATGTTGTTTCCCTCCCCTCTGTCCCTCTGACCTTCTCCTGGTCCAGGCTGTTTCAGAGCTCTGAGGACCGAGAAGCAGCAGAAAGACACCACAGAAATGCACACAATGCAGAAGCCCAGATACATGTAACAACCCCATTGTTTAGACGAAGGAGAATCAACGATCAGTCCAATGCCCAAGACAATCACCGTCAACCAGACAACACAGCAACAGGCCACTCTGTACCAAAGAGCTTTGTATCTGAGAAATACCACAGGGTGAACCACCGCTATGTAACGCTCCACACAGACACAACACTGGAAAATTGGAACAGTGTAGTAGATAAGATTAACAAAAAATTGTAAAACGATGGAGAGAATGAAGTTGGTTGCTATGAAGTGAAGGACAGCTGTCAGTGTATGGATGAGCACAGATCCAGTCAGGTTGAGATAGAAGAACTCGGAGGCGATGGTCCCACCAGCTCCACTCAGGATCAGCCACACAACGTAGCTGTTGATGGGGAGACCCAGGATGAGGTTGAGAGAGTGCTTAGCAGTTTGTAGTGGCTGACTGACGGTGAAGATGATGGAGAAGTCGGTGTTGTTTCCCAGTGTGTCATTCATGTTCAGACTCTGAACATGAATCAGAAAAGTAAGACATAGTTAGTGTTTTTTTTCCCCCAACTAAACCTATGATGAAAAATCTTCACCAACAACCTTTTTTCATTGAGGATAAATAATAACACAGACATATAAATATTTGTAAATATAGACTGAGAATTTTGCCAACAAATTAAAACTAGAGTAAAATATTAGATGAAAAAATGTATATAAATGTCATATATGTGAACTCTTTAAAGTGGCACCTTTCATACAAGCCACAATAAATATTATGGATCTTATGTCTGTTTTGTATGTCATATATAATTCTTATAAATTACAAAATTATATATGTTTTTATATATGTTTCACTTTACAGTGCCACTTTCAAGAGTTTGCATAGATAAAACTTTCCACATGAGAGCCCCACTAGAACTAAAAGTGACATCATTTCATGCTCAGTTCTATGCTGTAAGTCAAATATGTCAAACTAAAGGCCCAGGGCCAACTCAGGCCCGTGAATGAATTATCTTCGTGGGATGATATTTAGTTCAAATTAGAACTGGGCCCCATGGCCGAGTTGTAATATGATAACACTTTTAGGTTCACATTCTCAACTCAAATTATTTACTTTCTCATTTTACTATGAAATCAGTACATTCATGGTTAGGATCAGGAAACAGAGCTTTAATAATTTAATAATCTGTTTTTAATACATGTGTTTTCATCGTTGCATTTATCTTGGTATTTACAAAGGAAAGGAAGATTCCTTTTTTTCCCTGTTTGCCTGGGACGTACTCATAAACTGATGCCCATGTGTTGAAACAGCTCCGACCCTCGACCGATATTTCCATTTTGGCCCCTTGTGCATTTGAGTTTGACATCCCTGCTGTAAGTACTAGATCTACTGTATAAACGCACGCTGTGATGCAGTGTCACCTTGTAGATTGGCTATTTTCTGCCTGCAACCATTTGTAAAATAAGCCAAGATGCCATCAAGGCTCGTTAAAGTAGTCGATTGAAACTATGACTAAACAAAATTACGTTTCTTTCCAAAGATTAGGAAGCTAGAATTCTCACCCAAATGAAAAAAACCTTTATATGCGAACTTTTGAAAGTGGCACCTTTCATACAATCCTCATATAAGAGAATAAAGTTAATATAAGATCCCTAGTATATTTTTTTGTAAAGTGAAACATATATAAAAATATAATTATTTGATTTATAAGAATTATATATGACATACAAAACAGATATAAGATACATAGTATTTTGTTTGTAAAGCAGCTTTTATGAAAGGTGCCACTTTAAAGAGATTGCATATTACGTTTTTTTTTTTTTTTTTTTTTTTTTACATATGGGCAATATGATTCTGCAAACAAAGAAGTCTATTCACATGAACAATAGACACAAGGTTAAAGTAATCTCACGTCTTGGATGCCAGCAGAGTGTCTCAGATCTCAGAGTCAGGTGTTCCGGTGAAGTCTCTTCTTCAGGTCTTCACTGTCTTCCTCACAAGTTCCAAATGATGTCCTCTCTACGTTGCCTTCCCTAACCATTCCTTCCTTCCTACTACTCCTCCTCCTCCTCCTCTTCCTCCTCCTCCTCCTCCTCCCTCCACTGATTTTGGTGTGTTCTCTGTATTGCAGAAACCACCTGTCACCTCAAAACAACAAGAGTCAGGCCTGAACCATGATGAATGATGGAATATGCAAACTTCTGCCACAACATAAAAGTGTCGTGGCAGAAGTTTCCACTTGTTATTGCTGTTATCACAATATCTGACACCTACCGTAGGTCCAGGCTGGATCATATCTGATAAGATGCATGATATTTAAGTATTTTTTTTCTTTCTTTCTTTTTTTTTTAATACATTGAATGAATGCATCCTGGGACGTGTCTTCAGTGATGTATCCCAAGCTCATCAGGGTTTCGGGTCTCGCAAACATCATACCCCTCAGTCAGGTGACCCAGCCAGGGGTTCATGACACCCCGACTCACGTCCCAGTAGCTACCCCTGATCAGTCCCACAAGGGAAAGGCCAAGGCCATCCAATCCACCGCCCCTGAAATACTCCGCTCAAACTGGGAGGTACAATTCTGATGCGTGGAGGGACTAGGCTCTGTGGTTTGACACCTGTCCGTGCCCCTCCTACGTCTCACAAGGCCCAATCCTGCTTGGAGCGTTACATAGCGGTGGTTCACCCTGTGCTATTTCTCAGATACAAAGCTCTCTGGTACAGAGTGGCCTGTTGCTGTGTTGTCTGGCTGATGGTGATTGTCTTAGACACTGGACTGATGGTTGATTATCCTTTATCTATACAATGGGGTTCTTACATGTATCTGGGCTTGTGCATTGTGTGCATTTCTGTGGTGTCTTTCTGCTGCTTCTCGGTCCTCAGAGCTCTGAAACAGCCTGGACCAGGAGAAGGACAGAGGGACAATGGGGAGGGAAACAACATGAAGAGAAGGGCTTTTAACATTATTCTGATCAGCTTGGTAGTGATGGTACTGACTACACTGAGCAACATTCCCTATGTCCTAAACCTACAACAGGTATATAACATGCAAGTTGCCACAGACATCACATATGCAATAGCTTCATTGTCATTGTTCGTTCATCCTTTGCTCTACATCCACAAAGCTGGGAAACTGTCCTGCTTCAAGGGGATCTGAAAGGAGGATCTAGTGCCACAGTGTGAAATAGTTAGTTTCAGCTTAGATCTAGATCTCCCACTGTGTCAGAAAAAAATAATTACAGTACAGTTATTAGTTGAGCTATATACATGAAATCATTCAATCATCTGCTTAAACTTGGCACATGATCTGGGAAGGGTGTGTCCACCAAGCCATGCTCCAGCCTCGATCTCCAGGCTTCCATCCGCACTGCGAGATGAAAGCCTGGCTGCAGAGCGATTGAAAAGGACGGGACTTCAAGGTATAGTTAACATCTGCCGGAAGTTGTCGGATGTTGTCATTTTTCAGCCAATCATTGCACGGTGTTCCCGAAAATGTGTACCCTGAGGAGTACCCCGGAAACATTTTATTTTTCCCTTTGTGCTCGCAAAGCAGTTGTAAATGTTGTAAATATGAAATCCTGTGCACTTTACACACTTCTATAACTGCTTTGTTTGTTGGAATCATTTTTTCTGAAAATAAGAGCGAACAAGTCAAGTTGTTAGTGAGGACTGAACAGGGTTGTTTCTCTGTGGACTGTAAATACAGTAACTTCCGCACCTACCGTACATAGTCTCAAAAGCGTTTGCCCAGGGTGGCCATGCTCTGTCACCTAATTGTGCATTTTCCTTTATACCAGTGCTGTCTGGCTGATTAATATCCACTGTCTGAATGATCACATTTGTTGATTAACTAAATACTAATTTAGTTCATCAACAAATTCTGCTGAATATACTCAGCTACTTCTGCAATAGTGACACTCTTAATTTATTTTCTTATGTATTAATTTATTTATTTTTCTGTCATTACATGTTCTGAGCAATTTGTGCTCAGAACATGTGACAACATGTGTTGTCCCAGGGCAATTTCTAATAGTTATTGTGCTGTGGGAGTAAGTGGAATAAATTTGAGTGTAGTTACCTACTTTTTCTTGTACTTTGTAGTTTTACTCCACTACAATAATATTTATAACTCAACAATATGCAAGCCTACACTTACAAAATAATAGGAACTGTTTAAACATTTTGAACTTGTGAAATGGGATAGTGTCAGAGTATTTTTTTTTTCTACTTTTAGTACGTGTGGTGCTGATAGTCAAGTGTATTTTGAGTAAAGTGTCCATCACAGAGCAGGCTGTTATCACTGGACCTCATTAAAATGCATTCACCAGGTCTTAGTGTTGTATACAGTATGTAATGACTCTCAGAGAGGACCTACTGCACTGTTGAACATACTGTGGAAAATCACTTTGGTTCATCATATCAGCTATAGAGGAAATGAAACACATGCAGTTTTTCTTGTATGTCACAAGGTTCACCATGCTTCCAGCTCCACAGTGTCTTGACGAGACCATTTTGTTCCATCAATGTGAATATTATTGTACTACTATTTTAATTACTGTGCTGGCCTGTTCTGACCTCACAACACTCCAACAACATGTCTGACACAGAACTCCACATGCTGCTTTAATATAATCCTTTTTTGGGCATTTCTGACAGAAGTCCATTACATACAGCAAGTATAGTGCCATTCTGCCTAATTAATTGTAATTGCAGTTCCAACGTGACAAATGACAATACAACAATAAACAATGAAGTAGTCAGACATTATGCTGCACATATATCAGCTTATGACCTATTTAACTACAATGCATTTATTGGGAACAAAATATCACAAATTGTATACTTTATATGTCACGTTCTAATGAGAGGTGGTTGTCCCATACTCTTAACTCCTAAATTTAAAAACAATATCTAAATCATTTTTGTTGTTTTAATAAATTTTAGTTTTAAATAAATCATGTTGATTTATCTTAAAAGCAAGTTGAAATATGCATATGTTGTGAATTTACTTAAAATTCAAAACTTTGAAACTATAAAAAAAAAAGTCCCATGTTTTCACATTGCTACCAAAATAGTGTTTTAGTCCATAGATGGAGCCTAGTTTTAGCCACACTTTAGCCATACTACACTCTCCACTAAGAAGTGACATAGACGATAGACCTCATGTTCATCATGGCCAAATGTTGAGTAGCAGGTTTACTTCAAAATGAAAGACTTCCAAAGTCTGAAAATCAGTGTGTGGTTTGAGTGTCCGAGCACCTCATGTCTTCTTAAATTATAAACTTTGTTGTTTTTTATGCAAAACTGTTTTTTTGGGGGGCACACAGTGCTGTTGCCTCACAGATAGAAGGTCCTGGGTTCAATTCCCGCTAGGGACGCCACCTTGGATGCTGGCGGCGTGTCTGCTCCTCCGCGTCATCAGTGCCCATAACCGAGGAGGGGTTGGTGAAAGGGCTTTTCTGTGTGGGGTTTGCATGTTCTCCCTGTATCCCCTATAGGGTAGACACCAAAAAATCACACAGCAATCCTGGGCTCTAAACTGCTCCCCCCTGGCCAGTCGAGGCGCCTGATGGAGAGGACAAGAACTGGTTGGAATAATGTGCTCCTTCCACGTGCTACGTCCAACCAGGGAAACTCCCCCCCTTTCAGGTGAAAAGAAGGCAGCTTGGACTCATCATGCATTGCAGGAAGCATGAGGAAAGTCCCCACTGCCTCCCCAGGTTTTCGGAGGGTGTGTAAGCCCAGGATCACTTTTGGCACTGGGTGAAAAAGTGGATTACAAAATCGTGGCATAAAAATTATATAACAAAAGAAAACTGGTTTTGCTAGGCATGTATGGCAAAGCATTGTAGAGTTAAGCTAAAAAACTAGCAGTGAAGTAGCAGTAGCAGTGAATGTTGGAGCCTGAAGAGAATCTGTATCCGGGGATATTCAGGGTGAGCGAGAAGATAAAGATATTGAAGTATATTTTCATCGTAATACACAAAGATCGGAGCACGGAGAAGCATGGAGTTCAAGCAGCAGAGATGTTCCTCAGATGGTTGAAGCTTTATTGCAGAGTATAGGCAGCATTACAGCAGGCAGTGTGCGCCTGGGCCAGGGCCCAGACAGCACACGTGTGTGCACCGGCGTGGTGACACACAGACTGACTCTCTTTATCACAACATTTGACATGGGGTATTTATACATGCAAAATACGTTGCCTACGTGCGAAACATCTCAGACAAAATGGCGGACGACAATATACATTCAAGACAAGTTGGCACAAAGGTTCTTTCAACTGATGCAAACCACATTCAAATATAAAGTCCTTTGAACATATGTCCTTTGTTATGTCAATAACACCCTATTGTCTCACAAATGTAGTCTTGGCTGCGTCCTGGCTGCAAATACCAGGGGTCAGAAAGCTCAAAGGGGCTCTCTCTAAAGACGCCAGGTGACGAATAATAATTAGCACATTGTAGCATATTGTAGTCTGACTCTAGTGAAATAACACTACTTTATAGATTATGTCATGTAGATTATGAATATAGGATTATTAACGACACTTCACTAGTGAAGTATAGAGAATCCATATTATCCATATTTACCCATAGTCCTGTATATTTATCATATAGTGAAATGTTAAAACACAGGTCACATTTGAATCAACATACAGACGCAGACTTCTTGTCTGCAAAAGTAAGTCAGTAGACATTCTGTCTGCTAGCTTCAAGTTGGGGGTCATGCATTTCTTTGGCATTACCATACTATTGTATTGATGGCCTTTGAAGCCAGGCAAGGTGCGAACCAAAACAGTCACTATTGTCCTGTGGAGAGCCACAGAGACAAATGCTAGCCATGTCTATCAATGTCTGTCTCTCTGTATCAAATGTCTGTGTTTTTGACTCCACCTTTGTATGTTAATTCACCTCTGTTAAACGTATATCTTGACTGTGTTCTGAGCATTAAATCAGTTAGTGTGGCAGTCAGAGTGTGAGAGAGTGTCTTTGGGGCTACTGGCCACGCAGGTCAGGAGCCGCGGCTCTGTGGGCTTTGGCCCACGGGGAATCCTTCTTCAACTACAATAAAATTCTTTTTTTTTCACACTTTTGTTTATTGAAGATTCCAGGGCAAACATCAAAGCAAGCAATAAAAGCATTATGTGATGCACCCGTATAGAGGTAGTTACAGTGATGTTTATCAGTAATTCACTAGTTGAATTAGTGAAGTAGTAACAAAAAGAAATCATGGAAAGGACCTATGCTAAAAGGGAAATCAAATAATTACAAATTGTATAACCTGAATCTAAGGTAAACAAAACAAGACAAACAGAAAAAGACATGACAAACACAGGACAAGACAGGACAGGACAAGACAATACACATGACTTGGTCGTGCCACAAAAATATAGCGGACGTAGCTTTGCATCCATACATAGTGCTCCCATGATAAGTATAGGACAACCCAGCTGCATGGGAGATCAAGTATGCTCAGATTCAACTCAACTTTAATTAATTTGGAATAGTTTGGAAATCTAAGTCATTAACCAGTGCGAGGAAAGGGGTCCAAGTGTCCTCAAATTTGGACACGGAGCCTCTCAAGGTACATCTGATTTTTTCTAGTTTAATAAAATGGAGTACATCTCTAAACCAGTGAAGATGGGATGGGGAAACGGAGGACTTCCACTTCATCAAAATTAAACGCCTAGCTATGAGAGTAACAAAGGCTACCAGGTGAGCTTTATATTTAGGAAGTAATAAAGTAGGAGGAGAGATTCCGAACATGGCTGTCATTACATTTGGTTCAAATTCTGTCCCAACACTCCTTGATATGATGTGAAAAATCTCGGTCCAATATCTAGTTAAAGAGGGACATGACCAGAACATATGTATATAGGTGGCAGGTGCTGAGCGACATCTGTCACATAGGGGTCAACGTCACCATATATTTTGGACAGTCTCACTTTGGTGAAATGTATACGATGGATAATTTTGCATTGGATTAGTCCGTGTCTTGCACAAATGGAAGATGAGTGGACAAGACGTAAAATGTCTTCCCAAGTATCATCCGAGATTTCATCACCTATGTCCTCCTCCCATTTACCTTTAATGTGTTGTATCGACGTGGGCTGCAAGGAGAATATATAATTGTACATAATAGATATTAAGCCTTTCGTGCTAGGCAGTGGGGTTAGAAAGGAATCAACCTCTGTGGCCTCAGGAAGATTTGGAAATGCAGGATTAAGACTAACTACAATAAAATTCTACCGGAAGACCAACAGCATCTCGGTTTTTTCCATTCATCATCCATTTTTCACCGTTGTCTGGTTTAACTTGGGAACAATTCTTTGTTCTCATTTTGGGTTTAATAGTGTAATATTTTGCACTATTTGTGGGGAAAATATACCACAATATCAAGAGCTGCCAGCCAGCAAACTGGTGTTGTGGGAACAAACACATGCACTGGTCACAAGGACGTCCCATACTGTGATTTTCATGTACACTATAATCATCAAGAACAAAACAAAAAAGGCCCATTTAAGCCTGACCTAAGGTTTCTGAAAAACTTTAAATATGTATATATCAGCATCAAATAAAGTTAACTGTGGAATACTGTACATACTGTACAGAATCCAAATATGGATTCCCGGCCTGAAAGGGTTAAATACTGCACTTAATGCTCTTGGATTGAGAATACTGTATGAAAACTTTTTGAATTGTATTACGGAAAACAATGAACTTTTACATTACAATGATCTCATTCATTGAGATGGACACACATAGTGTGGATATACGTGCATCAGTACTGCAGTCTCTGCCATGTTTGGCACTGGGAGTCTGGTGCAACGCACAGGTCCTGTGCCTCCTGGTGAGAGCAAGATTGGGCCTGGTGAGACGTAGGAGGGGCATGGACAAGTGTCAAACCACAGAGCCTAGTTCATCCACACATAAGTTGTACCTCCCTCAATTGTACCTCCCAGTTTGAGAGTATTTCAGGGGCGGTGGATTGGACGGCCTTGGCCTTTCCCTTGTGGGACTGATCAGGGGTAGCTACTGGGACGTAACCTGGCTTCCCCACCCTCACTACAAGCATTACAAGTTTGTATATGAGTCTGGAGTTGCGGACAGGGTTCTGATTCGCTAGCGATGGGATTTGAAACTGATTGCCACGTAGAACACAGGTGCCGGTAGTACGCAGTGTCTGTAGTCCCCACTAACAGTGCCCTGTTAGCTAGCCTACCTTCGAAAAACTACAAACTGGGCCTCTGCTGATTTGCGGCATTTGTTTTTATGTGGAAACGCGATCTGATTGGCTCGCCAGGGTTCGTGCCGAGCCAGATCCACCTCTGATTCGGCGAAACCAGAGTCTTCCGCGCCCGCGCCATTACGCCAGTAGGCGCGCAGGTAAGACTCTGGGCCCAGGGTAACTGGGATGTGAGTCGGGGCGTCATGAACCCCGGCTGGGTCACCTGAGTGAGGCGTATGATGTTCGTGAGACCTGAAATCCTGATGATTTTTGGATACATCCCTGAAGACACGTCCCAGGATGCATCCATTCGATGTATTAAAAAACGATTTACTAATTACTAATTACAGACTCTGAACATGAATCAGAAAAGTAAGACATGGTTAGTGTTGTTGTTTTTGCTTTTTTTCAACTAAACCTATGATGAAAAATCTTCATCAACAACCCTTTTTCATTGAGGATAAATAATAACACAGATATATGGTTAAATATTTCTAAATATAGACTGATAGTTTTGCCAACAAATTAAAACTTAGATGGAAAATTTTATATAAATGTCATATTTGTCAACTCTTTAAAGTGGCACCTTTCATACAAGTCACTTTGCAAATAAATACTATGGATCTTATGTCTGTTTTGTATGTCATATATAATTCTTATAAATTACAAAATTATATATGTTTTATATATGTTTCACTTTACAGTGCCACTTTCAAGAGTTTGTATAAAACTTTCCACAGGAGAGACCCACTAGAACTAAAAGTGACATCATTTCATGTTCAGTTCTATGCTGTAAGTCACATACAGTATGTCAAACTACAGGCCCCGGGCCAACTCAGGCCCGCGAATAGGGTATGGGGATAAATGGCCTAAAAATAGAAACTTTGAAAAATGATTACGTCCATTTCAGGGATGGTGCATGGGTCATTTGAGAGATATTTTGTATTGGAAGTTGGTACCTAGCATGAAATAAACCCCCCACCCAACCCAAAAAACTAAATCGGACGTGCTATTTTTCCACTTTTTCCACTCTTTCTTAACCTGTCAGATATAGCATTTGCCCATACCATTGTGACAAAAAAAAGTGCCGATCCGATACTTTTCCCGATACCAATACAGTATCGGGACATCCATAGTTCTGACCAACTAATTGTTTGAAATAGAGTCTCCAACCTTGCTTAAATGAGCATGACAGCACACCTAGCTGTTAACAAAAGATTTCATAACGGATTAATCACATTAGAAAATTAAATCAATGGGTCAGGGTCTGATTAGTGATTAGACACTTAGCAGCAGCATTATTGGCTTGGGAGAGGAACAAAAAGGGCAAGTCTAAATTCCTGTATTTTACTTACCAAACGCTCTCACCAATATTTTCTGAAGTGTATAGTCCATAGTATTTTTTCATGAAGTGAAACACATATATAAAAATATAATTATTTGATTTATAAGAATTATATATGAAATACAAAACAGATAAAAGATCCATAGTATTTTGTTTGTAAAGAGATTGCATATAACGTTTTTTTTTTTTTTTTTTTTTCTTTTTTTTTGCATTTTGCAAACAAAGAGTTCTATTCAAATGAACAATAGACACAAGGTTAAAGTGATCTCACGTCTTGGATGCCAGCCGTGTCTCAGATCTCTGAGTCAGGTGTTCCGGTGAAGTCTCTTCTTCAGGTCTTCACTGTCTTCCTCACGTCTTCCAAATGATGTCCTCTCCACATTGCCTCCTCTAACCATTCCTTCCTTCCTACTACTACTCCTCCTCCTCCTCCTCCTCCTCCTCCTCCTCCTCCTCCTCCTCCTCCTCCTCCCTCCACTGATTTTGGTGTGTTCTCTATATTGCATAAATCACCTGTCACCTCAAAACAACAAGAGTCAGGCCTGAACCATGATGAATGATGGAATATGCAAATTTCTTCCACAACATCAAAATGTTGTGGCAGAAGTTTTCACTTGTTATTGCTGTTATCACAACATCTGACACCTACCGTTGGTCCAGGCTGGATCATGTCTGATAAGATGCATGATATTTAAGTTTTTTTGTTTTTGTTTTCTTCTTCTTTTTTTAATACATCGAATGGATGCACCCTGGGATGTGTCTTCAGTGATGTATCCCAAGCTCATCGGGGTTTCGGGTCTCACAAACATCATACCCCTCAATCAGGTGACCCAGCCGGGGTTCATGACACCCCGACTCACGTCCCAGTAGCTACTCCTGATCAGTCCCACAAGGGGAAGGCCAAGGCCGTCCAATCCACCGCCGCTCAAACTGGGAGGTAAAATTCGGATGCGTGGAGGGACTAGGCTCTGTGGTTTGGTTTGGACACCCGTCCATGCCCCTCCTACGTCTCACCAGGCCCAATCCTGCTCTCACCAGGAGGCACAGGACCTGTGCGTTGCACCAGACTCCCAGCGCGGGACATGGCAGAGACTCCATGAGGGGTGGACAAACGGCCCTCCTAAAGGACTAACCGAGGGTTTTTTGGGCGTCTGCTAGCCCATACTGCTAACCCGGGAGCTGTCTACATTCCGGCTGCCAACCATCTCTCGGGTGGTCACCAAGTCTTTCCCTGGTTGTCATTGAGTCATTGAATAATAGAATTAATCGTTACATCGAATGGATGCATCCTGGTCTTCAGTGATGTATCCCAAAATCATCAGGATTTCAGGTCTCACGAACATCACACCCCTCACTCAGGTGACCCAGCCGGGGTTCATGACGCCCCGACTCACATCCCAGTTACCCTGGACCCAGAGTCTTACCTGCGCGCCTACTGGCGTAATGGCACGGGCGCGGAAGACTCTGGCTTCGCCGAATCAGAGGTGGATCTGGCTCGGCACGAACCCTGGCGAGCCAATCAGAGTGTGTTTCTGCATAAAAACAAATGACACAAATCCAGTACAGATACACATATCCACAGCTATGTGTGTCCATCTCAATGAATGACTCATTTAAAAGAGGACTAAAGACCTTTCTTTTTAACAAAGCGTTTTTATAACCTGCCCTTTGTTTTAAGTCATGTTTTACTTTTTTAAATTCGGCAGGATGTTTCCTTTGCCTTTTTTTTTTTTTTTTTCATTTTTTTAAATACTTTTATTTACTCTAGCACTTTGAGATTCAAAGAATGAAAAGTGCGTTACAAATAAAATCTATTATTATTATTATTATTATCGAATGAGATTATTGTAATGTAAAAGTTCATTGATTTCCATAATATAATTTGAAAAGTTTTCATACAGTATTCTCAATCCAAGAGCATTAAGTGCAGTATTTAAAACCTTTTTTTGTTTTGTTCTTGATGATTATAGCGTACAACGTATTGTGGGAATCCTGCCTAGTCACCTGACTAGCAGGAAGTACAAAACTGCTGTCTTTCCTGTTAGAGGGCCATTTTGAATCTGCCAGAGAGAGAGGCTGCATGCTGTCCCCTCACAGGGTGAAGGAGAAACCTGGTAGACCGTGTTTGTTGCTGCTAATGTTGCTGGTGGCTTTTGTCTGAGCACATGTATTATGCTGCTAGCGTTTTAGTCCGACATTTTTATTTGATTTAAATGTATACACCTATATTTATTTTCAGTGTTCACACCACGAACAGACAAGTGATGGTTGCTGCTACTATGTATAGACACATGGAGATACTGGTAAAATGTATACATTTTATGAAACTACATGTAAACCAGGTTTCAGTTTGTAACACTGTCTTTTCTTTTAGCTGTTTATGTGATGACCCTGCTGCCCTTACCCGCATTGGTTGGCTGTTGTATACGGGTGTCACTGCAAACCAAAGTAGGTTTTATTGTGCCTTTTAATGATTTTAATACAGCGTTTATGTGTAATCTAGTATTCTAGTACTAGGGCTGGCAACTAATATGTCTTTGTTTCTTTAAAGGGACCAGTCGAGCCACTGTTTTCCACTGTTTGTTTTAGGTTTTATTTTGTTTATTCAAATAATTTCATTTATATTTCGGGCAATTAAGCAATAGTGTAGTGGATTTTGCAATGACTTGTTTTTAATTGTGCTGTCTCTTTTGTTACAGACATCTAACCTTGTTAAAGGCTGGGTCCGCCTGCTGCACATTTGCACTTTCTCTGCTTTTGGAACCGCACTGTGGGGCATCCGGTTTTAATGCTGCGTTTTTGGTAAATTTTGCACTGCGTGTTTTGTATTGCTTTGTTTTCATAGTTTTGGTCTGTCCCCTTTTTCCCTCCAGATTTGGAAATTCGCTTGTGCACAGGCCGACTCGCCCTTCTTTGAGGCAATTGTACTATAGTCACTTTATATTGCCTTGTTTGAACAAGTACTGTATACACTCGCCACTTTATTGTCTTACCTTGCCTGGTCAAGTCAGTAATGTATACACGCGTCACTTTATTGTCTTATATTGCCTTAAGATTTTAATGCCCTGAAATCAATTTGTAATAAAGTTGTTAATCTTTTCCACACAAATGCCTCATGTAAATTGTTCCTGTTAAGGGGAAGTTGGTCACACTACAATTGTGTTCTAGGGGTTCCTCCTGCCCCCCTAATAAGCAGGAGGTGGCGTAGTCAGGCTACAACCAGCACCCAGTTACTACAGTATGAAAATCACAGTATGGGACGTCCTCGTGACCAGTGCCCATGTGTTGGTTCCCACAACACCATGTTTGCTGGCTGGCAGCTCTTGATATCTTTATCTTGTCACTCACCCTGAATATCCCAGTATACAGAATCTCTTTAGGCTCCAACATTCACTGCTACTGCTACTTCACTGCTAGTTTTTAGCTTAACTCTACAATGCTTTGCATTACATGGCTTGCAAAAACAGTTTTCTTTTGTTATATATTTTTTATGCCACGATTTTGTAATCCACTTTTTCACCCAGTGCCAAAAGTGATCCTGGGCTATACACCCTCCGAAAACCTGGGGAGGCAGTGGGGACTTTCCTCATGCTTCCTGCAATGCATGATGAGTCCAAGCTGCCTTCTTTTCACCTGACAGGGGGGAGTTTCCCTGGTTGGACGTAGCGCGTGGAAGGAGCCAGCCGCTTCGACCTCTATCCATCGATTGAATAGACACTTATCAACAGAAATGTTACGATCCAATCGTGCCGGTATAGCAGATATTCAGATACCCGCCGGGCAAGTAGATATTTTGTATTCATTGCATCGGTGGATCACGGATACTACTAGTAGGGCGGGGCGAAGCATAGTTTTACTGAAGTTTTGTTTAGGGTTAGTTACCGCATAAAGCACCGTCTAACCCTAACCCTAGCCTAATCCTAAAATGGCAAAGAGATGTCGCTAATAGTAGAACATTTTATGGGACATGGAATTGAGGCAATGGAAGTGTGCGGATTAGAATCCAATCAAACATGGACAGAGGGAGAGAGGAAGTTTGCAGAAAAACAATGGATTTTAAAACTGAATACAACATTTCCACAGGGCTTAAACCACTATGAAAGATAATTAAGATTATTTGTCTCAGACCTATAGACTCCTTCAACAAAGATGGCGAATGCAAATATTCTCTGTATTGTACTCATACATAATGTTGTAAGATACAAAACATTGAAGTCTTTTACCACAAACTTAACCTCAGTAAACTTATGCCTAAACCTAACCCTAACTTCAGTAAAACTTCCTTCGCCCCGCCCTACTAGTAGTATCCGTGATCCACCGATGCAATGAATACAAAATATCTACTTGCCCGGCGGGTATCTGAATATCTGCTATACCGGCACGATTGGATCGTAACATTTCTGTTGATAAGTGTCTATTCAATCGATGGATAGAGGTCGAAGCGGGTGAAGGAGCACATTATTCCAACCAGTTCTTATCCCTCCATCAGGCGCCCCGACTGGCCAGGGGGAGGCAGTTTAGATTCCAGGATTGCTGCATGTTTTTTTTAATGGTGTCTACCCTATAGGGGACACAGGGAGAACATGCAAACACCACACAGAAAAGCCCTTTCACCAACCCCGCCTCGGTTATGGGCACTGATGACGTGGAGGAGGAGACACGCATCCAACATCCACAGCGGCATCCCTAGCGGGAATCGAACCCAAGACCTTCTGTGAGGAAACAGCACTGTGCCACCGTGCCCCCCCCCCCCCCCCCCCCCCCCAAAAAAAAAAAAACAGTTTTACGTAAAAAACAACAAAGTTTATAATTTAAGAATAATTTATAATTTAAGAAGACATGAGGTGTTCATTAAAACTATGCACTGATTTTCAGACATTGGAAGTCATTCATTTTGAAGTAAACCAGCTACTCAACATTTGGCCATGATGAACATAAGGTCTATCGTCACTTCTTGGTGGAGAGTGTATTATGGCTAAAGTGTGGCTAAAACTAGGCTCCATCTATGGACTAAAACACTTCGTATTTTGGTAGCGATGTGAAAACATGGGGCAATTTTTTTCATAGTTTCAAAGTTTTGAATTTTAGGCAAATTCACAACATAAATCTGACTATTTCAACTTGCTTTTAAGATAAATCCACGTGATTTATTAAAAAATAACATTTAATAAAACAACAAAAATCATTTAGATATTGTTTCCATGAATCGAAATTTAGGAGTTTGGGAGAGACAACCACCTCCCCATGACATATAAAGTATACAATTTTATATGTTACATTTTGTTCTCAATAAATGCATTGTGGTTAAATAGATCATCAGCTGATATATTATGTGCAGCACAATGTCTGACTACTTCATTGTTTATTTTTATTGTATTGTCATTTGTCCCGGTGGAAATGCAATTTCAATGAATTAGGTAGAATGGCTCTTATTACTGTATACTTACTGTATCGTCTGTTATGATACTGAATGTAGTGGAGTTCTATCAGAAATGCCCAAATATGGATTATATACAAGTGGCATGTGGGGTTTTGTGTCAGACATGTTGCTGCGAGGTCAGAACAGGCCAGCACAGCCCACTATAGTGGGGTTGCCCCTATGATGTTGTAATGGTGTGGTAGATTAATATGGACCGTCAAATACACTTGACTCTCGGCACCACAAGTACTGAAAGTAAAAAATATTCATAGTGAGTCTCTCCCATTTCACAAGTTCCAAATGGTTAAACAATCATTATTTTTAATTGTGGGCTTGCATGTTGTTGAGTTCGAATATAATTCTAGTAGAGTAAAACTACAAAGTACAAGTAAAAGTAGGTACATACAAAGCTTTATTCCACGTACACCCACAGCACAATAACCGTTAGAAAATGCCCTGGAAAGTTTACAAAGTGCTTTCGAACATGAAGAATATTATGTAAAAATAGTTAATCAACAAATTTGATTATTCAAACAGTGGATATTAATCAGCCAGACAGCACTGGTATAAAGGAAAATGCACAATCAGGTGAAAGAGCATGGCTTAGTGGACACAGCCTTCACAGATTCTGTGCCAAGTTTAAGCAGATAATTAAGTAATTCCATGTACAACAGCTCAACTAATTATTGTACTGTATCCTGTATTTATTTTCTTTGGCACAGTGGACGATTTAGATTTCAGCTGAAACTAACTATTTCACACTGTGGCACTGCTATCCTTCTTTCAAATCCCCTTGAAGCAGGGCAGTTTCCCAGCTTTGTGGATGTAGAGGAAAGGATGAACAAACAATGACAATGAAAATATTGTATATGTGGTGTCTGTGGCAACTTGCATGTTATGTACCTGTAGTAGGTTTAGGACATAGGGAATGTAGCACAGTGTAGTCAGTACCATCACTATCAAACTGATCAGAATAATGTTAAAAGCCCTTCTCTTCATGTTGTTTCCCTCCCCACTGTCCCTCTGTCCTTCTCCTGGTCCAGGCTGTTTCAGAGCTCTGAGGACCGAGAAGCAGCAGAAAGACACCACAGAAATGTACACAATGCACAAGCCCAGATAAATGTAACAACCCCATAGTATAGACGAAGGAAAAGCAACCATCAGTCCAATGTCTAAGACAATCACAGTCAGCCAGACAACACAGCAACAGGCCACTCTGTACCAAAGAGCTTTGTATCTGAGAAATAGCACAGGGTGAACCACCGCTATGTAACGCTCCACACAGACACAACACTGGAACAATGGAACAGTGTGGTAGATAAGAGTAAGAAAAAATAGCAAAACCATGCGAACGATGAAGTTGCGTGCTATGAAGTAAACAACAGCTGCCAGTGAAGAGATGAGCACAGATCCAGTCAGGTTGAGATAGAAGAACTCGGAGGCGATGGTCCCACCAGCTCCACTCAGGATCAGCCACACAACGTAGCTGTTGATGGGGAGACCCAGGATGAGGTTGAGAGAGTGCCTAACAGTTAGTAGTGGCTGACTGATGGTGTAGATGTCGGTGTCGTTTCCCAGTGTGTCATTCATGTTCAGACTGTTTGCCCTGTGACCTGTTCAGAAGAGTAAGACATGGTTAGTGTTATCATATGACGTTATCAACAACCTTTTTTCATTGAGGATAACTATATAAAGCCTAAATAACAACACAGATACTGTATATGGCTAAAACTATTAAATATAAACTGATAATTTAGCCAACAAGTGTTAGGGTGGGACTAGTGGATAAGCCCATATGGAAAATTTCATATACCGGTAAATGGTACAGTATGTATGCAAACTCTTGAAAGTGGCACATATCATACAAGCCACTTTACAAAAAAATACTATGGATCTTATATTAACATAATATTCTCGCATATGGGGATTGTATGAAAGGTGCCACTTTCAAGAGTTTGCATGCAGTATCATTTTCCCTATGAGAGAGACAAACTGATGTCACCTTGCATTTTTAAAGATAAGCCAAGATGTACGCCATCAAATGAACAATAGACACAAGGTTAAAGTAATCTCACGTCTTGGATGCCAGCAGAGTGCCTCAGACCTCTGAGTCGGGTGTTTCAGTGAAGTCTCTTTTTCAGGTCGTCACTGTCTTCCTTACATATTCCAAATGATGTTCTCTCTACGATGCCTCCTCTAACCATTCATTCCCTCCTCCTCTTCTTCCTCCTCCTCCTCCCTCCCTCCCTCCACTGATTTTGGTGTGTTCTGTGTATTGCGGAAACCACCTGTCACCCCAAAACAACAAGAGTCAGGCCTGAACCATATGAATGATGCAAACTTCTGCCACAACATCAACATGTTTTCACGTGTTATTGCTGTTATCACAACATCTGACACCTATAGGTCCAGGCTGAATCATGTGATAAGATGCTAGCCATGCATCGCATGACGCCAGGGGCGGATTGGCCATCTGGAGTACAGGGAGTTTTCCCCGTGGCCTGCGCCACCTAGTGGCCTGGACAAGATCCAAAATGCACTAGTGGCACTTCCAAAATGCACCAGAATGCGCTAGATGCTCGGCTGGAACATACAGATCAAAATGACCATTAATCTTCTACATTCTCTAGTTGTGTGGACTAAGTTGGGCTAATTCACATGATGAATATTTTAACTCTTGAGGGTGTAAAAATGAATCCCAATGGACCCGCAAGGGTCCATCTGGTTTCACTTTTACGCTCTCAAAGAGTTACATCGGGTTAACCAGCTGGCAAAGGCGAAATTGTCCCGGTGGGAAAATATGTGCCAATCCGCCCCTGCATGACGCTCATACTTCACAAGCGTCATGCAGCAGCTTAATCCAGTTTGTGGCGGATCGCTACATTTACATCAATAACGTGTACATAAGCATTCCGTTTTCAAATATAAAGTACTCAGACATGTTTGTATGGGTGTTAGACACTTATTGCGCCCGAAATTAGGATACCTGCGTTCCGCATTGTTTAATAAAAAGCATTTTCATCTGAGCTTTACTTCTGCCATTGGCTTTCAATTGTACGTACGCGCCCCAATCGATGGGGAGAAGCGTGGCACTCCGCACTGCCAATACAAACTAATAGGGCAGGGGTCGGCAACCCAAGATGTTGAAAGAGCCATTTTCGATCTAAAATTAAATTCAAAATCTGTCTGGAGCCGCATTTTATTTTTTTTCCTGAGAGTGTGCAAATGCGAACCAAATGGACCCTGGCGGGTATAAATAAATCATATAAAGTATACAATTTTATATGTTACATTTTGTTCTCAACAAATTTATTGTGGTTAAATAATTATGCGCAGCATAATGTCTGACTACTTCATTGTTTTAAAATATGGAATTGTCATGGTGGAACTGCAATTTGCATCATTTAGGTAGAATGACTTCTGTTAGAAATGCCCAAATATAGATTATATTCAACCAGCATGTGGAGTTCTGTGTCAGACATGTTGTGAGGTCAGAACAGGCCAGCACATTCTACTACTAGAATGCAATTCTGAAATTTGCAAAGTGGGGTTGCCCCTATAACGTATTGCATTTTTATAGCACTTTTCCAAGTGCTCAAAGCGCTTTACAATGGTCCATTCATTCATACATTGAGAAGTAGAGCGGCGAACAGTCAACGCCAGCAGGCAATTTGGGGTTCAGTGTCTTGCCCAAGGACACTTCGACATGTAACAGGAGGAGCCGGGATTCGAACCGCTGACCCACGGTTCATTGGACGACCTGCTCTACCTCCTGAGCCACAGCCTATGATGTTGTAAAAAAAACTTTCACCACCTTGTATTATCATCATAAGGTGAAAAGGTTTACAGAAGAAATGTTACAGAAAGAAGGGATTCCTGAAGGTTCCACTTCAGGCAACCCCACCAAATACCTTATTGTCCCGAATATAAGATGACTCATGTGTTAAAACAGTGGTTTTCAACCATTTTGATACCAGGGCCTACTATTTATTCATCATTTGAGCAAAAAAAAAAAAAAAAAAAAACACCATTTGATGACATTTTAGCCATTTTAGATTTATTTTGCTTTTGTCCACAATTTTTGATTTTGGCAACAAACAGGCAAACATCGATCACAATGACCATTCGTATACATTCTATCGTTGTGTAGACTCAAACAGATGATGAATATTTTAACTCTTGAGAGTGTAAACATGAAACCAAATGGACCCGCAAGGGTCCATTTGGTCATGTTTACGCTCTCAAAGAGTTACATCTGGTTAACCGACTTTCCATCATTTAGCCTGGGGACCACCTGGAACCCTCTCAGGGACCACCTGTTGAAAACCCCTGTCTTAAAAGAACTTTGGATGTCAAATAATAGTCCCCAAATATAAGACGACTCCATTTTTTTTAGAATATTTCCATTGGGGAAAAAAAAGTCTTATTCAGGCCAATAGGGTAATATTCACAGTGATGGAACAAAAATGGTCTCATCAAAATAAGACACAGTGGACCTGGAAGCATGGTGAACCTTGTTCTGACATAGAAGACAAACTGCATGTGTTTCATTTCATCTATACCTGATATGATGAACCAAAAAGGAAATTTACATCATGTTCAACAGTACAGTAGGTCCGAGAGTCATTACATAGGCCAGGGGTGGCCAACCGGTCACAGACTAAGAGCCACGTTTTTCACTGTGTTACTGCAGAGAGCCACATCAAACGGTCATAACTGTTATAAAACCACCGCGACGGCCGTCACGGTCGCAAATAGATTTCCCCTCTCCTGCCATAAGACATGTGCGTTTGTGTGCAAGTGCGCAATGCAAAGACACACTATTAAAACATATAGACATATATTTAGAAACAGGGTTTACAATTCAAAAAAGTATTTGACAGGTCAAAAAACATACACCTAGACCTCCATGGTGGACTAGGAATCAGTCCTTGGTCGAGTGGCTGGGCACCACTGTATAGGGCAGGGGTTTTCAACAGGTGGTTCGGAACCACCAGTGGTCCCTGAGAGGATCCCAGGTGGTCCCCAGGCTAAATGATGTAAAGTTGGTTAGACAGACGTCTTCATAAGAATGTAGAAGATTAATGGTAATTTTGATCTGTATGTTTGACTGTTTTGTTTTCTTTGAAATCCAGCCTGGAATTGTTGACAAAAGTAAACAAAATCTTTAGCTTTGGGGTCTGTGGAGCTGTGGGGCTAAAATGTCATCAAATGGCGGTGGTCCTCCGTGGCTCAAATTCTGAATGAATAGTGGGAGCTGGTAGGTGGAAAACCACTGGTATAGGGAATGCATGAGTGCGCCAGGCCGAGCGTTTTTGACGGTTCCATGTGGAAGCCCCTTAAGAGCCGCATGTAACCAGCTGAAGAGCCGCATGTGGCTCGCGAGCCACGGGTTGGCCACCCCTGACATAGGCCTATTATATACAGGAGCAGGATAAAAAGGGGGGGGGGGGCGCTTCATCGGGCATGTCGCTTCGCGCCATGGGTGATGAAGCCGCACCCATACCATTTTTGGTTACAGGACTTATATTAGGCAAGTAAAGCATCAATAATAACATCAGTTGTTGTTGAAGTTGGAACAGGCACACAGCATGCATAAAGCTAAAGGTCTGACTCAGAGTTTTGAATGATGAAATGCTGTTGCTTTAGTGATGCCACAATAGAAGTTAGTTAGTAGTAGTAGTAGTAGTGTTTCTTATCATTTTAAATACAAGCAGTTAATTTGAAATATCTTGGGTTGTTTTGCATGTTTGGTGGGGCAGACTGGGCATTTAGGGAGGCATTGCCCCGCCCCCCCCCCCCCCCCCCCCCCCCCATACCCATGCCTAGATCCGCCTTGCTGCTCTGTGATGGACGCTTTACTCCAATTACACTTGACTATCAGCACCACAAGTACTAAAAGTAAAAATACTCATAGTGAGACTGGTGGTTAAACAATTATCATTATTTTTTTTAATTGTGGCTTGTATGTTGTTGACTTTGAATATATTTCTAGTAGAGTAAAACTACAAAGTACAAGTAAAAGTACTGTAGGTAAATACACTCAGATTTATTCCACTTACACCCACAGCACAATAACTGAAATTGTTCTGAGACAACATTAGTTTACAAAGTGTTCAAAACCAGGGGAAAAAAAGATTAATAATTAAATGAATAAATACATAAGAAAAAAATGTAGCTCATCAACAAATGTGATTATTCAGGCAGTGAATATTAATCAGCCAGACAGCACTGGTATGAAGGAAAATGCACAATTAGGGTGGACACACCCTTCACAGATTCTGTGTTTAAGCAGATAATTGAGTAATTCAATGTACAACAGCTCAACTAATAATTGTAATTAATTTCTCTGACAGAATGGAAGATTTAGACTGTGTGGCACTGCTATCCTCCATTCAGATCCTCTTGAAGCAGGGCAGTTTCCCAGCTTTGTGGATGTAAAGCAAAGGATGAATGAACAATGACAATGAAGCTATTACATATGTGATGTCTGCGGCAACTTGCATGTTACCGGTATATATCTGTAGTATGGCTAGGGTGAAGGGAATGTAGCTCAGTGTAGTCAGTACCATCACTATCAAGCTGATCAGAATAATGTTAAAAGCCCTTCTCTTCATGTTGTTTCCCTCCCCACTGTCCCTCTGTCCTTCTCCTGGTCCAGGCTGTTTCAGAGCTCTGAGGACCGAGAAGCAGCAGAAAGACACCACAGAAATGCACACAATGCACAAGCCCAGTAAGATGTAACAACCCCATTGTATAGACGAAGGAAAATCAACGATCAGTCCAATGTCTAAGACAATCACCGTCAGCCAGACAACACAGCAACAGGCCACTCTGTACCAAAGAGCTTTGTATCTGAGAAATACCACAGGGTGAACCACCGCTATGTAACGCTCCACACAGACACAACAATGGAACAATGGAACAGTGAAGTAGATAAGATTAACAAAAAATTGTAAAACGGTAGAGAGAATGAAGTTGTGTGCTATGAAGTAAAGGATAGCTGTCAGTGAAGAGATGATCACAGATCCAGTCAGGTTGAGATAGAAGAACTCGGAGGCGATGGTCCCACCAGCTCCACTCAGGATCAGCCACACAACGTAGCTGTTGATGGGGAGACCCAGAATGAGGTTGAGACAGTGCTTAACAGTTAGTAGTGGAATACTGATGGAGATGATGGAGAAGTAGGTGTCGTTTCCCAGTGTGTCATTCATGTTCAGACTCTGTGTTTGCCCTGTGACCTGTTCAGAAGAGTAAGACATGGTTAGTGTTGATTTATCAACTAAACATATGATGAAAAATCTTCATCAACAATATTTTTTCATTGAGGATAAATATAAAAAGCCTAAATAACACAGATACTTTATATGGCTAAAACTATTAAATATAAACTGAGAATGTTGCCAACATATGTTAGGGTGGGACTAGGGGGAATTACTTATAAATGTTACATATACAGTACATGTATACGCAAGTCTTATAAATGACAAAATTATGTTTCACTTTACAAAAATATGGATCTTATGTGGTTTTTATGTCATATATACTGTATATTGTATATATACTGATTCATTGAGATTAATTAATTACAGATAAATAACGCAATTAAAAAAAATAACTATTTTTTATCCCACATAGATTTTGCACCACAGAACCTTTTTCACTGAACATATTTCAGGGGTACCGGTCATAGCGGTGCACGCAATGGAAGAAGGAGCCAATCAGGGTAACCAATAAGGGCTGCCATTGATCCAAACACCCACTGTTTTATCCTCCCATTGGTCCGAAATTACTAACAGTATGGACACAGTTTTGATTTAGAACAACGCACTCACACACTACCAACCTGTTTTAATTGACACAAGAAATGCTTCTTAGATCATATATTAGTATGTGATTAATTGAGATTAATTAATTACAAAGCTTCAAATTAATTAGATTAAAAAAATAATCAAGTCCCACCTCTAATAAATAAATAAATAAATATATATATATATAAATAAATATATATATATATATATATATATATATATATATATATATATATATATATATATATATATATATATATATATATATATATATATATATATATATATATATATATATATATATATATATGGCATCAAGGCTGAAGTACAGTACATAAAACATGCACGAAATCGACCGTAGTTGATTGAAACTGAAAATTTCTTTCTTTCCAAAGATTAGAAAGCTAAAATCACAATTTGCTTCTACATTGATGTCTGGATTTGACAGTTGAATGAATTTAATTGCACAACCAAACTAAACATTTTAAACCCTTCTCAACATCATTCTGCGAACAAAGATGTCTATTTAAATGAACAATAGACACAAGGTCAAAGTGATCTCACGTCTTGGATGTCAGCAGAGCTCTCAGATCTCTGAGTCAGGTGTTTCAGTGAAGTCTCTTCTACCAAATGATGTCCTCTCTACGGTGCCTTCTCTAATCATTCATTCCCTCCTCCCTCCACCTGTCACCTCAAAACAACAAGAGTCAGGCCTGAACCATGATGAATGATGTAATATGCAAACTTCTGCCCAGGGGTGAAAGTGGTTTGAAGTTCTTGCCGGGTCTATAGGAAACAGCATCGTGTGACGTGTCCGAAAATTTTTTTGGAGGTTCAAACTCCACAGTGTCCCTAAAATGCATAGGAAAATGCTTTTTTGTGGCACTGTAAGCTAACCTAACCTAACCTGGAACATAATATAAAACACAGCAGGTCTGCCTTACACCTGCATTAGGCTCCCTATACTCCATTTCAGCATGATTAAACTGTTTTGTATTTGAGGCATTAGGCTACACAAGAAATAGGTTTCATTTAAGATTTTATTTTGTTACAAACTACTGCAAAACAGCATTATTTCAACCCCCATAATATGCCCTAAAATGAAACCATTTTACTGCTCTCAAGAGTCTCAAGAGTCAAACATCTGAATTATGTAATTTTCAAGAGTCCACACAATTAGAATCTTAAAGGGGAATTCCACTCATTTTTCAATATTTTACTGTCATTAATATACCTTAGAGGTCATGATAAAGTTCCCCCATTCTGTGTTTCCTAGAAATGGAGGTCTGAAAAAAAACATTACCATGGTGAAATACAGCTTGACATCATCAAGATATGTTTCACCATGTTAATGAGTTTCCTTTTTTTCTGAGAGTGTACACATGGTCCATTTGAAAACGATCTAAAATTGTTTGAGAAAGAATAACACCAGTAGCCGGGCTGTTGCCCGAGTCCACAGCATTTCTTTCTATGTCAGCTTCAGGACTTGTCCCTATTTGCTGTTGCTATTCTAAATAGAAGTCTATGTAGAAGAGCCTCCATTGGACTGACCCCATGAAGTGAACGGAGTTTGCATAACTCTATCTATACTGTATAGATGGCGTAACTCTGTCGATACTCTGTCTCTGTGGCTCTGGCTGTGCGAACCGACAAGAGGAGACTTCTCTCCGTGCGGTGACAGGTTATTTAACCTAATATTTTATTAGACCCTGCGGGACCCTGCGTGAAATCTTTTCCCGGGTCCCAGACCTGGGCGGACCCCCTTCACTTTCACCCCTGCTTCTGCCACAACATCAACATGCTTTCAGGCTGGATCATGTCTGATAAGATTATATTTTAGTACAGAATAGATGCACATATCCACAGCCATTTGTGTCCATAAGTGTGTGTATATACAGTACCATCTCAATGAATGAGAGTATTGTGTTGTAAAAGTTCATTTTCTTCCATAATATAATGGGAAAAAAACATACATTATATTCTCAATCCATTGAGCATTAATTGGAGTATTTAAAACCTTTTTTTGTTTTGTTCTTGATTATTATAGCATACAGCACATGAAAATCACAGTATGGGACGTCCTCGTGACCAGTGTCCATGTGTTGGTTCCCACAACACCAGTTTGCTGGCTGGCAGCTCTTGATGTCTATCTTGTTACTCACGTTCAAGTTCAAGTTCAGTTTTATTTGTCTCCCGAGGGAGAAATTTGTCTTGGAGACAGGACCACAGCTGCAAACATATACATACAATAGACAAAAAACAAACCAGCAGATAACTCAAGAACACATAACATATACACCCTAAGTGCTTACCCCTATGTAAGGGAAATGACTACCTATTTAACAGTTTTATTGAAAGAGGTACAAATGAATGTTTAAAACGGTTGTGTCTGCACTGTGGTGTCCTATACCTTCTACCTGATCTCATTAGTTCATATTCTGAGTAACGAACATGTGAGGGGTCAGAGGTTACATTCTTAGCTTGCCTTATTACCGTCTGCTCAAAAATGGCTTGGAGGGTCAGTGGGGGAGAAGATAGGCCCATGATCTTCCCAGCCGTTTTTACAATTCTTTCTATTTGAGCTTTGTATTTCACAGTCAGATTTCCATACCAACTCGAGATACCATATCTCAGTATAGATTCTATGCTAGCCCTATAGAAAATTAGCATAATGTTCACACTAACACCAAACAGCCTCAATCTGCGAAGAAAGTGTAACCTCTGGTGTATTTTCGAACAGCATGATTCAACATGTGTGTGCCAGCTCATATCTTGATCAATTAGTACTCCCAGATACTTATAGGAGTAGACCTGTTTGATGTTAACATCATGCACCTTGATCATAGTATGGTCTCCCACAGACCTTGGATCAACAATGATCTCCTCTGTTTTGTCAGTGTTGATCATTACATGATTTTGATCACACCATTCCACAAATCTATCCACTCCAGATGTATGGCTAAGGATGTTAGATTTGCTCGTGAGTAAACTGAGTAGAACGGTGTCATCCGAAACGTGAGTAAACTGAGTAGAACGGTGTCATCCGAAAACTTGATCACATATTGATTAGAGTATGAGCTGACACAGTCATTAGTATACAGGGTAAACAGGAGTGAGGAGCTCACGGTACCTTGTGGAACTCCTGTAATGCTATATGTCTCTTCTGAAAGGACACTATTAAATCTTACTCGCTGTGGTCTCCTCGAGAGAAACGAAAAGTACCACTTTATCAACCAAGGGTTCGTACCGAGCTGGACTAGTTTGCGTAGCAGAATATCTTGGTGGATTGAATTAAATGCAGAGCTAAAATCAATAAAAAGCAGCCTGGCGTATGCCCCATTGTTTTCTAGATGTTACTCACCCTGAATATACCAGGATACAGATTCTCGTTTGTAACATGAACAGAGTTGGCTTCAGGGTCCAACATTCACTGCATGCTACTCCTGCGTAGAAGAAGCTGAGTTTGATTTGTCGTTGTCGGGGGAGGTTGGAGTTTCAGTACTGACTGCTTTGGTATAGTGACAACTTTTTACTCTACAATGTTTAGTTTAACTCTACAATGCTTACATGGTTAGCAAAAAGAGTTTTCTTTTTTTTATATATATTTTTAAGCCACGATTTTGTAATCCACTTTTTCACCCAGTGCAAAATGTGATCCTGGGCTATACACACCCTCCGCCAACCGCAACGGACTTTCCTCATGTTTCCTGCAAGGCATGATGAATCCCATCCGCCTTCTTTACAACTGACGCCGACGGGGTCCATGCCCCTTATGTAATGGACTTCTTTGTCAGAAATGCAATACTATACAACACTCAGGCCTGAATCAAGCAGACCTAGTTTATGCATTTTAACAAGGTACAGTGATATAAGTCTGCTCTGTGATAGACTCTTTACTCAAAATACACTTGACTATCAGCACCACAAGTACTAAAAGCAAAAATAATTCAAGTAAAGTAGGTAATTACACTCAAATTTATTTCACTTACATCGACAGCACAATAACTGTTTGAAATTGTCCTGGGACAACATAAGTTTACAAAGTGCTCAGAACACAATGACAGAAAAAAATAATAATAATAATAGAAGAAGACGAAAATGCACAATTAGGTGACTGAACATGGCTTGACACACCCTTACCAGATCCTGTGCCAAATTTAGGCAGATAATTGTCTAATTCAATTTACAATGCTCAAATAATAATTGTAATTATTTTCTCCGACACAGTGGGATTTTTAGATTTCAGTTGTAACTAAAGGCTCTTTCAGAGTCTAGAATTTCGGTGGCCACCGCGACCACCGCTCAGAGCACCGCGACCACCGCTATTCCAAAGTCCACTACGAGCACCGCACCGCGCTGTGGTGTGTTGTGTGTTTTCTTTTTTTTAACCAGCCGTTAAAAACAAGCAAACGCAATTAGAGCATCTAGCATTGGGGAAGAGGAGTTCCAAGGCTAAAGTTGCTATTTTTGTTACATTCCTATTTCCCTTAAACACCTCCTAGGCCTGCTTCATTATGCATAGGTGTGGTTTAGGCGTTTTAGCTTCCATCCAATCTGTATTGGTCTTGCCATATTGCCTTTAATTCATCCCTTGTCTCTACCCGCTATGGTTCAAGTACTTTATGGCTGGCGCGTGGCTCTCCCCTCAGCCTCACGTTTTTCTCTCTTCGGCTTTTCAAAAAAAAACAAAAAAAACAAAAAAAAAACACACATCTTGGTCAATTCAGGACCATTTGTTACATTTCAAAGACCGTAAAACATCAATCTCTCATTTGCTATATAGAATACCTGCATGCGTGTAGGGATTAAGCAAAACGTATCTATCAGGAATTTGGTGAAGCATGATGAAACGGAATCGTCAACAGCAAAGTGTCACAAGTTAATTAATGTCTTTAAGTATATTATATAGCTTACCTAAACACAATTGACACAAGGAAGTGACCAACAACAGGCAATCTACAGCTGTTCATAGGACGATCAATAAATAAGGAGATAAAGGGAACTGATGCGGCTGTCCCATTTGGACATCTCCAAGGCGCATGGACGCACGTGGCTCTGCCTTCTCAAACTGAGTATGGTATAGGTTAGCGGGTGCTTTGAAATCCCATTATCTATTTCCCAAATCTATTTGGCGAAATTACCAAAAATATTGGTGTCGGCATAAGGAATAGTGGCTATAAGGGAAGAGGAAAGGTGATGAAAATAGCAATAAAGGAAATCCTGTAGTTGCGGGCTGCGGGCCACAATACAGATAACGCATGTTACTAAAATTGGGACCTAACTATGTCACACTGTGGCACTGCTTTCCTCCTTTCAGATCCCCTTGAAGCAGGGCAGTTTACCAGCTTTGTGGATGTAGAGCAAAGGATGAACGAACAATGACATTGAAATTATTGCATATGTGATGTCCTTAGCAAATTGGCTGTTATATACCTGTACTAGGGTTAGGACATAGGGAATGTAGCTCAGTGTAGTCACTATCATCACTATCAAGCTGATCAGAATAATGTTAAAAGCCCTTCTCTTCATGTTGTTTCCCTCCCCACTGTCCCTCTGTCCTTCTCCTGGTCCAGGCTGTTTCAGAGCTCTGAGGACCGAGAAGCAGCAGAAAGACACCACAAAAATGCACACAATGCACAAGCCCAGAAACATGTAACAACCCCATAGTAAAGACGAAGGAAAATCAACCATCAGTCCAATGTCTAAGACAATCACCGTCAGCCAGACAACACAGCAACAGGCCACTCTGTACCAAAGAGCTTTGTATCTGAGAAATACCACAGGGTGAACCACCGCTATGTAACGCTCCACACAGACACAACAATGGAACAATGGAACAGTGTAGTAGATAAGATTAATAAAAAAATGTCTAAGCATGGAAACAATGAAGCTGCGTGTGAAAAGCATTATAAAGTAAACGACAGATGCCAGTGTAGAGATGAGCACAGATCCAGTCAGGTTGAGATAGAAGAACTCGGAGGCGATGGTCCCACCAGCTCCACTCAGGATCAGCCACACAACGTAGCTGTTGATGGGGAGACCCAGGATGAGGTTGAGAGAGTTCCTGGCAGTTTGTAGTGGAATACTGATGGGGTTCAGACTCTGTGTTTGCCCTGTGACCTGTTCGGAAGAGTAAGACATGGTTAGTATTACTAAGAGTATAAGAGCGCTTTCAGAAACACACTGGTGAGCTCTGTGGTCGTTTGTTTATAGGGGGAGAATGCCTCGGTTGTTCCCTTTTTTGCATTATACTTGATTACAAAAGAAATACTTGCTTAACTGACACAAAAATGCTAATTTAATAACTTGGATATGTCTGTCAACTACTAGAGATGTTTATTTGATTCTATCTCAAACGGAAAAGCCACAATTTAATGTCAAACAAAGTATGCGCATCGGAACAACCGACCCCGACGGCAGGGTCGATAGTGCCCCTTAATGGGTCAGTTGTTCCGCTTTCTCTAAATTCATATAATTTGCTATCTAAATTATTTATTATAAAATTTAACTCATCCATGTGTTCAAGCTACATGTTTTAACTTGAAGTATTCACTTATTTGTAATTTAAGTAACTGTAATAGGCCAATTATTACACATATTAGCCTACTGTACACTATAGATAGATTATCCTATGACACTATTACCCTATTGCACATATATTACACTATTACACTTATTATCCTATTACACTTATTACACATATTACACATACACATTACACTACAACACTATTACACATATTACCCTATTACACTATAGCATACATTATACTATTACATTAATGCACATACTGTATATTACACTATTGTACGTATTAGCCTATTGCACTTATTACACTATTACACATATTACCCTAGTTAGTACATTATTACATATATTACCGTATTACACTATACCGTTATTGCGTAAATTACACTATTACCCTAATGCACAGATATTACACTTATTAGCCTATTGCACTTATTAAACTCTTACACATATTACATTATAACACTATTGTATATAATACACTATTATCCTATTACACATATTTTACACTATTACACATATTACCCTATTAAGCTATTACACTTTTGCATATATTACACTATTACACATATTTCCCTATCACACTATTACACTACTGCATATATTACACTATTACCCTATTTGCCTGTATTACGCTATTACATGTATTAATTAGCGTATTACACTTATTAGCATATCACATTATTACACTTTACACTATGACACATGCTATACTTGCGTTTGCTTCACATATACACTTATTGTGATGCATTGTGATGTTTAATAACTCCTGACCTGAAAGCACATTTTTGGTAAAAGTACATAAAACATGTACTAAATCAACAGTAGGTTAGTCGATTGAAACTGAAACATTTCAGATGACTAAAATATGACGAAAATAAAGTTACGTTTCTTTCCAAAGATTAGGAAGCTAAAATCATAATTTGCTGGTGCCTTCTACAATGATGTCGGATTTGACAGCTGACTGAATATAATTGCAAAACTAAACTAAGCATTTTACACTCTTCTCAACATCATTCTCTCTGTTCAAATGAACAATAGACACAAGGTTAAAGTGATCTCACGTCTTGGATGCCAGCGGTGTCTCAGAACTCTGAGTCAGGTGTTTCAGTGAAGTCTCTTCTTCAGATCCTCACCGTCTTCCTCACGTCTTCCAAATGATCTCCTCTCTACGATGCCTCCTAATTCATTCCATTCATTCCCTCCTCCTCCTCCTCCTCCTCCTCCTCTTCCTCCTCCTCCTCCCTCCACTGATTTTGGTGTGTTCTCTGTATCACAGAAACCACCTGTCACCTCAAAACAACAAGGGTCAGGCCTGAACCATGATGAATGATGGAATATGCAAACTTCTGCCACCACATCAACATGTTTTCACTTGCTATTGCTGTTATCAACCTCACACCTATAGGTCCAGGCTGGACCATGTCTGTCATGTCTGTGGGCAGGTATTGAACACTGAAGCACTGAAGCACAATGTACTTAAAAAAAGATCTGTGTTGAAAGCTTTGTTAAGTTTTCACTGTGAGTGGATCATTACAATATTGTGTAAAAACCATCAGTGTAGTTTTGGCTCTGTGGCAAATGCCAAATGCTGTTTTGGAAAGGGAAGATCAGCATCGATATAAAACCCTTTCAATGTACGATAACATATTAGATTAGATTGAGACTGGACATGACAAAACACATGATTCAGGCCATGTTATGGTAACCCAGGTGAAAATAGACAGTAAAATAACAATTGCAAATGGATAGATTTAAGGATATAAACCAGGTTAAAATGCTGTAAGCAAACTTCTACAAAAAGAGCTTTAAACAATGAAACCTAAATAGGAATTATGTAAAACTACTTTACTGTACAGAGTACATCCTGTGGGTTTTATTTTCAATCTCTATAATATCTCACATTCATCTACTTTGTCTACAGATTGTCCAGATTGGCCCCCGAGGCCAAAATCATTTCAGGTTAGGCCCGGCTAGTCCAATGGCTGATCTTCTACTTAGACTTGAATGGAGAATGGGGACAACAAATAGGGACAAGTCCTGGACCCAAAGTAGGCAGAAATGGTCTCAGGCACCAGCCCAGCATTAATGATTTTAAATGCTCTTATTTGCGGCGCACTCGTTGAAAACAATACATTTCCGATTCCAGTTTGTCCCTATTAGGGCTGCATGTATGCAGTGCTCCGTTTCCGACCCCTCAATGTCACAACTCTTCTACTAGATGTCTCTGTGTGGATGATCACCAGCACCAGGTGCTGTGACCCAGCTGATTGCACTGCTGCAGAGGCAGAATGTTCTGGAGAGAACAGAGAGAGAAGCCTGTTGAACAGACAGTTTTCACAAACAGAAAGAAAAGTTTAATGAATGTGAACAAATTATTGATTGATTGATTGATTGATTGATTGATTTAAAGTGAGTTTTGATTGATCCAGTTTCTTTTTGGAGAAAAGACAGCTGTGTTTTGATTTCTTTTGGAGAAGTTTGATCCTGCAACCTGTTTCGGGGAGCATTAAGAACACTGACTTGGTGAGCTGAGCTTAAGGCCTACTGTGTGTGACTAACCCTAACCCACCTTACCATTTTCAGTAGTGTTTCAAATACTTTTAAATATAAGCACTGAAATATCTTGGGTTGTTTTGCATGCCATCATGTTTGGTGGGGCAGACTGGGAATTTAGAGGGGGCATTGCCCCCCCATGCCTATGCCTAGATCCGCCCCTGCGCAGCAGCAGCAGCCGTATTACACTATGACTAACTTTCATGATAACTGTTTTGATTGAATTGTGTAAACATTGGTAAACGTAATGTTATTAGTTGAATGGACATGACAACAGTAGTTTTGTTTTTAAAACTTTTAAGAGTATTATCCTAATGCGTTATTATTATATGACCTGTTTTACGAACAGGGCAGGTCTTTCGCTTTGATTAGATGATTCGAGTGATTGCCATATCACTCTGGAGAGCTACCCAAGAATCTACAGATCAAGATCTTCGACACAGCAGAACCATTTGTTCAGGTGAATGTGAATGAGGTGCTATTTCTCATGCTAATAAAACTCTTTGAATTGAATTGCTATTGGAGATGCAAGTACTTTAAAATAACCTGTGACATGTCTTTCATTTGTATGCATTGATTTATTTAGTTTTCTACAAAGGTATAGTCATTAAAGGGGAATTCCACCCATTTTCAATATTTTTCCGAGAGCATACAAATGCAACCAAATGAACCCTAACGGGAGGTCTGAAGAAATCCATTAACATGGTGAAAATACATCTTGATGATGTCATCAAGATCTTTCACCATGTTAGTGGGTTTTCTTCAGACCTCCATTTCTTGGGAACACAGAATGGGGGAACTTTTTTATCATGTCCACCCAACACCTCTAGGGTATACTTATGACATATTAGAATGTTGAAAATGAGTGGAGTTCCCCTTTAATAGAACAATGAAAAAAAAAGTTTGTTCATGCCATTTATGTCAACATTAGAATGTATTCATTTACCGACTTCCGGTTTGGAGAGTGCTACTATTCTCCCCCAGGAGCGATTTGAACATACAGTGAACTTTACAGTCACAAAATACACAGAACATGCACTTATACAGACTCGGTGAACTCTTGAGTAACACACCTTAATTTCCGTACTCGCTGCCACACATTCCATTATGTGTGGCAATTATATTAGAATGGTATCTTTTACCGTTTGTTGTATCATAAAATAAAACAGGAGGACAGCGTTGTTCAATTATCAGAGTTGGTTACATTTATTCATCATTGACAGTTAGAAATCGGTTTACACGCAGAACAGGTTCTCATCCAAATCGAGTAGCAGAGACCTCGAGCAATGCTCGGTGATCCCTTTTATAGCATCTTAACCATTGTGTGCTGGGTGTGCGTGCACACCAAACATTATACTGTATGTCATGTGAAAAGCTCTATAGAAAATAGATGGACAACTGAATGAATTGAGCTTCATGTGTTCCCATGGCTGTCTTAGGTTCTACCAAATCACCTTCCCCCACACGGTGAAGCGTCTGAGATCTGATCACACAATATTCTGTGATCCACGGAGGAATGTGTTTGCCAAAACATGTTGTCATAGTATGTGTGAATTATATCTGAATGTGTGTATAAAAATCTACCTGTGTGTTTCTATATCAAGATGCAACACGTTCTATCGTTTTACTTGTTGCCAATACAAGCCGTCAGCCTATTTTTAAAAACTTACCTTGGTCTGTGTTCTAAATCATTCTCCTTGCTTACTACTCCTCTAAACCTAAAACTAGTCCTATAACCTGCTAAGGAATAACTAAAATATTTACATTATCAGCTGGTGTTGTTCCATGACAGTGAAAACCTAAAAATGGTTGCAAAACAGCCATCTTTTTGAAGCCCAGATGTAACTCTTTCAGAGCATAAAAATGAAACCAAATGGACCCATGTTTACTCTCAAGAGTTAAAATATTTATCATGTGAATTAGCCCAGGTCTACACAGAATGTAGAAGATTAATGGTCATTTTGATCTGTATGCTTGCCTGTTTTTTTCCCCCAAATTGTGGGCAAAAGCAAAAGAAATGTTTAGTTTTGGGGGTCTGTGGGGCTAAAATGTCATCAAATGGTGGTCCTCTGCGGCACAAATACTGAATAAATAGAGGTCCCTGGTGTCAAAATGGTTGGTCTTACTCATACTTTTATCTTGAAATTAAATTGATATCACGCAGACTTTAGTCCAGCCTTTAGTCTTGGCTCTCCATGATATTTTATATATGTCATTTGGCCCTTGGGGAAAATAATTGCCCACCCCTGGTGTATGGGGAACATTGGTTGCTAATATTACTGGTATATTAAAGGCCTGTATAACAACCAAGGCTCCACGGATCAGATAAGTGTTCATGCTTTTAATCGTTAATTAATTTGGAATTTGCCAACCAGGCAGTACGATAATATTCATAGTGATGGACTGACCCCCATCCCTAGGAGACAAATTGTGTTTTCGTTATGTCTGCCTGATATGTTTGTTGAAAAAAATGTTGTGAATATTGTAAATACTGACAGAAGTAATTAAAAAGTTTGACTCAAGTACTGTACAATACTTGAGTAAATGAACTTTACATGGAATGTTGTCCCATGCTCAACCACAGAGCCACAAATGATTTATTTCACTTACACCCACAGCAAAATAACTTACAATTCGTCACAGGGCAGAAACATGAGTACAGTATGTTCAGCAGAAGTATTTAGTTCATGAACAGAGTGAATTATTCGGACAGTCAGACAGCGTTGGTAAAAAAAGAAAATACTGCAGACTTAACCCTTTATGTACTGAACGCGTTATGGTGATTTAGCTGTTGAAAAATAGCAGATCTACAAGCTCATATCGCGCCACCGAGTGGCGCGATATGAGCTTGTAGTTCTGCTATTTTTTGAAAAATTGTGAAAATGTGGTGCAAATCTTTGAATACATTATTTCGGAAGCAAACATGTTTAACTGAAATCTTTGCTTCTGGGGGATCCCTAGAACAACATGTTTTTAGATGAGGTTCTGCAGCTAAATAATAGATATTTGTGGAACATATGTTAACATATTCCTATGAAATATGTTAAACATCACTGACACAGAGATTTTTACAGAAAAACTAGAACCTCGCGCCAGGGACTAGATTGTCCCATCTAGAATTTAGTGTCATGGACTATAATTTAGTGCCGGGAACTAGTAGAATCTAGTGTCAGAAACTGGAATCTAACTTCAGAAACTACAATTTACTGAGAGGAACTAGAATCTACCGTGTTGGGTGACTAGAATCTTGCATGAGGAACTAGAATCTAGCGTCAGAAACTAGAATCTAGCACCAGAAACTAGAATCTAGCACCAGAAACTAGAATCTGATCAGGACACAATGGGGGCGAGGTGACTGAACATGCATGGCTTGGTGGACCCACCCTTCCCTGATCCTGTACCAAGTTTAAGCAGTATAGTAACTCAATGTACAACTTAACTAATAATTGTCAATATGTTCTGACAGTGAAAGTGGAAGCATTAGATTTAAATTGAAACTAATTATTACACCTATTTATTACACACGTCTGCTATCCTCAGTTCAGAGCTCCTTGAAGCAGGGCAGTTTCCCAACTTTGTGGATGTAGAGCAAAGGATGAACAACCAATGACATTTTAACTGTTGCATATGTGATGTCCAAGGCAACGTGGATGTTCTTTGCCTGCAGTAGGGTTAGGACAAAGGGAATGTAGCACAGTGTAGTCAGTACCATCACTATCAAGCTGATCAGAATAATGTTAAAAGCCCTTCTCTTCATGTTGTTTCCCTCCACACTGTCCCTCTGTCCTTCTCCTGGTCCAGGCTGTTTCAGAGCTCTGAGGACCGAGAAGCAGCAGAAAGACACCACAGAAATGCATGCAGCGCACAAGCCCAGACACATGTAACAACTCCAGACGACAGACACAGGATAATCAGCTATTAGTCCAATGGTTAAGACAATCGCCAACAGCCAGGCAACACAGCAACAGGCCACTCTGTACCAAAGATCTTTGTATCTGAGAAACACCACAGGGTGAACCACCGCTATGTAACGCTCCACACAGACACAACACTGGAACAATGGAACAGAGTAGTAGATAAGAGTAGCGAGAAATCTAATGACCATGAAAATAATCAAGTTGCATGTGAAGAGCCATGCATAGTAAAAGACAGCTTCCAGTGTAGAGATGATCACAGATCCAGTCAGGTTGAGATAGAAGAACTCGGAGGCGATGGTCCCACCAGCTCCACTCAGGATCAGCCACACAACGTAGCTGTTGATGGGGAGACCCAGGATGAGGTTGAGAGAGTGCATAGCAGTTTGTAGTGTCTGACTGAAGGAGAAGTCGGTGCCGTTTCCCAGTGTGTCATTCATGTTCAGACCGTTTGCCCAGCTGTGACCCATTCAGAAGAGCAAGACTACGATTAGTGTTGAATAAAAAAGTAATTTCCTCTTGGTTACATGCTCACAATAGCAGATCTAAAAGCTACATCATGCTGTAATGTGATGACGTGAGCTTGTAGAATGGCTATTCTCAGCAAGTAACCAATTGTAAAATCAGCTATTATGATGTATGTCATCAGGGCCTGTCAAAATACACTTTAAGTATATTAAATAAGCTTTAGCTTATGTTAACTAAAACCTTATATGATAGGCCTATTTTAGTCAACTAAAAAAAGACAGAGACTTAAGGCTCAACCATACTCCACGGTTGCTTGTGGTGAAAGGGTTTCACGGTGGTGTAGTTTAAGGCTTCACCCTGAAGTATGTGTGAATACAAAAAAAAAAAAAAAAAAAAAAAACTACACTGCCATTTGAAAAACCCAAACTCACTTCACCCTGGAGCCTTAAGACATTTCATTTGACTGTATATATTATATAAATAAAACAATCTATTTAAAATGTCTTTCCAGAGATGACTAAGCTAAAAACAAATCTTCCTGTCAAAATCAAGAGGCCTACTAAAATGATGTCTAGGGTTTTACAGTTGACTGAGTATGAAAATAACTACTAAACTAAACATTTTAAACTTTTCTCAATGTTCTTATGAAAACCAAATGAAGAATGAACATGTGGTAAACACAGTAACACAGTGATCTCACGTCTTGGATGCCAGCAGATTGTCTCACATCTCAGAGTCAGGTGTTTCGGTGAAGTCTCTTCTTCAGATCCTCACTGTTAATCCAGTTCCTAGCATATACGCCTGTTCGCAATTTTGCGTCATGGGAATTTCTCACTTGAATTGAGTCAAGGGGTCCCTAGACATGAAAAATCACCGAGGTGCTTGTCCGTCATAGTGCCACGAAGGGCGTAATGGCCGAATCAAATATGGCCGCCATCGTATATGATGAAAATCCAACTTTTGTGTACATACACATGCAATACCTCTATCCTGACTAATTGGGGGGTGGGGAATTCATTTCTGATGTTGTTTTGACCTTTAAAGGTCACGGTCAAGGTCATTTTGCTATTCCGAAGACCTAATTTGGCCATCGTTATGATTAAAAACTGGTGCAGTAGGTCTAATCATATAATTCTGACATGTATGACTCCTGGGTGATATTGATATTGATAAGCATAATTTTGATGGGGTCGTTGGACGTGGGGAAGACATTTGATTTGCTTAAAGGGCATGCAACCACTACTCTTCAGCTACTTATGGGGGAGGCCACGTGGAAGCCGTCTTCTCCTCCCCATTTTTATTTATTTATTTTTGTTTATTCATTTATTTATTCAATAACTGACTGACCGGCCTTTAACTGAACTGTCAATTGTATTTTTTCAATGACTGAATAACAATTTTATCCCCTACTGTCACTTTTACTTTTATTTTTATTATAGAACAAAAGATACACAATACATATAGCAATCATATATTTCTCTTTTAACCTTTAAGTGAGTGCTGAAATTATTAAATAAGAGTGACAAAGTAATATACAAATAACATATTCAAGTATTTCCTCTCAAAGTGGATACTGTATATGTGGACATGCACACTAGTGTGATTGATTATTACATTATTTTTTCCATGGCAGAATGTAATGCATGGAAGTCCAGCAGCACGACAGCCACATCATTGTGTGTCACACTTGCCTGCACATTGGACATGGTTAGCTGAGTGCTGACTTGTGGTAAGGGCTTGTGGTAAGGTATTTTGATGACAGAAGTGTACCAAAGTGCACCTCCCATCCATGCTCCATTGGTGCTAGTTTTGCCTCTGGTTCTTTGGATGTTGGCAGCAGGTTGCAAGCCCTATGCACCAGAAAGGCACCTCATTTGATGTGACCTCTGATCAAACTGCTTGTGGGAAGGATAGCATCACTTCCAGTACTGACACTGAAATTGTTTTCCAATCAAAGGCCATCAAACGTTTCAGATGTTGTACTTGACCTGGCCCCTGTCCACGCATGTACCATGTACTTCTCTGCCAATGCTGCGTCTTGTTCAGTTAAGGTTTCCGTCTCACCAAAGTTTATCAGATATTGTACTGGGTCAGAAGCTATGGCAGCATATTTGGTGCCCACCTTATAATGGATTGCATTTTTATAGTGCTTTTCCAAGTGCTCAAAGTGCGTTACAACGTTTAATTCATTCATACATTGGGAGGTGAAGCGGAAAATAGTCAACGCCAGCATCCTCACTTCACACATTCACACACCAATGGTGGCAAGCTCAAACCAACCAACTCATCGGAGGCAATTTGGGGTTCAATGTCTTGCCCAAGGACACGTCGACATGTACACAGGAGGAGCCGGGATTCAAACCGCTGATCCACAGATCATTGGACGACCTGCTCTACCTCCTGAGCAACAGCCGCCCCACCTTGCTCATGCAGTCCTTTCCAGTCAAGATAAGTGCCTTGATCACGGTCTTTGCTAAGGGTTTTCCTTGATGCTGTGGCAGCATGAGTGACTTTTCCGTACTGCCATACTGCTGCCAGTTTTCCTTCGCCCCCAGTGCTTGGAAGTACTGTATGTGTAATTTAACAGTAAGGCAAAGGTGTCCGTATCTTTGGAAGCTATAAGAACTCTCTTGCACTGTTTAACATGAATAGCCCACTCCATATTCATCACACTAGCCTGGTGACAGCTTCCCCAATTCAGTTCAAGAGATCAGGGATGTCCTCACCACCAGTCACCTTTGCTGGGAGAACCTCATTGTCATGGACGACAGAGCCGACGCTGATGGTATTGCCGCAGGCTTGACTGCACACCATAACCTGAACTAACAGCTGGATATTCCACTTGTTCTCTGAGTTGCTGTGGAATGGGTAAGTCTCTGTTCATGCCAATGATGTCAATGGCTGCTGCTCAGTCTGTATGTCACATGTCCTCCACTTCCTTTGGAGACGTCTCAATGTAGGAATCACTTGTAGAGGGGTGACATGAGGTCTATGACAACATGAGTGGCAAGAGCAGATGTTGCACTCAATTGGGTGAGATCAAGTCCAGGCTCAATCTCCCTGACAAGAGTTTAGTTCTTGACATGAGCTGGAACATCACCATCAACTATGCTTATTCAAAATGGTTGTTGGGCCTTCTGTGATTGCTCATTGAAGTGAGGTAGCTTCCTCTTTGGTATGGTTGAGTTAATTTTCTTAGTCTCCTCGTCTAACGTCTTCTGTGTGTATGAGCAGTACACATGCCCCCCATTTTCTAGACAGTTAGCAGGCACAGACCGACCCCTCTGTCTACAGCCTGTTTTGTGAGCAGATTGTGCAGTGCTACAGGCACATTGACAATGGCTTTAGATTCTGTCACTCTAACATGAAGTCCAGCAGCTTCGCCACATTCTTGCTGAATTTAACGCAGAGAGTGGTGCACAGTGCATGCTGGAGATGGCAGTCTGTGTGTTTTTTGGGGTGGTCGATGGTGAGAAGGTTGAGGACGTTGGTGATCAACCCAATCTCATGAAACAAGCTGAAACTCTGCAACAGCATTTGCGTTGCGTGTGGCTCGTACTACTTAGTGACCTCCAGGACCCTTCGACACCCACTGAATGGTCTACTTGACCTTCATGTCACTCCTACAGCACAGAACACCTTGACGATCCTGAACAACTCACTGACCAAACTCTAGAACCTTGATTTGCACAAGATACCATGAGCATGAAGCTGCATGATGCAGGCAGTTTATGCATTCACATTTTGCATTTACATTACCGCATGTCAATTTCAGTTACCTTTGCATTCAGAGACTACAGCATTTTTTTATCACAGCTAAACTCAAGCCAAACTCCAAAGAATTGGCAGAGCTCTGACTTGGCCTCACATTCCTTCTCAAACTCCAGAAGTTTCTGATTAAATTTCTTTACTTGTCCTATCAGTGCATTAAACTGATCTGGGGAACGTTGATTTGCAGAAGAACACCTTGACGTGTTCTGCTGCAAATCATATCCTGTGTTAGCACTGGATATGCCACTTTGTCCTTGTAGTGCCAGAACATCTCCCACTGGAGTGACCTGATCACATCCTCTACAATCAGCATCCCAGAGCCAGACATAATGGCTAATCGTTTATCACTGACTCTATTGCACCATGTCTTATGCACATGTAGGCCTTTTAAGGTTTATGAAAAAACAAAGAGATATCAGTATCAGATGTGAATAATTAATGTCAGAATTAGTTGAAATAGACCCATTGCACCTGTTATTACCCCTAACAATGGTTGGTTATGGTCTTTGGAATAGCAAAATGACCTTGACCATGACCTTTAAAGGTCAAAACCACCCAAAATGGTCATAACAACATCAGAAATGAATTTCCCACCCCCCAATTAGTCAGGATAGAGGTATTGCATGTGTATGTACACAAAAGTTGGATTTTCATCATATACGATGGCGGCCATATTTGATTCGGCCATTACGCCCTTCGTGGCACTATGACGGACAAGCACCTCAGTGATTTTTCATGTCTAGGGACCCCTTGACTCAATTCAAGTGAGAAATTCCCATGACGCAAAATTGCGAACAGGCGTATATGCTAGGAACTGGATTATGTCTTCTTCACGTCTTCCAAATGATGTCCTCTCTACTATGCCTTCACTAATCATCTAACCATTCCCTTCCCTCGTCCTCCCTCCACTGATTCTGGTGTGTTGTGTTTCTCTGTATTGCAGAAACCACCTGTCACCTCATGTAAGTTAAAACAACAAGAGTCAGGCCTGAACCATGGATGTATAATCCTATATGCAAACATCTGCCAACAACATCAACATGGCCTGTTTAGAACAAAAAGCATCAAATGATGTAGACACTAGACAGCAGGCAATTTACATGAAATAACACCACATTTTACTACTAGGTTGACAAGTATATCCCACTCTTTTCACAGTGGATTGTTATAGCGCCACCAACAGGTGGATATTTGCAAAACACATTTTTTCGACAAAATGCCTCAAATCATAATCATTTTCATTTCATTTCAAGAAATGGCATCCTTTTAACATTGGTCCAATATAGCGTCACCAGGAGGCCACAACCTGACCTGGCCTTGTGGAGACCTGTGCCCAGAAGGGCACTTTTCTAGTAGGGTTTTGTTTTTGATGATTATGGCGTACAGCACATGAAAGTGCTGCCCCCCCAATTGGGGGGGGGGCAGGTGAAAATGACATGGGGGCGGCTTCAACGCCCAATTCGCACCACGGGCGATGAGGCTTCCCCCAAACCATCTTTATTTCAATTCTTTAGTTCTCTGACCCACAAGATATACTGTATATAGGCTACTGTATATATTGGCCAATCATGACAGAGAATACAAACATTTGAACACTGTCCTGATTGGCTACCCTCATTTTCTGAAGTAATAATTGGTGTACAATGGAGCTATTCCAGACCAATCTGCTGACAGGCATTTTTTGTTGCCATCAGCTGATTCGGTCTGTCTTTAGCCAGGCTAACTTGCGTCACCATTACGTCATCACCTAAACTAAACCGGCAAATCAGAGACCCGCGGGCCGATGACCACAAACCATGCGACACAGCACACCGATCGCTTAACTTGCGCCCGTTCTGCTCAAGAAAGTAACAACAGTCTACTGAGTATCAAGTCTGAACAATGAACACAATATTAAAGTGATCTCTGGTTTTGGTTTGGAGGCCAGTAGAGTGTCTTTTCCTGATGTCACATCCTCCAAATGATGTCCTGTCGGCTTTGCCTTCCCTTCTGTGTCTCCTTCCACTGCATTTTCATATATCTCTACCCACCCACTTCTACCGTTATGTGTAGCAATGTTTGCAGCAAAACCCTAACCATAACCCTAAGCCTAAATCCCCGACACTCAACGTTAGGTTGAGGGTCAGGCATTTAGGATTAGGGTTACGGTTGGAGGGGGCTAGGGTTTTGCATCTCGGAAGAGTGGGAGTCTGCAGAGCATGGCCATTCTGAGACGGAAAAGTCCTGCTGATGACAACGTGATAACTGCGATCTTTTCTACTGATAACGGTAGAATCCGCTGCTCTACCAAGCCACCGCAATGTGGCAATCATTCTTTATTTGCCTTTTGATGACTGGAATCAACACCACATTTGTATAGGGAAGTGAGGGATGTCTGCCTCAACGACAATCTGCTCCCAGGTCTGAAGAGGCCTCTGGGGCTTGATAATGCTTTGATGCCATATGCCCGGATGTAACATTTCACAATGGGGGGGGGCAGTCAAAAATTATGTGGGGGCAGCTTCATCGCATACCCATACCATGTTCGGTTACAGGACTTTTATTAGGCAAGTAAGCATCAATAATAACATCAGTAGTTTTTGAAGTTGCAACAGACACGCAGCATGCATGAAGCTAGGTCTGACTCGGAGAGTTTTCTTTTTTGAACGATGAAATAGTGTTGCTTTAGCAGCGTGACAATTGTAGTTAGTAGAGTAGAGTTTAAAATGATTTTAAATATAAATGAAATATCTTGTTGAAATGTGGGTTGTTTTGCATGCCATATTTGGGTGAGACAGTCTGGGCATTAAGGGAGGCATTGCCCCCCATGCCCATCTCTAGATCCGAACCTGTTGATGTTAGTGAGTGGCTGACTCCCTGGCTGGTTCTCCAGCAACCGGCGCATTAGGCAGACATTGGTCTGTATAACAAACAAGGCTCCACAGATCAGACAACTGTTCATGCTTTTAGTCGTTAATTAATTTACCAAGATTTTGCCAACACCAGGCAGCAGAATAATATTCACAGTGATGGCCACCCAAAATAGGAGCATCAAAATGACACAGAGTGGTCCTGGAATACATGGCAGATCTTCTGAGATCCATAGAAGACAAATTATGTTTTAATTGCATCTGCCTGATAAGTTTGTTGGAAAAAATGGTGTGAATATTGTAAATACTGACAGAAGTAAATACACAAAAGTCGAGTACAATACTTGAGTAAATGAACTTTACATGGAATGCTGTCTCATGCTCAACCACAGAGCCATAAGTAATTTATTTCACTTACACCCACAGCAAAATAACTGTTACAAATCGTCATATTGGACAACATACATTCTAAACATAATGCTGTAAGAAGATGAACATTCTAAACATAATGCTGTAAGAAAATGAAGTAAGAAAGATGTATTACTGTTGCAGAAACATGAGTACACTATATTCAGCAGAATTACAGGTATTTAGTTCATAAACAGAGTGAATTATTCAGTCCGTGGGGCGGTCAGTCAGACAGCGTTGGTACAAAAGAAAATACTGCAGACTTAACTGGTGAGGTGAACATGGCTTGGTGGACCCACCCTTCCCTGATCCTGTATCCAAATTTAAGCAGTATAGTAACTCAATGTACAACATCATCTAACATCTCTCAACAACTAACAACTAACAACAACTAACTCGACAACTAGTGGAAGTGGAAGTTTTAGATTTAAACTAATTATTACACAGATTTATTACACACATCTGCTATCCTCATTTCAGAGCCCCTTGAAGCAGGGCAGGCAGTTTCCCAACTTTGTGGATGTAGAGCAACGGATGCACAAACATTGACATTTTAACTATTGCATATGTGACGTCCCCCAGAACTGATGTGTGATATAGCCGTAGCAGGATTAGGAGATAGAGAATGTTGCTCAGTGTAGTCAGTACCATCACTATCAAGCTGATCAGAATAATGTTAAAAGCCCTTCTCTTCATGTTGTTTCCCTCCCCACTGTCCCTCTGTCCTTCTCCTGGTCCAGGCTGTTTCAGAGCTCTGAGGACCGAGAAGCAGCAGAAAGACACCACAGAAATGCACACAATGCACACACACAGACACATGTAACAAGTCCAGACTATAGACACAGGATAATCAACCATGGTTCCAATGCCCAAGACAATCACCGCCAGCCAGACAACACAGCAACAAGCCACTCTGTACCAAAGAGCTTTGAATCTGAGAAATGCCACAGGGTGAACCACCGCTATGTAACGCTCCACACAGACACAACACTGGAACAATGGAACAGAGAAGTAGACAAGAGCAACAGCAAATCTATTGCCCATTAAAATCATCAAGTTGCGGGTGAGGAGCCATGCAAAGTGAAAGACTGCATCAAGTGTAGAGATGAGCACAGATCCAGTCAGGTTGAGATAGAAGAACTCGGAGGCGATGGTCCCACCAGCTCCACTCAGGATCAGCCACACAACGTAGCTGTTGATGGGGAGACCCAGGATGAGGTTGAGAGAGTGCATAGCAGTTTCTAGTGTCTGACTGTTTTTGGACGAGTCTGTGTCGTTTCCCAGTGTGTCATTCATGTTTGGACCGTTTGCCCTGTGACCAATTCAAAAGAGCAAGACTATGATTAGTGTTGAAAACCAAGGCATTTCCGCTTGGGTTACATGCTCACAATAGCAGCATTCTCAGCATGTAACCAATTCAGTCATTATGATGTACACCATCAGGCCTGTTAAAATACATTTAAGTGTATTAAATAAACTTCAGCTTATGTTAACTACAATTAAATGTTATATGATAGGCCTATTTTAATCAAATAAATTATACTGAGACTAAGACATTTCAGTTGACTATAATAAAACAATCTTTTTAAAATGTCTTTGCAAAGAAGACTGAAGTGAAAAACAAATGTCCCTGTCAAAATCAATGAGGCCTACTAAAATAATCTCTGGATTTTACAGTTGACTGAATATAAAAAATAACTACTAAACTGAACATTTTAAAATTTTCTCAATGTTCCTATGAAAACCAAATGAAGAATGAACACAAGGTTAAAGTGATCTCACGTTTTGGACACCAGCAGATTGTCTCACATCTCTGAGTCAGGTGTTTCGGTGAAGTCTCTTCTTCAGAACGTCACAGTCTTCCTGACATCTTCCAAATCATGCCCTCCCTACGTTGCCTCATCTAACGATTCCCTTCCGTCCTCCTCCTCCTATTCTTCCTCCTCCTCCCTCCACTGATTTTGGTGTGTTCTCTGTATCGCAGAAACCACCTATCACCTCAAAACAACCAGGGTCAGTCCTGAACCATGGATGAATGATGCAATATGCAAACTTCTGCCACCACATCAACATATTTTCCCACACCCAACACAGTTTCTGTGTTCTCTGTGATACAGAAATGACCTGTATTCACCTCCTGCCAGTTAAAACAACAAACTGTCACCTTGATCCAAGGATGCATGATTGATTGCTTCAATATGCAAACTTCTGCCCTTCTGCCTAACATCAATATGTTTTCCCTAAAGCATCACTCTGGCCTGAATCAAGCAGACCTGTTTTATCCATCAGACACCTATAGGCACCTCAATGTAAAATCGTGGTCAGAACAGGTCAGGACAATAATGGGCATAAATAGGCAGATCAAAATAAGACAGAGTAGTCCTGGAAAGATGGTGGATCTTCTGACATCCCTAAAAGATAAATTGTATGGTTTTCCTTTCCTATGAATCCAACTGGAATTTCCAATTGGTATCCAATTAGGAATTACAGTACATCTCCAACTGAGTTAAATACATTACTAGTAAGGGCTGAGACTTTAACTAATTAATTGAGTTTAATTAATTACAGCAACGATAAGGCGATTACAAAAATTAACTAATTTTAATCGCACATAGAACAGAACCACAGAACCTTTTCCACTGGATGAATTCCAGGCATAATGGTCATAGCGGTGCATGCAATGGTTAAAGAAGCCAACCAGGGTAGCCAATAACTGCCACTGATCCGAACTCCTAATGTTTCGTCCTTCCATTTGTCCGAAATTACTAACCCTATCTCTAACCATCACCCTCAACATAACACATTGCAGCGTGGGCACAGTTTTGATTTGGAAAAACTCACTCACACACTATATACCAACCTGTTTTAATTAACCAGAAAATGCTTCTCAAGTCAAATATCCATATGCGATTAAATAATTCCAAAGATTCAAATTAATTATAATTAATTTGAAGCTTTGGGGAAAAAAAGATCTATAGATATTTTTTTTTATCAAGTCTCACCGCTATTCCGCTATAGTAAATGAACTTGACATGGAATGTCATTGCATGCTCAAAGACGGAGCCAAAGGTGGTTTATTTCACGTACACGCACAGCAGAACACCGCATCTGTTAAAACTATATTGGTTCTGAATCCTATTGCTCCAAGAACATAATGTGAAAATTGTATATGATCATTTATCGATTCTCCGCCCTAAAGGGCATTACAGACGGGGAGTGATAAACGCCTGCATTATCGTGTAGATTCCACTGTGCCCCTCATCGGATGACTGGCCGTTAATCACTCAGCGGGATTAACGAGTTCACCAGAATGTAGGTCTAACCCAGGGGTCGGCAACCCAAGCTGTTGAAAGAGCCATTTTCGATCTAAAATTAAATTCAAAATCTGTCTGGAGCCGCATTTTATTTTTTTCCTGAGTGTGCAAATGCGAACCAAATGGACCCTGGCGGGTCCATTTGGTTCCATTTGCACACTCTCAGAAAAAAGGTCCTCAAAGAAAAATCATGGCCAAGTGCTACTTTAACTGGCAACTGTCAGACAGCGCAACGCGTTTTGGGTGACTGAAATGTTTATATTATTTTGGTGTGGATCACCCCAGTGTGTGTATGTAATAATGCTACAGCCAGGGAGCCACTAGGGCTGTGTTCTAGAGCCGCATGCGGCTCAGGAGCCGCAGGTTGCTGACCCCTGGGCTAAACTCAGACGCAGGGGCATGCTGGAAATGAACACGCTTGCAACAAACAACACAAGACTCTGCACAATAACCATGTCACACGCTTGCTTTATTGCACAAAGCACCGGTCCTGTTCAAAATGCACTAGAGGCGTGATTTATTATCCCTGTATGAAACGCCCTTAGAGGATGTGGTTTGGTGCAGTGTGGTTTGGTTTGGAAACGTTTAGGGGAAATGTATACATACATATTGGGGCGCCAGATCACCCACTTTGCACCTTGCTGCTCATCAGCACCATTTTATCGATGACAGCATGTTGTCTGGGAGCCTACTCACTGATAAGATGACAACTGCGATCCACTTATCCACTGACAGTCAAATCTGCTTGCGGTTAGGTTTAGGGGTAGGTTTAGAGAAGGGTGTAGCAATGTTTGTAGCAAAACCCTAGACCCCTTCAACCGTAAACCTAAGCCTAAATTCCCTGTCTGTGAGGTTAGGTTGGGCATTTAGGATTAGGTTTACGGTATGGGGGGCATTGGCCCCCCATACCGTAAACATTGGGGCATTGGAGGGTATGGGGGGCATTGGCCCCTGTCACACTCTGACCTTTAGTGTGGATAATGTGGGCCGAAGGAACTTTGTTTGATTCTCAAAACCACTCCAAAGTTGGAAAAAGTACTAAAAAAAACCCAAAATATTGAAAAGTAACAAGCAGAATCCTTGGTACTAGAAATATGTTTTAATCACCTTTAGTGTTGAGACAGGAACAAGAACAGCAAGTATGTACAAAACTGGGCAGTTTGGCCTTGGGTCCCACACCAGTCCTGCATTGCCTGATTGCACTGGGAGGACTCCACTTTTATAATGCTAAGCCCCTCCCATGGACCATACCAATCCCTGAATTGATTCCACAATTACCCCAGTTAAACAATGTCCAGAGACATCACAGTTTTCATCTACACATTTAAAGTGTCACACAGACTACTGATCAAAATATCCACAGCATATAAACATAATTAGTACTCAATGTCCTATTTACATTGTTGGTAGGTTCCCTGAACACATACCCACAGTTTGTTTGTTCCCTACTATGGAACCACCAGTCAATTATTCATCAATCCTCCCACAAACAATCACATAATATAACCCAAAAACATAACTCTGCATCAAATAACACATTCAACCCTTAATGGTGATAAAATCAGTCCCAGTGGCAGGCTGAACTGCCACATTACCTCCCCTCTGTCCAGGCGCAGCCGTAGTGGTAGAACACCTCTTTACACAGTACCTCAGAGTTCAGGGTTTTCAGAAGACAGTCTGAAGCCTTGGCCAGGCCGCCGTAGCACTGATGCCACTGGCCACTGCCACCGCAGTACAGGCACCACTGGTTGCTGCCGCCACAGCTCTTCCGCTGCTGGTCGCTGGCGCCGGGGTGCCGATGCTGCTGGTCGCTGGCGCCGGGGTGCCGATGCTGCTGGTCGCTGGCGCCGGGGTGCCGATGCTGCTGGTCGCTGGCGCCGGGGTGCCGATGCTGCTGGTCGCTGGCGCCGGGGTGCCGATGCTGCTGGTCGCTGGCGCCGGGGTGCCGATGCTGCTGGTCGCTGGCGCCGGGGTGCCGATGCTGCTGGTCGCTGGCGCCGGGGTGCCGATGCTGCTGGTCGCTGGCGCCGCTCCAACCACTCTCACCTCGACCACCAGTGCTTCTTCTCGGCTCCTCTGTGCAGCCACAAACCAAGGCAGCAGACGTTCCATCTCCCCCTGGGGCACCGCAGGACAGTTGTGTGGTGCATATGCCCCTTTCCTCCTCGGCGAAATCCCCTTTCTGCTCCACAAGCTCCAGTTGCATTTTAACAGTTCTGCTTCTTGTTACCATCCTCTTCCCCGGACTGGGGATCCTCCAGGTGGCCATCCCCCTCTGGGTGGCCATCCCACCACTGCCACCAAATGTCACACTCTGCCCTTTAGTGTGGATAATGTGGGCCGAAGGAACTTTGTTTGATTCTCAAAACCACTCCAAAGTTGGAAAAAGTACTCAAAAAAACCCAAAATATTGAAAAGTAACAAGCAGAATCCTTGGTACTAGTAATGTGTTTTATTCACCTTTAGTGTTGAGACAGGAACAAGAACAGCAAGTATCTACAAAACTGGGCAGTTTGGCCTTGGGTCCCACACCAGTCCTGCATTGCCTGATTGCACTGGGAGGACTCCACTTTTATAATGCTAAGCCCCTCCCATGGACCATACCAATCCCTGAATTGATTCCACAATTACCCCAGTTAAACAATGTCCAGAGACATCACAGTTTTCATCTACACATTTAAAGTGTCACACAGACTACTGATCAAAATATCCACAGCATATAAACATAATTAGTACTCAATGTCCTATTTACATTGTTGGTAGGTTCCCTAGTGAACACATACCCACAGTTTGTTTGTTCCCTACTATGGAACCACCAGTCAATTATTCATCAATCCTCCCACAAACAATCACATAATATAACCCAAAAACATAACTCTACATCAAATAACACATTCAACCCTTAATGGTGATAAAATCAGTCCCAGTGGCAGGCTGAACTGCCACAGCCCCCCATACCCTTGCCTAGATCCGCCCCTGATATAGGCTCTGGCCTGATGCGTCACCAGTTCAAATCCTACTCATGACAAGATCTTTGCTGCATGTCTCTCCCTCTTTCCTGTCACCCTTCACTTCGGGTCACCTTTTTCCCCTTTTGAATCATGTAGGCTACTGTCATGTAATCATGTACTGTATTGTAGTGTTTTTCAACCTTTTTGATACCAGGGCCCGCTATTTATTCAGCATTTGAGCCACGGACCACAAACCATTTGATGACAGTCCACAAAACTAAAGATTTCTTTTGCTTTTGTCCACAACTCCAGGCTGTCCACAACTCACAGAGCTGCATTTCCTTTAATCTTCTACATTCTCTAGTTGTGTAGACTTGGGGCTGATTCAGATGATGAATAGTTTAACTCTTGAGTGTAAACATGAAACCAACTCTTGAGTGTAAATGAAATTATATTCACTTTATTCACTCTCAAGAGTTACATCTGGTTAACCAACTTTCCATTTGTAGCTGGGAACCACCTGGAATCCTCTCAGGGACCACTGGTGGTCCCTAGACGACCTGTTGAAACCCCCCACTTGCCAAGATAGGTCTGCTGGTCTCAGCACAGCGATCTTTCACAGATATAGTTGGTAACACCTATAGAACACAGTATATCGTTCCATCCTTTGTCAGTGATACCAGGCAGAGACCCATCATAATACTCAACACAGTTTTCTTCTGCATTAGGGTAAAGGCGCCTTGCAGGATCATTCTCTTCCCTATCAGGCTCACCAGGCATCCAAAACCTGCAGAAATAGGAATGTGGAATTAGTGCAATAGAACTGCGCAGTCCCGTCCCCTTGTGATGTCGCCCCTGTTCCAGAAACCAGATTCCCCATTCATTTTTCTCATAGACTTTTCGAAAATGATTCATAAAGATGATTACGCTGCGGACAAAGCCAACTCGGGTCGTGACAAATCTGGATGACACACACAAACTTTTGGGACAATCAAATAATTTCTAAGATGAAAAACTAGACAAAAACTGTTGTGTTGCGATGTTCTACTTCTTGCTAATTAGATATTGCATGATAATATTGTGGTGGTTGTCATGATTTGTCACGACCCGAGTTGGCTTTGTCCGCGGCGCAATCGTGTTTTTGTAACCATTTTCAAAAAGTCTATGAGTAAAATGGATGAGGATTCCATTTCTGGAACACGGCCGATGTCATGAAAGGGGTGGGACTGTGCAGCTCTATACTTATATGAGAAAGTTTTTGTAGGAATGTATAATGTTTTGTCACAAGCAGCAGGAGCACAGGCTCACAACACACACACACACACACACACACACACACACACACACACACACACACACACACACACACACACACACACACACACACACACACACACACACACACACACACAGATTTGCAGCATAATCTTTCATTCTTACATAGGTGTGGTCAGTGCTGTTCCGTCCACCCACTTGAATGACCCTTCAGTGATATTGTCAGTCAAACCCAGATGTATTCTCTTGTTGAAACTGGCAACCCATTCCTGGACAGAAAAAAATGGAAACTGATGGTCACTGATGTTGATACACACGCACACACACACACACACACACACACGCACACGCACACACACACACACACACACAGCCATCATACCTGTTTTTCTTTGCTCTTTATGGTGACCAGGTCAGAGTTTCTGTCCAGACACCACTGTCTGCTGTCCTCCCAGGTCTTCAGCTCAGTAGAGATGTAATAACACATACCGCCACTGTATGTAAATCCATCTCCTTCTAAATAATAAATAATAATAATTATATCAGACTTTGTTTTAGTATCCATTTTTCATTTTTTCTAAATTAATGACAGAATGGTGGTTTGTTGGTTGGTTGGTTAATACGATATGATACGATAATGTAAGCCATCATTCTTACGATAACAAAATGTAAATAAATACATATATTTTTAATGTTGTTTTAAAGGCCATGGCCTACTTGTGCGTGAGCAGAGCGAGCGACCAGAGAGCAAGTACGCCGACACCTCTAGGAGAAAATACTCATGACAGTACTTATAAACTAATGCATGCGAAAGGTTCCCCTCCTGTAAGCCTTTCATGTTATCTTACCTCAAAAAAATGTATTTGAACTTGTCTCCACCAGTACAGGGGCGTTTTTGCCATGCAGCCAATGAGAAGACTTACACCACAGCGATTGAGAATTGCACCCATTGTGATTTATGTAACACTAATGACATCATGGTGACGTAACAGTCACTCACCACACTGCTTCTTTCTCAGGCAGTCCTGATCTGCAGTCAGTTGTTTAAGACCTCTCTGTTGTTCTGTATGGAAACAACATCAAGAGGAGACCCACTCATTAAAACAGGAGGGGCCAGATCATTTTGCAACCTCAACCTGCGTTGCGGCCCATTTTTAAAAAAGCCACGACCGTTTTCCAAAACCATTGGTACCAATGCTAACCTGGTCATGACCTTTTTTAACGGTTTAACCTTTTCCCCCCTACGGTTTTGCACAAATACACAGAACCAAATTCAGAAATATTTTTTTAATTTAATAGTTTACAATGCGTAATATATACAATATACAGTATGTTTGGTGATGGTGTAACAAAAATAAAGTATTCTAGGCTTAATAATAGTAGTTATTATTATTAGTAGTAACGAGTATCTCTTAATGATTCAAAAAGTGTTATTATAAAACACCCTTCACTTAAATTAAAAATATACACATTAAAAATAAATGAATAAAAATACTCTCAATACCTCCTTTGTGTTTTTGCAGTTCATCCACTAGCTCTGAAATCTTTGTTTCGCTCGCAGACAGTCTGGAAGCCAGATCTGAAAACAGAATCACAGACCAGCTATAGATCTGAAAACAGAATCACAGACCAGCTATAGATCTGAAAACAGAATCACAGAGAGCAGCTATAGATCTGAATAGTAATGAGTATCTCTTAATGATTCAAAAAGTGTTATCATAAAGCACCCTTCACTTAAATTAAAAATAAACACATTGAAAATAAATAAATAAATAAATAAATAAATAAATAAATAAAAATACTCTAAATAAATAAATAAACACATTGAAAATAAATAAATAAATAAATAAATAAATAAATAAATAAAAATACTCTCAATACCTCCTTTGTGTTTTTGCAGTTCATCCACTACCTCTGAAATCTTTGTTTCACTTGCAGACAGTCTGGAAGCCAGATCTGAAAACAGAATCACAGACCAGCTATAGAGCTGAAAACAGAATCACAGACCAGCTATAGAGCTGAAAACAGAATCACAAAGAACAGCTATAGATCTGAAAACAGAATCACAAAGAGCAGCTATACTATAGATCTGAAAACAGAATCACAGAGCAGCTATAGATCTGAAAACAGAATCACAGAGCAGCTATAGATCTGAAAACAGAATCACAGAGCAGCTATAGATCTGAAAACAGAATCACAGAGCAGCTATACAATAGAGCTGAAAACAGAATCACAGAGCAGCTATAGATCTGAAAACAGAATCACAGAGCAGCTATACAATAGATCTGAAAACAGAATCACAGAGCAGCTATAGATCTGAAAACAGAATCACAGAGTAGCTATAGATCTGAAAACAGAATCACAGAGAGCAGCTATAGATCTGAAAACAGAATCACAGAGAGCAGCTATAGATCTGAATAGTAATGAGTATCTCTTAATAATTCAAAAAGTGTTATCATAAAGCACCCTTCACTTAAATTAAAAATAAACACATTAAAAATAAATAAATAAATGAATGAATGAATAAATGAATAAATAAATAAATAAATAAAAATACTCTCAATACCTTCTTTGTGTTTTTGCAGTTCATCCACTAGCTCTGAAATCTTTGTTTCACTCGCAGACAGTCTGGAAGCCAGATCTGAAAACAGAATCACAGAGAACAGCTATAGATCTGAAAACAGAATCACAGAGAACAGCTATAGATCTGAAAACAGAATCACAGAGAACAGCTATAGATCTGAAAACAGAATCACAGAGAGCAGCTATAGATCTGAAAACAGAATCACAGAGAACAGCTATAGATCTGACAACCATAGAGAGCAGAAAACTGTTGTGAAATTGTGGCACAAATCTTTTAAGAAACCAATCAATCTATCAATACCTGCAATCTTCTCATTGAGTTCTTGCACCTGGTTGTCGCTGGCAGCCAGTCTCTCTACCAGTGGTTGGACCACAGTGGTGGCCAGACTGGTCAGCCGGTCTCTGCATCTGAGCACCTCTCTCCACACCGTCTCCATGGGAGGGGCTGGGGGGGTGATGCCTCGCACTGAGTCTTGTCCCTGTGTGGGCACCCGCTTCTACCGTTATCAAGCGATAATTCCCAGGAAGCTGCTATCGAATAACTGCGATCTTATCTACTGATAACGGTGGAATCTGCTGGCGTGGACCCCACAGGACAGCAGCAGAGGGCATTATTTTACCCCAACCGCCCTCACACACACCCACACAAAACTCCCACCACGGGACACTGGCAATCAATTCAAGGACCACTTCATCACTTTTCAATGTATCTTCATATAATAGGTCCTTTTTTTGTCTACTCAGTCTGTGTCTCACAGGAGGGCTGTGGGCAGTTCAGAAACCCGTCCTCCAATGACATCATTGATGGGGAATCCAAGCTTGGAGAGAAATTGCAGGCTTTCAATTTGTGAAAAGTTGCAATACAAAAATGGCAGCCATCTCTTCTCCCGATGATACAAATATAAATATGTATTAGAAAAAATATTTACACAGAATGAGTAGGGAAAAAATTGTGGTATTTTATCATGTGCATTAGCGAGGGGGTTGAAAAGTGGTGAAGTGATCCTTTAATACAGTTGACACCACTATGTACTTATATTTCATACAACTTAAAAGTGCACTGAAACAAAAACAGTGGGGATTTTATTATGAATCCCACCTGAAGCGCTGGCTTGTGAAGTTTCAGAATGAGCAGTAATACATGTTCATACCGGTATACTGTACCATTGTGCTGGTGGATGCGTCCTCTGAGGCAGTGACAACAGTGAAGCACAGCAGCAGGAGAAAGGTGTGTCTACCGTACCACCACGACCTGGAAGTGATGGACGCCATGCTCCTTCACTAGCAGCTAATGAGTTAACAGAGAGAGACTACTAGTGTAGTTCTGAGTCTGGAACGCTCTTTGTGCTTCTTTTATACTGTACAAAGGGGGCGTGTGGGGGGGTTGTTGGGTTTATTGATTCAGGGCCATATTAGGAAATCTGATTACGGGAATGACATGGTGAGTCAGCAGTATACTTTGTCAACTATCAACATTGATCAAGACTGAAGCCAGCAGTCATGTTTTCCCTTGGACAGATAGTAGAAGCCCAAAGAGATATCCCCCTGAATGAGTGAAACAACAGGCTGTCAATAACTCTCTCTCTCTCTCTCTCTCTCTCTCTCTCTCTCTCTCTCTCTCTCTCTCTCTCTCTCTCTCTCTCTCTCTCTCTCTCTCTCTCTCTCTCTCTCTCTCTCTCTCTCTCTCTCTCTCTCTCTCTCTCTCTCTCTCTCTCTCTCTCGCGATTGATACAGCTAGCTCAGCAGATAATTGTAAAATATAGCAAGAATCATTTGAATCCAATTGTTTTCAATACTGCATGCCACACACAATTCTAAGATAGTGGACCCCAAAACCCAAGCTTAATTTTTGCCTACCCTATTTAAATATAGAATTCATAACACCCACACACGCACGCGCATACACGAGAGTGAGCCGTTGTAGAGGAGGTCTCTCAGCATGCGTGCATATGTTCCACTAGTTGATACAAAGAGCCGTACCTCTATTTGTCCACCGTCTGCTTTGGTTTGGAAACGGAACTGTTTTGACCTTTGAATGTACAAACAGGGCAGAGACCTAGAGATAATACAGGAAAGGGGTGCTGAGAGAGAGAGAGCGAGAGGGAGAGAGAATTACGTTGGCAAGGTAACGTTTATAGGAAAGAAACGCACACAATTCCTGGCTGAGCTGCACGTTTTGATGTACAGTACTGTATATATTGGTTTGTGGTTTGTTTGGAACTATGAAGGGTTCCATACAGGTGCACTATTCAGCCAATAGAGATGCACAGTGACGTCACCGCCCCGGTTCCGGAAGTCTTTTCCCAATTCATTTTTCTCATAGACTTTTCGAAAATAATTTATATCAAGACGATTACGCCGCGGACACAGCCAACTCGAGTCGTGACGAATCATGATGACACACACAAACTTTTGGGACAATAAAATAATTTCTAAGATGAAAAACGAAACAAAAAGTCTTGTATCATGCCGTTTTCTACTTCTTCCCAATTATATATTATATGACGATATTGTGTTTGTTGTCATGATTTGTCAAGACCTGAGTTGGCTTTGGCCGCGGCGTAATCGTCTTGATATAAATTATTTTCGAAAAGTCTATGAGAAAAATGAATGGGGAAAAGACTTCCGGAACCGGGACGGTGACGTCACTGCGGATCTCTATAGCCGTCATCACGTGCGTGCTTTTCAGCCAATTGCCGTCTCTGTTCAGCCTTAGCATTGGAAATCAACAGGATCTACTCTCCCTAATTATAGTACTTTAGCCTGAATCACTCAGACCTGGTGTATGCATTTTAATCAGGTCCAGTGATAACAGCCTGCTCTGTGATGGACATCTTAAAAAAGTGACATATCGGCACCAAAGTAGCCTACTGTACTGTATATACAAAGTACCAAAAGTAAAAATACAATTATAATTCTAGTGGAGCAAAACCACAAAGTACAGTTAAGTAAAATTAAGTACCGTATTGTCCCGAATATAAGACGACTCGTTTATAAGACGACCCTCATTTCTCAAGACCCATTTACAGAAAAAAGAATATTGAATGTCAAATAGTATAGGCCCCGAATATATGAACATAAAAACAGTCTTATATTCAGGCCAATAGGGTAAATACACTCAAAACACTGAATCAAGTACGTTACTTGAGTAAATGAACTGTATGAGGAATGTTATCCCATGCTCTCAAACACAGAGCCACAAGTCATTTATTTCACTTCAGCTGTAACTGACTGTTAAAAATGGCCCTGAGACAACATACTTTTACAACGTGTCAGAACGTAATGACAAAAAATAAATAAAACAAATCTCACTGTTGGCAGAAGTAGCTGAGTACCATTCAGCAGAATTAGAAGTATTTAGTGTAGTATTTCATGTTCAACAGATCAGCCAGAAAGCACTGGTATAAAGGAAAATGCTGCAGAATTATCTGGTGTCAGAGCTTGGCTTAGTGGACACACCCTTCCCGGATCCTGTGTCAAATGTAAGCAGATAATTGAGTAATTTAATGTACGACTTAACTAATCATTGCAATTATTCTGGCTGACACAGTGAGAGATTTAGATTTCAGTTGAATCTAATTATTAAACACTTGCCTGCTGTCCTGCTTTCAGTCCCCTTGGCATTGAAGCAGGGCAGTTTCCCAGCTTTGTGGATGAAGAGCAAAGGATGAACAAACAATGACATGCAAATCATTGTATATGTGATATCAATTGCAACTTGCATGCTATATGGCTGTAGTCGGGTTAGGACATAGGGAATGTTGCTCAGTGTAGTCACTATCATCACTACCAAGCTGATCAGAATAATGTTAAAAGCCCTTCTCTTCATGTTGTTTCCCTCCCCACTGTCCCTCTGTCCTTCTCCTGGTCCAGGCTGTTTCAGAGCTCTGAGGACCGAGAAGCAGCAGAAAGACACCACAGACATGCACACAATGCACAGGCCCAGAAATATATAGTAATTTAAGAACATAGTATAATAAAATAATATTACAATGCCCAAGACAATCACCGCCAGCCAGACAACACAGCAACAGGCCACTCTGTACCAAAGAGCTTTGTATCTGAGAAATACCACAGGGTGAACCACCGCTATGTAACGCTCCACACAGACACAACACTGGAACAATAGAACAGAGTAGTAGGCAAGAATAATACAAAATTGCATAACCATGTAAAAAATGAAGTTGCATGTGAAGAGCCACGCAAAGTAAAAGATTGCTCTCAATGAAGAGATGATCACAGATCCAGTCAAGTTGAGATAGAAGAACTCGGAGGCGATGGTCCCACCAGCTCCACTCAGGATCAGCCACACAACGTAGCTGTTGATGGGGAGACCCAGGATGAGGCTGAGAGAGTTCATAGCAGTTTGTACTGCCTGACTGGCGGAGTCGTCGGTGCCGTTTCCCAGTGTGTCATTCATGATTACATCTGTGTTTGCCTGTGACCCATTCAGGAGAGCAACAAATTAGAAATAATACTTCACTAAAACGTTAGGGTGGAAGTTGAGAATAGACCCACTAGAACTAAAAGTCAAATCATTTCATGTTAAGCATTATGCCTATAATAATGTTGCCATGTGTTATGACTCTGAGCTTGTAGATCGGCAATTTTCAACAACCAAGTGTAACATCACTATACAGTTCAATTCTACTAAATCAAATGCAGATTGAGGGCCCTATTTTGAGTTTCTTAAGTATCAGGTCTTATGACTTGGCAAAACTGTCTGGCTGTTTTGAGTGGCCATGCAAACAGCTTTGCCACACCTCCAAGTTTTGATCCTTAGTTCCTAAGTCATACTTAAGTAACTCAAAATAAGGCCCTTAAACATTTGACTAAAATATGACTAAAACAATATTGAGTTTATTAGTCAAAGATAATGATTAAGCAAAAATCAAACGTTGCTCTCATAAATAATAGGACTACTAAAATGATTTTACAGAATGAATGAGTATAATGACAATTAAACTAAACATTAAATAAAAAATCTCAAATTTATTTAAAAAACAAGTATCCAAATGAAAAATGAGTTCAAGGTTGAAGTGATCTCACATTTCGGATGCCAGCAGATTGTCTCAGATCTGTGAGTCTGGTGTTTTTTCGGTGAAGCCGTTTCTTCAGATCATCACTGTCTTCCTGACATCTTCCAAATGATGTCCTCTCTACGCTGCCTCCTCTAACCATTCCCTTCGCTCCTCCTCACTCCTCTGTGTTGCTTGTTATACAACTGATGTTAGTGTTTCCTCTGCCAGTGAAACACAGCTTGAACCACGGATATGTGATATACAGTATTTATGCTAAAATGCAAAATCTGTCCCCGACACAGAGCAGCAAGACGAGTTGTTGCTATTAATGCTATCACCACAACATTTGTCTCCTTAGTAAAAAAGTAAAGGGAAAAAATAAATAAGTTTTATGTGTAGTGCAACACTTCTGAGCTGACTAATGTCTCAAACATTTGTGCCCAGCACGACCGAGGTTGAGTCATTGCGGTCTTTTAATTTTTGTTTTATCATGAATTTCATTAATTTCGTGTGAAAGCAGGATATCTTAGCTACAATTTGAGACAGTGGTTGTTCAGTTTGACCCACCAGTCTTTGAGTTATATGGCTTATGGAGTAACATCTTGCAGTTGAGAAAGCGGGCATGAAAGTTTGGCTTTTGTGGCCTCTAACATTGCACCTATAGCCGCATGTTTGGGCATTTATTTCATATTTTCATGTCAAATTCAACCCTGACATTTATTTCAGACATGCTCGAGTATGTGAAGAGTCTGACTGTGCTATTAACTCATTTTGCATAAAAATAAAATAAATCAGTTTTTCTCCTCTACTGATCAGTTAGTCTTGACACTCAACTGACTCAACCTCAGTTAAAATTGGTCACATTTTAATCTTCAGTAGCTATTTAAATAAATTGCACATACTGTATATAGGCCACTATACAAAGGTATTAAAAAAGAGGAATTGGAAACAGTGAAAACCGACCATTTCCCATGGTCGTTTAGATGCCACCTGAGACACAGGGTTCCTGGCGGATGTTCTGACATCCCTGAGACAAAATGTGTTCTTTGTTTTATTACCGCATTGCATATGTATGAGCCGACTAGAATTCCCAATTTATATACAACAGGTCCTCTCTGAGAGGCATTACATCTACAAGACTCTGGCCTGAATCAAGCAGACCTGGTTTATGCATTTTAATAAGGTTTAATCAAAATACTGTATATACTGTACTATAGCCTACCAACTCATTGTGCAGAATATCCCCTTTTACGTTGAAAATGGTAAAGCAATTATTCTTATTTTTTAATTGTGAGCTTGTAGTTGTAATTCTAGGAGTAAAACTACAAAGTACAAGTACATGTTTTGAAATTTGTAAATGCTTAAATGTACATATACACTCGCAGATTTGAGTCAAATACTATACTCGAGTAAATATGAACTTAACATGGAAGTTCAGGCCATAAAACACAGAGCCAAAGCTGATTTATTTCACTCACCCACCGCACAATAATGTTAAAATGTTGTTATCAACAACATCCATTTACAGTGTGTCAAAAAATAATGATGTCAGAGCATGACTTGGCAGATAACCTTCCCAAATCCTGTACCAATTTAAGCAGATAATTAAGTAATTCAAGGTACAACAACGACTAATAATTTTATTTTTTCCCAAAAAGTGGAAGATTTATATTTAAGTTAAATCTAATTTACACACATGTCTGCTATCCCTTTTTCAGAGCCACTTGAAGCAGGACAGTTTCCCAGCTTTGTGGATGTAGAGGAAAGGATGAACGTACAATGACATTGCAACTATTGCATATGTGATGTCCATAGCAACTGTCATTTTCTTTGCCTTCAGTAGGGTTAGGATAAAGGGAATGTAGCTCATTGTAGTCAGTACCATCACTATCAAGCTGATCAGAATAATGTTAAAAGCCCTTCTCTTCATGTTGTTTCCCTCCCCACTGTCCCTCTGTCCTTCTCCTGGTCCAGGCTGTTTCAGAGCTCTGAGGACCGAGAAGCAGCAGAAAGACACTACAGAAATGAGCACAATGCACAAGCCCAGACACAGGTAACAACCCCATGACATAGACAAAGGATAATCAACCATCATTACAATGTCAAAGACAATCAGCAACAGCCAGACAACACAGCAACAGGCCACTCTGTACCAAAGAGCTTTGTATCTGAGAAATACCACAGGGTGAACCACCGCTATGTAACGCTCCACACAGACACAACACTGGAAAAATGGAACAGAGTAGTAGGCAAGAATAGCAAAAAATTGCATAACAACGGAAATAATGAAGTTATTTGTGAAGAGCAGTATTAAGTAAAAGACAGATTCCAGTGAAGAAATGAGCACAGATCCAGTCAGGTTGAGATAGAAGAACTCGGAGGCGATGGTCCCACCAGCTCCACTCAGGATCAGCCACACAACGTAGCTGTTGATGGGGAGACCCAGGATGAGGTTGAGAGAGCTCATAGCAGTTTGTAGTGGAATACTGATGGGGGTGATGGAGAAGTAGCTGTCGCTTCCCAGTGTGTCATTCATGTTTACACTGTTTGACCTGTGACCTGTTCAGAAGAGAAAGACACGATTAAAACTATGATGAAACAACCTTTTTTCATTGAGGGAAACTATATACTGTAAAGGCTAAAGAACAATAAAGGTATATGGCTAAAACAAATAAATATAGAATGATCATTTTGTGAACAAATTAAAGAGTAAAATGTTAGGGTGGGACTAGTGGAGAAGAGATCCACTACGAGTCAAGTCATTTTATGCTTGGTTGCATGCTGAAAGTAGTAGATTTACAAAGTTATGTTTTGTGTGAATTGTGAACTACAAGCTCACAACGCACAGCATAAGTTATTTTCAGCATGTAACCAATTGTAAAATAAGCCAAGATGTACGCCATCAAGGCCCACTAAAATACATAAAAGGTATACTAAATCAAATGTAATTTTAGTCTGACTAAAATATGACTACACAAAATTAAGTTTCTCTCCAAAGATTAGGACTGAGCTAAAATCATAATTTGCTGCCAAAATCAATAGTCCTGCTACAATGATGTCTGGATTTGACAGTTGACTGAATATAATTGCACAACCAAACAAAACATTTTAAAGTATTCTCAGCATTAATTATTCAAGTGAACAATGAACACTATAGTGATCTCACGTCTTGGATGCCAGCAGAGTGTCTCAGATCTCTAGTCAGGTGTTTCGGTGAAGTTGCTTCTTCCGTTCGTCACTGTCTTCCTCACGTCTTCCAAATGATGTCCTCTCTATGATGCCTTCTCTACCAATCATTCCATATTCAAACATATTCATTCCCTACTCCTCCCTCTCTCGTGTGTTCTCTGTATTGTAGAAACCACCTATCGCCTCCTGCAAGTTAAAACAACAAGAGTCAGGCCATGGATGAATGATTTAATATGCAAACTTCTGCCACCAACATCAATGTTTCCACTTGTTATTGCTGTCATCACATCATCTGATACCTAGGTCTAGACTGGATCATGTCTGATAGGATGCGTGACTTAGACATTTAAGTACAGATACATATAAGCCAATGTGTACCCATTCAGTGGAATGGGTACAGTGGAATGCCCAGTCTGTCCCACCAAACATGATGGCATGCAAAACAACCCATGATATTTCAAATTAAAGTGCCTATAATTAAAATGATTTGAAACACTACTTGCCCTTTGAGATTGGTTTCAAATGAGTCAAGGGGTTCACACGTCTTTGACTGTTGGTAGGGCATTCCACATTTTGGTGGCACATGAGCGGAAGGAATTAAGACCCTTGTTCGTGCCAAATCTGGGTTGGACATGGTTAATAGCACTCCCTCTGGTGTTGTGGGAGTGGACCACATTGACATTAAGGAAGTATTTGGACATGGGTACAACATGGGTACTTTGATAGCATATCGAATCTTGTGGACCAGACCCACTGCAAGATGTTGTACTCTGTCGTCAACCCTAAGCCAACCCAGAATGTCAAAGTGGGCAGGGGTGAGGTGGGTTCGGGGTGTTACTTCTGTTACTTCCGCCTCCTTTCTGCACACTTGTGCAAATCCTTTGTATAAACAATGTGATACGATATACTGTACATAGACCAAGGCCAAGGGATTATTTCTAACCTACACACCAAATGAACCTATATTTAGCGTGATTACTAAGTTTAAACCGAGTAGCACACTGTCTGGGTCTCGAAGGGGGTTTAAAAACAGATTGACTTGAAATGGTTTGGAGGACAGCACAGTGATGGGAATGACATATTTTTCATTTCACTGGAACTTAAAAGCTCATAGAGTGAAGTGAAAAGGTTCAAGGGCCAAGAGAAAATGGTAAGGGTCGCACCCATACCATTTACGGTTACAGGACTTTTTTTAGTCAAGTAAAGCATCAAAAATAACATCAGTTGTTGTTGAAGTTGCAACAGACACGCAGCATGCATAAAGCTAAAAGTCTGACTCAGAGAGTTTTCTGTTTTCAATGCTGAAATGCTGTTGGTTTAGTGGTGACACAACTGTAGTCACATAGTAGCAGTAGTAGTGTTTCAAATCATTTTAAATATAAGCACTTTCATTTGAAATATCTTGGGTTGTCTGCCATCATGTTTGGTGGAGCAGTCTGGGCGTCTAGGGGGGCATTGCCCCCCCATGCCCATGCCTAGATCCGCCCCTGATCTGACATCACACAACTGCAGACTGGACATGTCTGATTGAAGGCTAGGTGGACACTAGTGACATTTCCAAAATGTAAAAAAAAGATTGAGTGGAATGTCATCCCATGAAAACAAACACAGTGACAACAAACAACAGTGATTTATTTCACTTGCACCACAGCACTATCACTGCTACAAAATCTCAAGGGACAACATACGTTTACACTGGCAAAACAAGTGTGAAAACATTTTGAAAACTATTTAAACATTTTAATATGTCATTAATATACCTTAGAGATGTTGGGTGGGCATGATAAAGAAGTTCCCGGCCCCAATTCTGTATTTCCTAAAATGGAGGTCTGAAAAAACCATTAACATGGTGAAATACATCTGATGACATCATCAAGATGTATTTCACCATGTTAATGATTTTTCTTTCAGACCCCTTTTTCCTGAGAGTCTACAAATGGAACCAAATGGACCCGCTAGGGTCCATCCAGAGAATATTTTAGCAAGTGTTGAAAACAAGCACTGCTGGGCGAAAGTATTGCCAGATCATCATCAACATGCATTCAGTGGTGTAGACAATCTTAAAACCTGTGTAACAATATATCATGACAAAAAAGAGCATTTACAGTAATGACATTGTAATTGTCAGATAAACAGTTTTCACTACCATGATGTACAACAAATTGACTTATTTTCTGGAAGATGTAGATCTAAATTGAGAATCATTACACACATATGCTACCCTATTTTCAGAGACACTTGAAGCAGGGCAGTTTCCCAGCTTTGTGGATGTAGAGCAAAGGATGAACAAACAATGAGATTGAAATTATTGCATATGTGATGTTCATAGCAGGTACCATGGTCTTTGCCTGTAGTGAGGTTAGGACAAAGGGAATGTTGCTCAGTGTAGTCAGTACCATCACTATCAAGCTGATCAGGATAATGTTAAAAGCCCTTCTCTTCATGTTGTTTCCCTCCCCACTGTCCCTCTGTCCTTCTCCTGGTCCAGGCTGTTTCAGAGCTCTGAGGACCGAGAAGCAGCAGAAAGACACCACAGAAATGCACACAATGCAAAAGCCCAGAAACATGTACAAATTCCAGATTGAAAAACAAGGATCAACTATTAATATTCCAGTGCCTGTGACTACCATTGTCAGCCAGACAACACAGCAACAGGCCACTCTGTACCAAAGAGCTTTGTATCTGAGAAATACCACAGGGTGAACCACCGCTATGTAACGCTCCACACAGACACAACACTGGAACAATGGAACAGTGTAGTAGACAAGACCAATGAAAAAAGTCATAACCAGGTAAAGAATCAATTTCTGTGTGAAGAGCCATGCAAAGTAAAAGACCGCTCTCAGTGAAGAGATAAGCACAGATCCAGTCAGGTTGAGATAGAAGAACTCGGAGGCGATGGTCCCACCAGCTCCACTCAGGATCAGCCACACAACGTAGCTGTTGATGGGGAGACCCAGGATGAGGTCCAGAGAGTACATAGCAGTTTGTAGTGGAAGACTGACGGGGATGATGATGATGGAGGAGTAGGTGTCGTTTCCCAGTGTGTCATTCATGTTTAGGCTCTGTGTCTGACCTGGGGCCATTCAGAAGAGCAAAACATGTTGATTCTGTAATCTAAAACTTTCTTGAATGTTCATAAACTTTTGTTCATAGACTTTTTTTTTTCCACTGAGGAAAAACATATAAAAGCAAAATAACATCTAAGCTATATGGCTGAAAGTATTACTTAAATATAGCCTGAGAATATTGTCAACGAATTAAAACTAGAGTACTAGAGTAAAACCTTAGGTTGAAACTAGTGGAGAAGAGATCCACTCGATCTATAAGTCATGTCATGTTATGCTTGCTTGAACGTAGTAGATTTGCAAACTTATGCTGTGCTTTGATGCATTGTAATTTGTAAACATGTAGATCGACTATTTTCAGCATGTATCATGCTGAAATGCATCATAATACATGCCATCAAGGCCTGCCAAAGTACATAAAAGTGTACAAAATCAACTCTTAGATTTAGTCGATTGAAACTGCAACATTGTAGAGTACTAAAATATGACAAAATAGTTTTCAAGTTTTTTTCCGAAGATTATATGACTGAGCTAAAATCACAATTTGCTGTGAAAATCAATAGGCCTTCTACAATGATATCTGATTTGATAGATAACTGAATATAATGCCACAACTAAACTAAGAATTTTATTTTTTTCCTCAGCATTATTCTGAAAACAAATGAACATTACATAATGAAACAATGAAGTGATCTCACTTTTTGGAGTGTCTCAGATCTGAGTCAGATGTTTCGGTGAAGTCTCTTCTTCAGAATGCTACTGTCTTCCTCACGTCTTCAAAATGATGTCCTCTCTACGTTGCCTCCTCTAACCATTCCCTTCCCTCCTCTTCCTCTTCCTCCTCCTCCTCCCTCCACTGATTTCGATGTGTTCTCTGTGCTGCAGAAACCACCTGTCACCCTATGCAAGTTAAAACAACTAGCTGTCAAGTATGAACTATGGATTAATGGTTCAATATGCAAACTTCTACCACCAACATCAATTTCTTTTCACTTATTATTGCTGGCACCATAACGTCTGACAACTACGTGCAGACTGGATAATGTCTGATAGGATACAGTGACACGATAGGTTTGTGTGTGTGTGTGGGGGGGGGGGGGGGGGGTGCATGTGTAGCGTGTGGCTACAGCCTCTGTGGTGATGGCCGCCCCTGGAGCAAAATGATGTCCCTTTGGTCTGGTGGTTAAGATGTTGGACTTTCACACGGGAGACCCGAGTTCGAATCCCGGGCGTTAGGTCAAAAGGGAGGTGAGTGTAGCAGGTGGCTACAGCCTCTGTCGTGATGGCCTTCAAAGTCTAGTATCTGCCCCCGGACCATGGAGATGTCCCTTTGGTCTGGTGGTTAAGATGTTGGACTTTCACGCGGAGACCTGAGTTTGAATATCTGGTGTTGTGTGCGTGTGTGAGGGAGAGAGAAACGGGTTAGTGCAGGAGCAGTTGGGGAGCGAGACCCCACAATGTTTTTCACGGTGTAGTTTATGAATTGAACTGCTGCGTTTCCAATTGCTTCGGATGGCAGTGCAGTGTGAAAGCAAATCGCAGCAGATTAAATATGCAAGAATCATAACTTATCCACCCATTTGCATCAATATTGCCCATTTTTAGGCGAGAATGCAACCTCAAAGGGATACTTCAGATTTTTGGAACTTAAGTTGGATTAAAAACTATCCATTGATATAGTGGTGTCAAGTACGTTGTATAAATGTATTGCCAGAGTCCCGTGGTGTGAGTTCTGGTCACTGGGGCCATGCAGTAAATGTAATCCACAAAACTAACATAATTTGTATTGGTGAATTATTTCTAAAATATTAGGAACTCCTTCGTTCATTTTTTGACCATCCAATCACGTGGAACTACTTTTTGGGCGTTGTGATATGGACACAAAATACATTCACTGTGATAGAGGGGTAAAAAATGAACAAAGGATGTGCTAATATTTTAGGAATGGGTCAACAGTACAAACAACGTTAATGTGTGGCCCCAGGTGACCCCTCAAAAATGACCAGAACTACCTCATATTTCACCAACCCATAGCAGAACTCCCACCACAGGTGACACCACTATATTAATGTATTATATCGAGCTTAAAAAAATCTGAACTATCCCTTTAAGGCTCAAACATACTCCAGGGTGAAGTGACACCACAGAAATGCACACAATTAATGCAAAAGCCCAGAAACGTGTAAAAATTCCAGATTGACAAAGAAGGATCAACTATTACTATTCCAGTGCCTGTGATTGCCATTGTCAACCAGACAACACAGCAACAGGCCACTCTGTACCAAATTGCTTTGTATCTGAGAAATACCACAGGGTGAACCACCGCTATATAACGCTCCACACAGACACAACACTGGAAAAATGGAACAGAGTAGTAGACAAGAAAAATAAAAAAAAATCATAACCAATTTCTGTGTGAAAAGCCATACAAAGTAAAAGACCGCTCTCAGTGAAGAGATGATCACATTTTGAAAACTATTTAAGAGTGAAATGTCTTTGTTGCAGAAACATGATATTCAACAGGAACAGGTTGAATTATTTGGACAGTGGATATTCATACAAGCAAAGGCAGCAAACACTATACAAATCTTCCTCATCAGGGATTTGGTTATATTTCTCAGATACTTTGCTTTACTGCAAATAGATAAAAACCTGATTAGATACATAAACATAATGGCAAATAAAGATCATTATTTTTTCAATTTCATAGGTCTTTATTGGCATGAGAAAACACATGTGGTTGTTCTTTAGGGTGGTTGTGTTGCATCTGCCATTCTTTATCTGCTTTCGTTCTGTAGATCATCACAACACAGAGAATATTTTTTAGCAAATGTTGAAAACCAGCAATGCTGGGCGAAAGTATTGCCAGATCATCATCAACATGCATTCAATGATGTAGACCAGGGGTGCCCAACCTTTTTTGACCCAAGATCTACTTTTCAGCAGCCAACCCCTCCGGGATCTACCAGTCCAATATCAACATTTCAAACCACACGCATCGTTGCCAGCCTGCAGTAACTTCACAACAACACAATACTACTTTGTTTTACCACTTCTTTGTTTTACCACTTTACTTTATGTCCATATAAGCATAAAGTAACAGACTAACAGACTTGTCATAAATAGGCCTACAACAGTACAACATAAGTACAACAGACTTGGACAAACACTGCCATTGCAAATGCAATCATAATAAGAACAGTCCAGAATAGTCCATTATAAGTTGCAGAACAGTCCATTACACGTTGCAGAACAGTACTGTTGGCATAATTCACAGACAACAATCCTCCAAATGAGCCGCTTCGTAGACAGACAGACAGACATGCACGCACACACACACACGAAAATCGCTCTCTTTTTTTTTTCCAACCCATTTTTTTTCTTTCCCCTCACATCCCCCGAGATCTACCCGTGATCAGGCCGAGATCTACCGGTAGATCCCGATCTACTGGTTGGGCTCCCCTGATGTAGACAATCTTAAAACTGTGTATATATATATAATGAAAAAAAAAAATACAGTAATGACATTGTAATTGTCAGACAGTTTTCACTACCATGTACAACACATGTACAGTACATCATGATATTTTCTCTGACTATGTGTAAGATTTAGATTATAAATTGAGAATCATTACACACATATGCTACCCTATTTTCAGAGACACTTGAAGCAGGACAGTTTCCCAGCTTTGTGGATGTAGAGCAAAGGATGAACAAACAATGACATTGAAATTATTGCATATGTGATGTTCATAGCAACTTCCATGTTCTTTGCCTGTAGTGAGGTTAGGACAAAGGGAATGTAGCTCAGTGTAGTCAGTACCATCACTATCAAGCTGATCAGAATAATGTTAAAAGCCCTTCTCTTCATGTTGTTTCCCTCCCCACTGTCCCTCTGACCTTCTCCTGGTCCAGGCTGTTTCAGAGCTCTGAGGACCGAGATGCAGCAGAAAGACACTACAGAAATGCACACAATGCAAAAGCCCAGAAATGTGTAAAAATTCCAGATTGAAAAAGAAGGATCAACTATTACTATTCCAGTGCCTGTGACTAACATTGTCAGCCAGACAACACAGCAACAGACCACTCTGTACCAAAGAGCTTTGTATCTGAGAAATACCACAGGGTGAACCACCGCTATGTAACGCTCCACACAGACACAACACTGGAACAATGGAACAGAGTAGTAGACAAGAAAAATGAAAAAATTCATAACCAGGTAAAGAATCAATTTCTGTGTGAAGAGCCATGCAAAGTAAAAGACCGCTCTCAGTGAAGAGATGATCACAGATCCAGTCAGGTTGAGATAGAAGAACTCTGAGGCGATGGTCCCACCAGCTCCACTCAGGATCAGCCACACAACGTAGCTGTTGATGGGGAGACCCAGGATGAGGTTGAGAGAGTGCATAGCAGTTTGTAGTGGAAGATTGATGGGCATGATGATGATGGAGGAGTAGGTGTCGTTTCCCAGTGTGTCATTCATGTTTAGGCTCTGACCAGGGGCCATTCAGAAGAGCAAAACATGTTGATTCTGTAATCTAAAACCTTGAAAAATGTTCATAGACTTTTTTTCCACTGAGGAAAAACATATAAAAGCAAAATAACAACAGCCGCCCACAATATGGCTAAAAGTATTACCTAAATATAGCCTGAGAATATTGTCAACAAATTACAACTAGAGTACGAGAATAAAATCTTACGTTGAGACTAGTGGAGAATAGATCCACTCGATCTATAAGTCATGTCATGTTATGCTTGGTTGCATGCTGAACGTAGTAGATTTACAAACTTATGCTGTGCTGTGATGCATTGTAATTTGTAAACATGTAGATCGGCTATTTTCAGCATGTAACCAAGTGTAAAATAAGTAAGCCATCATAATACATGCCATCAAGTGCTGTACATAAAAGTGTACAAAATCAACTCTTAGATTTAGTCGATTGAAACTGTAACATTGTAGAGGACTAAAATATGACAAATAAGTTTTTTTTCCCGAAGATTATGACTGAGCTAAAATCACAATTTTCTGTGAAAATCAATAGGCCTTCTACAATGATTGACTGAATATAATGCCACAACTAAACTAAGCATTTTTATTTTTTTTCTCAACATTATTCTGAAAACAAATGAACATTACATAATGAAAAAACAAAGTGATCTCACTTTTTGGAGCGTTTCAGATCTCTGAGTCAGGTGTTCCGGTGAATTCTCTTCATCAGAACGTCACTGTCTTCCTCACATCTTCCAAATGATGTCCTCTCTACGTTGCCACCTCTAGCCATTACCTTCCCTCCTCCTCTTCCTCCTCCTCCTTCCACTGATTTACGTGTTTTCTCTGTGATGCAGAAACCATCACACCTCATGCAAGTTAAAACAACTAGCTGTCAAGTCTGAACTATGGATTAATGGTTCAATATGCAAACTTCTGCCACCAACATCAATTTGTTTTCACTTATTATTGCTGGCACCATAACATCTGGCAACTACGTGCAGACTGGATAATGTCTGATGGATACAGTGGCACGATAGTGTGTGGTGTGTGTGTGTGTGGGGGGGGGGGGGGGGGGGGGGGGGGGGGGGGCATGTGTAGCGTGTGGCTACAGGTAAGATGTTGGACTTTCACACGGGAGACCCGTGTTACATACATTGGTGCCGTGACCCGTGGAAGGAGGTCAAAAGGGAGGTGAGTGTAGCAGGTGGCTACAGCCTCTGTCGTGATGGCCTCCAAAAGTCTAGTATCTGCCCCCGGACCAAGGGGATGTCCCTTTGGTCTGGTGGTTAAGATGTTGGACTTTCACATGGAGACTTGGGTTTGAATCTCTGGTGTTACGTGTGTGTGTGTGTGTGTGTGTGGGGGGGGGGGGGGTGTGTGTGTGTGTGTGTGTGTGTGTGTGCGCGTGTGTGCGTGTGTGCGCGTGTGCGCGTGTGTGCGTGCGTGCGCGCGGGTGTGTGTGTGTGTGTGTGCGGGTGTGCGTGCGTGTGTGTGCGTGCGTGCGTACGTGCGGGTGTGTGGGAGAGAGAAACGGGTTGGTGCAGGAGCAGTTGGGGGCGAGACCCCACAATGTTTTTCATGGTGTAGTTTATGAATTGAACTGGTGCGTTTCCAATTGCTGTGGATGGCAGTGCAGTGTGAAAGCAAATCGCAGCAGATTAAATATGCAAGAATCATGCCCCCCTAAATACCCAGTCTGTCCCCCCAAACACGATGCCATGCAAAACAACCCAAGATATTTCAAATTAAAGTGCTTATATTTAAAATGATTTGAAACACTACTATTGCTACTAACTACAATTTTGGCACCACTAAACCAACAGCATTTCATCATTGAAAACAGAAAACTCTCTGAGTCAGACTTTTAGCTTTATGCATGCTGCGTGTCTGTTGCAACTTCAACAACAACTGATGTTATTTTTGATGCTTTACTTGACTAATACAAGTCCTGTAACCAAAAATTTAATGGGTGCGACACCCCCATGCCATTTTCTCTTGCCCCTCCAACATGTTCTCTTGCCCCCCCAAATGGGACATGTTAGATCCGCCCCTGGTGACCCCTCAAAAATGACCGGAACTACCTCATATTTCACCAAAACCAGGGAAGAACTCCCAACACAGGACTCAATTAATATAGGTGACACCACAATATTAATGTAAATCAAACCACAGCACTATAACTGCTAAAAATGTTCAAGGGACAACATATGTTTACACTGGCAAAAAAAAAAGTCTGAAAACATTATGAAAACTATTTAAGAGTGAAATGTCCTTGGTGCAGAAACATGCACAGGTTGAATTATTTGGACAGTGGATATCTAGTCTAGTCTAGTCTATCTAGTCTATCTACTGTCTGTCTGTCTGTCTCTGTCTGTCTGTCTGTCTGTCTGTCTGTCTGTCTGTCTGTCTGTCTGTCTGTCTGTCTGTCTGTCTGTCTGTCTGTCTAGTCTGTCTGTCTGTCTGTCTGTCTGTCTGTCTGTCTGTCTGTCTGTCTGTCTGTCTGTCTGTCTGTCTGTCTGTCTAGTCTAGTCTAGTCTATCCGAGAGCGGTACAATGCGAGAGCAGCCCTGACCGTTTATCTGTTCGCCTTTGTGGTTCTTCTCCTAGTAAACCATAACATTTGCACGGATCTCACCATGCACAAAGCCTCCAGTGGCGATGTCCACACAACATTGTCATATATACTGTACACTGGCCATTTTTTATGAAAATCATATTTGTGCAAGTCCAACGCCCTGACTACGGCAAATTTCCCATCTAAGATCCCCGGCTATGGCTTTGGCTCCAACCTCTGGAACCGCCCCCCTTTGGCCTTACAAATAGACAGCATTGCGATATTGATCAGCCCATAGAGTCCATTGCATTTAGTGTAGAAGAGGCGCCATTGGACTGCCTCCATGAAGTCAACAGAGTTGAGTTAACTGCATGTATTGCATGCAGTTGCTGCCGGGCTAAGCTACTGTGACGTCAAAATCGTCACACTTTTGGACCACACCAGAGCCATATATAGTAGGCTATAGACAGAGTTACGCCAACTCTGTTCACTTCATGGGGCCAGTCCAATGGCGGTTATTCTACATAGACCTCTAATATCAAAGGGTACAACAAATAGGAAGTCCCGGCACTGAAGCAGGCACTCAGGCAACAGCACAGTTATAATGATCTTAAATGCCTTTATTTTAGATACATACACTACATAAACAATGTATCAGCATGCATTCAACATGCAACATGCATTCAATGACGTAGAAAATCTTAAAACCTGTGTAACAATATATAATGACAAAAAAAGAACATTTACAGTAATGACATTGTAATTATCAGATAAACAGTTTTCACTACCATGATGTACAACAAATTGACTTATTTTCTCTGACTATGTGGAACTAATAATTACACACATCTGCTACCCTGTTTTCAGAGGCAGGACAGTTTCCCAGCTTTGTGGATGTAGAGCAAAGGATGAACGAACATTGACATTGAAACGATTGCATATGTGATGTTTATAGCAACTACCCTGTTCTTTGCCTGCAGTAGGGTTAGGACAAAGGGAATGTTGCTCAGTGTAGTCAGTACCATCACTATCAAGCTGATCAGAATAATGTTAAAAGCCCTTCTCTTCATGTTGTTTCCCTCCCCACTGTCCCTCTGTCCTTCTCCTGGTCCAGGCTGTTTCAGAGCTCTGAGGACCGAGAAGCAGCAGAAAGACACCACAGAAATGCACACAGTGCACAAGCCCAGAAACATGTAAAAACTCCACAGTGGAGACGAAGGATATAATATTCTTATTCCAGTGCCTGTGACTACCACTGTCAACCAGACAACACAGCAACAGGCCACTCTGTACCAAATTGCTTTGTATCTGAGAAATACCACAGGGTGAACCACCGCTATGTAACGCTCCACACAGACACAACACTGGAACAATGGAACAGTGTAGTAGACAAGAAAAATGAAAAAATTCATAACCATGCGAAGAACCAATTTCTGTGTGAAGAGCCATGCAAAGTAAAAGACCGCTCTCAGTGAAGAGATGATCACAGATGCAGTCAGGTTGAGATAGAAGAACTCGGAGGCGATGGTCCCACCAGCTCCACTCAGGATCAGCCACACAACGTAGCTGTTGATGGGGAGACCCAGGAGGTTGAGAGAGCTCATAGCAGTTTGTAGTGGCAGACTGATGGGGGTGATGATGAAGGAGTGGGTGTCATTTCCCAGTGTGTCATTCATGTTTAGAGTCTGTGTCTGACCTGGGGCCATTCAAAAGAGTAAAACATGTGATTCTGTAAACTAAAACCTTCTGGAAAAATGTTTCTAAACTTTTTTTTTTCACTGAGGCAAAAACAAAACAAAACAAAAGCAAAATAACAACTAAGCTGTATGGCTAAAACTATTATAAAACTATTATACACTGAGATTAATGTCAACAGGTTGGGACTAGTGGAGAAGAGATCCACTAGAACTATAAGTCATGTCATGTTATGCTCGGTTGCATGCTAAACGTAGTACGTTGTAGATTTACAAACTTATACTGTACTGTGATGCATTGTAATTTGTAAACATGTAGATTGGCTATTTCCAGCATGTAACCAAGTGTAAAATAATTAAGCCATAATACATGCCATCAAAGGCCTGCCAAAGTACATAAAAGTGTACTAAATCAACATTTAGATTTAGTCTATTGAAACTGCAGCATTGTAGAGGACTAAAATATGACAAAATAAAATCAAGTTTAGTTTTTGAAGATGATTATGAGGAAGATCAGTTGACTGAATATAATGCCACAACTAAACTAAACATTTTTATTTTTTCCTCTGCATTATTCTGAAAACAAATGAACGATGCATAATGAAACAATGAAGTGATCTCACCTTTTGACTCAGGTGTTCCGGTGAAGTCTCTTCTTCAGAATGCCACTGTCTTCCTCACCTATTTCAAATGATGTCCTCTCTATGTTGCCTTCTCTTGCCATTCCCTTCTCCTCCTCCCTCCACTGATTTTCGTGTTTTCTCTGTGATGCAGAAACCACCTGTCACCTCATGCAAGTTAAAACAACTACTGTCAAGTCTGAACTATGGATTAATGGTTCAATATGTAAACTTCTGCCACCAACATCAATTTGTTTTCATGTATTATTGCTCTCACCATAACATCTGACAACTACGTGCAGACTGGGTCAAGTCAAACTAGAGGTGTGTGTGCATGCGTGCGTGTGTGCGTGCATGCGTGCGTGTGTGTGTGTGTGTGTGTGCGCGTGTGCGCGCGCGCGTGTGTGTGTGTGTGTGTGTGTGTGTGTGTGTGTGTGTGTGTGTGTGCGCGCACAAGTGTGCGTTGTACTCCTAAATCCGTCTAACTTTAACTATAGGCCTATTGCAGGGGTCCGGGGACCACCAGTGGTCCTTGAGAAGGTTCCAGGTGGTCCCCAGGCTAAATGATGGAAACCAGATGTAACTCTTGAGAATGTAAAAATGCACCCCAAATGGACCCTTGCGAGTCCATTTGGGGTGACCGAGTTTTTGCATCTCGAGCACCCCAGCTCTGGAACGCTTTGCCCCAAGCCCTTAGATTAGCGGAGTCAGTGTCATCGTTAAAATCTGGTTTAAAAACCTATTTGTATTCTAAGTGTTTCTGTTAGCCTTTATCCCTTATTTTTCTGTATTCTTGGTTTCCGATATGTGTGTTGTCCTGTTGTCAATGGATGTTTTGTGTTGTTTTGTCCTTTCTGTTGTATGTTCTATGTAGTGTTATTATATGCCTGCAATCTGTAAAGCACTTTGTGACCTATTGTCTAGAAAGGTGCTATATAAATAAATTTAATTCATTCATTGGAATTCTGGATAAAATCAAAAGAATTCTTTAATTTTAGGTCTTTGGTGTGAAAATGTAATCAAATGGTGGTCTGTGGCTCAAATGCTGAATAAATGGTGGTCCCTGGAGTCAAAAAAGTTGAAAACCCCTGGCCTATTGGATTTCACTGTATATATATTTTTAAATTGAACAAATTGATAAAGGCCCCTGCTGCATTTTCAACTGCTGCAGATGACAGTGCAGTGTGAAAGCAAACCGCAGCAGGGCCCTAGTTGATTTACCAATGCGACAACACCATTCAGAGGGAAAACCGGAGGAGAGCCGTTTGAATGCATTGGATTGCATGGGTGTGAATGGGACAGACAAAAAGAAACTTGTCGCCAATTCTGTTCCAAATGAAAGTCAGCAACGGGATCATTATCAGACGATGCGCTCGGACTAATGGTGAAATCTACATTTCGTCGTGATACGAGCCGTCGTCGTGACCGGCGGGCGTAACCTAACGGGAAATCCACGAGCAGCACGAGAACGGCGTGAAGAGAATTAATGCCTGGAGAAAGCATGAATTGCCCTGCTTTTGACTCCTCTGATTTCGGGGTATTGTCTCTGTAGCAGTAGCTTGCTCTAACCTGAAATCATTTTGGCCTAGAGGGGCAGGGACGCGCCAGTAGATCTGATTTGATCTCACTGATGTGTTCTCATCCCTGGCCCCTACCCTGTCCCTCCATTGCTGTGTTACATCACATCATTTCGAGCGACGCACACCTGGAATGGTTGACTCCTACTTCTAGGCCACCGTGGTTAACAGTTTATTCCAGGCAATCCCTTTTCGTGCAACGTGAACCAAAATAGGCAGCGGTGGATGCATGATTCAATATGATTCAATATCAAAAATGTAAAAAAAAGAGAGAAATGAATTTCACATGCATTGTTGCTGAAATGCTGAAACACAGCCAAAAGTGATTTATTTCACTTTTTTATTTCACCCACAGCACCATAACTGCAACAAATTGTCATGGGAAGATACTGTATGTTTACATTGGCAAAACACAATGAAAACAATTGATTCAAAGAAAAATACATGTAACCCTTGCAGAAACATATATTCAGCATACTGTAATTGGAAATGTTTATGAACAGGTTAAATTATTTAGACAGATCAGCCAGACACACCGCACTGGAATGAAGAAAAATGCTACAGCAGTAACTGGTGTCCGAGCATGGCTTGGTGGACACACCTTTCCCAGATGCAAATTCTATATATACAGTATATGACAAGAATATGCATAGTTTTCTCTACCATGTGAAATTCAATGTAGAACAACTTAAAGGTACTGTATTCAGTGATTTCACTTAATACAAATTGTTTTTTTTTTCTTCTTCTTTTTTTGGATAATTCTCTCCATCCTTATATGGAGTGTGCTGACAGGGGAGGAGGGTGCATGGCCTTATTGCACATTTGTTTCTTGTTTTTTTTTGCTGTCTCCACCAGGCCGAAGGCATGGTGGAGAATATGTTTTGCCCTCCGTCCGTCCGTGTTTGTGTCAGTCCGTCTGTTACCAGGAAATCTCGGCGCCGTTAACCCGATCGATGCCAAAATTTGCACACACACTCCCTGGATGCCAACGATGAATCTCTACACCAAAATTTCCAGAAGAGCCCATCATAGCGCCACCAGGAGGCAGATGCTTGCATTTCTTGGGGCAAAAATCTGTGTGTGCATCCGTCTGTTACCAGTTAATCTCCCAAACCGTTAACCCAATCGATGCCACAATTTGCACACATACTCGCTAGATGCCAACCATGAACCTCTGCTGCAAGTTTTCCACAACGGCATGTTATAACGCCACCAGGAGGCGATTAGTGGCATATTTTTACAAAAAATTGTGTGTGTGTCTGTCTGTTACCAGCTAATCTCCCAAACCATTAACTCGATCGATGCCACAATTTGCACACACACTCCCTGGTTGCCAACCATGAACCTCTGCCCAAAGTTTCCACAACGGCATGTTATAGCGCCACCAGGAGGCCGATTTTTGCCATCTTTTTGCAAAAATATATGTGTGTGTCCGTCCGTTACCAGCTAATCTCCCAAACCGTTAACCCAATCGATGCCACAATTTGCACACACACTCCCTGGATGCCAACGATGAATCTCTACTCCAAATTTTCCAGAAGAGCCCATCATAGCGCCACCAGGAGGCAAATGCTTGCATTTTTTGGGGCAAAAATCTGTGTGTGCGTCCGTCTGTTACCAGCTAATCTCCCAAACCGTTAACCCAATCAATGCCACAATTTGCACACATACTCCCTAGATGCCAACCATGAACCTCTGCTGCAAGTTTTCCACAACGGCATGTTATAACGCCACCAGGAGGCCGATTAGTGGCCTCTTTTTACAAAAAAATTGTGTGCCTGTCCGTCTGTTACCAGCTAATCTCCCAAACCGTTAATCCGATCGCTGCCAAAATTTGCACACACACTCCCTGGATGCCAACCATGAAGCTCTGCTCCGAATTTTTGGCCAGGCCTATTATAGCGCCACCAGGAGGCCGACTTTTGCAATTTTTTGGCAAAAATCTGTGTGTGTGTCCGTCTGTTACCAGCTAATCTCCCAAACCGTAAACACGATTGATGCGACCATTTGCACACACATTCCCTGGATGCCAACCATGAACCTCTGCCTCAATTTTTTCACAACAGCCTGTTATAGCGCCACCAGGAGGCTGACTTTTGCAATTTTTGGGCAAAAATCTGTGTGTGTGTCCATCTGTTACCAGCTAATCTCCCAAACCGTAAACGCGATTGATGCCACAATTTGCACACACATTCCCTGGATGCCAACCATGAACCTCTGCTCCAAATTTTCGGGCAGGGCCTATTATAGCGCCACCAGGAGGCCGACTTTTGCAATTTTTTGGCAAAAATCTGTGTGTGTGTCCGTCTGTTACCAGCTAATCTCCCAAACCGTAAACACGATTGATGCCACAATTTGCACACACATTCCCTGGATGCCAACCATGAACCTCTGCTCCAAATTTTTGGCCAGGGCCTATTATAGCGCCACCAGGAGGCCGAATTTTGCAATTTTTTGGCAAAAATCTGTGTGTGTGTCCGTCTGTTACCAGCTAATCTCCCAAACCGTAAACGCGATTGATGCCACAATTTGCACACACATTCCCTGGATGCCAACCATGAACCTCTGCTCCAAATTTTTGGCCAGGGCCTATTATAGCGCCACCAGGAGGCCGACTTTTGCAATTTTTTGGCAAAAATCTGTGTGTGTGTCCGTCTGTTACCAGCTAATCTCCCAAACCGTAAACGCGATTGATGCCACAATTTGCACACACATTCCCTGGATGCCAACCATGAACCTCTGCCTCAAATTTTTCACAACGGCCTGTTAGAGCGCCACCACGAGGCCGATTTTTGCCATCTTTGTGCAAAAATCTGTATGTGTGTCCGTCTGTTACCAGCTAATCTCCCAAACCGTTAACCCAATCAATGCCAGAATTTACACACAGACTCCTGGATGCCACCATGAACCTCTGCTCCAAATTTCCAACTCTGTTATAGCGCCACCAGGAGGCCGATTTTAAAAACATGATGAACAGCAGGCAATTTACATAAAATCTTTAACACGCTAAAATACTAGGCTGAGAAAAATATTCTCTCTAATATCCACTCTTTTCACAATGGCTTGTTACAGCGCCACCAACAGGTGAACATTTGCAAAACACATTTTTGGACAAAATGCCTCAAATCATCTAAATGCTAAAGCCATACGAAGAAATGGAACCCTTTTAACATTGGCATATTATAGCGCCACCAGGAGGCCACAACCTGAACTGGCCTGGTGGAGACCTGTGCCCAGAAGGGCACTTTTTTTGTTTGTTTTGTTTTCCTCCCAAATATCCCAAATCACTGAACGCTCCTTTAACTAACTAGAAACATTGTAACAAAAAAAGAGTTGCATATACAGTATAGGCCCCTCCCACAAGGTTTGCTGACCAATTACTTAGGATTTAAATGTGTTCCCACACACCTCCATTCACACGTCCATTCATGTGGAATTTTGGAGGGGATTTATTGCCCAGAAATTATGTTTTAGGTTTTTGGGCACATGTCTGCACAAAGCAGGGCAGTTTCCCAGCTTTGTGTATGTAGAGCAAAGGATGTACGAACAATGACATTCTAGCTATTGCATATGTGATGTTCATAGCAACTACCATGTTCTTTGCCTGTAGTAAGATGAGAACATAGGTAATGTAGCTCAGTGTAGTCAGTACCATTACTACCAAGCTGATCAGAATAATATTAAAAGCCCTTCTCTTCATGTTGTTTCCCTCCCCACTGTCCCTCTGTCCTTCTCCTGGTCCAGGCTGTTTCAGAGCTCTGAGGACCGAGAAGCAGCAGAAAGACACCACAGAAATGCACACAATGCACAAGCCCAGGCATGTGTAACAAATCAATAATCCATGGGAAACAGAATCAGCTATTATTACAATGTCTAAGACAATCACCACCAGCCAGACAACACAGCAACAGGCGACTCTGTACCAAAGAGCTTTGTATCTGAGAAATACCACAGGGTGAACCACCGCTATATAACGCTCCACACAGACACAACACTGGAACAATGGAACAGAGAAGTAGGCAAGAACAGTAGACAATCTCTTAAACATGTAAATAATGAAGTTGTGTGTAAAGTAAAGTGCAAAGTAAAAGACAGCTTCTAGTGTAGAGATGAGCACAGATCCAGTCAGGTTGAGATAGAAGAACTCGGAGGTGATGGTCCCACCAGCTCCACTCAGGATCAGCCACACAACGTAGCTGTTGATGGGGAGACCCAGGATGAGGTTGAGAGAGTTGATAGCGATTTGTAGTGGAGGATTGATCACTGATTGCTGGATGATGGAGGAGTTGGTGTCGTTTCCCAGGGTGTAATTCATGTTTAGACTGCATTTGCCCTGTGACCCGTCCAGAAGTGCAAGGCATGATTAGAAGTGATTTTGTCAACTAAACATTTGATGACCCTAACCCTAACCCAAAATGTGATACTTTGATACCAAAGTATGTATGTACCTGTACAAATACTTCCCTAATGTAAGCAAAGTCCTCTCATACAAAACCAGAGGGAGTTTAACAAACCATGTGCAACCTGGATTTTGTACAACCAAGCCTTTCTCCACTGAAGAAAACTATATAAAAGCTAAATAACAAATAAGCTATTTATTAATAGTTTTAGCTACAGCTAAACATTTACTAAATATACAATTTTGCCTACAAATTAAACGTAAAGAACTAGATTAAGATGTTGTTTAGTGACTAGTGGAGAATCCACTAGAACTAAAGTAAAGTCATTTTATCTTAGCTGCGTGCTGAACGTAGCAGATCTACAAGCTTATCTTGTGCTGTGATGCCTTAAGAGCATGTAGATCGGTGATTTTCAGCATCCATCCAAGTGTAAAATCAGCCACTATGATGTACTGTATATACCATCAAGGCATGCCAAAATACATCAACTAAATCAACTGTAGAGTTAATCCCCTAAGCATTTCAGATTATTAAAATACAAGTAAAACTAAAACGGTATCACTCCAAAGACATGACTAAGCCAAAATCAAAATTTGCTGTGAAATAGGCCAACATAATATGTAATGTAATTACAAAACAAAACATTTTAAACTATTCTCAACATTCTTGTGAAAACAAGAAGAATAATCAAACAAACAATGAGCAAAAGTTTAAAGTGATCTCACGTTTTGCCAGCAGTGTGATCTCTGTCTCTTCTTCGGTCAGATCGTCACTGTCTTAATGTTTTTCTGATATCTTCCAAATTCCTCTGTACGTTGCCTCGTCTAACCATTCCCTTCCCTCCTACTTCCTCCACCGTGTTGCTTGTTGTGCACCTGATTTTGGTGTTTTCTCTGTAGAAACCACCTCTATTCAGCTCCTGCCAGTTAAAACAACAAGCAGTCAGCTTGAACCATGGATGCATAATATATGTATGCTATGCAAACTTCTGTCCCCGACATCAATGTTTTCACTGAAGGCAAGACCTTTTGGAGCTGTTGTTGTTATTGCTGTCACCACAACATCTGACACCTATAGACTGGATTGTGTCCATGACAGGACACTACAATTTTATACATCTTGTTTATGCTCAAAAATGACTGCAACATACGGTGTGCCACTAGTATTACTACTATAGTATTGGCTACTATTCCATTTTAAAGTGTTTTATTGATTTCCCCAAGTTTTCCAACTTGGGGAAAGATGTGATTACATAAACATTTTATAGGGAATAACTTTCCTTGCTGGGGAGGGAACCCGTGACCTCACAATAACTAAATGCTTACATTTACCTGTATTTGCAGGTGATTTATTTCCCGAAAAGGTTGTCCAGTTGTTATTTTGAGACGTGGTGAGAGAGGATATAGAGTATATAGCAAGAAATTCCATTTTGAACTTCCATTTTGGAGTGATGGAATAGGTGAATTTGAACAACATCCCATAGCTCCATAGCTACACTACACAGTTTATGTTTTTGCCAAAGGAGTTTTTCTGTCTTTCTTTTATATATATATATATATATATATATATATATATATATATATATATATATTTATATATATATATATATATATATATATATATATATATATATATATATTATATATAATGTTATGCATTGAGTGTATGCAAGCCTTGCCATTTGCACTCCTCCACCACTGTAGAGGGTGTGCATGCTCACATCTTGAAATTACCCAAATAACTGTTTTCTAAATCTGCACCCAATTTTATTGAAAATAAAATAAAATTTCTATAGCAAATAAATATACTATCATTAAATTATGTACAGAACCACTAAGTCTGTACAGAACCACAATTTGAGGTTTTACCTGTCCCAATGCACTAATTCAAAATGCACAATGTAATAAATAAGTAAACAAAAATGATCTTTTAGAAATTGTGAGCTATATCATTCATTCTCAAATGGCTGAAATATAACAGAGCTGGTGTCTGAAGAACTTGGAACTAAAGATTTAATATACAGTAATTCTCGGGTAACACTTTAAACGAAGGTCCTTGTTATAAGCGCTTATAAGCGCTTATTAACAGCTTATAAGACATGTTATAAGCGCTTATAAGCGCTTATAAGACATTTGTAAGACATGAATTAACTGTTTATAAGTAGGTTACAAGACACTTATGTACCTTGTTATAAGTGCTTATTAACGTTTATAAGACATTTATAAGCTATGTGTTACCTGTTATAAGGTCGTTACAAGATACTTATTAATAGTTTATAAACATTTATGGGGAGTGTTAATAAACACATCATTAACTGTTAATAAGACATGTAAAACTGTTAACAAATTATTTATAAGACACTTGTTAACGTTATTATTTGCTTATAAGAATTTAACAAACACATTTATGAACTGTTAATAGGAAATTTAGAAGGCACTTATTAAACCTTATTAATATGTTTATAAAACACTTAATAACCGTATTATTTGTTTATATGCATTTATAAATCATTTTACATACATACACCATTAGGCTCCTTGTTATAAGGGTAGATTGCTAGGATATTTATTTGACTTAATGAGACATTTATAAAACCTGCATTAAATGTTATAAACTAATTATAAGACACTTACTATCCGTTTGTGCACATTTATAGGAATTTACTATACACATTTAATAACTATTATTTTATTATTTATAAGACATTAACAAAACACCTTACTTGTTTATATAACATTTATGGTACGCTTTATGAAACCAAAGGTGCTTGTTCCAACTTCGTTCAAAGTGAAAACAGGAGGGTGAAGAGAACTTATAAACCTTTCATCTTGTGTTTATTAAGAACTCAAAATTGTTTACAAACATGGACAGGCGGTTAACAATGCATTTATAAACACGTTGATAGGCATTTTGGAGGCACTTTGTTTAAAGTGGGAACCGCATTTATAAGCCGTTAATAGCGTGTATATTAACAGCCAACATTGCTTTACAAGCAGGAACAGATGCTTATTAATGCATTTATAAGCACTTAATAGGCATTTTTGGAGGCACTTCGTTTTTAAAGTGGGGACCGCATTTATAAGCGTTAATAGCGTGCCTATTAACAGCCAACATTGCTTTACAAGCAGGAACAGATGCTTATTAATGCATTTATAAGCACTTAATAGGCATTTTTGGAGGCACTTCGTTTAAAGTGGGGACCGCATTTATAAGTCGTTAATAGCGTGCCTATTAACAGCCAACATTGCTTTACAAGCAGGAACAGATGCTTAACAATGCATTTATAAGCACTTAATAGGCATTTTTGCAGGCACTTCGTTTAAAGTGGGGACTGCATTTATAAGCCGTTAATAGCGTGTCTATTAACAGCCAACATTGCTTTACAAGCAGGAACAGATGCTTATTAATGCATTTATAAGCACTTAATAGGCATTTTTGGAGGCACTTCGTTTAAAGTGGGGACCGCATTTATAAGCCGTTAATAGCGTGCCTATTAACAGCCAACATTGCTTTACAAGCAGGAACAAATGCTTATTAATGCATTTATAAGCACCTCAATAGGCATTTTTGGAGGTACTTGTTTAACGTACAATCCAATCAAATAATCAATCTTTTTGACATTTTTCTGGATGTTTTGCTGGCTGAAATCAAATGGCCATCTGAGGTGATTATATTTGTAATTACTTCCTGTGAAAGCAAAATAGAGAATAACAAATATTGCACCCATACATGGTTTCTAAATGCAACTGCTATGAGAAGCGTGATGTAAGAATGTTTTGATTGGTGAATTCCTTCGCAGTCCAGTTGATGTACAGTCGTGAGCGTTGTACACCTATCTCCTTTTCTATCCATTTTATGCCATTGTAGAGCTTGAGGACTGAACCAGAAGAGGTCAGGTAAGCGCCGACACTTCATAAGGTTGACTTGACAGAGGGCGCATTCCTTTCAGTGGTGTTAAGGAGCTGCATGAAACAAAATGCAATACAGAGAAGATTAGAGGATGGGTTAAAGAAAGCCTTTGGGCATGAGGAGGTACAGTACAGGTCCAAAGTTCAATCTACAGTTCTTCAAATAAAATAATAAATGATACAAATCGAAGAGCAAGTGACGAGAGAGAGAGAGAGAGAGAGAGAGAGAGAGAGAGAGGAGAGAGAGAGAGAGAGAGAGAGAGAGAGAGAAAGTCATATGCATACATAATATTTCTGAACCATTATATGACACAAGTCTCATTGGTTTGTGTTTGTTAATGATCTGTTCCAGCTTGCTCCATTCACTGTGCATATTCAGGTAACCTCAGAGCGAGATAATCAATATCATATCAATATCATATTTGGTCCCATGAAAGTATCATGGCACAGCACTGTGCATGACGACCATGACGCCTTCTGTACAGAGTTCATTGGCAATAACCAGGAATCATAATCAGACAGAACGGACATGCGCAGTACTGCGCATGTCCGTTTCCTTCCATGGATCAATTTGATGGTGATAAACTTGACACTCATAAAATATAGGTTCCTGGTTATTATTATTTTTCTGAGATTGTATTTTGGGTTTTAATGATTCATGTCGAAGTGACAAGGCATTCTTGTTCGGTTTGGGGTACCAAATTTAGGTTGTAAATAAATCAAAACAGTAGGCAGCATGTGGGAGACTTTCAATACCTGAAGTGAAGTGTCCACGTTGCAGTGATTGTGGAGAAGCCAATCTGTCTGTTGGAACCAGTGTCAGGATGTTTGGAGGGCCATCAGAGTCCTAGTAACAACCACAATTACATGTCAATGTATTTAAACTGCACAAATCAGGTGCAGTTTGGTGCCCTCCGTCCCAGGCGCAACCGCAGGGTCCAGCAAGTGTGAGTGAAACACTATAAATAAAATAACACTGTTTGAGTACATATTCTTTTTTCACCAAAAAGAAATAATCATGCACTGTAGTGCAAAAACGTTTTTAGTTGAACAGCAAAACAAGCTTAAGACGACTTTTCTTTAGCAGTGGATTACATTTCCAGTACTCGAGTACATTAGACAACCAGGCACCAGCAGTGCTGGGCCTCCATGTTAGCAACATAGCAGCTAATGCAACAACACTACTGTTTGTCACTCACCAGGATTTGCATATGAAGTCAGCACAACTAGATGGCTGGAAGTTAGTCACTACAGCCTAGAGTCATAAATGTTGCTTTGTGTAGCACACAACTGGCAGCTAACATTATATTTTCTTCAAACTTTGTCTTTTTCTCTCTCTGCAGTACAACTCTCTCTCTGTTTGTTCTGTTCTCCTCACTCTGCTTACTTGCTCTCTCTCTCTCTCTCTCTCTCTCTCTCTCTTCTCTCTCTCTCTCTCTCTCTCTCTCTCTCTCTCTCTCTCTCTCTCTCTCTCTCTCTCTCTCTCTGATTAGGTGGGTCGTTTCACCTGCTGTCCTGCACTCACAGGCAGCAGGCTCAATTGACGATCGTTTAGACAAGTATAGGCAATGTCTCTCAACCAATAGGGCTGTGACCTATTTATTGTTTGCATGCGCTGATGTGGTAGGTATTCTGTGTAGAGGTTTAAAGGAACACTCCGCCTAATATTGTCTATTTTAACCCACTTTCTGGACCTGGGTTACAAAGAGATTTACTTCTATTAGCTCCTACCAACAACCATTAGACTTGCAAATCCTGTGACTCAAAAGGCACCTACAAAGGTCTGCAATTCATAACTGCCCCCCCCCCTTCCCCCCCTGAAAAAAAAAATACTATGATCTGCTGCTTCTGACTTTATGGAAGGGAATATTTGTATGTCTCTAAATGTTTTAGTATAGTGTGGTGTGGGCAGTTCAGAAACTTCTTCCAGTGCCATCATCATTGGTGGAATCCAAGCAGAATGATGAGGTCATTGGAAGAAGTTTCTGAACTGCCCACAGCCCTCCTGTGACACACAGACTGAGTAGAAAAAAATAGTGGTATTTTATCATGTACATTAGTGAGGACCTATTATATGAAGATACATTGAAAAGTGGTGAAGTGGCCCTTTAACCGCTTTATCCATTCACAGTTATCAGTGTTGAATTGGGTCACTTGTCAGTGTTGTAGTGGTACTTTTAGAAGTGTTAGTAGGAGTGTACAAATGGAACCAAATGGACCCGCTAGGGTCCATTTGGTGATGTCATCAAGATGTATTTCACCATGCTAATGATTTTTTTTCAGACCCAAAAATATTTTAGATGTGAGAAGTGGGGGGACGCCGTCCCCCCACGTCCCCCACGTCCCTACACCCCTACACCCCTGCTTGTTGTATTGTAAATCTCCCAAGCTGTATATAAAAAATCAAAATTAGATGTTTTTGGGGTGGACTATTCAGTATTCATGGCGTTGTCATATTACTGCCACACTAGTTTCACACCCTGTATAAACAAAACCTTGGTACACAAATCACACGTTGACACTAGTACTGTACAGACAGCAACAACAGTGAAATAAACCTTTGCAAACAATTGTAGCCCTTAAGCTTTTAACATCTCTTGAAACACAAATATAACCAAAGAGGAAAACAATACAAAAGCAACACTGTGACTGTACCTTAGTTGCTACACAGAACCTGTGCAGATAACTTGCAGATAAATTGGCACAGCACTGGAAAAAAATCGTGGGTGCGCACATTAATGGGTCCGTGCGGAAACGAACTCCGAAACAAAGGTTCCGGATTTTGGTTCCTAGTGATAAATACTGCACGGACGACACAGAGGCAGTTATACTTGTTATACTTTTACACACAAAACTTCTGAACAAAAACAAATAAAGAGATAGTTTTATTTTTACTAGCCTTGCATTGGAGTTGTTTGCTTGGTATTGTATTTTTTTTTGCTAGGAACCAAAATCCGGAACCTTTGTTTCGGAGTTCGTTTCCGCACGGACCTATTAATGTGCGCACCCGCGATTTTTTTCCAGTGCTGTGCCAATTTATCTGCAAGTTATCTGCACAGGTTCTGTGTAGCAACTAAGGTACAGTCACAGTGTTGCTTTTGTATTGTTTTCCTCTTTGGTTATATTTTCAAGAGATGTTAAAAGCTAAAGGGCTACAATTGTTTGCAAAGGTTTATTTCACTGTTGTTGCTGTCTGTACTAGTGTCAACGTGTGATTTGTGTACCAAGGTTTTGTTTATACAGGGTGTGAAACTAGTGTGGCAGTAATATGACAACGCCATGAATACTGAATAGTCCACCCCAAAAACATCTAATTTTGATTTTTTATTTACAGCTTGGGAGATTTACAATACAACAAGCAGGGGTGTAGGGGACGTGGGGGACGTGGGGGGACGGCGTCCCCCCACTTCTCACATCTAAAATATTTTTGGGTCTGAAAAAAAATCATTAGCATGGTGAAATACATCTTGATGACATCACCAAATGGATTTGGTTCCATTTGTACACTCTCAGAAAAAAATAAATAAAATGGGGGGAATTCCCCTTTCAGTCTGTGTGTCACAGGAGGGCTGTGGGCAGTTCAGAAACTTCTTCCAATGACCTCATCATTCTGCTTGGATTCCACCATTGATGATGGCACTTGAAGAAGTTTCTGAACTGCCCACACCACACTATACTAAAACATTTAGAGACATACAAATATTCCCTTCCATAAAGTCAGAAGCAGCAGATCATAGTATTTTTTTTTTTTCAGGGGGGGAAGGGGGGGGGGGGGGGTGGGCAGTTATGAATTGCAGACCTTTGTAGGTGCCTTTTGAGTCACAGGATTTGCAAGTCTAATGGTTGTTGGTAGGAGCTAATAGAAGTAAATCTCTTTGTAACCCAGGTCCAGAAAGTGGGTTAAAATAGACAATATTAGGCGGAGTGTTCCTTTAAACCTCTACACAGAATACCTACCACATCAGCGCATGCAAACAATAAATAGGTCACAGCCCTATTGGTTGAGAGACATTGCCTATACTTGTCTAAACGATCGTCAATTGAGCCTGCTGCCTGTGAGTGCAGGACAGCAGGTGAAACGACCCACCTAATCAGAGAGAGAGAGAGAGAGAGAGAGAGAGAGAGAGAGAGAGAGAGAGCAAGTAAGCAGAGTGAGGAGAACAGAACAGAACAGAGAGAGAGTTGTACTGCAGAGAGAGAAAAAGACAAAGTTTGAAGAAAATATAAATGTTAGCTGCCAGTTGTGTGCTACACAAAGCAACATTTATGACTCTAGGCTGTAGTGACTAACTTCCAGCCATCTAGCAGTACTGTTGTGCTGACTTCATATGCAAATCCTGGTGAGTGACAAACAGTAGTGTTGTTGCATTAGCTGCTATGTTGCTAACATGGAGGCCCAGCACTGCTGGTGCCTGGTTGTCTAATGTACTCGAGTACTGGAAATGTAATCCACTGCTAAAGAAAAGTCATCTTAAGCTTGTTTTGCTGTTCAACTAAAAACGTTTTTGCACTACAGTGCATGATTATTTCTTTTTGGTGAAAAAAGAATATGTACTCAAACAGTGTTATTTTATTTATAGTGTTTCACTCACACTTGCTGGACCCTGCGGTTGCGCCTGGGACGGAGGGCACCAAACTGCACCTGATTTGTGCAGTTTAAATACATTGACATGTAATTGTGGTTGTTACTAGGACTCTGATGGCCCTCCAAACATCCTGACACTGGTTCCAACAGACAGATTGGCTTCTCCACAATCACTGCAACGTGGACACTTCACTTCAGGTATTGAAAGTCTCCCACATGCTGCCTACTGTTTTGATTTATTTACAACCTAAATTTGGTGTACCCCAAACAAGAATGCCTTGTCACTTCGACATGAATCATTAAAACCCAAAATACAATCTCAGAAAAATAATAATAACCAGGAACCTATATATTTATGAGTGTCAAGTTTATCACCATCAAATTGATCCATGGAAGGAAACGGACATGCGCAGTACTGCGCATGTCCGTTCTGTCTGATTATGATTCCTGGTTATTGCCAATGAACTCTGTACAGAAGGCGTCATGGTCGTCATGCACAGTGCTGTGCCATGATACTTTCATGGGACCAAATATGATATTGATATGATATTGATATATCTCGCTCTGAGGTTACCTGAATATGCACAGTGAATGGAGCAAGCTGGAACAGATCATTAACAAACACAAACCAATGAGACTTGTGTCATATAATGGTTCAGAAATATTATGTATGCATATGACTTTCTCTCTCTCTCTCTCTCTCTCTCTCTCTCTCTCTCTCTCTCTCTCTCTCTCTCTCTCTCTCTCTCTCTCTCTCTCTCTCTCTCGTCACTTGCTCTTCGATTTGTATCATTTATTATTTTATTTGAAGAACTGTAGATTGAACTTTGGACCTGTACTGTACCTCCTCATGCCCAAAGGCTTTCTTTAACCCATCCTCTAATCTTCTCTGTATTGCATTTTGTTTCATGCAGCTCCTTAACACCACTGAAAGAAATGCGCCCTCTGTCAAGTCAACCTTATGAAGTGTCGGCGCTTACCTGACCTCTTCTGGTTCAGTCCTCAAGCTCTACAATGGCATAAAATGGATAGAAAAGGAGATAGGTGTACAACGCTCACGACTGTACATCAACTGGACTGCGAAGGAATTCACCAATCAAAACATTCTTACATCACGCTTCTCATAGCAGTTGCATTTTAGAAACCATGTATGGGTGCAATATTTGTTATTCTCTATTTTGCTTTCACAGGAAGTAATTACAAATATAATCACCTCAGATGGCCATTTGATTTCAGCCAGCAAAACATCCAGAAAATATGTCAAAAAGATTGATTATTTGATTGGATTGTACGTTAAACAAGTACCTCCAAAAATGCCTATTGAGGTGCTTATAAATGCATTAATAAGCATTTGTTCCTGCTTGTAAAGCAATGTTGGCTGTTAATAGGCACGCTATTAACGGCTTATAAATGCGGTCCCCACTTTAAACGAAGTGCCTCCAAAAATGCCTATTAAGTGCTTATAAATGCATTAATAAGCATCTGTTCCTGCTTGTAAAGCAATGTTGGCTGTTAATAGACACGCTATTAACGGCTTATAAATGCAGTCCCCACTTTAAACGAAGTGCCTGCAAAAATGCCTATTAAGTGCTTATAAATGCATTGTTAAGCATCTGTTCCTGCTTGTAAAGCAATGTTGGCTGTTAATAGGCACGCTATTAACGACTTATAAATGCGGTCCCCACTTTAAACGAAGTGCCTCCAAAAATGCCTATTAAGTGCTTATAAATGCATTAATAAGCATCTGTTCCTGCTTGTAAAGCAATGTTGGCTGTTAATAGGCACGCTATTAACGGCTTATAAATGCGGTCCCCACTTTAAACGAAGTGCCTCCAAAAATGCCTATTAAGTGCTTATAAATGCATTAATAAGCATCTGTTCCTGCTTGTAAAGCAATGTTGGCTGTTAATAGACACGCTATTAACGGCTTATAAATGCGGTTCCCACTTTAAACGAAGTGCCTCCAAAATGCCTATCAACGTGTTTATAAATGCATTGTTAACCGCCTGTCCATGTTTGTAAACAATTTTGAGTTCTTAATAAACACAAGATGAAAGGTTTATAAGTTCTCTTCACCCTCCTGTTTTCACTTTGAACGAAGTTGGAACAAGCACCTTTGGTTTCATAAAGCGTACCATAAATGTTAATGTTAATGTTGTTAATGTCTTATAAATATATTAATAATAGTTATTAAATGTGTATAGTAAATTCCTTATAAATGTGCACAAACGGATAGTAAGTGTCTTATAATTAGTTTATAACATTTAATGCAGGTTTTATAAATGTCTCATTAAGTCTTATAAATATCCTAGCAATCTACCCTTATAACAAGGAGCCTAATGGTGTATGTATGTAAAATGATTTATAAATGCATATAAACAAATAATACGGTTATTAAGTGTTTTATAAACATATTAATAAGGTTTAATAAGTGCCTTCTAAATTTCCTATTAACAGTTCATAAATGTGTTTGTTAAATTCTTATAAGCAAATAATAACGTTAACAAGTGTCTTATAAATAATTTGTTAACAGTTTTACATGTCTTATTAACAGTTAATGATGTGTTTATTAACACTCCCCATAAATGTTTATAAACTATTAATAAGTATCTTGTAATATCTTGTATAAATGTCTTATAAACGTTAATAAGCACTTATAACAAGGTACATAAGTGTCTTGTAACCTACTTATAAACAGTTAATTCATGTCTTACAAATGTCTTATAAGCGCTTATAAAATGTCTTATAAGCTGTTAATAAGCACTTATAAGCGCTTATAACAAGGACCTTCGTTTAAAGTGTTACCGTGTGGGGTAGGATACAGTTCAGCATTGCATTGTGTTGTGTTGTAAACTCATTTGTAAAATGTTCAAACTTAAGTCCTATGTTCAGACATTTGGATTATTGTATTGGAATAGGGAAACTAGACATGCCAGTCATGCAAGTTGAATCTCCAATCTCCATTGTCTCTCATCAATGATAATTACAATTTGAGAACTGAGGATTCAAATTAAGCTATTATAGTTTGTTTTGGTTCTCTTGCATACTGTACCGGTATATATGTGTGGGTGTGTGATGAACATGAATAATATAGGCCTAATTTACATTGGATCTAAATTGAAACTAATGAGTACACCCGTCTCTGCTCTACTCTCATAGCTGCTTGAAGCAGGGCAGTTTCCCAGCTTTGTGGATGTAAAGCAAAGGATGAACGAACAATGACAATGAAGCGATTACAAATGTGATGTTAATACCAACTATGATGTTCCTTGCCTTTAGTATGGCTAGGGCGAAGGGAATGTAGCTCAGTGTAGTCAGTACCATCACTATCAAGCTGATCAGAATAATGTTAAAAGCCCTTCTCTTCATGTTGTTTCCCTCCCCACTGTCCCTCTGACCTTCTCCTGGTCCAGGCTGTTTCAGAGCTCTGAGGACCGAGAAGCAGCAGAAAGACACCACAGAAATGCACGCCGTGCACAAGCTCAGACAACTGTAACACATAAACAATGAAGTAGAATCAAAAACTATTCCAATGCCTAAGACAATCACCGTCAGCCAGACAACACAGCAACAGGCCACTCTGTACCAGAGAGCTTTGTATCTGAGAAATACCACAGGGTGAACCACCGCTATGTAACGCTCCACACAGACACAACACTGGAACAATGGAACAGAGTAGTAGACAAGAACAGTAGAAAATCTTTTAACCATGACAATAATCGAGATGCGTGTGAAGAGCCATGCAAAGTGAAAGACAGTTTCCAGTGTAGAGATGAGCACAGATCCAGTCAGGTTGAGATAGAAGAACTCTGAGGCGATGGTCCCACCAGCTCCACTCAGGATCAGCCACACAACGTAGCTGTTGATGGGGAGACCCAGGATGAGGTTGAGAGAGTTCATAGCAGTTTCTAGTGGACCATTAATCGTAGGCTGGAGGATGGAGGAGTTGGTTCCGTTTCCCAGTGTGTCATTCATGTTTACACTTTGTGTTTGCCCTGTGACCCATTCAGAAGAGAAAGACATGATTAGAAGTGATTTTGTCAACTAAGACTTTGATTCAAGATCATTCATCAAAACATTCTACTGAGAAAAAATAAGTGATTTAGCAAATATAGATTGGCAATTCCAACAACAATTATGATCAATATAATTGATTATGATCAATTATATTGATTATAATAGATCATATATAGCTATTATGATCAAGGACTTTCAAAATATATTTGAGTGTAAGTCAATTGTAGATTTAGTCAACAAAACATGTCAGATGAGCGTGAATGTGACCAAAACAAGTTTCTTCCCAAATGGGATAGGCCTGCCTTTTACAGACACAACTAGAAACATTTGAAACTCTTCTCGACATTATTGTTAAAACAGTTGAACAGTGAACACAAGGTTAAAGTAAGCTCACGTTTTTGGATGCCAGCAGAGTGTCTCACATCTCAGAGTCAGGTGTTTCAGTGAAGTCTCTTCTTCAGAACGTCACTGTCTTCCTCACGTCTTCCAAATGATGTCCTCTCTACGTTGCCTCCTCTAACCATTCCCTTCCCTTCCCTGTTCTCTGTGATGAACTAACCACCTGTATTCACCTCCTGCCAATTAAAACAACAAGCTGTCAGTTTGAATATATGGAATTTGCAAACGTCTGTCCACGACATTAGTTTATGTTTTCATTGAAGGCAAGACTCAATGGAGCTGATGTTATTGTTGTCACCAGAATATTTGACACCTAGGACCAGGTGTGTGTGTGCGTGTGCATGTGCGTGTGCGTGTGCGTGCGTGCGTGTGCGTGCGTGCGTGTGCATTTGACCTGGGCATGTACAGTCCTGGGTCCAAAAGCATCCCTTTGGCTTATGGAAACATGTGGAAAATAAATCATACTTTCAAATTCGAGCCGTCCTAAAATGGCATTGCTCTTATTTTGAAGAATGTTTATTCACATAGGTGCAATGTTCCTCCCACGAATAGCAGGCGATTGACAGCCTTTTTTTGCTGTTGTTTTTGAAGATTTAAATGAATAGATTGAATACATAGACATTTTTGAAAGGCAACCTCAATGTTTCATTGCCTAATAATAACATAGTCTTACCAACTTGTCAAAACAAGTATATTTAATGCATTTTTTACATTGTGTATAGTTTTGTTTCTCATTTGGCCCCTTGGGGAAAACAATGCTCATCTCTGGTCAATATACATGATATGAACCTGCACAGTACAGTATGATATCAGACTTAATTGCTTCCTTCAATGTCTTGTTTATACCCCCAAAATGACTTTATAGCACATTATAGTAGGTGACTACTTTTGCTACTACTACTACTACTAATATTTCTACTGCTGTCTCTGTGTTGTACTATAACAGAAATGTCTGCATTGTGTGTTAGGCCAAAACGCTGGAGGAATGGCTATGCCATTACCATGGTTATGCCTTATCTACAAATAAAAATAAAATGCAAATCAATAACTCTGATAGATCTGCCTACACCTACCTGCCTTTGTTCCATTCATGCCTTAAAAAACTATTAAATAGATCACTTTAGTGCAAAATATGCAGTATAGGCATTTATAAACCAAGCCCTGTTTCAAAAATGATTAACGTTATTGTATTTTATGTGAATTGGCTATAGTCTACAGTTTAGCCCATTTATTCTCAGCCATTTTAAAATTGGATATGGAAATCATTCCCCATTCTATATACTATAGCCAAAATCCAATTTTTATTTAATTCGGAGTGTAAACATACAACTAAAACAATATTTTTACATTTTTACGATATTAATTATCATGTGGATTAAAGGCACCAATATAAGGCTATTATGTTTACCCTCTTTTCCAAAAACCTCCTATAACTCTAGCGAACTACTGTAGGTGAAAGAAATGAGACCCTGGACATTAACGGAAATGTTTACAAGTAGATTACATTTTACACACTATAAGGTTCAGAAATACATAACATATAGTTTTGGGTAATTATACATATTGTACAAAGATATACTCTGACAATGTCATCCAAAATAAATTGTGCATCAGAGAACCATTAGCTGGACTATCAGAACATTTGGTGGCCTGACAACTGCCATAGGATTCTGCAGGAAGTTGTTAGAGTTAAGTTTTAATCCTTGGGCTATCTGCTTTTTGCAAAGTAGAGGAAAGGCCTAGGTCACAGTAAAGGCATATTAAATCAGACTCCAGTTTCAGGTAGCCTTTTCCACGGTCACATTTGATTGACTGAATAGTAGGCTAATAGTAACCCGCCTTACTGGCACGCAGGAAGCAAATGCTGTTTAGTATATGACTTACTGCTGCACAATCATCAATAATTAACAAAAAGGAAAAAAATGTGATGAAGACGAATAATATAGGCCTAATTTAGATTGGATATAAATTGAAACTAATGAGTACACCCATGTCTGCTGTCCTCTCATAGCTGCTTGAAGCAGGGCAGTTTCCCAGCTTTGTGGATGTAAAGCAAAGGATGAACGAACAATGACAATGAAGTGATTACATATGTGATGCCTATAGCAACTTTGCTGTTCTTTGCCTTTAGTATGGCTAGGGCGAAGGGAATGTAGCTCAGTGTAGTCAGTACCATCACTATCAAGCTGATCAGAATTATGTTAAAAGCCCTTCTCTTCATGTTGTTTCCCTCCCCACTGTCCTTCTGTCCTTCTCCTGGTCCAGGCTGTTTCAGAGCTCTGAGGACCGAGAAGCAGCACAAAGACACCACAGAAATGCATGCAGTGCACAAACTCAGACAACTGCACAGATAGAATAAATTTATAGAACCAAAAACAATTATTCCAATACCTAAGACAATCACTGTCAGCCAGACAACACAGCAACATGCCACCCTGTACCAAAGAGCTTTGTATCTGAGAAATACCACAGGGTGAACCACCGCTATGTAACGCTCCACACAGACACAACACTGGAACAATGGAACAGAGTAGTAGGCGAGAACAGTAGCAAATCTTTTAACCTTGAAAATAATCAAGTTGCTTCTGAAGAGCCATGCAAAGTGAAAGACAGTTTCCAGTGTAGAGATGAGCACAGATCCAGTCAGGTTGAGATAGAAGAACTCGGAGGCGATGGTCCCACCAGCTCCACTCAGGATCAGCCACACAACGTAGCTGTTGATGGGGAGACCCAGGATGAGGTTGAGAGAGTTCATAGCAGTTTCTAGTGGACCATTAATCGGAGGCTGGAGGATGGAGGAGTTGGTTCTGTTTCCCAATGTGTCATTCATGTTTAGACTGTGTTTGCTCTGTGACCCATTCAGAAAGTAAGACATGATTAGAAGTGATTTTGTCAACTAATACTTTGATGAGGATTCAAGATCATTCATCAAAACACTCTACTGAGAAAAAATAAAAGTGATTTAGCAAATATAGATTGGCAATTCCAACAACAATTTATATGATCAATATAACTGATTATGATTATTATCATTATAATCAATTATATTGATTATAATAGATCATACAGTATATAGCTATTATGATCAAGGACTTTCAAAATATATTTGAGTGTAAGTCAATTGTAGATTTAGTCAACAAAACATGTCAGATGAGCGTGAATGTGACCAAAACAAGTTTCTTCCCAAATGGGATAGGCCTGCCTTTTACAGACACAACTAGAAACATTTGAAACTCTTCTCGACATTATTGTTAAAACAGTTGAACAGTGAACACAAGGTTAAAGTAAGCTCACGTTTTTGGATGCCAGCAGAGTGTCTCACATCTCAGAGTCAGGTGTTTCAGTGAAGTCTCTTCTTCAGAACGTCACTGTCTTCCTCACGTCTTCCAAATGATGTCCTCTCTACGTTGCCTCCCTCTAACCATTCCCTTCCCTTCCCTGTTCTCTGTGATGCACTAACCACCTGTATTCACCTCCTGCCAATTAAAACAACAAGCTGTCAGTTTGAATATATGTAATTTGCAAACGTCTGTCCACGACATTAGTTTATGTTTTCATTGAAGGCAAGACTCAATGGAGCTGATGTTATTGTTGTCACCAGAATATTTGACACCTAGGACCGGGTGTGCGTGCGTGTGTGTGTGTGTGTGTGTGTGTGTGTGTGTGTGTGTGTGTGTGTGTGTGTGTGTGTGCCTGCGTGCGTGCCTGCGTGTGTGTTTGACCTGGGCATGTACAGTCCCGGGTCCAAAAGCATCCCTTTGGCTTATGGAAACATGTGGAAAATAAATCATACTTTCAAATTCGAGCCGAATGGCATTGCTCTTATTTTGAAGAATGTTTATTCACATAGGTGCAACTTTCCTCCCACGAATAGCAGGCGATTGACAGCCTTTTTTGCTGTTGTTTTTGAAGATTTAAATGAATAGATTGAATATATAGACATTTTTGAAAGGCAACCCCAATGTTTCATTGCCTAATAATAACATAGTCTTACCAACTTGTCAAAACAAGTATATTGAATGCATTTTTTACATTGTGTATAGTTTTGTTTCTCATTTGGCCCCTTGGGGAAAACAATGCTCATCTCTGGTCAATATACATGATATGAACCTGCACAGTGTATGATATCAGACTTAATTGCTTCCTTCAATGTCTTGTTTATACCCCCAAAATGACTTTATAGCACATTATAGTAGGTGACTACTTTTGCTACTACTACTACTACTAATATTTCTACTACTGCTGTCTCTGTGTTGTACTATAACAGAAATGTCTGCATTGTGTGTTAGGCCAAAACGCTGGAGGAATGGCTATGCCATTACCATGGTTATGCCTTATCTACAAATAAAAATAAAATGCAAATCAATAACTCTGATAGATCTGCCTCCACCTACCTGCCTTTGTTCCATTCATGCCTTAAAAAACTATTAAATAGATCACTTTAGTGCAAAATATGCAGTATAGGCATTTATAAACCAAGCCCTGTTTCAAAAATGATTAACGTTATTGTATTTTATGTGAATTGGCTATAGTCTACAGTTTAACCCATTTATTCTCAGCCAAATTGAAATTAGCATATGGAAATCATTCCCCATTCTATATACTATAGCCAAAATCCAATTTTCATTTAATTCGGAGTGTAAACATACAACTAAAACAATATTTTTACATTTTTACAATATTAATGATCACGTGGATTAAAGGCACCAATATAAGGCTATTATGTTTACCCTCTTTTCCAAAAACCTCCTAACTCTAGCGAACTACTGTAGGTGAAAGAAATGAGACCCTGGCCATTGAAGGAAATGTTTACAAGTACTGTAGATTACATTTTACGCACTATTTCAACTATTAGGTTCAGAAATACATAACCTATAGTTTTGGGTAATTATACATATTGTACAAAGATATACTCTGACAATGTCATCCAAAATAAATTGTGCATCAGAGAACCATTAGCTGGACTATCAGAACATTTGGTGGCCTGACAACTGCCATGATTCTGCAGGAAGTTGTTAGAGTTAAGTTTTAATCCTTGGGCTATCTGCTTTTTGCAAAGTAGAGGAAAGGCCTAGGTCACAGTAAAGGCATATTAAATCAGACTCCAGTTTCAGGTAGCCTTTTCCACGGTCACATTTGATTGACTGAATAGTAGGCTAATAGTAACCCGCCTTACTGGCACGCAGGAAGCAAATGCTGTTTAGTATATGACTTACTGCTGCACAATCATCAATAATTAACAAAAAGGAAAAAAATGTGATGAAGACGAATAATATAGGCCTAATTTAGATTGGATATAAATTGAAACTAATGAGTACACCCATGTCTGCTGTCCTCTCATAGCTGCTTGAAGCAGGGCAGTTTCCCAGCTTTGTGGATATAGAGCAATGGATGAACAAACAATGACAATGAAGTGATTACATATGTGATGCCTATAGCAACTTTGCTGTTCTTTGCCTTTAGTACGGCTAGGGCGAAGGGAATGTAGCTCAGTGTAGTCAGTACCATCACTATCAAGCTGATCAGAATTATGTTAAAAGCCCTTCTCTTCATGTTGTTTCCCTCCCCACTGTCCCTCTGTCCTTCTCCTGGTCCAGGCTGTTTCAGAGCTCTGAGGACCGAGAAGCAGCAGAAAGACACCACAGAAATGCATGCAGTGCACAAACTCAGACAACTGCACAGATAGAATAAATTTATAGAACCAAAAACTATTCCAATGCCTAAGACAATCACTATCAGCCAGACAACACAGCAACAGGCCACTCTGTACCAAAGAGCTTTGTATCTGAGAAATACCACAGGGTGAACCACCGCTATGTAACGCTCCACACAGACACAACACTGGAACAATGGAACAGAGTAGTAGACAAGAACAGTAGAAAATCTTTTAACCATGACAATAATCGAGATGCGTGTGAAGAGCCATGCAAAGTGAAAGACAGTTTCCAGTGTAGAGATGAGCACAGATCCAGTCAGGTTGAGATAGAAGAACTCGGAGGCGATGGTCCCACCAGCTCCACTCAGGATCAGCCACACAACGTAGCTGTTGATGGGGAGACCCAGGATGAGGTTGAGAGAGTTCATAGCAGTTTCTAGTGGACCATTAATCGTAGGCTGGAGGATGGAGGAGTTGGTTCCGTTTCCCAGTGTGTCATTCATGTTTACACTCTGTGTTTGCCCTGTGACCCATTCAGAAGAGAAAGACATGATTAGACGTGATTTTGTCAACTAATACTTTGATGAAGATTCAAGATCATTCATCAAAACATTCTACTGAGAAAAAATAAAAGTGATTAAGCAAACATAGATTGGCAATTCCAACAACAATTTATATGATCAATATAATTGATTATGATCAATTATATTGATTATAATAGATCATATATAGCTATTATGATCAAGGACTTTCAAAATATATTTGAGTGTAAGTCAATTGTAGATTTAGTCAACAAAACATGTCAGATGAGCGTGAATGTGACCACAACAAGTTTCTTCCCAAATGGGATAGGCCTGCCTTTTACAGACACAACTAGAAACATTTGAAACTCTTCTCGACATTATTGTTAAAACAGTTGAACAGCGAACACAAGGTTAACGTAATCTCACGTTTTTGGATGCCAGCAGAGTTTTTCACATCTCAGAGTCAGGTGTTTCAGTGAAGTCTCTTCTTCAGAACGTCACTGTCTTCCTCACGTCTTCCAAATGATGTCCTCTCTACGTTGCCTCCCTCTAACCATTCCCTTCCCTTCCCTGTTCTCTGTGATGCACTAACCACCTGTATTCACCTCCTGCCAATTAAAACAACAAGCTGTCAGTTTGAATATATGTAATTTGCAAACGTCTGTCCACGACATTAGTTTATGTTTTCATTGAAGGCAAGACTCAATGAGCTGATGTTATTGTTGTCACCAGAATATTTGACACCTAGGTCCAGGTGTGCGTGCGTGCGTGTGTGTGTGTGCCTGCGTGCGTGCCTGCGTGTGTGTGTTTGACCTGGGCATGTACAGTCCCGGGTCCAAAAGCATCCCTTTGGCTTATGGAAACATGTGGAAAATAAATCATACTTTCAAATTCGAGCCGTCCTAAAATGGCATTGTCTTATTTTGAAGAATGGTTATTCACATAGGTGCAACTTTCCTCCCACAAATAGCAGGCAATTGACAGCCTTTTTTGCTGTTGTTTTTGAAGATTTAAATGAATAGATTGAATATATAGACATTTTTGAAAGGCAACCCCAATGTTTCATTGCCTAATAATAACATAGTCTTACCAACTTGTCAAAACAAGTATATTTAATGCATTTTTTACATTGTGTATAGTTTTGTTTCTCATTTGGCCCCTTGGGGAAAACAATGCTCATCTCTGGTCAATATACATGATATGAACCTGCACAGTACAGTATGATATCAGACTTAATTGCTTCCTTCAATGTCTTGTTTATACCCCCAAAATGACTTTATAGCACATTATAGTAGGTGACTACTTTTGCTACTACTACTACTACTAATATTTCTACTACTGCTGTCTCTGTGTTGTACTATATATATATATATATACAGAAATGTCTGCATTGTGTGTTAGGCCAAAACGCTGGAGGAATGGCTATGCCATTACCATGGTTATGCCTCATCTACAAATAAAAATAAAATGCAAATCAAGAACTCTGATAGATCTGCCTACACCTACCTGTCTTTGTTCCATTCATGCCTTAAAAAAAACTATTAAATAGATCACTTTAGTGCAAAATATGCAGTATAGGCATTTATAAACCAAGCCCTGTTTCAAAAATGATTAACGTTATTGTATTTTATGTGAATTGGCTATAGTCTACAGTTTAGCCCATTTATTCTCAGCAAATTTAAAATTGGATATGGAAATCATTCCCCATTCTATATACTATAGCCAAAATCCAATTTTCATTTAATTCGGAGTGTAAACATACAACTAAAACAATATTTTTACATTTTTACAATATTAATGATCACGTGGATTAAAGGCACCAATATAAGGCTATTATGTTTACCCTCTTTTCCAAAAACCTCCTAACTCTAGCGAACTACTGTAGGTGAAAGAAATGAGACCCTGGACATTAACGGAAATGTTTACAAGTAGATTACATTTTACACACTATAAGGTTCAGAAATACATAACATATAGTTTTGGGTAATTATACATATTGTACAAAGATATACTCTGACAATGTCATCCAAAACAAATTGTGCATCAGAGAACCATTAGCTGGACTATCAGAACATTTGAGTTAAGAGTTAAGTTTTAATCCTTGGGCTATCTGCTTTTTGCAAAGTAGAGGAAAGGCCTAGGTCACAGTAAAGGCATATTAAATCAGACTCCAGTTTCAGGTAGCCTTTTCCACGGTCACATTTGATTGACTGAATAGTAGGCTAATAGTACCGGTAACCCGCCTTACTGGCACGCAGGAAGCAAATGCTGTTTAGTATATGACTTACTGCTGCACAATCATCAATAATTAACAAAAAGGAAAAAAAATGTGATGAAGACGAATAATATAGGCCTAATTTAGATTGGATATAAATTGAAACTAATGAGTACACCCATGTCTGCTGTCCTCTCATAGCTGCTTGAAGCAGGGCAGTTTCCCAGCTTTGTGGATGTAGAGCAATGGATGAACAAACAATGATAATGAAGTGATTACATATGTGATGCCTATAGCAACTTTGCTGTTCTTTGCCTTTAGTACGGCTAGGGCGAAGGGAATGTAGCTCAGTGTAGTCACTATCATCACTACCAAGCTGATCAGAATAATGTTAAAAGCCCTTCTCTTCATGTTGTTTCCCTCCCCACTGTCCCTCTGTCCTTCTCCTGGTCCAGGCTGTTTCAGAGCTCTGAGGACCGAGAAGCAGCAGAAAGACACCACAGAAATGCATGCAGTGCACAAACTCAGACAACTGCACAGATAGAATAAATTTATAGAACCAAAAACTATTCCAATGCCTAAGACAATCACTATCAGCCAGACAACACAGCAACAGGCCACTCTGTACCAAAGAGCTTTGTATCTGAGAAATACCACAGGGTGAACCACCGCTATGTAACGCTCCACACAGACACAACACTGGAACAATGGAACAGAGTAGTAGGCAAGAACAGTAGCAAATCTTTTAACCTTGAAAATAATCAAGTTGCTTCTGAAGAGCCATGCAAAGTGAAAGACAGTTTCCAGTGTAGAGATGAGCACAGATCCAGTCAGGTTGAGATAGAAGAACTCGGAGGCGATGGTCCCACCAGCTCCACTCAGGATCAGCCACACAACGTAGCTGTTGATGGGGAGACCCAGGATGAGGTTGAGAGAGTTCATAGCAGTTTCTAGTGGACCATTAATCGTAGGCTGGAGGATGGAGGAGTTGGTTCCGTTTCCCAGTGTGTCATTCATGTTTACACTCTGTGTCTGCCCTGTGACCCATTCAGAAAAGTAAGACATGATTAGAAGTGATTTTGTCAACTAATACTTTGATGAAGATTCAAGATCATTCATCAAAACATTCTACTGAGAAAAAATAAAAGTGATTTAGCAAATATATAGATTGGCAATTCCAACAACAATTTATATGATCAATATAACTGATTATGATTATTATCATTATAATCAATTATATTGATTATAATAGATCATACAGTATATAGCTATTATGATCAAGGACTTTCAAAATATATTTGAGTGTAAGTCAATTGTAGATTTAGTCACCAAAACATGTCAGATGAGCGTGAATGTGACCAAAACAAGTTTCTTCCCAAATGGGATAGGCCTGCCTTTTACAGACACAACTAGAAACATTTGAAACTCTTCTCGACATTATTGTTAAAACAGTTGAACAGTGAACACAAGGTTAAAGTAAGCTCACGTTTTTGGATGCCAGCAGAGTTTTTCACATCTCAGAGTCAGGTGTTTCAGTGAAGTCTCTTCTTCAGAACGTCACTGTCTTCCTCACGTCTTACAAATGATGTCCTCTCTACGTTGCCTCCCTCTAACCATTCCCTTCCCTTCCCTGTTCTCTGTGATGAACTATACCACCTGTATTCACCTCCTGCCAATTAAAACAACAAACTGTCAGTTTGAATATATGTAATTTGCAAACGTCTGTCCACGACATTAGTATATGTTTTCATTGAAGGCAAGACTCAATGGAGCTGATGTTATTGTTGTCACCAGAATATTTGACACCTAGGACCGTGTGTGTGCGTGTGCGTGTGCGTGCGTGCGTGCGTGTGTGCGTGTGTTGTCACCAGAATATTTGACACCTAGGACCGTGTGTGTGCGTGTGCGTGTGCGTGCGTGCGTGCGTGCGTGCGCGTGTGTGTGTGTGTGTGTGTGTGTGTGTGTGTGCGCGCGCGCGTGCGTGCGTGTGCATTTGACCTGGGGATGTACAGTCCCAGAGCCAAAAGCATCCCTTTGGCCCATGGAAACACGTGGAAAATAAATCATTCTTTCAAATTTGAGCGGAATGGCATTGCTCTTATTTTGAAGAATGTTTATTCACATAGGTGCAACTTTCCTCCCACGAATAGCAGGCGATTGACAGCCTTTTTTGCTGTTGTTTTTGAAGATTTAAATGAATAGATTGAATATATAGACATTTTTGAAAGGCAACCTCAATGTTTCATTGCCTAATAATAACATAGTCTTACCAACTTGTCAAAACAAGTATATTTAATGCATTTTTTACATTGTGTATAGTTTTGTTTCTCATTTGGCCCCTTGGGGAAAACAATGCTCATCTCTGGTCAATATACATGATATGAACCTGCACAGTACAGTATGATATCAGACTTAATTGCTTCCTTCAATGTCTTGTTTATACCCCCAAAATGACTTTATAGCACATTATAGTAGGTGACTACTTTTGCTACTACTACTACTACTAATATTTCTACTACTGCTGTCTCTGTGTTGTACTATAACAGAAATGTCTGCATTGTGTGTTAGGCCAAAACGCTGGAGGAATGGCTATGCCATTACCATAGTTATGCCTTATCTACAAATAAAAATAAAATGCAAATCAATAACTCTGATAGATCTGCCTACACCTACCTGTCTTTGTTCCATTCATGCCTTAAAAAAAACTATTAAATAGATCACTTTAGTGCAAAATATGCAGTATAGGCATTTATAAACCAAGCCCTGTTTCAAAAACGATTAATGTTATTGTATTTTATGTGAATTGGCTATAGTCTACAGTTTAGCCCATTTATTCTCAGCCATTTTAAAATTGGATATGGAAATCATTCCCCATTCTATATACTATAGCCAAAATCCAATTTTCATTTAATTCGGAGTGTAAACATACAACTAACACAATATTTTTAATTTTTTACAATATTAATTATCACGTGGATTAAAGGCACCAATATAAGGCTATTATGTTTACCCTCTTTTCCAAAAACCTCATAACTCTAGCGAACTACTGTAGGTGAAAGAAATGAGACCCTGGACATTGAAGGAAATGTTTACAAGTAGATTACATTTTACGTACTATTTCAACTATAAGGTTCAGAAATACTGTACATAACATAGTTTTGGGTAATTATACATATTGTACAAAGATATACTCTGACAATGTCATCCAAAATAAATTGTGCATCAGAGAACTATTAGCTGGACTATCAGAACATTTGGTGGCCTGACAACTGCCATAGGATTCTGCAGGAAGTTGTTAGAGTTAAGTTTTAATCCTTGGGCTATCTGCTTTTTGCAAAGTAGAGGAACGGCCTAGGTCACAGTAAAGGCATATTAAATCAGACTCCAGTTTCAGGTAGCCTTTTCCACGGTCACATTTGATTGACTGAATAGTAGGCTAATAGTAACCCGCCTTACTGGCACGCAGGAAGCAAATGCTGTTATGACTTACTGCTGCACAAATCATCAATAATTAACAAAAAGGAAAAAAATGTGATGAAGACGAATAATATAGGCCTAATTTAGATTGGATATAAATTGAAACTAATGAGTACACCCATGTCTGCTGTCCTCTCATAGCTGCTTGAAGCAGGGCAGTTTCCCAGCTTTGTGGATGTAGAGCAATGGATGAACAAACAATGACAATGAAGTGATTACATATGTGATGCCTATAGCAACTTTGCTGTTCTTTGCCTTTAGTACGGCTAGGGCGAAGGGAATGTAGCTCAGTGTAGTCAGTACCATCACTATCAAGCTGATCAGAATAATGTTAAAAGCCCTTCTCTTCATGTTGTTTCCCTCCCCATTGTCCCTCTGACCTTCTCCTGGTCCAGGCTGTTTCAGAGCTCTGAGGACCGAGAAGCAGCAGAAAGACACCACAGAAATGCACGCAGTGCACAAACTCAGACAACTGCACAGATAGAATAAATTTATAGAACCAAAAACTATTCCAATGCCTAAGACAATCACCGTCAGCCAGACAACACAGCAACAGGCCATTCTGTACCAAAGAGCTTTGTATCTGAGAAATACCACAGGGTGAACCACCGCTATGTAACGCTCCACACAGACACAACACTGGAACAATGGAACAGAGTAGTAGGCAAGAACAGTAGCAAATCTTTTAACCTTGAAAATAATCAAGTTGCTTCTGAAGAGCCATGCAAAGTGAAAGACAGTTTCCAGTGTAGAGATGAGCACAGATCCAGTCAGGTTGAGATAGAAGAACTCGGAGGCGATGGTCCCACCAGCTCCACTCAGGATCAGCCACACAACGTAGCTGTTGATGGGGAGACCCAGGATGAGGTTGAGAGAGTTCATAGCAGTTTCTAGTGGACCATTAATCGTAGGCTGGAGGATGGAGGAGTTGGTTCTGTTTCCCAATGTGTCATTCATGTTTAGACTGTGTTTGCCCTGTGACCCATTCAGAAAAGTAAGACATGATTAGAAGTGATTTTGTCAACTAATACTTTGGTGAAGATTCAACATCATTCATCAAAAATTCTACTGAGAAAAAATAAAAGCGATTTAGCAACTATAGACTGGTAATTCCAACAACAAATTATATGATCAATATAATTGATTATGATCAATTATATTGATTATAATAGATCATATATAGTTATTATGATCAAGGACTTTCAAAATATATTTGAGTGTACTAAGTCAATTGTAGATTTAGTCAACAAAACATTTATGAACGTGAATGTGACCAAAACAAGTTTCTTCCCAAATGGGTAGGCATGCCTTTTACAGACACAACTAGACTAAACATTTGAAACTCTTCTCAACGTGATTGAACAATGAACACAAAGTTAAAGTAATCTCACGTTTTGGATGCCAGCAGAGTGTCTCACATCTCTTGAGTCAGATGTTTGGGTGAAGTCTCTTCTTCAGAACGTTACTGTCTTCCTCACGTCTTCCAAATGATGTCCTCTCTATGATGCCTCCTCTAACCATTCCCTTTCCTCCTCCCACCCAACACACCTGATTTTAATGTGTTCTTTGTGATACAGAAACCACCTGTATTCACACCCTGCCAATTAAAACAACAAGCTGTCAGTTTGAACCATGATACATGTGCTATATTTGCAAATGTCTGTCCCTGAGATTAATATGTTTTCACTGAAGGCAAGACTCAATGGAGCTGATGGTGTTGTTGTCACCACAATATTTGACATCTAGGTCCACAGAGTATAGTGAATTGCTTCCTTCAATGTCTTGTTTATACCCCCAAAATGACTTTATATCACATTATAGTTGTTGACTACTACTGCTACTTCCAGAGCAGCTCTCTTCCTCTGGTTGTTCTATAGCTTGCCCAGAACCATAAGACAGAGTTACGACAAATGTTCACTCCACAGACCAGTCCAACGGCCCTTCTCTTCATGTTGTTTCCCTCCCCACTGTCCCTCTGTCCTTCTCCTGGTCCAGGCTGTTTCAGAGGACCGAGAAGCAGCAGAAAGACACCAGTTACAACAAATGTTCCAACGGTGGCTGTTCTACAGAGACTTCTCATGGTAAATAGTGACAGGGGCCTGAACCTTTTGACCACTTGGTTGAATGGGTTATGGGAATCTGTGCCTACCCTGCCCTCGCTGTCTCTGTGCTGTACTATAACAGAAATGTCTGCATTGTGTGTGTTAAGCCAAAACGCTGAAGGAATGGCTATGCCATTACCATAGTTGTGCTTTATTTACAAATAAAAATATAATGTAAATCAAGAACTCTGAAAGATCTGCCTGCCTTGTTCATTCTTTCCTTAAAACCTCTATTAAAGGTAGGGGAAGTGATTTCACTTTTGTCAGATATCACCCAAAAAATATTTTTTTCTGTTAAAATGCTCTATTATAAGGTGTGGAAACCACATATGGAGTTTCCCCCTCCCCCACATTAGCAGAGGAGCTAATAACAGTTCCCCAGGTCACCACAATTCTCCTCCAATCAGGAGAGAGCAGCAGATTCACATAGTGTAGCTACTTTTGGGGGCCCCTAGTGCACCAGGCTGGTACTACACCATGAATTTCAAATCACTTCCCCTAACTTTAAATAAATCGCTTTAGCTCAAAATATGCAGTATAGGCATTTATAAACCATGCCCTGTTTCAAAAACAATTAAGGTTATTCTGTTTTATGTGAATAGCTATAGTCTACAGTTTAACCCATTGATTCTAAATTAAAACAAATTGAAATTAGCCTATGGAAATCATTCCCCAGTCTACTTACTATAGCCAAAAGCCAATGTTCATTAAAATATAATATTAATTATCACAAGTGGAATAAAGGCACCAATATAAGATTATTATTATTTTTACCTTCTTTTCCAAAAGCCTGCTCTAGCGAACTACTGTAGGTGAAAGAAATGAGACGTGGACATTGCAGGATGTTTACAAGTAGATTACATTTTACTATTTCAACTACCGGTATAAGATTCACAAATACGGGGAACACAATCAAAGTCTCTGGATACAGTCTAAATGATGACTATTGTAGCTTATCATGAATTGTGCGTCAGAAAACCATTAGCTAGACTATGAGAACATTTTGTAGCCTGACATCTGCCATAGGATTCTTCAGGAAGTTGTTGCAATCTTTGGGCTGTCTCCTTGCAAAGTAGAGGAAAGGCCTAGGTCACAGTAAAGGCATATTAAAGCAGTTTCCAGTTTCAGTTAGCCTTTAGTAAGGGTAACCCGTCTTACTGGCACGCGGGAAGCAAACGCTGTTTAGTATGAGACTCACTGCCACACAATCAATACACACACACACACACAAAAAAAAACATTTTCAACATTGTTTAAGAAAAGACCATAGACAATAAAGACAAATCTGTTTCTATTTGTTTTGGGTCCAAAAAACATTATGTAACATTATGTAATTGATGTTATAAGATGATAAGTGTGCCCCCCGCTTCGCACATGTGTGATTTCTTTTTTGTAAGTGATCTGCATTTTTTGAGGGAGGGCGTCAGGGATTTCCACAACTGTATTGGCAGTTGTGTTTTAGGATAATTTAACCATACTTATTTTGGATGGTTGTATTGTGTCCAGTTCAGTAGTAGGAGATGAATCTAGTACAGTGGAGCTCTTATTTACGCCATTAGGATTGCAGCAACAGCTACAATCCTCTTTCTTGCGGAATTAATATTCTCCAGTCAGATGGTGAGAATGGAAAGGTGATGACCATGGAACTGCATTTTCATGTGGAGTTGCATAGAGTTGTGTGTAGAGTTGTCAGACGAATATTTCTCCCCTGATCCTTTCAATATCATTGTGAAAACTTCTACACTTCTCTTCCAGATGTCTCTCAAACTCTCTCTGCCTCTTCTCCTTTGAGGTCATGATGTTTCCGATCATCTCAGGAAGGATCTTCATCAGGAATCTCAAATACTTGGCATATACCTTTTTCATCTCCTCCAGTTCCTGCCTGTGCCTCTCCTCCATCTCTCTCTTCTCCTCTTTAATCTTATCCAGCTCTCCCTTCACCTCATCCAGCTTTGCTTCCAGATTTCTTATCTTCTCTCCATCCCTCTCCTCTATCAGTTGGTTCTCCAGGTCAGTCAGTTTATCATTCAGAGTTTTGATGGTTTCCTCTTTCTCCCTCAGCTCCTTCTCAAACATCTCCCTCATCTCCTGCTCTTCCCTCTGTTTCCTCTCCTCCATTGTCTTCTCAGTCTGGTCTAATACCTCCGGGACAGTGGTGTAATAGTCAAGCAGGAGTACACTAAGGTGAGGGTCCAGCTTTTGAAGGATGTCAATCATTTCTGAACTTGGCGTGTTTCCTTTCTTTCTCACATAGTCAATAAGTCTCCGTGCTTTGTCTGCCCTACCAATAGTTTCAGTGACTGCCTCCATTTCCATTTGAGTGATTACTTTCTCAGTCATAAGTATGTCCGTTAGAGATTCCAGATTGGGCTTTGAGACCCTCTTAACAAATTCATACCTCACAGACGTCAGATATTTCTCAGCTTCTTGGTTATTTATTTTTTTCAGCCTTTCCTGAGTCGCGGAAGAACCTTGAAGACAAAATGGGGAGTTTATTTGTGGTATAATGATATACTAATGCCATTGATAATTGATTGTGATTACCAGACTAGTTGGCATCATTAGAGCTGTTATGAAGGGCACTATAGGCAACAACAAGTTGATTAAATAAATACATTGGTGAACTGTAGAATACCAGATGTAAATAATAATAAGGGTAATAATAACTTGAATGCAATTTTGCAATTGCAAAGTGTGGTTGCCCCGATCTATGTTGTAATGGTGACGTAGTTAAAGAAAGTTTTACATCATCATACATGACATAACATCACGTTCGTTGCTCAGCCAATCAAATGATTTGTATATGTTACAGTAAAAACACATCACAATAACAATAGTGTGGCAACCCCACTAATAATAAACAGCAGCATAAACTCTTGTTGGACACACATAAGCAAGCCACTGTCAGCTACACAACATGGGTGTTTAATTACTGACTGACATCAATGTCAGTCAGTAATATATCTTTAGGATTACCTGTCTTCTGGTGTGATTCAGTCCTTGGTTTCTCTAATTCCATCTTCAGATCACAGACCTGCTGAGCTGCAACGACAGGATGGAAATATACTTAAAATATGATATTAAATAATATTCAGTATTTATTTAATGAACCACTGAACAAAATAAACAAGAGAGATAATTCTCACCAAGCCGTTTGTTTTCGTCATCCCATTCCTTCTTCCTCTTCTTCAGCTCTTCATCTCTCTGATTCAATTGTTGGTCTTTTTCTCTCAGTAATTGTTTAAAGTCTTCCAGTCGGTTCTCTTTTTCTGTCAGTAGTATAATACTGCTCCTCCATTCTTGGTCTTTTTCTGTCAGTAGTTTATTACTGTTCTTCAATTCTTGGTCTTTTTCTTTCAGTAGTTTATTACTGTTCTTCAATTCTTGGTCTTTTTCTGTCAGTAGTTTATTACTGTTCTCCAGTTCTTGGTCTTTTTCTGTCAGTAGTTTATTGCTGTTCTCCAGTTTTTGGTCTTTTTCTTTCAGTAGTTTATTGCTATTCTTCAATTCTTGGTCTTTTTCAGTCAGTAGTGCATTACTCCTCTTCCATTCTCTGTCTTTTTCTGTCAGTAGTTTATTACTGTTCTTCAGTTCTTGATCTTTTTCTGTCAGTAGTTTATTACTGTCCTTCAGTTCTTGGTCTTTTTCTGTCAGTAGTTTATTACTGTCCTTCAGTTCTTGGTCTTTTTCTGTCAGTAGTTTATTACTGTCCTTCAGTTCTTGGTCTTTTTCTGTCAGTAGTTTATTACTGTTCTTCAATTCTTGGTCTTTTTCTGTCAGTAGTTTATTACTGTTCTTCAGTTCTTGGTCTTTTTCTGTCAGTAGTTTATTACTGTCCTTCAGTTCTTGGTCTTTTTCTGTCAGTAGTTTATTACTGTTCTTCAGTTCTTGATCTTTTTCTGTCAGTAGTTTATTACTGTCCTTCAGTTCTTGGTCTTTATCTGTCAGTTGCTGCTTACAGTCCTCCAGTTCTTGATCCCTTTCTGCAAGTAGTTTAATAATTTCCTCCAGTTGGTTGTCATTTTCTGCCAGTAGTGTATTGCTGCTCTGAAAGAGGTCTGAAAGAAGAGTTCAAACATTGCTGTACATCAATATATTATGATGAAAACTATTTACTATTTCTGGATGATGTTCACATAATACACAGACATGTCCATTCTGTGAAAAACATGATAGATTCACCATCCAGATGAAGGCATTCCATGCTGTCTCTCTTTACTGGTAGAGTGGATGCTTCATCTGTGGTATCTCCTTCCACTACAACACAACACAGACATCAAACAATCTTCTGGTGTGTGTGTGTGTGTGTGTGTGTGTGGGGGGGGGGGGGGGGGGGGGGGGGGGGGGGGGGGGGGTTTGTGAGAGTGACCATAACTGTGTCACTAAATGTACAGTGTAGTAAAGTTTAACATATATTAATTTGTTTAGTCTGTTTGTTATCCTACTTACCAAACACATCATCATCATAATCTGAGCTCTGTCTCCTATCCTTCTGCTGTGCTGTCTCCTTCATGAGGTACTCCTCAGATTCAGCTACATGAAGAGAGGTCAAGTGTGTTTTAACTGTTTCGTCATGTTATACAGGTGGCCTGGCCCAGAGCTATAAGTGTGAATACATAGTTGATATGCATAGAGGTAGAGGTGTGTGTGTGTGTGTGTGTGTGTGTGTGTGTGTGTGTGTGTGTGTGTGTGTGTGTGTGTGTGTGTGTGTGTGTGTGTGTGTGTGTGCGTGTGCGTGTGTGCGTGTGCGTGTGCATGCGCACGTGTGTGTGTGTGTGTGTGTGTGTGTGTGTGTGTGTGTGTGTGTGTGTGTGTGTGTGTGTGTGTGTGTGTGTGTGTTGTGGGATCTGAGAGAAAAGATAATATTTGGATTGATATTTGGAAATTACACCATCTTTTTGATCAAATGTTAGACATTATAGCTCAAGCAATGTAAAATATAATAATATAATGGCCTTTCACTGTGAAAACGTGTAAGATCCATCAGTTTGTCTTCTGATTGAAATTGTGATCTGAAATCTGAAAACTCAGGTGGACATGATGTAGAATATGTTTGATACTCACCACCTAGTAGATCATCACATTCATGATACATGAAAAATAAAAACAAAACATGTGTGTTCAGAAATGTTATTTTAAACAGTGATGGTTTTACAAATTGCAAAGTACTTTCAAAATGCTTTCTCTGAAAGAGTAGACATTCAAAGATTTGCATCCTTTTCACAATTTGGTGTAGAGTTATCTCAGGTCTGTTCCAAGTACTATATAAACTAGAGGGTTTCATTGATTTAAATGTGAGCAAATGTGTTTCAAATCTAAAACACATTGGAGGCCATGAAGCAGAATTGATTTGATACTCACCAAAGACTTCACATTCATCATTCATGAAAAGAGAAGACATGGTTGGAATAGTTAGAAATCTGTTCACTCACAAACAAAAAGAGGAACTTGAAATATATGAAATGCAATAGTGGAATGGTCTTGATTTGTATACAAAACAATATTCATATGGTACAATACTCATATATCACACTGTTTCAGCATTCTGAGTACAGTTGAAATCAGAAAGACCAATACGCAATATGCTACGAAAGTAATTCTATTCACATACTGACTCAGATTACATAAACACTTATAGCTGTTACCTGAAAGCTGCATTGTAAGTTATGTATGAAAAGATCAACGTGATCAGTGATCACATCATTATATACAGTAATATATTCAATAATACATATATAATATATATATCCGTACTATCCATACTATTATCCATGAAATGTCTGTCCGTCTGAATGAATGAATGTCTGAATGTCTGAAACACGCGTAACTCCGCGATGGCACCACCAATCGCTGTAAGTTTTCACACAGCCGTTCACCATAATATCATGAAGAGAGTGACGAAGCCCTTTTGCCAAATTAACACATCGTTGATTAATAATGAATTTATTTGTGCATGACAATTTCCCCATTAGCTTTATATGCGGGAAGCGACCCGCCCCCTATCACACACATCACACCGACCCAACATGGAATATCATTGCGGGGAATATAAGCATGGACACGAGTGAGACGCTGGCGCATGGCTGAGGGAACATGGGGTGCTGGGGGGGCTGGAGCACCTGCTCCCCTCAAACACAGCACCCCCTTAGACAGGAGCTACAAGCACCCCCTCACCAGGCACAGCACGCCCCAAAACAGGAGGAAAAAAATAACATAAAATAAAAAATATATAATATCAATAATAATAAAACATGTCACTTTATTATAATGGAGACTAAAATAAAATATGCATTTTTGGTGGGGTCTTTGTTTTTATATTCATCATTACCTCTGCTCGGCTGCTGACCCTGTTTCCGGCTATTTCCGGTTAACTTTCCTTTACGCACGGTGCGCGCCGTTTGAATCCAAACGGCGCATGAGTGTTGTGTTGTCAGTCAGCATGGCTCAGAAGCGGATAATAAGTGATTTCTTTGGTGGGCCCAAGCCCAAAACAAAAGTTGTTCGTCCCAGCAGCAGCAATGTACAGGGGACGAGTGCTAACTTTGTTGAAAAGGATTATAATGTCGTGGAGTTGTCGGAGGGAGAGGAGGAGGAGGTTGTGGACAACAACAACAACAGAAGAAGCAGCACTAGTCTGTTCAGCAGGGGATGAGGGAATTCATCGCCGTCACCCCGGAGCGCAAGAGCACCTTTGGAGTATAACGTAGGCTAAAGCCTTTACTATTTAACTATAATATTTCTCACTAATATTTACGAATATGGGAAATATGCGAGAAATAATATAGTATTAACTAATTACTATGGCCGCCGTGCCAACTGAACTGCTGCCTGCTGCTGAAATTTAACGTGAGATATTATTTATTGTGTTCTGTTCGATTCTGACGGGGATGGCTGTGTGACGATGATGATGATGATGATGATGTGATGATGATGTGAACACACGAACAGAACAGTGGCCTTGTGGTTAGAGTGTCCGCCCTGGAACTGGAGGCCGGGGTTCGATTCCCGGTCGGGTCATACCAAAGACTCTAAAAAATGGGACCCAATGCCTCCCTGCTTGGCACTCAGCATCAAAGGGATGGATTGGGGGTCAAAATCAGCTAATGATTCCCGAGCGCGGCAAGCCGCAGCTCACCGCTCCTTGGAGCTCACCACTCCAAGTGATGGGTTAAAAGCGGAGGTCCAATTTCGCTGCGGTAACGTAGTGACAAATCATGCGACTTTGACTTTGACTTTGACACGGGTCGCCGAACCCAAGCGCGCTGCGCTGTCAACTTGTTGCTGTTGGGACTTATAAAAATATACCTCCTACTGGACCTCAGCTCCTCTGTTTAGCCTATAATTTATATTTTTTGCGCCTTGCTAAATCTCATGTGGACTAAATAGGCATATGCCCGTTTATGATGGGTTTGGAACTGTCAGTTGTTTTAGTTTGTTGTGATTATCCTGCGTGAGGATTCTGTAGGCCTAGGCCAGGCCTAATAAATATGCTATTTCACATTATAGGCATCTTGTTCATAACTTGTGTGTGGAGAGGGAAATTAAAGAGTACTTTAACACGCAAAAATGCGCGTGCATGAAACGCGTGCATGCGCATTTTTGCGCACCCCCGCTTCCATGCTCAGCCCCTGCTACTGTAAAATAGTTCCCGCGGCCATGCGCTGGCGCAATGGACACGAGTGAGAGTCAGACGCGAGCACAACGACTACAATGAATCGCCGACCCTCGCTCAATGCCTTGCATTGCCTGCTCTGCTGCTCAATCAAGAAAAAAGCATAGCCTCGATTATCTGCCTCGCGGCGTGTCGGCTGTGCGAGTGCTGTTACACAATAGTAGGGACGACACGTGCATAATGCCTTAAAACAGTGGTTTTCAACCAGTGATCCGCGTGGTCCTTGAGAGGATTCCAGGTGGTCCCCAGGCTAAATGATGGACAGTTGCTTGAGAGGATTGCAGCTGGTCCCCAGGCTAAATTTTGGAAAGTTGCTTAACCACATGTAAATCTTTGGCAGTTTGACTGTTTTGTTTCCGAAATTCAGACAAAAGCAAAATAAATCGTTTGGCTTTTCTTTTCAATCAAGAAAAAAAAAAACATAGCCTCGATTATCTGCCTCGCAGCGTGTCGGCTGTGCGAGTGCTGTTACACAATAGAGGAGCAGCAGGACGCGGCCATGGGATTTATGCTACGTGAAGGGACAAGGGAGCGACAGACACCCACTTTATGTACAGATCCAGGCTATAGTCTTCTTGGGAACTGTTGAACTGAACATGTGTTCGAACTGGAAGATATTAGTTTGTTTTCACCGTCACTTTTTACCCGCACGTGTCCAACAATGTCCAACTTCGCTCCGCCCGCAGCTCCACTTCGGCTGACTATGGAGTTTTCTGCCCTCGCTGCGCGCGGACCGCGGTGGTATAGCATTGATATAAAAGTGGGCTACTGTAAAAGGTACCCAGGAAGGATCAGGACCCCTTAGGGACTGTTCCGTTTGGTGGTCCCTGGAAACACAAGCACACAACGTGCGACACTGACTGTGTGTGTGTGTGTGTGTGTGTGTGTGTGTGTGTGTGTGTGTGTGTGTGTGTGTGTGTGTGTGTGTGTGTGTGTGTGTGTGTGTGTGTGTGTGTGTGTGTGTGCTTACTAAGACTCACCACCCTCCACTTTCTAAAACAGTGGTTTCATGATGTCCACACAAACACCTAATGCCCACACAAACACCTAATGCAACCAATATATATATATATATATATATATATATATATATATATATATATATATATATATATATATATATATATATATATATATATATATATATATATATATATATATATATATATATATATGGTGGGCAGAAACCTTTGTGAAACCTTTGTGTCTCCATATCTTTAACTGTTTTTTTTTTTTTTTTGGTTTTCAAATGCAGAATTTCCACCCAACAGAGCAAGCATCAAGGTTAGTTATAATGTACAGTGACAGTATACTGTATAGTTCACTTACCAGTCGCTAAACCCATAGCAATCTCCTCCACCTGTTCTCCATGTTGGACCTTACAGATGTAAACTCCATCATCTGTCTCTCTGTAGTCTCTCAGTGTCAGAGACACTTTACCTCTCTGTAGCTCCTGGATGTCCAGGGTCAGTCTGCCCTGATAGCCCCATCCCTCCGTCGCCTGACCTTTCTTATATATGAAAATACACTCTGGATACACTCTCTTTGTCTCCTTTAACAAGATGACTGTCACGGAAAACGTGCTGATCTCAGCAGAAGGGCGACAGGTTAGGGAGATATTATCACCTGGTCGACACAGAAGATAGTCTTCAGTGTTGAGTTCAAAACCACCAGGAGAAAAGAAAAGACACAGTTAGTGAACCATAATGCTTATATAGCTTTAAAGGTATAGTTCAGATTTTTTATTAAGTTACGCTGTATGAAATACTTTGCAATAATATAGGGGTGTCAACTGTCCAGAGTCCCGTGGTGGGAGTTCTGCTGTGGTTTTGGTGAATTATGAAGTAGTTCTGGTCATTTTGTGGGTTCTTACTGGTGCCACTGGTGCCACGCCAGTAAAAGTAAATGAATTTTAAAAACAGACTACATTTGTATTGTTGATCTGTTTCTAAAATATTAGCACATCTTCGTTTTTTGACGCCTCTATCACAGGGAACTATGCATTTTGTGTCCATATCGCTATGCCCAAAAAGTAGTTCCATGTGATGGGGGGTCAAAAATGAACCAAGGACGACAACTATACAAACCTTGTTAGTTTTGTGGACTAGTCCCCTCCCCCAACACACACACACACAAAATGACCAGAACTACTTAATATTCACCAAAACGGGGCGGCAGTGGCTCAGGCGTAGAGTCACCGGATGGTAACCGCAAGGTTGCCGGTTCGATCCCGGGCTTCCGCAGAGTTAGTATCGAAGTGTCCTTGAAGTGTGCAAGACATTGAACCCCTAATTGCTCCTGATGTGCTAGTAGCTACCTTGCATGGTTTCCACCGCCATAAATGTATGAATGTGTGTGTGAATGGGTGAATGTGATGCACGAGCTATGTAAAGCGCCGTGAATAAAGGCGCTATACAGTATAAATGCACCATTTGCCATTTAAAACAAGAGCAAAACTCCCATCACGGGACTCTGGACATCAAGTAATACAGTTCACACCGCTATAACGAAACGGAATGCCTTACTCCTCCTCATATCAGTTGATGATCAGGGAATATAAAAAGTGACCTACCATGACCTCCAGCCCCTGCCATGTCTCCTGTATAGAGGGACAAATAGACAAATTACTACACCTAACATTCATAACATTTATCTGTAAATACAATGTAGTTTGTGATTTGTGGGTTGCAATATTCGTCATGGGAACGGAGATCAGCTTGTACTGTCACTGTTTCCTGCTCACGTACAGTGGTTTTGCAGACACATTCCTACATTATCAAAGTTTGAATAAAATGTTAAGATACTATTAATTTTCACCAATTGGCGTATGACGTTTAAGACCCCAGATGCAAATTCATACATTCACATTACAGACTCATGAAAACTACATGAAACTATTAATGTTAGATTATTACTGGTAACTCATTAAAGTGAGGATGGTAAGTCCACAGTGACTTATGGTAGTCAAGCAATAAAAGGTGATAAATGATTCCCGGCAAAACAAGCTTGAACTGTGTGAACCAACACACATGCATTGATCCCGCCCCTACCAGTGTGGATGCGCTAATGAAAGATGCTGAGAGCACAAATGAGCTGGCCAGATGTATGGAGTCCATACATTTCCACCAATGTCTCCAGTCATCTCAATTCTCCATACTATGAAGAACTGAGATGACTGGAGATGCCGATGAAAAGCTCAACTGACATAGACAAAGATTTGACTTCAGGCACAGGTTCAGGCACAGGATTGAAAACGCCCAGAGCAATTATTGTATAATAAAAACTCAAGAAATAATACAAAAAAGCCACACTGAAGCTGACATGATTCTGATTATTGATGCGAAAACAGTGAGCCAGATGACTATGTAAGCCAGGCAGAATTGTCTGTCTGTTTGCGGCTGTCCGCATTTGGGTATGCCCAATTATTGCATGTACTATATTGCATAGCTTCAATATTCTTCATGGAAATGGAGATCAGTTTATTTGCACTTGGTCACATGGTAACCAACAGTTCGTACTAGGTATGTGCCCATGAGGCATTTTGGCCAATATCGATATCTGATCGATAGTTAATCAGGCCAACAGACGATAGTAGCGATGTGCATATGATCTTGTTCTGAATGGGAAAAAAATGATAATAACTTCCATTCTGAAATCCAAGTAACATGGTGTCTGCACTGTAGGCTTAGGAAAGTCAAATTTAACTTCAACATCTTCATATGTAATATTCTGAACTTGTATATGTATATTGTATATTACTTTGGGATTGTTTATCTGTAAAGACAGATCAATTAATTAATTGTCTGATTGATTAATCAAACCAATGTCGACTAGTCTAAAAACAAGTCGAATCAGTCAATGTGTTTGCCGATTAATCTCCCCTCACTCGTTTATACGTTTCCTTCTCATAAACCCTACAGTGATTCTGCAGACACATTTCTACATTATTAAAGGTTGAATAAAAATGTTAATATAATCCCTTACCTTATACCACTCGGCATATGACGCTTTACTCCAAACGCAAATTCAAACAGATCCTCACACACTACAGACTCCAACACAACTAACCAGAGTGAACACACGGATGAAACTATATAAATGTTAGGTTGTTATTGGTAATTAATCATTAAGTGATTAAAGTGACTGATGGTATTATTGCACCATAAAGGTGAGTGACGTCACTCACCTTTATGGTGCAATAAAAGGTACCAGTCCAGCATCTGAGCCCTCAGTGTGCGAGCTTTTCTTTACCATTTTTGGTGGTGTTATGTCCACAGCTGATTTATCGTAAAGCAATAAAAGGTGATAATGGACTATATCCAGTCCTGGTTACTGCAATGTATGCACTGTTTCCCACAAATTCACGGACTGCAAACACACACACCGGGGATATACACTGGAACCCAGTACACCGGAACCGGTGGGGTTTGGAACCAAATGAACCCTTCTGGGTCAGCAACTCTTATAATGTACTCGTATACACTCATTTGTACACTCAAATTTTAGATTTTATATAGAGCGGGGTCCCAGAGAGAGGGTCAGGGTCTGTAGACTAATACAAACTAGGGGTCAATGAATTTAAAGGTAGGGGGAGTGATAGTAACTGTTGCAGAAACATATATTCAGCATAATTAGAATATTTATGAACATGAATTAATTATTTAGACAGTGGATATGAATCAGACAGACCGACACACCTTTCCCAGATCTGTAGCAAATTCTACACTATATATATATATATATATATATATATATATATATATATATATATATATATATATATATATATATATATATATATATATATATATATATATATATATATATACTGTATATATATATATATACTGTATATATATATATATATATATATATATATATATATATATATATATATATATATATATATATATATATATATATATATATATATATATACTGTATATATATATATATATATATATATATATATATATATATATATATATATATATATATATATATATATATATACTGTATATATATATATATATATATATATATATATATATATATATATATATATATATATATATATATATATATACTGTATATATAAATATATATGACCAGAATATGCACAGTAAATTAAACAGTTTTCTCTACCATGTGAAATTCAATGTACAACAACTTAAAGATATACTGTATTCAGTGATTTCACTTAATTCAAATATCTTCTTCCCCCCCTTTTTGGATAATCCTCCCTACGCCTGTCCCCGACATCAATATGTTTTCACTGAAGGCAAAACTTGTTGGAGTTGTTGTTGCTGTCACCACATCTGACACCTATAGAAAGGATCATGTCCATGACAGGACACTACAGGTGTGCGTGCATGCTTGTGAATTAGATCTTTTAAAGCAATGTCAGTACAGATACAGTACAGTACACATACTGTATACACAGATATGTCATATGTGTCCCTATGTGAACAATACAGTATGTATATACAGTATACACTTAGACTGTACACGACGCAGTCATCCACGGTACATATATCAGACTTAACCAAGTTAGGCCCCCCCCCCCACCCACAGAAATCTGAGTTATCAGAGCCACACCGCCATACTAACATGCAAAAGCAATAAATAGTCTATGGTCCTTCTGAGCCGAAGTGTGTGAATGAAGTTTGCTTTGAGAGGTCTGTTGCTTAGAGAAAACTTGACTTGGAGAGAACCAATTAAGAGGTCGAACAGTTCTCAAACTCTGCCCGAACCCGACCAGGCCTGAACCCGAACAGGCCAGACCCGACATTTAAGGCCTGTTCTGGCCAAAGATCTATGCTAATCAGTAGGGCCTGGTCGGGGCTCTGGCTCCATGAAAAAATAATATATATTGAATTATTTATTATAGTAATATATTATGACGATGGCGCTGACTGACATTTCACTTTTACTCTGTGGAGAATTCTCAAAGGTCACACGAGAAGTAATCGTAAAGAAAGGTCGGCCCAAGTCAGTGGAGAGGTCGGCCCATGTCTGAGGAAAGGTCGGCCCATGTCTGTGGAGAGGTCGGCCCATGTCTGAGGAAAGGTCGGCCCATGTCTGTGGAAAGGTTCGACCTCCAAAAGATCCAAACTCAGAGAGAATAGTTAGTTACTTAGTGAACTAGTAGTGTCAACTGTATATTATTATCCTTATTATTCTGTGTGTGTGTGTGTGTGGGGTGTGTGTGTGTGTGTGTGTGTGTGTGTGTGTGTGTGTGTGTGTGTGTGTGTGTGTGTGTGTGTGTGTGTGTGTGTGTGTGTGTGTGTGTGTGTGTGTGTGTGTGTGTGTGATATACTGTATGTAATATAACTAAATGGGACAATTAAAAGTACACATGGAATATAGTGTGTAATATAGTGTGGAAGAATAAGGAATTCTGTTTTCTCAATAACAACCAACAACATGTACACAACTAGAGCAAGCAATCAAGCAATAGAGAAAAGAAAATGGGAAAACAGAATGTGATCATGTGATCAGTAAAATGGCTTGATAATGGCTGGTATGCCTGTGACAATAGCAAGCAATATCAAGCATAAATTGCTTGGTGGTAAAATGGCTTGGTATGCAGTGATAATGGTTGGTATGCATGTCTATTGTCACAACAGCAAGCAATATCAAGCACACAGTAAATGGCTTGATGATGGTAAAATGGCTTGGTGTCTATTGAAATGTCTATTGAACATGCATATGGCTTGATAATGGTTGCTATGCATGTCTATCGTCACAACAGCAAGCAATATCAAGCATAAATGACTGGGCCGGCCTTTCCACTGCCCTTGGCCGACCTTTCCACTTCCCTAGGCCGCGATTTCTATTCCATTTAGTCGGGTCGGTCCTCGGGCTTGATTAGTTAGGGCCCAGTTAGGGCCAGGGCGTAATTTTTAGATCTGTTGAAACCTTTAACAAGGAAAGTAGGGTTGAATTAGATCTCCCAAAATCATGTGCTTGATTTACTTTTTTTCACCTTTGTTGCCATGCTTTCACCTGTCACCTTTTCACCTGCCTAATGTTGATCCTTACTCAGGTAATATTTGGAACAAAGAGGATAGATTCTGTTTTACCCTTACCAATGTGTACAGTTTTTATTGTGCCTCCTCAACATGCATTTTGTTCTCACCCCAGATCAGTAGTCCTGACACTACGTTTTAACAGCAGCGACGAAAATTGGGAGACATGGGCGACGCTTGAATTTCATTGGCTGTTGCTCAAATTGCCCAAGTATTGCCTGAAAATCTCTGCCCACTTTTTAACCATTGACCCTTTAGCCTAGCCTATTGTCAGAAAAGCCGGCTCCCATAGACAAATAATGGACTTCCGGAGACGTTGTCTGTCCATCGCATGACCATTGCGCTTGAGACGCCTGGCTTCGGGGTCCCAGAAAGAGAAAGTGACGTCTGTTTTCTGCGTGGCATGTTGTCAGTTCCAGGGAGTCATGGCGGGGTATTGGCATCGTCGCATCGACTTGGGCAGTCCTTGGGCAGCACTACATGTGTTAGTAAGTGGTGGATGCCAGCACAGGCAGAATTGCGTTGGGTCTGGCAACTTAAATTTGTGACATACTGTATTTGGCATCATGATAGTAAGGGAGCCAGAGATTTTAGTCCGGCTGCTTGACGTGCACAAATATGAATTTAATATAAATGGACAGTGTACAGTAATTAGTAAATATGGCAGTTGCATGGATGCAATATAGCCTATACTGTGTGGACAGTGGTGCTGGAGGTTTTGTGCATGGTCAGATACGTGCAAATGCTGTGGTTTGGTAGGAGAAGCAGACCAAAGGCGGACAGATAAACAGGCCTGTGCCTGTTTATCTGTAGCAGTTGTTTGTAGCCGATGGGTGAGATTTTCGTTACATGCTAAACCCCTTATGCCATATCCCTTATTTCATTTTCACTATTTTGAAAAACTTTTTTGGACTATTTCAACATGTCAATCTATTAACACGTTGTGAGCTAGTAGACTGGCCATTTGAACTACTGAGAAATGTTTTTTTAATAGTTTAAAAAGGCAAAGAAGTTAAGGGATAAGGGGTATAGCGGTAACGAAAATGGAGCCCTATGTCTATTAACTCCTTAACTGATCAGGCAAAAAGCTAGTCTTGTTCCCATTGGGCTCAATAGTAACGAAATGATTTATAGAAAATCCTCTGTTATGAATTTGTGCAAACCAATGATATCCAAAGACAGCTTGAGGTGCCCAACTCGATAATATGTTTTCTTTTTTTATATAAATTGTACAAAAGGGCCCCGTTGTTCACACTGGCGTTTCCTCCAGGACTAGTTATGAAATAATCAGGTTTAAAGTTTTATCTTTCATATAACTTTTTTCTGCTTCAAGTAGATACCCATATGCCTATACCATTTTAAAGATCAGGTGGTTGGCTACAATAAAAAAAAAAAAAAGAAAAACTTTCTGACATGTTCCAGTGTGGAGATGGCGCCATCTAAAGGTAGCATGCATGAAAAAGCTGACCTATCCATCATCGTTTGCTTTTGACTGAACAGAAACACGATCCCAGACCCCCCCCCCCCCCCCCCCCCCACACACACACACACACACACACACACACACACACACACACACACACACACACACACACACACACACACACAGAAGAGAGGAGAAGAGAAAGCGTCGCGACACACACACACACACACACACACACACTCACACACACGCACGCACGCGCGCCCAATGCATGCAACGAAGGAGAAGAGCGGTGAGTCCCTTTAGCATTGTTCTGTAGCCACATGGCACAACAACAACAACAACCGAACTAATGGCTCTCTATGGGGCGGGCTGATACCACATCACATGCGCCAGTGTTTTTTCGGCTATTTTAGTGACATTAACCCCTAAGTGACTACATGGCATGATAGTTTGCAAGTTAATCTATGCTTATAGATTAAAAAAGTACAACACGCGTTTTCGCATGGGAAGCAGGGGACAGAATATTCCATCACGATTTTCCGCGTGGGAAAACTGTAAAGGTGTTAAAGACAGAGAGATATGTTTGGGTAAGTGGTCTTAGTTAAAACAGAAATGCGATTGGGTGACTGATGTATTGTGTCCAGCAGAAGATAGAGCTAGTGAGTGGAGAGTGGGTGTAGTCCAGCACGATGATTATTATAAGAATATTTCGCCCCTGATCCTCTCAATGTCATTGTGAAAACTAGTGACAGAGTCTTTCGTGTGTCTCCACATCTCCGCCACATGTCTCTCAAACTCTCTCTGCCTCTCCACCTTTGAGGTCATGATGTGGCCGACCATCTCAGGAAGGATTCTTTTCATCAGGTCTCTCTCTGCTTCTGCCCTGGCTTTATATTCCTTTTTCATCTTTTTTAGTTCCTGTCTGTGTCGCTCCTCCATCTCTCTTTTCTCATTCTCTCTCTCCCTTTGAATCCTTTCCAGCTCTCTCTCCAAGTCCACTCTTCTCTCAGTCTCCTTCCTCAGCTCTTCTTTCAGATTTCTTTTCTTCTCTCCATCCCTCTCCTCCCTCATTTGTTTCTCCAGGACAGCCACTTTATCCACAATCTTACTCATGTTGGCCATAAGCTCTTTGATGGTTTCGTCTTTCTCCCTCAGAGACTCCTCAAGCTCTTTCTCAAACATCTTCTTCATCTCCTGCTCTTTCTCGAGTTTCCTCTCATCGATTGTCTTCTCAGCCTGGGCTTGTGCCTCCGGGAGGGTGATGTAATAGTCATGCAAGAGTACACTAAGGTGAGGGTCCAGCGTATGAAGGATGTCAATCATTTCCGAACTTGGCTCATTTCCCTTTTTCCTCACCATGTCAATAACTTTACGTGCTTTGTCCGCCCTGCGGTTTGCTTCGCTGACTGCTTCCATCTCCACATCACTGATTACATCCTTAGGCAGAAGTTTGTCCATTAGAGAATTCAGATTGGGTTCTGAGACTCTCTTAACAAACTCATCCCTCACAGTCTTCAGATATTTCTCTGCTTCCTGGCTCTTTATCTTTGTCAGACTTTGCTGAGTCGTGCAAGAACCACTTTGCTCAGTCGTGGAAGAACCTAACGGGGATTGGTTTCATTATTTATGGTATAATGAGGTAATAATGGTATTGATAATATTGATCATGACTGCTATCATTAGAGCTTTGATGAAGGACACTAGGTCAAAGGCAACAAACATGTTTATGAAAATAAATAAATTGGTGAAATTTGTAGCAACACAATGGACCTCTTTCTTTCTTTCTTTCTTTCTTTCTTTCTGTCTTTCTGTCTTTCTGTCTTTCTGTCTTCCTTTCTTCACTGAACCATTCTTGCGTGTTCCAGACCAGTAGTGTTTTATTTATTTATATAAATAAACTGGATAAACTAGATTCAGTCCTGCATTCAGTTTATATACAGATATGCAATATTTATATTTTGACTGGCTACTAAAGTATATATAAACATATGATTTTATAACTATAATCCACTATGGAAATATATTTAGGAAATTAGGATTACCTGTCTTCTGGTGTAATTCAGTCCTCGTTTTCTCCAATTCCATCTTTAGATCACAGATCTGCTGATCTACAATGACAGGATGAAAATATAATGCTAGATTAAATTAATGAACCACTGACCAAAATAAACGAGAGAGATGAAATGATATATTCTTACCAAGCTGATTGTTTTTAGAGATGACATCATCCCGTTCTTGTTTCCTCATCTTCAGCTCGTCATCTCTCTGATTCAATTGTTGGTCTTTTTCTGTCAGTAATTCTATGATGTCCTCCAGTCGGTTCTCTTTTTCTGTCAGTAGTTTATTACTGTCCTTCAGTTCTTGGTCTTTTTCTGTCAGTAGTTTATTACTGTTCTTCAGTTCTTGGTCTTTGTCTGTCAGTAGCTCATTATTGCTTTCCACTTCTCTGTCTTTTTCCACCAGTTGCTGTTTACAGTCCTCTAGTAGTTTAATAACTTTCTCCAGTTGACTGTCTGTTTCTGTTGGTAGTTTATCCCTTTTATCCAATTCCTGGTCTTTTTCTGAGAGCAGATTTTTTAAGTCCAACAGTTGTTTATCCTTTTCTGTCAGTAGTTTAATACTTTCCTCCAGTTGGTTGTCTTTTTCTGTCAGTAGTGTATTCCTTTCCTCCAGTTCTTGGTCTTTTTCCATGAGTAGTTTATTACTGTTTTTCAGTTCTTGGTCTTTTTCTGTCAGTAGTTTATTACTGTTGTTCAGTTCTTGGGCTTTTTCAGCCAGTAGTTGATTACTGATCTTCAGTTCTTGGTCTTTTTCTACCAGTTGCTGTTTACAATCCTCTAGTTGTTTATCATTTTCTGTGAGTAGTTTAATAGTTTTCTCCAATTGACTGTCTGTTTCTGGAGGCAGTTCCCTCCTTTTATCCAATTCATGGTCTTTTTCTAACAGCAGATTTTTGCAGTCCTCCAGTTGTTTATCCCTTTCTCTTAGTAGTTTAATACTTCTCTTCAGTTGACTGTCTGTTTCTGAAAGTAGTTCATTTCTTTCATCCAGCAGTGTATTACTGTTCTTCAGCTCTTGTTCTTTCTCTGTCAGTAGTTTATTACTGTTCTTCAATTCTTGGTCTTTTTCTGTCAGTAGTTGATTACTGTTGTTCAATTCTTGATCTTTTTCTGCCAGTTGCCGTTTACCATCTTCCAGTTCTTTATCTTTTTCTGCTAGTAGTTTAATATATTTCTTCAGTTGACTGTCTGTTTCTGCTGGGAGTTTATTCCTTTCTTCCAACTCTTGGTCTTTTTCTGACAGCAGATTTTCACAGTCTACCAGTTGTTTATCTTTGTCTGCTAGTAGTTTAATACTTCTCTTTAGTTGACTGCCTGCCTCTGCAAGTAGTTTATCTCTTTCCTCCAGTTGATTGTCTTTTTCTTCCAGTAGTTTATTACTGTTCTTCAGTTTGTGATCTTTTTCTGCCAGTTGCTGTTTACACTCCTCCAGTTGTATATCGGTTTCGGCTAGTAGCTTAATAATTTTCTTTGGTTGACTGTCTGGTTTTGTCTGCAGTTTATTCCGTTTATCCAATTCATGGTCTTTTTCTGACAGCAAATTGTTGCATTCCTCCAGCTGTTTATCTTTTTCTGCTAGTAGTTTAATACTTCTCTTCAGTTGACTGTCTGTTTCTGAAAGTTGTTTATTTCTTTCCTTCAGTTGGTTGTCATTTTCTGTCAGTAGTGTATTGCTGCTCTGAAAGAAGTCTGAAAGAAGAGTTTGAAGCATTGCTGTACTTCAATATAGGCCTATTATGATGAAAACTATTTACTATTTCTGGATAATGTTCACATAATACTACACAGATATGTCCATTCTTTGAAAAAACATGATAGACTCACCATCCGGATGAAGGCATTTCATGGTGTCTCTCTTTACTGGTACAGTGGATGCTTCATCTGTGGTATCTTCTGCCACTACAACACAACACAGACATCAATCTTCTGGCATGCATGTGTGCGTGTGCGTGTGTGTGTGTGTGTGTGTGGGGGGGGGGGGGGTGCGTGCGTGTGCTTGCTTGTATGCATGTGTAAGTCTCTCAGAGTTCACCTAGAGTTGAAAACATATAAAAACTAGAGGGAGCCACGTCCGCGGCCGTGGCTCAGCAGTCCAGGCATCCTGCTTGGACCCCAACGGCCCCCAACACTGCATGTCACGGCCTCAGCTCGCCCCCCTGCCCTTGTCAGCTTGCTGTGTGTCCCTATATAAATAAAGGTGTGTGTGTGTGTGTGTGTGTGTGTGTGTGTGTGTGTGTGTGTGTGTGTGTGTGTGTGTGTGTGTGTGTGTGTGTGTGTGTGTGTGTGTGTGAGAGTAAAGTTTAACATATATTAATTTCTTTACTGTTGTCTGTTTGTTATCCTACTTACCAAACACATCATCATCATAATCTGAGCTCTGTCTCCTATCCTTCTGCTGTGCTGTCTCCTTCATGAGGTACTCCTCAGATTCAGCTACATGGAGAGAGGTCAAGTGTGTTTTAGCTGGTGGTCATGTTATTCAGGTGTGTGTGTGTGTGTGTGTGTGTGTGTGTGTGTGTGTGTGTGTGTGTGTGTGTGTGTGTGTGTGTGTGTGTGTGTGTGTGTGTGTGTGTGTGTGTGTGTGTGTGTGTGTGTGTGTGTGTGTGTGTGTGTGCGTGTGTGCGTGCGTGCTGTGTTTTTTGCGGGATCTGAGAGGAAAGATAATATTTGGATTCATGATTCATGTTTGTAAATTACACCATCTTTTTGATAAAATGTTAGACATTATAGCTCAAGCAATGTAAAATATATGGCCAATCACTGAAAATGTGTAAGATCCGTTCAGTTTGTCTTCTGTGACTGAAAATGTGAACTCATCAGGTGGACATGATGTAGAATATGTTCGATACTCACCACCTAGTTAGTAGATCATCACGTTCATGATACATAAATGTTATTTTAAACAGTGATAGTTTTACAAATTGTAAAGTAATATCAAAATGATTTCCCTGAAAGAATGGATGTTCAAAGATTTGCACCCTTTTCACAATTTGTTGTAGAGTTATCTCAGGTATGTTCTAAGTACTGTATAAACCTGAGGGTTTCATTGGTTTAAATGTGAGCAAATGTGCTGCAAATCTGAAAACACATTGGGGACCATGAAGCAGAATTGATGTGATACTCACCAAAGACTAGTTCACATTCATCATTCATGAAAAGAGAAAACGGTTGGAATAGTTAGAAATCTGATCCCTCAAACAAAAAGATGACTATTCATTAGCATATTGTTGCTTGAAATATATGAAATGCAATAGTGGAATGGTTTGAATGAATTGACTATCTTGATTGGTATTATACAAAACAATATTCATATTGTACAATACTCATACAGTATATCACACTATTTCAGCATTCTGAGTACACCTCAAATCAGAAAGACCAATCCGCTATCAGAAAGCGATTCTATTGACATAATGACTCAGATTACATAACAGCTGCTGTTACATGAAAGCTGCATTGTAATTTATACATAAAAAGATCAACGCCATCACATCATACAGTAATATATTCAATATATTACTGTACATAATACAGTATATATACTGTATTATGTACAGTAATACAGTATATACAGTTATATATATATATAAATATATATATAATATATATATATATTTCTGGTGGGTAGAAACCTTGGGTCTCCATATTTGTAACTGTTTTTTTTTATCATAAATGCAGGATTTCCACCCAACAGCACAAGCATCAGGGTTAATGATAATGTACAGTGACAGTACTGTAGGTCACTTACAAGTCGCTAATCCCATAGCAATCTCCTCCACCTGTTCTCCGTGTTGGACCTTACAGGTGTAAACTCCATCATCTGTCTCTCTGCAGTCTCTCAGCCTCAGAGACACGTTGCCTCTCTGTAGCTCCTGGATGTCCAGGGTCAGTCTGCCCTCGTAGCCCCATCCCTCCATCGCCTGACCATTCTTATATATGAAAATACACTCTGTCCCCTTAAACCAGCTGACTGTCACGGAAGATGCGCTGATCTCAGCAGAAGGGCGACAGGTTAGGGTGATATTTGCACCTGGTCGAACCAGAACACATTCTTCAGTGTTGAGTTCAAAACCACTTGGAGAAAAGAAAAGATACAGTTAGTGAATTGCTGCTCATTTAAAGGACCACTTTTCAATACCTCCATATAATTCCTTTAAGGCCTGACGTCTCCCACTTAGACAATCCCACTAGGACAATTCCAGCATGGCTCATTCATTCCACCACAGGTGGTGGAGTGAAGATTGGACGCGGCTTCCATTTTCCGTGAGGGTAAGCACTTCCTATAGAACAGGGGTGGCCAACTGGTCACAGACTAAGAGCCACGTTTTTCACTGTGTTACTGCAAAGAGCCACATCAAACGGTCACACCGGTTGGAAAACCGCCGCCACGGTCGCAAATAGATTTCCCCTCTCCAAAAAACATACACCTACACTACCAGTGATCCCTGAGAGGATTCCAGATGGTCCCCAGGCTAAATGATGGAAAGTTGGTTAACCAGATGTAACTCTTTGAGAGCGTAAACATGAAACCAAATGGACCCTTCGGGTCCATTTGGTTTCATGTTAACGCTCTCAAGAGTTAAAATATGCATCATGTGAATTAGCCAAAGTCTACACAACTAGAGAATGTACAGTTGTAAAAGATTAATGGTCATTTTGATCTGTATGTTTGACTGTTTTGTTTTCTCTGAAATCCAGCCTGGATTTGTCGACAAAAGTAAACGGAATCTTTAGCTTTGGGGTCTGTGGGGCTAAAATGTCATCAAATGGTGGACCGTGGCTCAAATCAAATTCTGAATAAATGGTGGGCCTCTTATAGAAAAGGTTGAAAACCACTGGTATAGGGAATGCATGACTGCGCCACTCCGAGCGTTTGACGGTTTCATGCGGAAGCCCCCTTAAGATGTAACCAGCTGAAGACCGCATATATATATGGCAGGGGTTGGCCACCCCTGCTATAGAAGCTGGTCCACTCAGCAGACCACTCAACCCAGAGCGTCGAGCTGCTTTTGGAAGTTCATACTGTATGTGTTTTGGAAGTTCATATGTGCTCATACCCACTAATGTCCATGATGAAATTCAGAAACCAGTGACATGACATTGTCGATAGAGAATCCAAGCTCATAAAAACTGCAGGCTTTCTATTTGTCAAAAGTTATAATGTGTCAAATCAAAATGTATTTTATCTTACAAAAAAAATTCTGCCTAGCAATGATGTCACTGCACTCTTAGAAATGTTGGGTTAAAAACAACCCAATCTGGGTTGTTTCCCAACCCAACACTGGTTAACTATAGGACAGAACACATGCTGGGTTATTTTAACCCAGTGCCTTGGGTAGGTTCATATAACCCAGAAATTGGGCTGTTTATATAACCCAATTGGGTTGTTTATATAACCCATTTAAGGGATTGTATTGACCACATTGCTGGGTTATTTAAACCCAAGTTGGGTTGTTCATTTTATAATTATTATTTCTTTATGCAACCCAATTGGGTTGTTCATATAACCCATTTAAGGGATTGTATTGACCATACTGCTGGGTTATTTAAACCCAAGTTGGGTTGTTACTATATTATTGGTATATATATATATATATATATATATATATATATATATATATATATATATATATATATATATATATATATATATATATATATATATATATAATACCAATAATATATTATTAAATAATACATTTCTGTTCTATAATTTACATTTCATTGGCACGACTGATGATCAATTGAACTAAATTAGCAAATTCTCTTGATACACCTCAATTACATCTGTTTTCAAATCAAATTTATTCTCACAACTTCTTAACAACAACAATTTATTTAACTATTAAACATATAAAAGTATCAAAAGTCAACTCACATCAATTCAATAAGAACAACAAGTAAAATTGAACAGTCCTCAAGTAAATTCCAGGGAGGTCTAAATTGATTCTCATGTGAGAACGCGGCACGTTTAGAACCTGCAACGCGCCTGTCCCCACACTGCTGTTTGCAATGTACAATGTACATGCTAAGAGGTTGTAGAGCAGTCTGTTTTGCAGCACTGGTGTCACGGTTCTTGATATTAGGCATGACAATTAGAGATGGCCGATATTGACTTTTTTACCGATATCCGATATCCCGATATTATCCAACTTCTAATTCCCGATACCGATATCAACCGATATCAACCGATATCAACCGATACCGATATATATAGGGCCTTCAGTGGTGAAAAAATATCAGAAACTATTTACTATACAAATATTTAATATAAATAAACATTTAGTATAAATACTAATTCATGTCATAGCCTAGAAATACTCGATACAACTATAAATTCAACATGTAGCCTACTTGAGTAAAGTACAAAAGTAATGGTATAAACATGACAGTAGAAGTGCTCATAATGCAGAATATAGAATTTTCATCAAGATTTCAAATGTACTGTACATAAATCATTTGGGGGGCACCCAGAGGTTTGGGCCGCAAAGCGGCCTGAACTTCTCCTTATGTACTGGCAGTGCAGGCTGCACTGTAGGGAATGGAGGAGAGGAGGGGGAGGAGAGGTGGAAGTTTGCATGAGACATCTTGTCATTGCAGATAAGTAGCCAACAACAAGTTTAGTTTTGATCCACAACAATTCATCTCTGCAGAAGGATCTATTGACACAGAGAGGTTTTTTTTCTCTGATGGAGCTTATTATTGAACTGGTAGGCTGATTGCTCCTCAATTTGGAAAATTCAGAACACAGGAGTTCAAGTTTATATGATGCAAAATGCCTGATGGTAAAAAATACATAGGCCTAGTAGGCTTAGATCCTAACAGTATTAGCTTATTGGTCACACAGCTGTTTATAATTAACCGGGGAGTCACTAATTGCAGCTGGCTACGTGCAGAAGATAAAAGGTGGCATTCTCAGTCCATATTATTTCATTAAACGGCATATAATTATACACATCATATACACCAAACGAAACCATTCAATGGACACAGCAAATGCCAGTTTGAATTATTAAAATCCGTTCAGAATTGAAGATGCATAGAAGGAATCAAATCTCAACTCTTTGCGATGCGACATGGTGAGTCCCCTCTGTCTCCGTCTCCGTCTCTATAGATAGTAATTCCTTTGCTTATTACACAAGCAAGGCAGAATGAAACGTAATGCAACAGAGAATTCCCAAAACCTTAATTGAAATATGTAGATTGCAGAGGTGGTCAGCTCTGGTTGTCTTTTTTTTTTTTTGCTTTGCCAAAGATCTACTGGATCTCACTCAGAGCGCTTGGCTTGCGTGTGTGCGTGCATGCGGCATTCTCAGTCCATATTATTTAATTAAACAGCATATCAATATACACATCATATACACCCAATGAAACCATTCAATGGACACAGTAAATACCAGTTGGAATTATCAAAATCCGTTCAGAATTGAAGATGCATGGAAGGAATCAAATCTCAACTCTTTGTGTGTGTGTGTGTGTGAGCAAGCGAGAGATTGCGCACATGCGCACATGCGGTGGGGGGAGGGCTGCCGCAGCAGCTCACGCAGAGCGGCGCTGAGTCCACATCTCTGTAAATAGTCATAATTTCCAGTTTGTAAATACCGATACTTTCCGACATGAAATTTGAAAGCTTTTATCGGCCGATAATATCGGACATCTCTAATGACAATGTGACACTGTGCGGTACAGGTTAATCTAGCTGCATCCGATTTTTGAGAAAGTTCACTGAAGGTGTGACTGTTCCTTCAAGATCAAATACCAGCTACTGGAAAAAATCCCACGTCGGCTTGTACTGGTCCGGATATTTTGTGTCAGCAGTGAAGCAGGTATCCACTGCTGTGAGCGCCGTCTCAGTTCCAATAGCCTTGCCCAGGATCACAGCAAAGGCTCGTGAGCAGAGCATCCCATCACCCAGCAGCAGCACGAACGCCTTGGACTTGACTCCCTCCAAATACTCGACCATGTTTGTTCAGACCTATAATTTAAAAGGGAATAAAGACATACTTTAAGCATTTCTGCTAGTGCAGAGGTTTGTACACTCCCAGAGTTAACACATGGATTTTACTGCACAATTGTGGGTCCCAGAGATAGAAATGCCATTAAATGGTGGTCCATAGACTACAACCCCAATTCCGTTGAAGTTGGGACGTTGTGAAAAATGTCAATAAAACCAGAATGCATTGATTTGCAAATCGTTTTCAACCTATGTTCAGTTGAATACATCACAAAGACAATATATTTAATGTTCAAACTGATAAACTTCATTGTTTTTTGAAATTATACAATCTTTTGTAAATTGATCCCTGCAACATGTACCAAAAGAGTTGGGACGGGGGCAACAAAAAACTGGGAAAGGTGATGAATGCACAAATAACGCCTGTTTGGAACATTCCACAGGTAAACAGGTTCATTTTAAACAGTTTAGTATTGTGATTGGGTATAAAAGGACCATCCCAGTCGTTCAGAATCAAAGATGGGGCGAGGTTCACCACTTTGTGAACAATTCTGTGAGAAAATCATCCAACGGTTTAAAAACAATGTTTCTCAGCATTCAATTGCAAGGTATTTGGTGATTTCATCATCTACAGTCCATAATATAATCAAAACATTCAAAGAATCTGAAGAACTTGCTATAGTAAAGCGACAAGGCCAAAAACCAACACCGAATACTTTTGACCTTTGATCCCTCAGGTGGCTCTGCATTAAAAACTGACATCATTGTGTAAGGGATATTACTGTGTGGACTCAGGAACCCTCAGAAAACCATTGTCAGTTTACAGAATTAGTCGCTACACCTGCGATTGCAAGTTAAAACTCTACCATGCAAAGCAAAGCCATACATCAGAAAGGTTGGTTTGAAAAACAACCAGAAATGCCTTAGAAATGTGGACTCATCAGACCACAGCACACTTTTCCACTTTGTGTCTAACCATTTCAAATGATATTAGGCCCAGAGAAGGCATTTCTGGTTGTTTTTCTGGTTGTTTTTCAAACCAACCTTTCTGATGTATGGCTTTGCTTTGCATGGTAGAGTTTTAACTTGCAATCGCAGGTGTAGCGACTAATTCTGTAAACTGACAATGGTTTTCTGAGGGTTCCTGAGTCCACACAGTAATATCCCTTACACAATGATGTCAGTTTTTAATGCAGAGCCACCTGAGGGATCAAAGGTCAAAAGTATTCGGTGTTGGTTTTTGGCCTTGTCGCTTTACTATAGCAAGTTCTTCAGATTCTTTGAATGTTTTGATTATATTATGGACTGTAGATGATGAAATCACCAAATTCCTTGCAATTGAATGTTGAGAAACATTGTTTTTAAACCGTTGGATGATTTTCTCACAGAATTGTTCATGAAGTGGTGAACCTCGCCCCATCTTTGATTCTGAACGACTGGGATGGTCCTTTTATACCCAATCACAATATTAAACTGTTTAAAATGAACCTGTTTACCTGTGGAATGTTCCAAACAGGCGTTATTTGTGCATTCATGACCTTTCCCAGTTTTTTGTTGCCCCCGTCCCAACTCTTTTGGTACATGTTGCAGGGATCAATTTACAAAAGATTGTATAATTTCAAAAAACAATAAAGTTTATCAGTTTGAACATTAAATATATTGTCTTTGTGGTGTATTCAACTGAATATAGGTTGAAAACGATTTGCAAATCAATGCATTCTGGTTTTATTGACATTTTTCACAACGTCCCAACTTCAACGGAATTGGGGTTGTAGAAGAAGAACAAGGAATAGCCTCGTTTTGGTCAATATTAAGTAGTTTTTTTGTGGGGTTCCGTGGGGCCACACAGTAAAAGTAAATGAATCCACAAAACTAACAATTGTTTTGCTGAATGATTTCTAAAATATTAGGACCTCCCTATCACATGGAACTACTTTTTGGGCATAGTGATATGGACACAAAATACATAGTTCCCTGTGATAGGAGTCAAATATGAGCAAAGGATGTGCTGATATTTTAGAAATATGTCAACAACATAAAGTAAGTTTCTTTTGGATTCATTTACTTTCACTGCGTGGCCCCCAGTGACCTCCCAAAAATGACTACATATTTCACCAAAACCAGAGCAGAACTCCCACCATGGAACTATAGAAATCAATTAATACAGTTGACACCACTATATTAATGGCAAGCATTCCATACAGCTTTTCGACGGTGTAGCCGACGAAACCCTGGTGATACAATTATACTGTATTAAATGGTATATTACCCAACCCTAGTCCCCATCTGTCGCTGTGCTCCAATCACGTCTATAGACCTGCGCAGTGAAGGCATAGCCCCTGTTTCAGAAATGGAATCCTCATAGACTTTTCGAAAGTGGTTAATAAAAAACACAATTCCGCCGCAGACAAAACCAACTCATGACAACAAACACAATATTATCATATAATATCTAATTAGCAAGAAGGAGACAACACTTTTTGTTTCGTTTTTCATCTTATATTATCTTATTTGATTGTCTCAAAAGATTGTGTGTGTCATCATGATTTGTCACAACCTGAGTTGGTTTTGCCTGCGGCACAATCATGTTTTTATTAACCATTTTCAAAAAGTCTGAGTACAATTCATGGGGAATCCACTTCTGGAACATGGGTGGTGCATGGCGTCACTGCGCAGGCCTCTATGTTCAGGCCTCAGCCACCCAAGTTGCTCAGTCACTCCCACTCCAGACAATACAGGACTCCAATCAACTCAACTGGCTACCAGAACACCAACGCATGAACATAAAAATCACAGCACCAAAAAGCCCCCTCATACCTGACTGATATCACTCCATCACTTGCAGCCTCCTCAAATGCCAACCTGCTCAACGACATCACCAAGCAAGTAACACGCCTTATGAGACAAAGTAACTAACCTTGTGGGATATTTTCCTCTGGAACTGGGAGCTTCTTTTCTAGTTTTGCCGGAAGGATGATCTTGTCAGCAAACAAGGAACCCAGGTTTCAAAGAGCTCGGGTGCAGCCTCTACATGAAGGATTGAAAAGTCTTGTGCGATCTAAGATATGGGGACAAATTCAGAAACAAGGTCATGTAGACAATATGACTATACAAACAAATATACCTAGTGCAGTGGTTCTCAAGCTGTCGGTCCAAAAAATTGGGGGGTCCCCAGATGATGATGAAGTGATAATTTAAGGACTTTCTAGACCCCCAAAGAAAATGACCATTACTGCATCAAAAGTAGTCAACGAACTAGGCAAAAAAATCATCATTGGAACAGGGTTAAACCAAATTGAGGGGTCCCCAGTTCAAATATGTTTATTTTGGGGGATCACAGTCTAAAAAGGTTTGAGAACCACTGACCTAGTGCATAATAAGAATATTCCATTGCATAATTAAAAAGTGAAAATGGGCGGAATGACGGAATCCCCCTTTAACAATGCTCATAGTACATGTTGAAAGCCAGGGTTATGAATATTTATGATTCCGTCCATATCAGGGTGCAACTACAACTGCACTGACACAGCTAGCCAGCCTTTGCAAGTTGCAACGCTCGGCTTATGTCAAAATTAACAGATCTACAAGCTCGTAGCAGGGCACTCAAAACAGCTTGTGTCACAGTAAGCATGAAACCCAATGGACCCGCAAGGGTCCATTTGGTTTCATGTTTATGCTGTCAGGAGTTACATCTGGCTAACCAACATTCCACAATTTAGCTGGGGACCACCTGGAACCCTCTCAAGGCCCACTGGTGGTCCCTGGACCACTGGTTGACAACCACTGTTATAAACATCTACCTTTTAGTTTAATTGGCTTTCTGCTCTTGTTTGGTAAACGTTTTTTTCTCTATTGGATACCAATGGTCCACTATTTATTCAGCATTTGAGCCACAGACCACCATTTGATGATATTTTAATTCCACAGACCCAAAGGTTTCTTTTGCCCACAATTTCAGGCTGGATTTGGGAAACCAAACAGTCCAACATTAATCTTCTACATTCTCTAGTTGTGTAGACTTGGGATAAATCACATGATGAATATTTTAACTCTTGAGATCATAAATATGAGACCAAATGGACGCTCTCAGAGAGTTACATCTGGTTAACCAACTTTCCATTTAGCTGGGGACCACCTGTCCCGTTGCCGAGATGCTTGCGCTAATCGCTAATGGCTAGCGTCGAGGAGACAAGTGCTCCATAGTCCATACAGTTCCTACTCTAGGCTAATTCCAAATAAATCCTCTGTTCTGTTTCTAAAGTTTATGGTGAGCTAGAGCAATAGGCCGAGTAGGCTACCTCTTCTCCTTGAAGTAAAAGTGCAGTGTCTGTTGACGATGCCCCTCTCTGTGTGTGTGTGTGTGTGTGTCTGTGTGTGTGTGGATGTGTGTTGGTTCACACACGCAGAGCCATTGAGTATAGACAGAGTTACGACGACAACTGTGTACACTTCATGGGGCCAGTTCAATGGCGTCTCTTCTACTTAGACTTGAATAGAGGATGGGGACAAGTCCTGGACCTGAAGTAGGCAGAAATGCATCGGACTCAGACTCAGGCAACAGCCCAGCGTTAATGATCACTTTACTTTAGATCGTGTTTTAGTAATAGTGCAACATAAACATCATTGTACAGTAAAGTTGTTACTGAACAATACCGTTTACATGTTGAACACATGCACAAATGTTGAACACAATGCTTTTCTAACTCCAGTTTGTCCCTATTGTGGCTGCATGAACAGCGCTCTATTCAAGCTGCATGAACAGCGCTCGAGTGCTCAGTTTCTGCACCCTCAATGTCGCAACAGTTCTACTAGATGGCTCTGATAGAAGGGAGACGGGGAGTCGGGGGAGAACTCACGGCCTCCGCCGGCGTTCGGAGCTGGGTTTGTGGGGACAACGGAGAGGAGAAGCCGACCCGGCTTGACACTCGACGAACAGTTAACTTGTGATTCCTGGTGTTTACGTAGGACACAACAGGGCTAGTCACCTCGCTTGTATTATTAAAGAACCGGTGTTACGTTTGTAACCTATAGTTATTTGCGAACTGACAATATCAAGCTTTATATAATATCAAGTCAACGATATGATAAAGCAGGGGTTTTCAACAGGTGGTCTGGGGACCACATGTGGTCCCTGAGAGGGTTCCAGGTGGTCCCTGGCTAAATGATGGAAAGTTGGTTAACCAGATGTAACTCTTGAGAGTGTAAAAATGAAACCAAATGGACCCTTGCGGGTCCATTTCTGGTTTTATTTTCACACTCTCAAGAGTTAAAAACTTTCATCGTCTGAATTAGCAATATTTAATTAAGAAGTCTACACTGTCTTGGCGCATTCTGAAAAAATGGTGGTCCCTGAGATGAATAAGGTTGAAACCCCCTGTGATAAAACATAATAACAAAATGTATGTTACAAACCTTGCTTCATGGAAAAAAGGCACTTCCCAATCCTCCTCCGGCTGTCGTAGCATGTGTTGAGTTTGGACATCAGTTCCACTGGAGCAAATGGCTCTGCAGTCTGCACCGCGGTGAAGTTAAATTCAAGTTGAATAATCCACCCAGATAGATATTCGCTAATCTTAGGGACCGTCAACAAATTACAGGTTTCATTTTTTGCTAAATGCAATATCTCCTACAAAAAAAACACAGCAAAACCACAGTTGGCTCTGCACTGGCTTCCCTCCATAACCTGCTGGTTGGACTGCACAATGCGCATGCCCGAAGTTCAAAATTTAACCAACAAACTGGGTAAATACCCTAGTAGTTTAACTACCTTGTTGGGTAAACCAAGTCTACCCAACAAACTCCATTGGAAATTCTACCCAATACAGAATTACTACATACCAAACACAACAACTATGAGATTTGGGTTATTAGATAACCCATTTAAAGTAAAAATAACTAAATTAAATTACCCAACTAGCCCTACCCTGGGCTGGGTAGGGCTAGTCTACCCAACATTTTTTAGAGAGTGGTAGATGGATTTCTGAACTGCACACAGCCCTCCTATGAGACCCATTGCGTAAAAGCAAATTGTTTACACACACACACACACACACACACACACACACACACACACACACACACACACACACACACACACACACACGAGCACACACACACACACACACACACACACACACACACACACACACACACACACACACACACACACACACACACACATTGTTTGTTCATTTCTGCTGTTATTGTTGAGATAGTTTATTGGATTCACTTGTTTTAATGAGTGACCCCAATGGCGCCACCAAATGACAGGAACTACACTAACAATCACTAAAAGCAGACCTTCCACCACTTGACTCATGCAATCAAGTAAGACCTGCATCAGGCTTTGACAAGTATAAGTCGTACAGCTTTTAATCCAAATATCTTAATATCGTACTCTTCCGCATATCGGTTGTTGATGTTTCATCTATCAGGGAATATAAAAAGTGACCTACCATGACCTCCAGCCCCTGCCATGTCTCCTGTATAGAGGGAAAAATAAACAAATTACCACACCTAACATTCATACTATTTATCTGTAAATAGTTTGTGCTTTGTTGAGCTACAATATTCTTCATGGAAATGTAGATCAAATTCTTTGCACAAAGTAACCAACAGTTTGATCGCAGATTCCTGCTCACAAACTCTGAAAAACACACTGATTTTCATTATCAAAGTTTGAATAAAAGGATATAATCTATTAACTTTCACCACTTGGCGAATGATGCTTTAGACCCCAAATGCAAATTCATACATTCACATTACAGTCAGACTCATACATGAAACTATTAATGTTGGTAGTTAATCATTAACTCGTTAAATTGACTGATGGTAAGTCCATTGCTTGTTGCATCGTAGTCGAGCAATAAAAGGTGATAAATGATTCCCGGCAAAAAAAAGCTTGAACTGTGTGACCCTACACACATGCATCGAACCTGCCCCTACCAATGTGGATGTGCAGAAAGATGCTGAGAGCATAAATGAGCTGGCCAGACGTGTGGAGTCCATACATTTCCACCAGTGTCTCCAGTCATCTCAGTTCTCCATACTATGAAGAACCGAGATGATTGGAGACGCAGATGGACGACATAGAGAAAGATTTTGCTTTGTTCTGCCCATTTCAAAATTGAACCATCAAACACCAGAAAGGGCCCAGAGTAAATATTGTATAATAAAAGCTCAAGAAATCATTTTAAAAAATCCCACTGGAACGGACATGATTCTGATCATTGATGCAAAAACAGTGTGCCAGATGACTATGTAAGCCAGGCAGAATTGTCTGTCTGTTTGTGCCTGTCTGCATTTGGGTATGCCCAAAGGTACTATATTGCATAGCTTCAATATTCTTCATGGAAATGGAGATCAGTTTATTTGCACTTGGTCACATGGTAACCAACAGTTCGTACTAGGTATGTGCCCATGAGACATTTTGGCCAATATCGATATCTGATAGAGTTAATCAGGTCAAAAGACGATAATAGCGATGTGCATTATGATTTCGATCTGTATGGAAAAAATGATAATAACTTTGTCCATTCTGAAATCCAAGTAATCCATGGTGTCTGCACTGTAGGTTTAGGCAAGTCAAAATCTTTATATGTAATATTCTGAACTTGTATATCTATTCATCTATTCAGGCTGTTACTTTGGGATTGTTTATCTGTAAAGACAGATTGATTAATGAATCGTCTGATTGATTAATCAAATCCATGCTGATTAGTCTAAAAACAAGTCGAATCGGCCAATGTGTTTGCCGATTAATCTCCCCTCACTCTGTTTCCTTCTCACAAACCCTACAGTGGTTCTGCAGACACATTTTTACATTATTAAAGGTTGAATAAAAATGTTAATAATCTCCTACCTTTCACCACTCGGCATATGACGCTTTAGACTCCAAATGCAAATTCAAACAGATCCTCACACACTACAGACTCCAACACAACTAACCAGAGTGAACACGCAGATGAAACTATAAATGTTAGGTTGTTATTGGTAATTATAATCATTAAGTCATTAAAGTGACTGGTGGTGTTATGTCGACAGCTGATTTATCGTAAAGCAATAAAAGGTGATAATGGATTATTTCCAGTCCTGGTTACTGCAATGCATGCACTGTTTCCCGCAAATCTGCAAATTCCCGGACTGCCAACACACACACACACACACACACACACACACACACACACACACACACACACACACACACACACACACGCACACGCACACGCACACACACACTGTGGGGGGGAGGGGGGGGGGGGGTATACACTGGAATCTAGTACACCAGTAGGGTTTGGAACCAAATGAACCTTTAATGTACTCGTATACACTCATTTGTACACTCACATTTTAGATTTTATAATATAGACCAGGGTCCCAGAGATAGGAGGGTCTGTAGACTAATACAAACTAGGGGTCAATGAATTTAAATAGGTTGAGAATCTCTGCGAGGACTGTAAACATTCTGTCATGGGGGTCGTTGGCCGGTCAAATTAGTGGCCATTTTTAGGTCGTTGACATGAAAAGGTTTATGCAATGACATTGCATAAAGGTTTTGTCACCCACCATCAAAACTGAAACTAGGGTTTTGTGACACCCAGGGGCTAACAGGGAGGAACTCCTTATATGGTCAGCACATACAGTTTAAATAAAATTAAACTGTTTTAAATTAAATTAAAAGTTATATTTGAAATAAGTATAATCATTAAATGTACCTTTAATACAAGAACATGTTTTTTCCGGGTGCTGTTTGGATCTAAATCACGTATTCTGATTTTAGTGTTTATGGATGCTTAAAGCTTTAATCTGTGGGCCTTGAATCCAAATCAATTACCAGTACCAATTATCAGTTTTAGATGTATTGAATTGATAACAATTATTGTGTATCCAAATGATTGGTTTGATGTTGTCAATGCTAGACCGATGAAAGTGAAAAGATACATGAATTAAAATACTTTGATAATATCACCCTGTTTTGCTTGTTCTTTGCATAAACTAAAGTGAAATGGTAAATATTTGTATGTAGTAAAAAAAAAACGGTCACACGCTAATCTGGGACATTTTAATGCTAATATGCAGTGTACCTCTCTGATGATGATGTGCTTCACTGAGTTTCACACATTCTAATCAGTCAGATTGAGAGTGAATGGACACTGGACAGCAGACAGTGTGAATGATCGTAGCACAAACTGATGGCCATGCAACAGATTAATTGTTCCAGTCAGAGTAACTATTTGCATTGGAATGCATTGTGTGTGATCAGATAACAGCTTGCACAACAACAACAGAGGCCTTGGCCTTAACCTTTGTTCTTATGGTGCAAAGTCACCATGTGATTGTCTGAGTGTTTGATCGACTTCTAGTATACCATCTACTGATACTTTCATCCAGTGACCTGGTGAAACTGCATAGTTAGCCAATACGTACAGGTATGTGAATGTCGTACAGATTGAATATTGAATACCGTCTGAAAAACAAAACAAAACAAAACAAAACAAAACAAAACAAAACAAAACAAAACAAAACAAAACAAAACAAAACAAAACAAAACAAAACAAAACAAAACAAAACAACTATAAAGCAGTGGTTGCATGGATCCTTACTAACATCTGTCTCTCTGTCTATCAGATCATATTACGGTAAATTGTACAGCATACCGGCGGTATAGAAAAAGAGTTGTACTCATTAATCATGTTCCTTATAGTAATAGTTTTGGTATACAGGATGCACAGTAAATATGAAGTAGTTCTTGTCACTGTGCAAAATGTCCATAAAACACGTTAAACACGGGTTTCTGTCGCTTTCTGTAATGTAATGAACACACTTGGACACTAGGACATTTAGTTGTCAAGCCTTTATTTGAAAAAATATATGTTTAACTAAATAAAATGTTGACATTGCAATGCAATCTAAACAAAGGATCAGATCAGTAAACAGACAGCGATGTGTTGCACCACATGCATCCATATAGTGCATGAATATTAATGGATATAGGCCTACTACTAATGCTATACCAGGGGCTTTCAACCTTTTTGACACCAGGGGCCACCATTTATTCAGCATTTGAGCTACAGACCACCATTTGTTACATTTTCACACCAGAGACCTAAAATTAAAGAATTCTTTTGGTTTTGTCCACAATTCCACGCTGTATTTTGCCAACAAAACAGTGTCAACTTATTAATTAAGTGGTGCTAATTCAGATGATGGATATTTTAACTCTTGAGAGTGTAAAAATGAAACGGGTCCATTTGGTTTCATTTTTACATTCTCAAGAGTTACATCTGGTTAACCAACTTTCCATCATTTAGCCTGAGGTCCTCAGGCATTTAGCCTGAGGACCACCTGAGGACCACCTGGAACCTTCTCAGTGCTCCCCGGACCACCTGTTGAAAACCCCTGTACTATACCAATACTGCATCAGGAACCTAATCAACAGATGCAGGTAAATATAGAATTTAAAAAACTGTGAGCGTATATGGAATTATTCATTGTCCCCAACTGGCTGGATAAGGCATGCATGGGAAGAGCACTGTGTGTCATCTTTGTGTCAGAAAATGTTCTTTCTTTTCTTTTTTTAAAAAGAGACACTTGTAACACCACAATAGAAAAACAAAATGTAACAAGGGGAAAAGTCCTATAATACGTTCATCTGGGTGGTGGATTCTGGCTTTGTTTCTGTCTTTAGAGGCACTCGTAGCATGTCAGAATGGTCATGCTCAACCCAGTGCATGTTCCACACAGCCTCCTCTCGCATTTATGGCAGCTGCTCGGGGTCTTGTTTCCACTGCATCTGCCCAGCTGACACTGCCTTCTCTTCGGGGCGGTGCCTCGTGTCTGTGGATTCACCTGCGCACGTCTCTTTTCAGACCACACTAGAGTTTTAGGTATACCCTGTGGTGTGGTGGGCAGCGGCTGAGGGAGAGAGAGAGATAAATTAATACCTAAAACATGTTGTATGATGTACAAATAAACATGCATGCAACATTAGGCTATGTCATATCATATATTGGTTATATGTATGTAAATGTATGTAGTAAATGAATGAATTTTAGGCCTTTATGTTGGTTTGCTGAGGCAATTGTGACATAATACAGAGCAGTTCACATGTGGACATTTTCTCTTTCAAAATTTCAACTTCACTTACCACAAGTCGTGAATTATGAGCTCGTTTCATCCTCTTTGCAGGCGGCACTGTGGAATCAGTGGAGTTCTCAGCAGCACCAACACTATCAACCATGATGAGCAACTGCCTGATCTTCTCCTCCTGCCGCTGATATGTCTCATGCTGTCGTTGCAATCTCTCATTGAACCTTTCTTCAGCTTGCATCATTTGCTGCGAAAATCCACTCAGAGCCTCAGCAATAGTATTTAGCCCTGAAACCGGCTGGTCATCCCATACTGTTTGTGTGCTTTCATTGTGTTTGACTGGTATCGGTAGCAGGGTCTCTGTTGATTCATCTCCAATGATCCACTCCAATGATTTTTGAAGGGAGTATTTGTATTTATTCTGTAGAGACCATGGTTCTTCCTGGACCAGACTGGGGGTCTTGCCGTCCTGTTGCTCTTTAGCCGGTGGAGACTCTGATTCGTCTTGGACCAGACTTATGGCTGTCTCCTCCTGTTCTTCTTTAATCCGCTGAGACCCTGGTTTCGCTTGGACCAGACTAGAGGTTGTCCTCTGCTGCTCAGGGAGGTGTGTGGAGCCTAGAAAGAAGAGAAAAACATTACATATTTTTTGAACTACATTCTATCCTAAGTTCAACAAGTTGTGCAGGTATGATTTACGGTATGATTTACCTTAGCTTGTTAGTTTGTTTATGTATTCTTATTATTATGGATCAATATTTGTTTATCAGTCACCCTAACATAAAGCTGCGTGTCAGCCAGATACTCTTCCATTCCAAAAAGTGACCATTGCTGTTTAAGACATTATGGTGAATTTGCACTGAATTGTTTTGTTGTTTCCTTGTGTGCTATTTGCAAACATTTAACAGATAGATTAGATTAGATTAGATTAGATTAGATTAGATTATTAGATAGGATTTACCAACCTGCTCTTTGCACTTTGACAATAATATCCAGGAGTTGCTGGTCATTTTCTTGCTTGATGTTTAACGCTTCACCCTCGTAGTTTGCTAGAATTGTTCCAAGGATCCCACATATCTCTTGAGCAGCAGCAGAAAGTCTCTGGTTGACCAAGGAGGTCAATGCTTGTAGTAAAGCCATAACACAAACAACTATAGTAGAATCAAGATATCTATGGTAGAATTAAGTAGAACCAAAACTAAATCCTTCCACTATTGCAGAGAGAAGTTCAGCTCTTAACTTGCAGAGTGACACTAAGCAGAACAGACTCGTCTTAAATACTAACAGAGGGCCCTGGTGGTCCTTTCAGAGAGCAGGGGCGGGACACAGGGGCGGATCTAGGCATGGGAATGGGAGGGGCAATGCCCCACTAAATGCCCAGGTTGCCCCACCCAAACATGAAGGCATGCAAAACAACCCAAGATATATCAAATTAAAGTGCTTATATTCAAAATGAATTGAAACACTACTACTGCTACTAACTAACTACAAGTGTCACTAAACCAACAGCATTTCATCATTGAAAAACGGAAAACTTTCTGAGTCAGACCTTTAGCTTTATACATGCTGCGTGTCTGTTGCACGTTGAACATTATTATTGAGGCTTTACTTACCTAACATAAGTCCTGTAACTGAAAATGGCATACCATTCCTCCCCAGATATTTCAAATTAAAGTGCTTATATCTGAAACACTACACTACTAACAAAATACAATTGTCGCACCACTAAACCAACACATTTCATCATTCAAAAAAATAACTAAATAAATAAAAGATACGATATAAATCTTGTGGGTCAAAACTAAAGTAAGAAAATATATGAAATAGAATAGAGTTTGTGTTAGGATAAATATCACATCCACATATAACATGTCTACAGAGGATTTTTATTAAACAAACACATTGCAGATAGAAGATAATTCAAGCTTCCAGACAATATAATTATTTAGGACTTTTCAGTTTGGATCAGTGAGTATAGTTTCCATCCCATATAAAAAAAAACCCAAAACAAAACAAAACTTTTTATGCGAATTGCGAATTGGCACCTTTCATATACAAGACACAAATTTACAAGAAAAATACTATGAATCTTTGCATAATAGACACACACACACACACACACACACACACACACACACACACACACACACACACACACACACACACACACACACACACACACACACACACACACACACACACACACACATTTATAGCCTATATATATATATATTTTTTTTTATGGGGGTTTCTACTTGTGTCTTGATGGGAAAATCATGCATGAGCATACTCCATGTAGCCCAGTGGAAAATCTGTACTTTTATGTTAATCCACCAGGTGGCACTTTACCTTTAAGGGTGCCAATTTCTGTGTGTCAAAGGTTACACTGGAAACGTCTTGATTAATAACAAACAATCTGAGAAGATTTAGATGAGTTTCTCTTTGTCTTTGTACTGTAAGTTCTGATTCCTTATGTTTCAATTCCCACATTGTATAAGTAGATTGCAAGGTTCTCAATGGAAAGGGTGCAGCTAAAAGACCAGTGTGCTCAGTGTGTGCATTGGACTGTCCTCATGCATTGTTCAGGGTGAGTTTTAGTTTTAACTCACAGTTATTGTACAATACTTGTGTTTGTTTGTTTTATTGGAATATTTTGTCTTTGTTTGTTTTAACCAAATGGGCCCTTATGGGTCCATTTGGTATGATATTATAGACCTGTAGAGAGAGGGTGCAGAGAGAGGGTGCAGTGACCTCTGATGATGAGCTTCACACATTCTGATCAGTCAGACTGAGAGTGAATGGACAGCTGACAGTGTGAATGGCTGTTTGTTGCATTTTGCAAAGTTTCTTCATATTGTTCCAGGACTAACTCAATGGTTACCTTTGAGATGTAGCATGAAGCATTTCCAACCTAAACCACTTGTGAATGCAAATGATCATTCCCATACATGTTGAACACAATACTGCAGAAGTATCGGCTGTAAGCACTCAACTTATCATACTAAAGGGGCCTCATGCAAATTGGTTGTCCCATCCATCCAGCATTGCACACCAGGCACACCCGGACCCATTCTCACCTGCCATTAACAATAGGACCCAGCAGTTCCCAAAGTTTATTTTGACCATGCAAACATAACAGGGTAACCTCTTTCACAAAAACACAGTGGTGTTTTGCATTGAACCCTACTAAAGGATGATTAAACACACATGGTCTGCCCAATATTGTGCTTTATACATTATTTGAACTGTTTTAATGTCAGTACATCTTTGAGTTGCAGTGCTTTTAATTTGTTAAAAATATTGGGATATCTGTATTTTTTTTTTTTACTTTTTAGAGGATGAATATTGATTTAGTATTTCATCTTGTACAACATACAGTATGTTTTCCCTCACTTCCTGTGAGTTACAATAGGCTACAATTGTAGATATATTTAAGATATATACATGATGAATAGCATGATGAATAACACTAGTGAAGGTCATAGGGCCAAAATGTTGCTACTTTTAATTGCATAAGCACACATATAAAATAGAGTTGATCTTTCTTAAGTCTTCATCTAAGGAGTTAGTTCTCTTTGATGTTATACAGTGAGCAAGTGTTTTTGCCCTGCCAGCTGTCCTCTATATTTAAAATAGACACACACCCTAGAAGTCCCTAAAACATTGCATAACATTTACATACACACAACCTCAAGTCAAGTCATCTAAAGATGACATCCATATCCTATACCCAGAAACAATGAAAACATTTGTTTTAAATGTGCTTTACAGTAGCATCATGTTTTTTTTTTTTTTTTTTTTTTTTTTTACTTTTGTATAACTCCCACAAAATGAGTCCAACTGTTGGGCACATCCACACGTTCCCTTCCCTTTAAAATAAGATTTAAGGAAATTTAGCCAGGGTTTACAGTGCAGCCATGCAATAATATATTGCATAGAATTGGCAGATTGTATCCAATACAAAATCGAGGCACAACGTATAAAAGTATCCAACATGTACTCCTTCAGTCTCCAGACATTCACTCCTGGGTGTCATCAATTGTAAAATATAGAATAGAACTGGAGCATAGAAGTACAGAGCCCTGACGTCACAAGCTCATGTCCTGGTTTCAAGGGGTTTGCAGTCTTGCAGAAGTTTTTCTCTGTGGAGAATAACATGAGATCTATTAAAGTCTCTCAAATGAGACTGTGATATTGTCAGGGAAGTATCTGTATAATTCATGACAGTCAGTCAAATTTAATCCAGTGTTGAAAATGAAACTAACTTGACAGCAGTAACATATTAGCAGTTAGTGTTTGTACTCATTCAATCATCTAGATTGTCTATTTTCATACACCTTATAGAATAAGGCTGAATAGTTAGGATCTGGTTCCCGCTGGGGATGCTGTGGGCATGTTCCCTCCCCTGTGTCATCAGTGCCCATACCCTAGACTAGAGTCTAGGCGGGTATGGGCACTGACGTGGGGGAGGAAAAAATTAAAGAGCTACTAGAAGTCTCAATACTTGTCATGATTTAATCGTTTAATAGTTTCTCAAAGTGGACACACCTCAGGTTAGGTTAACTGATAACCCTAACCCATCTCCTATGCGGCTATGCCAGGGGTTTTCAACCTTTTTGACTCAGGGACCACCATTTATTCAGCATTTGAGCCCCAAAGACCTAAAACTAAAGAATTATTTTGGTTTTGTGCACAATTCCAGGCTGGATTTGGGAAACAAAACAGTGTAGACTTAATTAAATAGTGCTAATTCAGATGATGAATATTTTAACTCTTTAGAGTGTGAAAATGAAACCAAATGGACCCGCAAGGGTCCATTTGGTTTCATTTTCACATTCTCAAGAGTTACATCTGGTTAACCAACTTTCCATCATTTAGCCTGGGGACCACCTGGAATCCTCTCAAGGACCACTGGTGGTCCCCGGACCACCTGTTGAAAACCACTGTCCTATGCGGATCTTGGTGTCTCCTCTTCTTGTCTTCACTTCTGGTGGTGGTGTCAACGGTCTCTGTAAGCAGTTGATGTCTCTACAGCTGTGTTTGTCTGAGGCATTTAGCAATATACAGTAGGCTACTGTGCAGTACCAGGGGTAAGCAACCTAGGCACCAGGTGGCAACATTGGCACCTGGTAACATTGTAATGCTCATTAAAATGTTCTGTTGAAAATTGGTCCAGAATAAAAAATATATATTACCGGTATATTTATGGCAGTTATCAACTAACTATATCCACAGGTGGTATTACCACAATGCCCCTATGACAAAAGGACGTGTTGCCTTCCTTACAAACACCTGTTTAAAGATGATTTTCTTATTAAACACTAGATGTAGTTACAGACAAAGTACAATAGGCAGTATGCACACTATAAGATACTTATTTCTATCATGTTCAATGTAGATAGTTCAAGTAAGATATATGTATAGACTGTGCAACTAATACTCATGTCACATTCTTTTGCATGCAGGATGTGAATTGAAGCCGTTCGTGTCACTGTATTGTGCACAGTACAAGATTTAATGAACACAAAGAATCTGTACCTGTCAACCCTTTTATTTGAATTTTTAAGAGTAAATGGGCTACTTTCTGTTACAATTCTATGAAGACAACATAGGCCTACTACTACAGATAACCCAAACAAATGATCAAGTAAGCAATGGTGCACCAATACACCATGATAATATGCTAGCCAAAACAACACAACACATGTCAACCCACACAGACAGGTCACAATTGTATCACTATTGCATGAAGATGAATAAATGTGACATTTTAATTGCTGATGAATGTGGCCAAACACCACCTTTTATACCTGCAATACATCAGTATCACCAACACAATACAAAATATATTTGATTTTGAAGAATAGTCTAACAGCTAGTTTTTTCCTCTTTATGCCACTTCTCCATGTGTATTTTTAGATTTTTCCCCTGCATAAATCCTTTGCCACAAACCGTACATGAATAGGCTTTTTCCCCTGTATGAGTCATCATGTGTTTTTTTAGATCAGCATTTCGAATACAGCCCTTGCCACAAACTGAACATGTAAACGGCTTTTCCCCTGTGTGAGTCATCATATGTATTTTTAATTGGCCCTTTTGACTACAACCCTTTCCACAAAATTTACACACAAAGGGTTTTTCCCCTGTATGAGTCCTCATGTGTTCTTCTAATTTCACTTTTTGACTACAGCCCTTGCCACAAACTGTACATGTAAAGCGTTTTGAATGAAACACCACGTGCGTCTTCAGACTTCCCTTGTAGATAAACCTTTTACCACAATCAGGGCAGCAGTAGGGTTTTGCTGCCGTGTGGCTCCTCGTGGAGTGACTTTGTTTCTGTGATTTGAGGTCATGCGGCAGCTTGTTGCTCACAGACAAACTCTTTTCTCCTGTGTGCCGTGCGTTGTCTGTTTTCAGCGTGATTAAACGTGTCCGACCATCTGCTGCCTCATCCACAATGTTATCAGGGATGACAGATTCAGAACAATGTGAAGAGAGGATCTGATGGTCAGTAGTTGGTTGTGAAGACAAATGGTAGTCCTGTAACCAAACAGTTGGTCTCCGCTGGCGTGCTGGACGTTCCGGGGAGTGATTTTCCGTGTTGTGTAAATGTGTCACGTCCGGCTCCTACAACAGAAGGATACGCAAAGTTAGCAGGGCAGAAACAATAACAGAGTAAACACAGAAATAAAGAACACATCACAAGATACTATCGTCTTGGGTGGACACAAAGGGCTCCATTCTCGTTACCGCTAAACCCCTTATCCCTTAACTTCTTTGCTTTTTTAAACTTAAAAAAAAAAAAAAAAAACATTTTTCAGTAGTTCAAATGGCCAGTCTACAACCCCACAGCATGTTAATAGATTGACATGTTGAAATATCCCAAAAAGTTTTTAAAAATAGTAAAAACGAAATAAGGGATTTGGGATAAGGGGTTTAGCATGTAACGAAAATGGAGCCTTTAGTCCCTATATGCAGTGTTTGAAGACACCTATTAGACTTACGCCATGATGTGCTTCTTGAATCCTTGTTGCATGTGGCCAAGTGGAACTCTCAGGGCATATACTATCAATCACACTGAGCAACTGCCCAGTCTCCTCATGAAGTTGAAACCTCTCATTGAACCTTTCTTCATCACCCATCATTTGTGGCGACAATCCGTTCCATGCCACCTTTAAACCTGAACCTGCCTGGTCGTCCCAATCATCACCGTATTCAATGTCAGATTCAGAGCTGTGTGAAGAGAGGATCTGGTCATCAGTAGTTGGATGTGATGATGTTCCACAGTCCTCTGCATCAGCTTGTGTTTCCATGTATTGAGCTGAGATGATGGCTACGGGTTCTGCTTCCTCTTTAATCTGTGGACTCTCTGGTTCCTCCTGCACCAGACTGGAGGTTATATCCTCCTGTTCCTCTTCAATCTGTGGAGACTCCTGGAATCTACTGGTGGTTGTCTCATCCTTGTCCTCTTTAATCCGTGGAGACCAAACAGGGAGCTGTATGGAATCTAGACAGAAGATAGTGAGAGAAAGTGAGTAAGAAAGTGAGAGAAAACCATCACATGTTTGAACATTATCCGCCATTCACCACCCTACTGTGATGTCTTTGTTTTTGGGTTAGAGTTGGAGTGTTTAACTAGCCGTCAAACTCTGTTTTGATTCTAATGTTTAATGCCATGCAAACTATTGTTCCTTTCCCCTACAATGCCCTATTTCTAAAGCATCCATGTCTCCATCTTTCTCTAGTGTAATTTCACACAATTTAAAACATATTGCTATTGCTAGATATGACACCTGAGAATGAGTTTTCCCATTTAAAACTGCCTGAGATTGTTTTGCTTACTTGTTTAACAGTCCCTGATTGAGGAATATATACAATGTAGAATAATAATGTTTATTATTAATGCAAACTCATTTTTGAGTTTGAGTATTTCTGTGTTCAGTCATGTTCGATTCGCTTGCAGTAAGATTAAACATTGTAAATGGCTTTACCAACCTGCTCGGTGTAATTTGACAGTCGGTTGTAAAATCATATCCAGTAGTCTGCGCTGGCGGTCATTTTCTTGCTTGATGCTTAAAGTTTCATCCTCATACACTTTTAGAATCGTTCCAAAGGCCTCACATATATCTTCAGCAGCAGCAGAAAGTCTCTGGTTGACCAACAAGGTCAATGTTTGTAGTAAAGCCATAACTCAAGACTTGAGCAAATAGGCTGATTCTGTAATGGAGACAAAATATGACACAATATTTAGTCAATTTAAGCACAAAAATAGAAACAAAACTAACTGCTTCAGCTCCAACTACTGCAGACAGAAGAAATAGCAGAGATTAAAGTGACACTATGCAGAACAGACTCATAACAGAGGTGGTCCAATCAGTGAGTGAGGGGGTGGGACAACAACAATAGAATATTCAAATTAGCAGGAAGAACACGGAAAAGTAACAAAAAACTTAAAGCTGCACTAGGTAACTTTTCTGTACTACGGATTTGAATCTGGTTACCTTAATGGGGAAACACATTTTTTGGGAATCTAGTACTAAAAATAAACCATAAAAATAATTGCAATAGAGTAATAGAAAGTAATAGTGTGAATTAATAATTTTAGACATTGGAACACAGCACACACCTGAGATTTATTTTTGGAAACCATTGCATTTAGAACAAATGGGTTGTATGTGTTGCTGTTGGTGTCGTCATTGGTGGAAAATCTTATTATCAGATTGTAGAATGTGTACACAAGTATGTTGGATACACTACAACACACCATTCCAGGAAAGTACCATGAAACCAGAAAAGCCCTGAGGGTTGTTTGCCTCATGGTCCTACTTCTGCATTTTGATTCATTTTCAATTAATTTAAAAGTGAAAACCTAATCAAATATATCCCACTGTTAGACAAAAGGGAAAATATGTACAGCATAGCTAAATAGAGAGGTGCGAGAATGTTTACACAGGGCCAGTTTTGAATTGCAGACACCTGTAAAGTCTTTGACCTTTAATTTTTTAATGTGTGTTTAGTCTAACCAGTAAATACACTGAGACGGAGTTTATTTTCCAGTTGGGGACCAGTCACAAATCAAGATATTTACTACAAAGGCACATTTAAAAGAGAAAAGAGTTGACTATATTGGATTTTCAAGGCCAACTAGAGTGTGATCTGCAGCTCTGTGAACACTCACTTATCTGAATAGGAACAATTGTTGTTATGATGTTTATGCTAAATAGGCAGTGTGCCACTTTGATGGTTGGTGACGTGCCTCAGTGGGTTTCACCCGTTCTGATCGGTCAGATTGAGAATGAATGGACTCCAGGCAGTGTGTTTGTGTATATTGTGTCATAGATGTGCCTTCAGGCATTCTTCCTTTAGGGCAGTGGTTTTCAACCTTTTTCATACCAGGGCCCACTATTTACCCAGCGTTTTAGCCTTGGACCATCTTTGATGTTGAGTTTAATCTCTCATACCCAAAAAGCAAGGATTTTCAAGATAACTGAGATAACTGGCAAACGTTGGTCAAAATGACAATTATTCTACATTTTCAAAAATCTACATCTTGCACATATTTGATAATTGAGAATTAATATATAATTTAACTATTGACAGTAAAATGAAACCAAATGGACCCGGGAGGGTCCATATGAGACGTGCGGAAACAAGATCTATGTCACATTTGGCTGAGAAAGTTGTACATAGGAGGTAGCAAGCACATCTCAAAAACATATTGACTATGGCCACAGCTGGTATTACCCTCTACACAGTTTATGAATATTGTAACAGACAATATTCCTGTCATGTTCAATGTAGAAAGTCAAATTAAGATATGTAGACTGTAAAAATAATATTCATGAATTAATTAAGAATACAGTATGTAGATGTCAACCCTTTATTTGAAAATCTTCTGTTACAGTTCTGTAAAAACAACATAGGTTGCAGGTAATCTAAACAAATGATAAGTAATGGAAAGTAGATTGAAATACACTATAATATGCTAGTCAAAACAAAACATGTCGACACAGGCAAGTTACAATTATCAGTAATACAACGCAAAGCGAAATCTGATTATTTGAAGAATCATCATTTAACAGGCAGCTTTTCCCTCTTCATGACACCTCTTGAGATATTAGTATCAGTTAACTGACTTTTGGATATTTAGTCAAATTAAGCACAAGAATAGAACCAAAGCTACTGCAGAAAGAAGCAGTAGCAGAGATTAAAGTGACAATATGCAGAACAGACTCATGTTAGAGTGAGGGGGTGGGACACACCAACAACAGAATATCCAAATTAGCAATAGGAACAAGGTAATATAAAACTTGTAAAACTTAAAAGTAAAAAATAATCTTAAAGCTGCACTGGGTAACTTTTCTGTTATACTCCGGAATTAAACCTGGTTGCCTTAAGGTACAAGTGTCATTGTGAGTGTTTAACTCGTTCACCGCATAGAGCGTAGCAATAGTTAGTTAGTTTTAACTGCTGATGAGTAAGTCTAAAGCCCTTTTCACAAATATGTATAGGCTTTTCCCTGTATGAGTCCTCATGTGCATTTCAAGGAGCCTTTTACTGTGCCTGTCATAGGGATGACGCCACAAGAGGTCGCTCCATAGTAGAAGTAATGGAATGCATCAAACAACTATATATTTTGTCCACCCAGTAAGTTTGCCCTGTTTATTTTATAGTCCTTTATTTGGGGGTTGCCATTTTCATTACAAACAGAGCATTATATATATACGTTATGTTTTACGTTGGATTGCTGGGTAATCATGTAACATGCCATAGCTGGACTATACTACAGGACTCCTGTGACGTCATCACTGATAGGCACAGTAAAATGCCGGCACCCATGGGATAATGGGGTGTAATAATGTACTGTAGCTACCATTCCTTTATTTAAAAAAAATACAGGCAGTGTTACATACACTATTTTTATTTTCTGTCACAATTCTATAATGACAACATAGGCCTACTACAAAGAAATACAGGCAGTGTTACATACACTATGATAATATGCTAGTCAAAACAAGTATCAACACAGAGAAAAGTTACAATTGCACCACGAGCGCATGAATATTAACAAAAAAAAAAACACTGCTGCTTTTACTGCATGTTGTCAAACATAGCATCTAACAAGCAGGTTTTCCCTCCCTTTCCTGACACCCCTTCATGCGTGATGTCAGATTGCTTGTTTGTGCAAAAGACTTTTCACAAACTGTACTGTACGCTCTTGCCATAGACTGTACATGTAAAGGCTTTTTCCTGTGTATGAGTCTTCACATGTGAATCTCGCTGAGCCTTTCGAACAAAGCTCTTGCCACAAAGTGTACATGTAAAGGGCTTTTCCCCAGTATGAGTCATATGTATTTTTAAGTGTCGTTTATGTCCCTTTTCGCTACAGCCCTTGCCACAAACTGTACACACGTAGGGTTTTTCCCCTGTATGAGTCCGCATGTGTTCATTTAACGCCCTACTGTTACTACAGCTTCTGCCACAAATTGTACATGCGAAGCGTTTTGAATGAATATTTGCATGTTCCCTCAGACTTCCCTTGTGTTTAAACATTTTACCACAATCAGTGCAACTGAAGGTTTTTGTCGCTGTGTCACTCCTCGTAGAGTAGTGACACAGTTCGTTGCTCAAAGATGAGCTATTCCCTCCTGTCTGTTGTGTATTGCCTGGTTCCCATGCCTGTGTTTCCATGTGTTGTGGACTCTCTGGTTCCTCCTGGATCAGACTGGAATAGATCTCCTCCTGTTCCTCCTTAATCCATGGAGACTCTGGTTCCGTCTGGACTATACTGGTGGTTGTTTCATCCTGTTCCTCCTTAATCCATGGAGACTCTGGTTCCTCCTGGACTATACTGGTGGTTGTTTCATCCTGTTCCTCCTTAATCCATGGAGACTCTGGTTCCTCCTGGACTATACTGGTGGTTGTTTCATCCTGTTCCTCCTTAATCCATGGAGACTCTGGTTCCTCCTGGACTATACTGGTGGTCGTTTCATCCTGTTCCTCCTTAATCCATGTCTGCTCCTGATCGTCTTGAATCCGTGGAGACTCCTGGACCAGCCACACAGGGAGGTGTATGGAGTCTAGACATGAAAAATTGAGAGAGAACCATCACGTTTGAACAATACCCACCAATCTGTCCTACCCTGATATCTTTGTTTTGGGAAAGAGTTGAACTTCAGTTGTGGTGAGATACTGTATCTGTCCAAATTGCGTTTTGATGCGTTCTAATGTTTAATGCCATGCTAGCTGTTGTGTCTTTCCTCTACAATGCCCCATTTCTTAAGCATGTATGTCTCTCCATCTTCCTCTAATGTCATTTCACGTAACTTATATCATATTGCTCATACTGTATGTATAGCAGATATAATCAGTCCCCCCAATTAAAATTGGCCGTGCTTGCATGATCTTTGATCAGTAGTTCATGTTTCCTTACTTGGTTAACAGTCCCCAATGGAGGAATGCATAATGTAGAATAATATTTTTATTATGTTGCTATTAATGCAAACTCACAAAACTGTTGTGAAGTTTCAACCAGTTCCTCTTCCATTCAAAACCTAGTGATCTTTTGCTCTCCAAGGAAATTGTGGTGAAATTACACGCCAATTTAAATTACTATTTCTGTTCTGTGTTCAAACATGTTCAACCCACTTACAGTAAGATTAAATAGTGTAAATGTTTTTTTTTTTTTTTTTTTTTTTTTTTTTTTTTTTTTTTACCAACCTGCTCGGTGTAATTTGACAGTCGGTTGTAAAATCATATCCAGTAGTCTGCGCTGGCGGTCATTTTCTTGCTTGATGCTTAAAGTTTCATCCTCATACACTTTTAGAATCGTTCCAAGGGTCTCACATATTTCTTCAGCAGCAGCAGAAAGTCTCTGGTTGACCAACGAGGCCAATGCTTGTAGTAAAGCCATGACTCAAAATTTGAGCCAACAGGACGATTCTGTAGTGTAGACAAAATATGACACGATATTCTTGTCAGCTAACTGACTTTAGTCAAAAGAAAATTTAGTCAAATTAAGCACAAGAATAGAACCAAAACAAACTGCTTCAGCTCCAGCTACTGCAGACAGAATAAGTAGCAGAGATTAAAGTAAAACTAGGTAGAACAGACTCATGTTAAATAATAACAGAGATGTTCCAATCAGAGTGAGGGGGTGGGACACATCAACAATGGAATATCCAAATTAGCACCTAAGAACAAGGAAATTTTGTGTGCTTTTTTATAAACCAGTAAGTAAATTATAGAACTATATACATTCAACAAAAATATAAATGCAACACTTTTGTTTTTGCTCCCATTTTTCACGAGATGGACTTAAAGATCTAGAATTCATTCCAGATACACAATATTACCATTTCTCTCAAAACATTGTTCACAAATCTGTCTAAATGTGTGATAGTGAGCGCTTCTGCTTTGCTGAGATAATCTATACCACCTCACAGGTGTGCCACATAAAGATGCAGTTGTGGCATCATGGTTAATGCACAGCTGTGCCTTAGACTGTCCACAATAAAAGGGCACCCTGAAATGTGCATTTGTTTTTGCTTTATTGGGGGTCTCAAACATAACTCCGAACCAGTCAGTATCTGATCTGGTGTATCATGCAGTGCAACACATCTTCTTCGCAAGTTGCTGTTCCACTTCATCAAGTTGCTGGATATTAGTGGGAACTGTCGAAATGGTAATAACACATGTCAAAATGGTAATAACACATTATTACCATTTCGACAGCATGTACCATTTCTCACTAATATCCAGCAACTTTGCATAATAATAATAATAATAGAACCCACAGGTGTCTATGTTGAAAAGAATAAAAGTACCCCAGGCTTTTGGTGCAGTAATCCACAAAAATACGGTAGTCAGTTCCAGTGTTAATGTAGACAAGTCCTACGTTTAGAAGTGAGGGGATGCACGTGCATGCACATTTGAAGACCCACTCTATTCAAGATGCAGATGTGTCTAATCTATTTAGAAACAGGTTTTATCATGCTTAGTTTTATCCATTTAAAGTAAATGACAAGTCAAAAATACATATATTGATGCCAAGAAAATAGTTTAGGACGGTGTGAGAGAAGTGGGGGGATGGTGCCCCCCCCCCCCCCCACCCAACCCCTACAGCCCTGGTCAGTTCATATTACCTTACCTCAGTGGCGTTTCTAAGCAATTTGGAGCTATAGGCAAGATTTTCCCAAATGGAAATGGCGCCCCCCAAGGGATAAAATTTTTAACTAAAGAACATTTAAAACATATGTGTTTTAAATGTTCAGTTGTAGTTATAGAGGATAACTATAATGAATTAATCCATAATAGGCTTATTTACTGGGTATCCTTTTTTTAGGGGTACAAATGTGAACAAATGGACCCGCTAGGGTCCATTTGGTTCACATTTGTACCCCAGTTCTATTTGTACCCTCTCAGGAAAATTTTGAAAATGGGTGGTCTGAAAGAAAAATCATTAACATGATGAAATACATGTTGATGATGTCATCAAATGTAGGCCAATTTCACCATGTTAATGTTTTTTTTAGACCTCCATTTTTATGAAATAGTCTACAGAATTGGGGGAACTTTTTTTTATCATGTCCACACAACATCTCTAAGGCATATTAATGACATATTAGAATGTCGAAAATAGGTGGAATTCCCCTTTAATGACTTTAAAACCAGTTGTTTTTTAATAATAGTAAACATAAACATTACAGAGACGGTAGTCGTGACTGAACCATACTTTTAAGCCAGGGGTTTTCAACAGGTGGTCCGGGGACCACCAGTGGTCCCTGAGAGGGTTCCAGGTGGTCCTCAGCTCAGTTGGTTAACAAGATGTAACTCTTGAGAACGTAAAAATGAAACCAAATGGACCCTTGCGGGTCCATTTGGTTTCATTTTTACACTCTCAAGAGTTAAAATATTCATCATCTGAATTAGCCCAAGTCTACACAACTAGAAGATGGACAAAAGCAAAATAAATCTTTAGTTTTGGGGTCTGGGGGGCTAAAATGTCTTCAAGTGGTGGTCCGTGGCTCAAATTCTGAAAAAAATGGTGGTCCCTGGCATCAAAAAGGTTGAAAACCCCTGTTTTAAGCAGTTGTCGTTTTTGCATACGTACCTAAAATAGCTCCTATTTGCGCCGTTCTCGTTGAAAACAACTGCAGTTAGGACTCCAAGAGTACAGTCACGTGACGACTAGCTGCTCCGCTCTGCTTCCGGGTACACGAATATCCCAACTCTCCCACTAGAAGCCTCTGGTGTTACAACAACGCACACACAGCCACGATCCCTTTGTGTCCTTTCCGGCGCGTGCGTGCGTGTGTGTGCGCGCGCGACGTGGTCTCGTGCACACTAGTCTGCAGTCCCGAAATCGCGGTAACAACAACGAGCGCCCAAAGAGTGGTCTCTTTATTCACGACTACTCACTTTGTTACTCGCTGTTTTAAAAGAAAACAAACAAAAGCACGTCGTGTACAAGCTTGTAGCATATAGCTCAAAAGTAAACTGAAACTTTATCCACAGTCCTAGAGCTTTCCACGCACCGCGCACAGTTGTGTCAACTCTTTCTTCTCTCCTTATTTTTTTTTTCTTCCTACTGCTCACTTCCGTTTCCTCTATTCTTAAAGGGGAAGTCCACCCATTTTCGACATTGTAATATGCCATTAGTATACCCTAGAGGTGCTGGGTGGACATGATAAAAAAAAAAAATCTTGCTCCCAAGAAATGGAGGTCTGACTCTGAATAAAACCAACTAGTGTGTCAATTCAGTCAATTCAGACTTACTATAGTTGTACTTAGTTGTTATAGTTGTAATCCTGTAATTCTCCAGGCTGTTATCAGTTGTCACAGTGTGTGTGTAACTGACTTAAAAAAAAAAAAAGTCATTTAATCCATTAATTCAGGGGTTTTCAACCTTTTTGACACCAGGGACCACCATCTATTCATCATTTGAGCCACGGACCACCATTTGCCGGTAGAACTCAGTAGTTCATCAAGACAAACATAATCTTTGAAGCGGTAGGCCTAACTGCTAGGAAACACAGAATGTATATTAATGACATAAAATATTAAATGGCTGGAATTGCTCTTTAATTAAGATCTTTACCCTGTTATAAGCATTCTTATATATCATTCTAATAACGGATGCAAGAAAGAAAAACGTGAATAAAATACACTATGCAAGTATATTCAATGTATTTTCTTTTATTCCCAAAATGTGCATTTACAACATCAATGTGTCACAAGGTTGCTTAACTTGCGCCAATGCGCCTGCTTCACTCACACAAGTTGAAGTAATGAGGAAGTGTGTGTGTGGTGGTTGTAAGCAGATAAATTAACAAAGTAAACAAAGTAAAAGTATACAAAACCTTGCTGAGCCATGTGGCTCATATAGGGTAGGTGAAACATGTATAACTCCTTTATTGAGGACCAACGCAGTTGAAGGATCCTAGATCAGGGGTTTTCAACCTTTTTCATCCCCGGGACTACCTTTTTTTTCCCCAGGATTTGAGCCACGAACCACCATTTGAGGATATTTTAGCCCCACAGATCCCAAATCTAAAGATTTATTTTGCTTTTGTCCTCAATTCCAGGCTGGATTTCAGAAACAAAACAAGCAAAACATACATTCCAAAATGGCTAATTCAGATGATGAATATTTAAACGTACAATGAAACCAAATGGACCCGAAAGGGTCCATTTGGTTTCATTTTTATTACGTTCTCAAAGAGTTAGATCTGGTTAACCAGCTTAGCTGGGGACCACCTGGAACCCTCTCAGGGACCACTGGTGGTCCCCGGAACACCTGTTGAAAACCCATGTCCTAGATACTAGGACGGCTCTTTCATCATCATCACCATCTTGCATCATTCCTCAGTCTGACAGACATGCAGCTGGCATAGTAGCGTCCAAGGATTTCGTCAGGCATCTGCCCGTCGGTTTCCCAAGTGTCCGTCGCGTCACAGTATTTCTCGAAGTCATAGACAGCATCCCTACAGTGCACATGAAAACAAGAGAAAACAACACCGTGAGAGACTAAATGTCTGGACTCCGGTGTGTTAAGTGGTCCCCATTGCACAGAAAATAGTAAATGTATAGTAGTAAGTAACCTTGCCAGGCCGTGATGTCATGAGGCCCAGCTGAGCCATAGAGGCCCATATAGGTCAGGACAGGAGCCTATCTCCTGTTTCTGTAGCGTGAGGCAACTTGGTGTACAAGTACACCCCCTGGACATGACGCTAGGCTAGCTAGTATGTCGCAGGGACTTACGCCCATTCCAACCCTTGATGCTGAGTGCCAAGCAGGGAGGCATTGGGTCCCATTTTTAGTCTTAACACCCGGCCGGGAATCAAACCCAAACCTCCCAATCTCAGGGCAGACACTCCCATCTACAAGGTTGTTTTAGTCTACACTAACACTAAAAAAATCCAGGTGACTGAAATGTGACTAAAATGAATTAAAACTATTCAAGATATTATGTCTAACAACAAAAACCAAAAGCTTTTGGGCAGGAGGAGTGAAATCAATTTGTGACTGCGACGTACACCTAAAACTAAACTTAACCCTCGACCGCTACAAAACGGTCGCGACTGATGGCGAAAAAGGGCAGCGACAAATTTGTTATTTTTCAACTTCCATGACATCATCTTGCAACAGGGGCACACGTTGTGACCGTTTCATAACTGTCAACGATTGTTGGCATAACGGTCAAGGGTTAAGGCATGGGTTTTACCAAGGTTATGTTTCGGGTTAGGAGTTAGGGTTAGGGAACGGTCGCGAACGTTTCCCAAACGTCGTCACCACAACGGTTTTGGGTCTTTTAGTTATTTGTAGAATTGCAATTCCATACATGTTATGAAAATGTGCTAGGTGTTATTTTCTGTTCTGATCAGGCTGGTCATGGAGCAGCCTCGGCGTCTTACCTGTGGCGGTCCTCTCCTCCCAGTATGTAGATCACTCCATCCATCACAGCCACGCACGGGCAGTAGCGTCTCTTCTGCATGGGGGAACACGTGGTCCACTGGTCCGTCTCGGGGTAATAACACTCCACCTTGTCTGTGGCCCTCGTTGCCCTCGTTGCATACTCGTTAAATAAGCCTGGGACGTGCGGCGGTTCCGTGCCACCTATAGATAAAACAAGGATGAATAGGATGGCGACCGTTAGTGGGATCAACTACCGGTATATGTACGCAAACTACAGTGAAGTTGAAGTGTTTCATGTGTTATGTTATTTGGGGGCATTAAAGGGGAAAGTTAATTGCACCGGTGAGATGGCTCTTGTCAAAAGACAGAAGTACATCGCTTGTGAACTTTAAGGTAGCTGTGGTGGTGAGAGAGAAGTGAGGTCTGAATCCTGATTGGTGGGGAGTTAAGATGCTGCTGAGATTTATGTAATTTGATACTTGTTTGTAAATGAGTTTTTCAAAGATTTTTTGCCATTGTGCAGATGCTGGAGATGGGTCTGTAATTATTTATGTCTGTTAGGTCACCAGTTTTGAAAACGGGTGTTACTCTTGCACTTTTCCAGATTGCGGGTACTGAGGAGGTGAGCAGGGATTGATTGAAGAGGTCAGCGAGAGGATACATTACAATGTGGGCAACTGGTTTGATAAATTTAGCCTGAAGACCGTCAGGACCAGCACCACAGCTTTCTTTGAGTTTGCATATTGCATGGTAGACATCGGTGGGCAGGATTTTCTTGAAGGAAAAGGAAGTGTTGTGAGCATTTGTGTTTGGAGAGCCAGCTGTGGCATAGGAACCTGTAGGGAATTGCAGATAGAGGAGAAATGGTTGTTGAATGCTTGGGAAATGAGGAGAGGATCAGAAATGATGCCATTGTTAGTTTGTATTTGTTGTATGGATTTATTATCTGATTTATTGAGAAAAGTGCTGTTCCAAAATTGTTTGGGGTTGTGGAAATCATGCCTGAAGCTGTTTTTTGTAGTAGTTTGATTTTTGTTTGTGTCTTGGATTGATTTCTCGTATCTGTATTGTTCCCAATCAGCAGGGTTTTTTGTGGTCCGGTATTTTGACCAGGCTTTGTCGCGTCTGATGAGTTGTGGGATAATCCATGGTAGATGTCTTCCTTTGACTCGGAATGTTTTTATGGGGGCGTGTGCATTGATTACATTTGTGACTTCGGTATGAAAGAAATCCCATGCAGTATCAACGGAGGGGAGTGACTGAAATCTGTGCCAATTGATGCTGACTAGGTCTTGAATGTATTGATCTAAGTTCATGTTTTTGTATTGTGTTGTTGTTATGTATCTTGGGGAGGACTTGAGTATTTGATATGGCAGAGTGATCACTAAAGCTGTCAGACATGACACCAGACTTTATGATCACAATCCCTTTAAGAACGGCACTGGATACCTATTACGTAGATCTTTCCTTTCAGCGTGCAGGCAGCAAAGCTGGAACGCGGGAACTGCATAGGAGTGACTTCTGTCCATACACCAGTTAAAGGGTTGTACTTGTGCAATGGCGTTCGTTCGCCGTTTTGAGGTCTAATGCCACCTGGATTCCCAGGAGAACATGCATGCGCGTGCGCGCGCGCACACACACACACACACACCCACACACACACACACACACACACACACACACACACGATACATTTATTTATGTTCACATTTTACAACAGAAATTCTTGAACATAAAGTGATATATGCACATACAAGCACAGAACCTCACTGATATGCCTGATCAGTCTAGGTCTAGGGATACAGGAAGCAGCGTCTCCTCCATATGTGAAGCCTGCCTATTATTATTACAGATATTGAGCAAAATTTTGCTAACGTTTTGGCTTTCGGCTTGGGGATTCCTGCTGTCTGCAGACCCCTTACAACCAGTCTATGGACTTTGCCAAGACTTCCAAATATAAACACAAGCAGTTTACACTATCTCCTTTCTGAGGGGTTCGTACTGTATTTTAAAACCTTAGCAAGAAATGACACACACACACACACACACACACACACACACACACACACACACACACACACACACACACACACACACACACACACACACACACACAGAAGCATAAACAGAAGGAGTTTCAAATACTATGATGATGATGGTTATTTTAGCTAACCAGTGAATGAATGAGGTATAGCCAGTAGTATGCATAAGCCTGTTTCATACCGATAACATAGATGAGTCCGCCTAGATCCACCATCACAGTCTCTCTGAAATCAAAGTCCGGCATGTGGACAGACCTCATGGGCTCCCAGGTGTTGGTGTTGGGGTCGTACTTCTCCACTGATTTCTCACTACTGCTGTTCTGTCCCAGAGCCAGGCCACCCAATGCAAAGAGATAGACACCCAGCATCACCAGGCCTGCGAGGGAGTGTTGTGCAAGGGAATTAAAAACACAAAACTGATCAGAAACACGGCTGCAACAATCAACTAGAACAGTGGTATTCAACCTTTTTGATCCCAGGGCCCACTATTTATTCAGCATTTGAGGACATTTTAGCCCCACCGACCCCAAAGCTAAAGATTTATTTTTGCTTTTGTCCACAATTCCAGGCTGAATTGCAGAAACAAAACAGTCAAACATACAGATCAAAATGACCATTAATCTTCTACATTCTCTAGTTGTGTAGACTTGGGCCAATTCACATGATGCATATCTTAACTCTTGAGAGTGTAAACATGAAACCAAATGGACCCGCAAGGGTGCATTTGGTTTCATGTTTAAGCAAAGAGTTACATCTGTTAAGATGGACAGTTAACCAACTGTCCATCATTTAGCTGGGGGACCACCTGGAACTTTCTCAAGGACCACTGGTGGTCTCTGGACCACTGGTTGAAAACCCCTTGAACTAGAAAAGTCATAATGTGGATACTTATTTGCGTTACTTTGCACTGCCCCCTATGGATGAAAATGGGATTCGATCAGATGGTTAATATGTGAATTGTGGCATGTAAAACAGGATCCCTTCCACTAACTTTGGAAGCCGATTACAGCTTAATCATAAGCATTATCAAAATACTTCTTATGTATGAATTCATTTCTGTGAGATTTGGACAAAATCTGTAGGAGAAATTCAATGCGATAGGATGTGAGATGTGCCATGACCCATGCAAGAAATCCAGGGAGTGTGAGAAAGACGGACTGCATTCTCATGTCTTCTATGTCTTCTATTAATTACTTGCGAGTGGAGCGTGTGCAAGTAAGGCGATCGGTGCGTGGTGTATATATATATATATATATATATATATATATATATATATATATATATATATATATATATATATATATACTGTATATATAATTTTTATTTTTTCTAAAAACATCATATAACAGCTCATATGCGGACGTCTCGCTTGTTTACAACAAACCAATCCGTTTGAAAATCGGTAGAAAAATAAGCGAGTTATCGTCATTTAAAAAGTACCGTATTGTCCCGAATATAAGACGACTCGTTTATAAGGTGACCCTCAATTTTCAAGACCCTTTTACAGAAAAAAGAACATTGAATGTCAAACAGTATAGCCCCTGAATATAAGACTACTCCATTTTTTGGGATATTTCCATTGGGAAAAAAACATAGTCTTATATTCATTTAAAAAAAGTATATGCTCATAAACACAATGTTTACTCTGGCAAGATGGCGGCCATGTAACAACGTCACTCCCCCATTGGCCAGCAGCGCGGGCGAGTCATCTAGCTTTCTTATATCTATGTTTGGTGTTCCATTTTGGTGGTCGGTCCCTCAGAGTACTGCGATTGGCCGGTTTAGGTGATGGCGTAATGATGATGTGAGTAAGAGACCGCTATAGCTAATGTCATGAGTATTAGCTTGCTCCACTCGCGCACAAGTAGACCATGGCCTACTTGTGCGCAGCACGCAAGTCGGCCACTTGAACTAGGTCGGCACTACAGAGTGCCGACCTAGTTCAAGTTCATTTTCTGTTTATAATATCATATATTTGATTCATATTCAATATTCCGGTCATGCCCTTACAATGTTCATTTCTCCATAACCTGTTACTCTCATATTCTCTACAATATAAATGTTCATTGATCAAACACTGTTTGAAAACTATGCCGACTAGGTTAGTAGCCAGATTTTGAGATGAATCCTAATAAAATCATATATTCATTTCATTGCATTTTTGGTTCATAAAAATGATTGGCCAAACAAAAAAATAATCCTTTACAAACACACGTATTAACAGGCACTGTGTCCACTGCTCTTTTAGGACTCAAATTGTTGAGTCCAGTTGGGTTGTTTTTCTGGTGCATTGAGGTAACTTTAGCTGACTGAAACTCTTATTACTCTTGTTGAACTGCCTTTTTCCTGTGTGGATAAGTGTCGTGGTGTCGTTTTTGACACAGAGTTTTACTAACGCTAAGACACACGCAGGCAAACATCATTTCCCTGTAAACAGTGATGAGTTTCAGTCACAGTACATGAGAGTGAAACACTTTTCCACACATTCACTATAAGCATTATGAGTCTGTGTGGATGCATTTCTCTTAGCCAAGTGAACACACTTACAACCCCCCCCAAAAAGCCACAACTGATCGGTCCAGGTACCCTGACCTCAGTCTGAATTGTCATTTCATTTCACTTCATTATTCAGACTGAAGTCCCTCTCTACCACAGCAGTGTCTGGAATGGGCATCATCAAAGCAGCAGTTTTCACAGTGATTGGTTCACACCAACCCATAAGAATATTGGGAAAGCAGAGGACGTTGTTGTCATTATTATGGCTATCGTGTCAGCCCAGTTGCTAACAAAACAAACACAGCTGATGAGTGTTACTAGCATCCGTACAAAAGCAGTAAAATATGTCGAATGATGATAAAACCTAAAACTTGACATTTCATAAAGAATAATGAAGTGAAACGAAGGGAGTGACTGATTGGGCTGTTGGCCAATCAGGTGCTGTGCTCGGATTTACAACCGGCACCAACGACCCCAAAGGCAGGGAAGCCAGTCCTTGAATCACAGGGAAAAAATAAGGTATTTTTTGAGGTGCTGATTCAGGGCTGGGCCAGGCTACGGTCCAGGTATTTAGGTTGGCATTCCAGTCTGATGGTGAACTGCAGGTTCGAATGCAGAGCCTTTGTCGCACGTCTTCCTCCTGTCTCTGTCCTCTTACATTGCTATGCCTATCAAATGAAGCCAAAAAGGCCAATAAAAAACAGTCTGAATACTAGTAATAGTTTAGTGTGGACACGCTGGCATTTGTTCGGGTTAGCTATCACATCTCTGGTGTGGAGCATACATGAGTGTCTTCTCAGAATGCTCACCACTGTTTAGAAATGAGAGTGTCTTCACCTCTCCTGGCGGAGGTGCCAAAGGTCTTGGTAGGCAGTTGATGTCTCTCTACGGTCGTGGTTGGTCTGAGTCTCCTTGGTACTGGATGGTCACATTGCTGGTGATTTGCCGACTCTGGGGTGATCGGTGCTCCACTCGCGCACAAGTAGACCATGGCCTACTTGTGCGCAGCAGGCAAGTCGGCCACTTGAACTAGGTCGGCACTACAGAGTGCCGACCTAGTTCAAGTTCATTTTCTGTTTATTATTCTGTTCATTTCTCCATAACCTGTTACTCTCATATTCTCTGCAATATAAATGTTCATTGGTCAAACACTGTTTGATAACTATGCCGACTAGGTTAGTAGCCAGATTTTGAGATGAATCCTAATAAAATCATATATTCATTTCATTGCATTTTTGGTTCATAAAAATGATTGGCCAAACAAAAAAATAATCCTTTACAAACACACGTATTAACAGGCACTGTGTCCACTGCTCTTTTAGGACTCAAATTGTTGAGTCCAGTTGGGTTGTTTTTCTGGTGCATTGAGGTAACTTTAGCTGACTGAAACTCTTATTACTCTTGTTGAACTGCCTTTTTCCTGTGTGGATAAGTGTCGTGGTGTCGTTTTTGACACAGAGTTTTACTAACACTAAGACACACGCAGGCAAACATCATTTCCCTGTAAACATTGTGATGAGTTTCAGTCACAGTACATGAGAGTGAAACACTTTTCCACACATTCACTATAAGCATTATGAGTCTGTGTGGATGCATTTCTCTTAGCCAAGTGAACACACTTACAACCCCCCCCAAAAAGCCACAACTGATCGGTCCAGGTACCCTGACCTCAGTCTGAATTGTCATTTCATTTCACTTCATTATTCAGACTGAAGTCCCTCTCTACCACAGCAGTGTCTGGAATGGGCATTATCAAAGCAGCAGTTTTCACAGTGATTGGTTCATATCAACCCATAAGAATATTGGGAAAGCAGAGGACGTTGTTGTCATTATTATGGCTATCGTGTCAGCCCAGTTGCTAACAAAACAAAGACAGCTGATGAGTGTTACTAGCATCTGTACAAAAGCAGTAAAATATGTCGAATGATGATAAAACCTAAAACCTGACACTTCATAAAGAATAATGAAGTGAAACGAAGGGAGTGACTGATTGGGCTGTTGGCCAATCAGGTGCTGTGCTCGGATTTACAACCGGCACCAACGACCCCAAAGGCAGGGAAGCCAGTCCTTGAATCACAGGGAAAAAATAAGGTATTTTTTGAGGTGCTGATTCAGGGCTGCTGATTCAGGTCCAGGTATTTAGGTTGGCATTCCAGTCTGATGGTGAACTGCAGGTTCGAATGCAGAGCCTTTGTCGCACGTCTTCCTCCTGTCTCTGTCCTCTCACATTGCTATGCCTATCAAATGAAGCCAAAAGGGCCAATAAAAAAACAGACTCAATACTAGTAATAGTTTAGTGTGGACACACTGGCATTTGTTCGGGTTAGCTATCACATCTCTGGTGTGGAGCATACATGAGTGTCTTCTCAGAATGCTCACCACTGTTTAGAAATGAGAGTGTCTTCACCTCTCCTGGCGGAGGTGCCAAAGGTCTTGGTAGGCAGTTGATGTCTCTCTACGGTCGTGGTTGGTCTGAGTCTCCTTGGTACTGGATGGTCACATTGCTGGTGATTTGCCGACTCTGGGGTGATCGGTTCCTTTCTGAGGCATTTAGAATTTCTTTTTTAAACGTATATTTTTATTGATTTTTGCAAGCATTCAACAAAAAATAATAAATATATGAACTTAGTAGGTGCAGCAGCCAGCTTCAACAGTAATTCTCACAAGATCAATCATTTGGTATATTCAATCAGAACGGCGGACCATAGCCTGGAAAGATGGGAGTCTCTCAGTCTCAGTGTGGCGGTTCACCATCAGGCCTGGCGTCGTAAGTTCTAACGGAAGGGGCTGTGTCCTTAAGGATAAAATGTATTTGTTTATGCAAACATGTTGTAATTGATGTTGTAGGAATATGAGGTACATAGTTGCATATTTGACCTAATATCTCAATTCATTGTCAATGGCAGATATGAGACGTGCGGAAACAACATTTCCATTTCCGTCACATTTGGCCGACAAAATTTGTATAGGCCCTTTGTAGAAACTAGCAACACTCCAAAAAACTGGGGGAAAAAAAAACAACGTGGGTGCTCAATCCCACTTTATTAGTGTTGGGTGAAAGGTGATGGATTATTCACCCAATGAAATAAATCTCCACTTCATCACCTTGTCCACATGGTCAGTTTCACTTGATCTTCCTCGGCGACAGCCACTCGCCGACTAGGAAGACATAAACCACTGTGTCTTCCTAGCCTTCCGCGTTCCGCCTCCTTGCAGTGGTTGTTTTGTCGCAGACTTGTCCAGAATGCCGACGGGGCACATGGGGAAGGAACCGTTCGTCGCCCCTCCGGGACGTTGTTCTTTGCCGTCACCCGCGGTCGCTTCAACATAAGGGCAGGGGTCACGCTCCGTCTCCTGTGCCTTACTGCGTTGGAGGGCCTTCTTTCCCTCATCGCTGGCGGTGTCCGGCTTGGTGCGGACGCTCGCCTCCAGAGGACTATTCCTGGCAGTGTTCTCAGTGAGAGCACTCTTACGCGCAAGAGTTTTGTTTGGAAGATCGGTGTCGTCACAGTCACACAGACGTCCCTGATTGAGAAGTTCCTTTGGATGGGGTTTTGGCTGGGGCTTGAGAAGTTGCTTTGGATGGGGACTTTGCTGGGGTTTGAGAAGTTCCTTTGGATGGGGATTTTGCTGGGGTTTGAGAAGTTCCTTTGGATGAGGATTTTGCTGGGGTTTGAGAAGTTCCTTTGGATGGGGATTTTGCTGGGGCTCGCCCCGGTCCCCATGAACCCAAGCTTTCATACCCCTCTTGCCGTAGTCCCTGGTTTGATCGTTGAGTCTCTCTCTGAGGCCGGCGATCTCGTCCTCCTTCTCCGACACAACGCCCTGGAGTTTTATGATGGCCTCCTCCTTTGCCTGCAGCTGTAACTTTTTAGCTTTGATCTCGTCCTTCGCCGCCGACAACTGTTTGCCCAAATCCGTCAGGTCACCGACAGAGCTCTGCTGTTTCTCAAACATCTCCTCACACTGCTGTGTTAGGCTTTCTAAATGGCATCTCATCACAATGTAGTTGGCATCCACGCGTGCCTTGTAGTCTGCAACGCACTGATCCATGATTTAGACCTTACGAGTTGTACTAGTAGCTTAAGAAAAAAATCACAATGATAACTACCTTTCTCTGGTGTCAACACTTTACTGACATAAGGCCACAGTTGCTAATTATATAAAGGCCAGTGCTCTGATATCACTGTGACGTTGTCTTTACGTCGTCGTCAACTTGGCCTAAATTTGGAGTCATACATCTTGCACATAGCACATGTGATCCACATTGATAGACACATTCATAGTTTACTCTTTGTGCCTAGAGAGTATGACCCCAAGTTCCAGGCCTCCAGTCCAAGGCAAAACAGAAGGGCGGGATGATGATGATTAAGGCGGTTGGTGCGCGGTGTTCGGCAGTCGATCCCTTGGGGTTCTCCGTTTGGCCGGCTTAGGCGATGATGTAATAATGACGTAACTAACGTAACCACTCTCTCTAGATGACCTTTCGTGTAACCATCACACTCTGACTTTAGATATCCACTTAAAATCATTATCGTATCAACAACGTGTCGCTAGGCAACGGTCAGATTGGTGCATTTTATGATCATCGGCTTGTGTTGTTTGATACAAACAGGGATGTTTAGGGCTCAAATACGTCAAAGTCGTTGCTATGCCGCCTCTTCAATATGAACACTTTTGAAGAAATCCCAGTGTGTCTGATGTCATGGACACTACTTCCTGGACTACAATTCCCACAATGCTTTGGTTGCTTATGGATAATGCTTATGGATAGGGGGGATGGCTGTCTTAAAGCCTATTCAGAGTTAGATTTTCTGTGACCACCACCCCCACCAAAAAAAAACAACAATAAGACGTTATGCCACCGCAACCACAGCTCTGATTTTACTCACCACCGTAGCGGCGGTGGCCGCTGAAAATAAAAATCTGAATCGGACTTTACTGAGACACCTTGTAGTCCAGGAAGTAGTTTCTATCATCCAGCATCTAACATAATATTCTTTTGCAAAAACGGTGACATGTCCCTACAACTAATGAACTTGTTAGCTAAGGTCCACCTGAAACCCCCCCTCAAGGACCACTCGTTGAAAATGACTTGCTCTATACAGTTTTAACTTACCACATCCACAGCGCGCCTCATTCATGGGAGCCATCTGCTGCCACCATTCGATGCGGTTAAGATCACAGCGCCACACGCTGTTATCGAAGGAACCGTCACGGTTCCGTCCTCCGGCCTCGTACAGAACCGTTCCTATGGCTTTAAGAACAATTTTAAGTTGATGACGTATTGCAGTCAAATTAATAATAGTGTTGATCAACAATTTATTACTTGCGTGAGCAGAGCGATTGGTATGCGGTCGACGATCATTGGTCGTCGACCGTCCCTCGAAGTGTCCGATTGGTCAGTTTACCCTTGAAGTGTTTTCCGATTGGTCGGTTTAGGTAATGACGCGACGGTGATGTAATTAAGAGACCTTTATAACTAATACCATTACCAAAAACAGTCATTCACTGTTTTCAAAGAGAATATTAAAAATGTGAAATGTTTTGGGATTTTGGTATGCCACGGCCTACTTGTGCAAAATATACAAGTTAGCACTATACGGAGCACATATATTTTTGGCATTGAACATTATTAATAGAAAAAATTGCACGTTGGGCACAAGTAAGCCATGGCCTACTTGTGCGTGAGCGTAGCAGGCGAATCAGAAATTAACAAAAACAAACCATTTTATCCTCTGAAATAACTACGTCACACTCCCTCCCCCAAACCAATTAATCTAAAAATCTTGAGGGGCGATCAATCACCTACCTAAACTTTAAGGAGCAATAGTTTTCATAATATTAACTATTAAGATTTCATCATTACTTCATCATTGTGTCATCTCTCAAACTTATGAACTGAAAGACATTCTATTATTATTGTTTATTGTTATTATTCCCAATCACCATTACGTCAAGGACCCTTGCGCCTCCCTCCTCTCCTTTGGCCGCTCCAACCTTTTCAATCTCTGTTTCTCCAAGCTGTTGCTCCTCATGCTCCTCGCCCCGCCCCTCTCCATGGTGAGGACCTAATTGAGGTCCCAATTACGTCATCACCTCGAGAGACGACCGATCGCTTAACTCCTATCAGATTATTACTCCGCTCATGCAAGTAATAACATGAAGTGACATGTTTTAAGCTTGTACCATATAAACATTCAACATGGAAACAATCATGGCAATTTGACAAAGTAATTACGATTATCTAAAATAATTGCAATTAGAAGAGCATGCGATAACTGAATCCAGGCCTAAAACGGACCTCTACTACTACATTTGACTCCGATGATAATATGGTATTATTCCTAACCTGATGCAACAATGCTGGATCCTTTCCCTCCGGAACGGAGACTCGTCAGGACATCCCACTGTTTCGTCCGAGGATTAAAGCTCTCTATGGGGTAATCAATGGTTACCAACGAAAGACGTCCCACCGTCACAATCACTTCAACAAGCAGGAGAGAGCAAGGGAGGCAAGTCAGAGTAGAAATAAAGGGACACTTAAAAATATATGTTGATGATGTTAAGAAGAGTCAGTACACTTTCCTACTCAGTGTTGCCAACTTGGCGCATTTGTCACTATATTTAGCTTTTTTACAGATCCCCCTAGCGCCAAAATTAATGAAAAACTCCTGGTGGAAAATCTAGTGTTTTTTTTTTTGCTGGTGAGTTGGGGCGAAATTGGTTGACAGGCGCCAGAGATAAAACCCTTGTTTTTCACCATTTTTCCTCCCATGACAGTGGTTTTCAACCAGTGGTCTCCAGGCTAAATGATGGGCAGCTGGTTAACCAGATTTAAGTCTTTAAGAGTTAAAATATTCACCATGTGAATCAATCCTAATCTACACAACTAGAAGATTAATGGTCATGGACAGAAGCAAAGGAAATCTTTAGTGGGGGGGGGGGGGGGGGGTCTGTGGGGCTAAAATGTCCTCAACTGGTGGTACTCTGTGTCTCAAATGCTGAATGAATAGTGGGCCCTGGTATGAAAATGGTTGAAAACCCACTGCTCTAGCGCATTCTAGTGCATTTTGGAAGTGCCACTAGTGCATTTTGGATTTTGGCAGTTGGCAACACTGTTCCTGCTGGTCTTTCTTTATGTGTAATATGTGGTATGTGTGGCACACTGGGGCTAACTTCCTTCCTGGACTACAAATCTTCTAAATGTCATTTTGAACATTTAAAACGCATATAATACTGTATGTTCTTTGCCATTTTACTGTGCCAGTCATAGGTATGACGTCACAGGAGACAGGAGTTGACACTAAGGTCTCCGAGGCACTTGCCCATCGGGCAAGTGCAAGTCAGGTTCTACTTGCCTTCAGGTCATGGTCACTTGCCCCCCAGGTTCCAGGTGGTCCCCAGTTAAGTTGGTTAACCAGATGTAACTCTTGAGAACGTAAAAATGAAACCAAATGGACCCGTTTCCTTTTTATACTCTCAACAGTTAAAATTCATCTTAATTAGCCCAGGTCTACACAACTAGAGAATGTGGAAGATTAATGGCCATTTTTATCTGTATGTTAATTTGCATGTTTTGTGTCCCAAATCCAGCCTGGAATTGTGGATAGCTAGAAAGCAGGGAAAGACACAGAGGCAGAGTGCAATGACTGCCTTCAAGACAAATTTATCTTGTGTTGTGTTATAGTGCACTAAGTGGCACACTTGCCCGATCGGGCAACCAGGTAGCAGTCTTCACTTGCCCCACCATTTTTTTTACTTGCCCCGGGCAAGCGGGCAAGTGTTAGTGTCAAGCCCTGGGAGATGTTGCCTGGGGCTCCAAATGGACCTTTAGCTAAGTCCCGCCCTCTTGTCCACCCTAGGACACTTTCCAGCCGGGCTCATTCATTCATTCCAATGTAAATATCATGGACTTTACACAATAAATACTGGTTCATTTTTGGAACCAGGCCTACAAAATCTCTTCCAAATCCATCAACGTGGCCTGCCCTATGCAGTGAGAAAATGTGTGTGTGACATTTATTTTTTTTAAAAACAATGTTTTATCATACAGGAAAGTTATTGGTGGAGATGTTTGTCTATCATATGTTATGCTTAGTTGTGATTGGACCATAGTATTTTGGGGAGGGGGTTATCTAAAGGTCTATTGCAGGGGTTTTCAACCAGTGGTCCGGGGGCCACCAGTGGTCCTTGAGAGGGTTCCAGGTGGTCCCCAGCTAAGTTGGTTAACCAGATGTAACTCCTGAGAGCGTAAAAATGAAACCAAATGGACCCTTGCGGGTCCATTTGGCTTCATTTTTACGCTCTCAAGAGTTAAAATATTCATCATCTGAATTAGCCATTTTGGAATGTATGTTTTGCCTGTTTTGTTTCCCAAATCTGGGAAGCCTGGATGGAATTGTGGACAAAAGCAAAAGAAATCTTCAGTCTGTGGGGCTAAAATATCCTCAAATGGTGGTCCGTGGCTCAAATCCTGAATAAATGGTGGTCCCTCAGATGAAAAAGGTTGAACACCCCTGGTCTATTGGACAATAGCAGTTTGGGAGGGGTTTAGCTAAAGATTCATTACTTAGAAAGGCCACTGACTACAGCAGCGGTACGGTACCTGTGGTCCTGCGTGGGCGTGCTGTGCTGCGGTAGGGTACCTGTGGTCCTGCGGGGCATGCTGTGCTGCGGTAGGGTACCTGTGGTCCTGCGTGGGCGTGCTGTGCTGCGTGCTGTGCTGCGGTAGGGTACCTGTGGTCCTGCGTGGGCGTGCTGTGCTGCGTGCTGTGCTGCGGTAGGGTACCTGTGGTCCTGCGTGGGCGTGCTGTGCTGCATGCTGTGCTGCGGTAGGGTACCTGTGGTCCTGCGTGGGCGTGCTGTGCTGCGTGCTGTGCTGCGGTAGGGTACCTGTGGTCCTGCGTGGGCGTGCTGTGCTGCGGTAGGACAGGAGGTCTTCCTTCTCCTTCTCAGTCTCAGAGATCAGCCTCTGGTACGTCTTGGCCTCAGAGATGAACCTCTGACAGCTCTGGGATTCTTCTTTCATAACGTCCAGAGATTCCATCACAGAGTGGAGGTGAGATGGGCCGATGAGAGGCAGACGGACGTGCTCCAGCACCTTCATTAACCAAACCACACAACGCTGGTTATTTACTGGTTGGAGCGACGCCATGCTAAACATGTACCGTAATTTCCGGACTATAAGTCGCACCTGAATATAAGCCGCACCAGCTAAATTTGGGGAGAAATCCTGATTTTTTTTTCCCATGTATAAGCCGCATCTGACAACAAGCTTCATGTTAGCGGTGGTTTTCAACCTTTTTGATCCCAGGGCCCACTATTTATTCAGCATTTGAGCTACAGTTCACTAGCATTTAACAACATTTTCACTCCACAGAACCCAAAATTAAAGATGGAGTGGTTTTGTCCACAATTCCAGGATGGATTTTCGCTAACAAAAGAGGCAAAACATAGAGATCAAAATGACCCATGATTTATTAATTCAGTGGTGCTAATTTGGATGGTGAATATCATAACTCTTGAGAAAATAAAACCAAATGGACCCTTGCGGGTCCATTTGGTTTCATTTTTACACTCTCACGGTAGACATCAAAGGGGGTTACAAATGTAGCCTTTACTGTGGTGAAAGAAGCCTCAACACAAAGGCTTTCATTTTTCGTCAGTGCTGTGCAAAAATTGAAAACCCGGACTGAATCGTTAGCCACGGTGACCTAGACGGGATAGTCTACCCTAGAGTTCTCAAACTCTGCCCGAACCAGACCAGGAGGGCACCCGAACAGGCCCGACCCAACATTTAGGGCAGGGTCGGGCCTAAAATCTATGCTAACCAGTAGGCCCGGGTCGGAAAAAAAATAATATATATTGAATTATTTTATTATAGTAGTACATAATAGTTGTTTTTTCTGTATTTACCAATTATGAAGATGGTTGGCATTTCACTTTTACTCTGTGGTGAATTCTCCAATTCTGACCAAACCCGACCATTCCGTTTAGTCGGGCCAGGCTGGGCCTCGGGCCTGATCATTTAGGGCAGGGGTTTTCAACAGGTGGCCGGGGACCACCAGTGGTCCCTGAGAGGGTTCCAGGTGGTCCCCAGCTAAGTTGGTTAATCAGATGTAACTCCTGAGAATGTAAAAATGAAACCAAATGGACCCTTGCGGGTCCATTTGGTTTCATTTTTACACTAAAATATTCACCATCTTAACACAACTATAAGATCAATAGTCATTTTGGTCTGCACGTTTGCCTGTTTTTTCCCTTCAAATCCAGCCAAAAGCAAAAGAAATCTTATGGTTTGGGGTCTGAAGGGCTAAAATGTCCTCAAATGGTCGTCCGTGGATCAAATGCTGAATAAACGGTGGGCCCTGGAGTCAAAAAGGTTGAAAACCACTGAGTTAGGGCCAGGCCTTAATTTTCAGGCCAGTTGAGACCTCTAGTCTACATGCTGCCAGCAGACTGAGTTGATAAGCGTCCTCAGCCCCGCCCCCCGAGCGCATCATGAGCGTGTCACAATACTGTCAACTTTAACGCACATTCAGCTTCTTTATTATGGTCGTTTCGGTCAATAATATACTAGCCTCTTAACACTAAAGCTAACCATAACTGCAAGCACTTTTCCAGTTTTCGTCTTATCAATGCAATCATATCAGTCGCCTCCCAGACGAGCAGCCTTCCGGGAATTATCACTTGATGACGGTCAAAGTGGTGTTTCAGGTTAGCACAGACTATGGTGAAAGAAATGCATTCAGGAGAATTATTTTTTCTCCTAAATGCATTTCAAGTCGCCTGAACTTGAAACGCAGTATTTTGCATTGAACAAATTTGTTCCGGAATCCATGTGGTACATCTGCATCTCCCCTAGCTAAAGGATTATGGATTTGCGCCCAGAAAATGAGCTTGTAGATCAGCTATTTTGGTCCAAAAGTCGTTTTCAGCCGCAGTTCATTAACTAACACACACACACACACACACACACACACACACACACACACACACACACACACACACACATTGCACACACTGCAAGTCCCTGAGTGACTGACCTTGTCAAAGCTCTGCCTGCGCTCAGTACGTTTGTTTAACCACAAGAGGGCAGCGTCAAACACCATGTATTCCTCTGGCACATTGAGGTGGTCACTAGAGAGGATCTCTGTCAGCTTGTCTGCAGAGATGGAGAGGAAGTCCTCCTGATGGAAGGAAAAAACAACAACAAATCACATAAAAATACCTTCCCTAATAAAATCCCTTTGGCCTTATGGAGTGGAAAGGAACTGGTTCCACATGCTATGTCCAACCAGGAACCCCCCGACCCCCCCACGGTATCAGACTGCATATTGTCTGTGATTTTGTATATTTTACTTGTGTGATAGAGCTTCTTTTGTAGAAGCGTGTTCTATAAAGAATCGCACCACTGACCAATGACTAATGTTTGAAACATGTATTGAGTCGGTTTCTTTGTTATTATTATAAAACAACAACAGCCCAACCAACCTGCTTGTAGATGACACTAAAGTATTCCAGGATGAAATCCATGCTGGATTCCTCCAGCTTTTTGCAGGAGTACTTGTCAGCCAAGAGGTGGATCTCCATACAGTTGTGAATGTTCATGTGTTGTTCCATGTAGTCACAGCAGGCGTCTTGGACGTCCGTGACATCCATGAAGTTTGCGCCTGCTAGCAGGACCTAAGTACCAAATAGAAAAACAAAATGTTTCTATAAGTACAGATGTATGAATCGCGGGACAGAAATGGAGAGACCAACCATCAGGGTCGGATCTAGGCATGGGGGTCAATGCCCCCCTAAATGCGCTGACTGACCCACCAAACACAATGGCATGCAAAACAACCCAAGATATTTAAAATTAAAGTGCTTATATATAACATGATTTGAAACACGACTACTGCTACTGAGTAACTACAGTTGTTGCACCACTAAACCAACAGTATTTCATTTCATTGACTCTCTGAGTCAGACCTTTAGCTTTATGGATGTGTAACGGGTACCAGAATATGGCGCCCTGGTTACAGATTTACGGTTCCTGTAAACAGGATAAAGATGTTAGAAAGGATGGAGACAGCGAAACAGTAGTAGCGTTCGTTCACCGTTTCCTCAAAGTATGGAGGAAGACGCTCGCGCATGCTCAGTACCCAGATAGCAAAATGCATTGATTCAACGTTGAATTCAACGTTGAATCAATGCATTTTGCTATCTGGGTAGGCACTACACTGCTGGACAGAAACAGGTATACCTGCGGTCCTACACTGCCACCTATTGGCCTGTTTGTAGTGGTGTTTCGGTTAGAAAAGGTAGTTACAATACAGAAGGGTTATAAAAAAGAAAGGCACAGGTAAAATAAATCACAAATCTTTTGTGAGCATCACACATGCTGCGTGTCTGTTGCAACTTCCACCACAACTGATGTTATTATTGATTTTTACTCGCCTAATATAAGTCCTGTAACCGAACATGGTATGGGTGCAACTTCATCGTCGTGGCTCGAAGCCGCCCCCATACCATTTCCCCTACATTAAGAAAAACAAAACAAACAGTGTTGGATCCTGCATTTTTTTTCTTCTTACTAATAAGATACGGTTTGATAATATTGTGTTTGCTGTCATGATTTGTGACGACCTTTGTCCGTGGAGTTAATCGTCTTTATACAAACCATTTAGGAAAAGTCTACGAGGAAAATGAATGGATGAATGAATGACAGAAGTCATGAAAGGATTGGGACTGCTCAGCTCCAGTGTTGCAAACGTGGCACATCTGTCGCTATATTTAGATTTTTTTCAGACCCCCCCTTGGGCCAAAATTAGTGAAAAACTCCTGGCGGAAAATCTAGTGCTTTAGGAGCCTCAACACACAGGCTTTCGTTTTTGTCAGTGCTGTGCAAAAATTGAACACCCGGACTGAATCGTAGACCACGGTGACCTAGACGGGATAGTCTACCCTACCCAGATAGCAAAATGCATTGATTCAACGTTGAATCAACTCATTTTGCTATCTGGGTAGAGTTCTCAAACTCTGCCCGAACCAGACCAGGAGGGCACCCGAACAGTGAGTTGGGAAATTGGTTGACAGGCGCCGGAGATAAAACCCTCGTTTTCCACCATTTTTCCTCCTATGATAGAGTCCTCCTTCCTTCCTAGAAATTGAACTGAACTGAAAACCACTGCTCTAGTCAGTGCATTTTGGAAGTGCCACTAGTGCATTTTGGATTTTGGCAGTTGGCAACACTGCTGAGCTCCATGACGGTCCATGTGGTTACCAACTCTCCATCATCATTTGGCATTTAGCATCATAGATCATTACCTGCACATTTGCTGGGGAGACGGTCACCTCTGAAGTGTAGGCAAAGTGCACCAACATGTCGACCACCTCGGCTTCCACTCCATCCACATTCACCCTTTCCTGTGTGGACTCCAACATGGCGGTTGTGAACATGGCCTGTGTGGGTTTCATTAAAATGTGGAGTCAATTGAAGCTACTGTCGTGTTGTTATAAGGAGAGAACACAACACATTGACTGAAACAGACACACTTTAAACCTTTGAGACAGGTTGTATGATTTCAGTTTTTTTTTTACACGCTTTTTGCTACTCTATGGATCACCATTTGACTATTAACGAAGCAGTCTAGCTGGAAATCACTGATCTGGATTTGGTGAAAGTCATGATGGAGCACATTTAGGGTTATGGTTGAGTTAGGGTTTGAGGTAGATTGACGTTCTAATGACTTTCAGAACAATAGTATGTTGAAATTAAACTGTGTACCGTTTTCTTATGTATTTTTGGCAAGACCATTATGCAACATTCAACTAACGATAACTAGGGAACCGATAGTCACAATAAAAACATATTTGTTTCGACTAGAACCACAGACACACCTCTGTGTTTTTGAGGCCCTGCAGGGGCTCCATCGTAATCGTAAATATGTGACCAAGTTGAAGGCTAAGATGCTTGTCACACCTGAAAGATGGCTGTCTGCTCTGTGTGTTCGCTAGCATGCAATTTTAGGTTTTTTGATGTGTGTTAATTTGCCTGTTTTGTTTCCCAAATCCAGCCTGGAATTGTGGATAGCGAGAAAGCAGTGAAAGACACAGAGGTAGAGTGCAATGACTGCCTTAAAGACAAATTTATCTTGTGTTCTAGAGCACTAAGTTGCACACTTGCCCTATCGGGCAACGAGGTAGCAGTCTTCACTTGCCCCACCATTTTTTTTTACTTTCCCCAGGCAAGCGGGCAAGTGTTAGTGTCAAGCCCTGGGGGAGTTACACTTTTTGACGAGACAAGCTTGATCCCTGCTGGTTCCATGGGGCAGAGGAGGGGAGAAGACAGCCATGCAGGGAGAAATCTTGTCCCGTCAAACCACATGAATTGAAAAGGCATTGCGGTCCAACCAGGGAAACTCCCCCCTGTCAGGTTAAAAGAAGGCAGCTTGGACTACTCATTCATTGAAGGAAGCATGAGGAAAGTCTGCTGCCTTCCCAGGTTCGTGGAGGGTGTGTACAGCCCAGGATCACATTAGGAATTGGCACTGGGTAAAAAAATGGGATACAAAATTGTGAGATAAAAATTAAGGCTGTTGAAAATAGTTAATTAATGGGATTAAATTAATTTTGTTGATTAATCTGATTAAAAAAATTAACGCAATTAACTCATGTGCACACTGACTCAACCCACTGAGCATTTTCTCATTGAAAACAATGGGTAAAGCACGGCTTTACGGAGACGTATAGCTGTGTGTCTCCCTGTAACCAGAGCCATAGAGTATAGCTGGAGGATCTCCAAGCATTGAGGGCTTGTAGACCACCTATTTTGATCAATATTTTAAAGTTAAATGGTTATTTTTGTCACAGATTCTGTTTCTTTTTTAAATGTTGAAATCATGTACAGGAAAACATGGCATAATTTGGACATAGTTCGAGTGGTGATTAATCATGATTAAATTAATTTTGAAGCTGTGATTAATTTGATTAAAAATTTTAATCATTCAACAGCCCTAATAAAAATACAAAAAAATGAAATGCATTGCAAGACGAGCGACGCAGAAAAGAGACAGGAGACACATAGGAGATATAGCTGTCTCTCAGGTGTGAATTAATTGCGCCGGTCAGGGGGGCCGATTGAATTGCAGTGTGT